>JAUPFT010000026.1:12957297-13583547 GCA_036936625.1 Parnassius smintheus behrii | reverse complement strand
AAAAAAATCATTCAGATCATTCGGGATTAGGTCGGTTTTCGACTTATTTACAATTCACACCAATCACGAATTAAAAGGTTCCGTCATTTGTTCATGACTGATTGTACCGGAACAATCAAAAAAAGATGAATGTACCAGCTCAAAGGCTCAAACGAACAAATCATTCATGATTGACACATTATGTCTAAAGCTTCCACTCATGAACTTTTCATCGGTACTTTTCATCGGTAGTCGGTTCTAGACGCAGTTACGACCTGGAAGCATTCCTTATGGGAAGGAAAATATTTAGCAGTAGATTTGTGATAGGATCTAATGATGATTATTCAACTGTAGTTCTTTTTTGCTATTTTTATTATTAAGCCCTGCGGTTAAAATTGTATCATCCACTCATTTAAGTTTCCTCAGCTTATTTTTAACAATGAATTTCTCGGCTAATAAGTCGATATGTAAGTTGATTTTAGTTATAGATTTCAAAGTAGTGAAACAACGCACAGAAATCACAAACAAAGTAAAACCCTATGAATTGTTCACAGTTGTTGAAAAGAGGTTTTGAGGTTTCTTAAGACCGGTCATTACACTTAAGGGTTAAGTTAAAGGGTACATTTGGTCATTACCCGTTGGGGCAACGAACTACAGTCTTAATCAATGTTCTTTTATTTCAATGATATGTAAATGGCGATAGTTAATTCATATCGCATTAACAGATTTTTATGTCCTTAACCTTAAAGCGACGGTTATCTAATGGTTAAGGTTCAAGGTCGTGGGTTCGAATGCGCCATTCAAATAGTGTTGTGAGTTAATCCTAACAAAATCGTTTAAGGATTTGCTGGAGTGTTTAACAGGTTGCCGTACTTCTGTGTCCTATCCTAGATGGATTTTATTTATCAGACGTATAGATTTTCTCATGAACTTAAATAATACTAGTTTTTACGGATTTTATCGCGTGTATTTAACTTTTTTATTGTACATCGGGACAAAAGTTAAATTTTTATCTATGGTAACCGCGTTTAACTATGACATCTGGACGTTGAACATCTCAGCCCCCCTCCCCCGTGGCAATGGGTGCTGTAAAGTGGTCGAAACGTCGGGTATTTAAAAAGTTAACTATACGCGATAAAATCCGTAAAAATTAGTATTATTAAATGTGTAGTGTTCGCGTAAATATAAGAAATCATTTCCTCATGAAATTTTCTTCGTCATCAAGCACGTAATAAATCAGCACATAAAATAGTAATAACCATATTATTTTATATATTGACCGGCGGGATACCAATTCAGGTTCGTACACTGAAATTTACTGCGAGCGCTAAGCCCTTAAGTAACAGTCTAAACACGTTCCTTCTGTCATATTTGAAATGGGACAGGAAGGAGACTTCTTCACCAATAAGGTAATCAAGCAGTTATTGTCCTCGAGAAATTTAAATTTCCTCTTCACGTTTTCTTATAAAGAAGAACCACGACGTATATTAAAATGACTAAAAATTGCAATTTACAAATTCATTGGTCCGGCGATAAAATATCACGGTCTATTCGCTTTACAATTCAATTATTATTTAACAATACTGTGGCCGTAGGAGGAAAAAGGGAGATCTTCTGCCGTACAAGTTGTTCAGTCCGAGAAGCGGCCAACGCTCCAAATACTTCGGAACTTTAATAGCGTGATTTAGGCTTCGATGTGTTTTGCTTGTGGCGATAAAAGCATAAAACTGTGATCCACTACGCCATATCATCACTTGGAGGTCGTTTGAGGCGTTAGAAGAAAACGAAACAACAAATATGCAGTGGTATCATCTTGATACCAGTTCATTAGTAAACAGCTGCGGTTGCCAACTCCTTAGTCAAGCGTGGCGACTATGGCAAATATACTCCCTTGGAAGCAATCTACCGTGGAAGCATATGTTCAGCGGACTTTTAATAGTTTATGTCGAACGAAATGAATGAAAGTTACTTAAAACTGAACACCGTTGTTCTCTAAAAGTCAAAGCTTCTTTATATAAGAAATACTTACATTAAAAGCCTTATTCCAGCTTTGGAACCCACGACTTTTTTAAGCGAATGGTCGCTTCGTTTAAAACATCGTGGGTTTCCAAGTTTTTCTACAAATCATGCTTTGATCTTATCGCAAGAACGTTTATCGAGTAGGAGGAAACAAACGAGTGTCTCTTTGTTTGGGTTAACGCTTTCAACGTGCAATGCGCAAGGGCCATGACAAGTTCTGATACCATCTAAAATACTTTGCTGTTGTCGAAGTTGACCATCGTTAACTTGGCATATATAGCCACTTTGTAGTACGTGGGATGTTGTCTCGGTGGTCTAGTGATCAAAACCGCGGTTGCTGACCATGAGGTCCCCGATTTGAATCTCGGGTTGGGTCAAAATCAATTATTGGGTTTTTCTGTCCAAAAATATTTAGAAGCAGCCTAGAGTCCCATGTCTCTCCAGTCGTGCACTAGTGCTTACGCATACAATCGGGCATTATAATCCCGTGCTGTGTGACTAGTCTCATTGAAGCTGGCTGATTGTAATTAAATTTCACAAAAAAAAAAACAATGTCAGAAGTGATCTATGCTATATTAATATCCAAAAAACATTAAGAATTTTTTCGGGAAAAAAATAAATTAAAAATAAATCGTCTTTTTTGGTTACCTTATAAATGTCGTAACGTAATTATTCCACCTGTGAGTCGCTCGTCTACACTAATATTATATATATATATATATATATATATATATATATATATATATATATATATATATATATATATATATATATGTATAATAGTGTAGACGTTTAATATTATATAATATGTGTAATAAGTATTATAAAGAGGAAAAATTTGTTTGTTTGAATTGAATAGCCTCTAAAACTACTGCTATTGGACCGATTTGAAAATTATTTCACCATTGGAGTCCTACATTATCCCTGATGAACATAGGCTATAGTGTATTTTCAAAAATGTTAGAGACCCGTATGAAAACTTCGTTAATGTAACCCACGGTGTGAAAAAATTACCGAAAGAATCCTACCGCGTACTACTATCACTAGCAATCCGCTCCCGCTTCACACGGGTATTTTCCAGATCTTGACAACAGCGCTACCTATTGGATCAAAATGTGAATCTAAACTACCTAGGGACCCATTCAAGAGCGCACAAAAATTTCTTCACAATCGGTCGAGCCGGTTTTGAATTTTAGCGAGACTAACGGAGAGCAATTGATTTTGTATACAGAGATATAAAGATAAGCTACAAGGAGCGTTAGTCACTACCCGGGTTGAAGACCTCGCCCGTAAGGCTAGCCCCAAATCACAGACCAATTAGTTTAACCTCTAACACAACAATACGATTATGATCATGGTATTCGAATCCCGCACGGAACCACTATACCGAATCTGGATGTTCGTTTATGTGTAATATTTGTATTAGAAAATGTGTGCTGGATTCTATACATCACTACGTTCGAAATATATATATATATATATATATATATATATATATATATATATATATATATATATATATATATATATATATATATATATATATATATATATATATACTGAATATAATTTTCAATTTTTTTAAACTTTATACAATTATCTTTAATAACAGTTTGCATAAATCCGTATATAAAGTCAAAAAAGATGTTATTAAATTATTTAAATATTGTTAATAAGAAGAGAAAACTAATATGAAAGTACTACTTACAGCAAAAACAACCAAAATCCATTTCGAGACCCTCTCCAAAAATCCGATAGGTATTGAGAAAAGAGAAATTCGCGAACCTAGTTTTTCAGCTCCTTTCTTTCGGTCAACGCACTATGTGAGATAAGTAACACAATGATAAAATCAAGTTATGTGTTATCAAAACAAACACTGCACTTATCACTAACGTATGAAATACTTTCAGGTTTATTATTTTTAGCGTAACATAAGAGATTTTATTTGTAGTAAGGTTCCTTCACCACTGTCACGGTCGCGAAGCAACACACGCACAACTCCCACCAATCTACTTTTACCGACACACAAAGTCGCAAGCAACACGTGTGGGCACGTCGACAATTTCTTTAATATCTTTCAATAACGCGAAGAAATTTGTGGTTTGCTTGAAACGTCGAAGTAACTTTTTATTAAAGGCGAAATGGGTGCAATGGACAGCTGAGCTGTAACTGCGACGAGAATACTTTGTACCTCTCCCTCTCTCTGCGCTTGCGCATTTATTACGAGTACTATGGGTGCGTAAGTCGATTGAATATCACGTATAAAGTTGGTTCGAAATAAGTTGATATTAGTATAGTATTATTTTATAATGCAAAATAATACCAACAAATGTTATGTCAAAATGATTAATTGTTTTTTATTTATTTATCACGTCTTCATCAGTCCACAGTGCATACAAATGCCTATATCAAAGTTTGAATACTCGTATTTACCATCAACACGTTTGGCAAGCGGTTATAATTAGCATTTTTAAAAGACACTCATTATCTGTTTAGTAGCAGTCTTGTGACAATAAAGAGTATCATAAATTTTACGTTTTCAATAATATTGTTAATATTATATAATAAAGAAACATTATAAATGCAATACATAGATAAACAAATTATAGTAATAGAAATAAGAGTAGGGAAGGAAACTAGCCCCAGAAATACAGGTATTATATCCTAGTTTAGGGGCTAATGACCACTGTAAATTTTGTGCATGTAATATGTTTATCAATAAAGATTATTATTATCATTATAATTGTTTTTTACATATCAATATTCTCCCTATTAAAGGTGTAACTTAAAACCTAATCACACGGGCCGAAGCCAAGCGTGAGCAGGTGCTAGGTTATGGTGTCAGCAGAGGTGACGGATGACGTGGTGAGGAATTTGCGTGTGAGTCGGCAGGTGTTGAGAATGAAAGCTTTCTGCAGGGTGTGAAGTATATATTGGGGTACTCGCAAAATATCTAGACTGCGTTGTAGGCTTTTAGGTATGACTCCGGTAGATGAGATAACTATTGGGACTATATGGATGGTTTCTGCTCTCCATTGCCGCTTGAGTTCTATAGCTAAATCTTGATATTTTGTCAGTTTTTCAGCTATGGTGGATTTAATTTTATAGGTGTTTGGTATGGCAATGTCAATAAGGTAAGTAGTTTTGTTATTTTTGTCACACACTGTGATATCGGGCCTATTGAAGTGAATAGTTTTATCCATGATAATGGTCTAGTCAAATCCAGTTAAATTTAAGGACAAGATATTGGTGTATTATGGAGGCGACCTGGTCATGCCGATGCTTATAGTCGGTTTGTGCAAGGGCTCTACAGGCGGATGTTATGTGTTGTATTTTTTCGGGGCTAGAGTGGCAATGTCTGCAAGTATCAGTGGGGAGGTTAGGTGCACGTATTATGTGTCTCTGGAAGTTTCGGGTTTCGATGACCTGGTCCTGGATCGCTAACACGAATGCCTCCGTCTCTGGGAAGAGTTCACCGCGCCTCAGCCAGGCGTTTGACGCTTTTTTGTCGACATATGACAGCTGCAGGTCGTGGTAGTGCCTTCCGTGTAGGGACTTCTGTTGCCATGAGGCCATTTTCTCTTTTACATCAGTGATCCGTTCACTGCGTTGTGTGCTTCGGTTCGCGAGGTTAAGTGGTGTGAGGCGTTTGTTGGCTAAGGTTACTGTTTCGTGGAGAAGTGAGTGATCTGAGCGTTGATGGAAATATTGTCGAAGGGATTTGATTTGTTTATTGTGCAAGTTGAGGACATCTGTTATACCTCATCCTCCCTCGGATCTTGAAAGAGTCATCCTTTGCACGCAGGATCTAGGGTGGTACTTGCGGTGAGTCGTTAGAATTGTATTTATAATACGTTGCAGATTGACAAGGTCACCTTGAGTCCAGTTTATTATACCAAACGAGTATGTCAGTATGGGTATTGCGTAACTATTGATTGCTTTTGACATGTTGCGGGAGTTGAGTTGAGAACGGAATATACTATTGAGCCCATGTTTAAATTTCTTTATGAGACCTTCTTTCGTTTCCTTTTGATGGATCTGTCGCGCTTGTTGGAAACCTAAGTATTTATATGAGGCGTGGGGTTCTAGAGGTTCAATCGTGTCTCCTGTTACTAGGCTATAGCTGTTAGGGTTAATTTTTCCATTTTTAACCGAGAAAGTTTTGCACTTGTCAATCTCAAACTCCATATGAATGTCGTTTGAGAAAGATTGGGTGATGTCTGCGAGGCGATGCAATGACTGTGTAGTGTTACTGTATAGTTTTATGTCATCCATTTACATTAGGTGTATTAGAGTGGTGTATTTGTGTGGTGTGATGATAGAGCAACAGTAATTGGTTTTGTTCAGCATTTGCGAGAGAGGGTTTATTGCGAGACACACACACACTATAACACACACTATACAGGGCTAAGCGCATCCCCTTGGAAGATTCCTCGACGTATTGAAATTTCTGATGTTTCTATACAAGACGTTTCTATGGTTTTTAATGTAGTTGTCCAGTGCTGCATTGATTTTTCAAGAAAATGTATAAGTTGTGGGTGAATTTTATAGTGTTGAAGTAATGTAGGAGCCAGCTGTGCGGTACGGAGTGGAATGCTTTTCGGTAGTCAATATACATTGTAATTATGTTCTTCCTTTTAGAAATAGCATGATTCATTGCTACGGAGTCTATTATGAGTTGCTCTTTACACCCCTGACTACTTTTTCGACATCCTTTTTGTTCTTCAGTAAAGATGTTGTTTGTGGGTATATGTTGATGTAAGAGTTCGGCTATACATGCTGTAAGTAGTTTATAAATGGTTTGGAGACATGTGATAGGTCTGAATTTGGCATGATTTTGACGATCTGCGTCTTTCGGAATCATGTATGTGAGGCCTTGTGTAATGTATCGGGGCAGTATGTCTGGCTTTTGAATTGTTGAAAGTTTCTTATACCAGTAGTTATGTATGCGGTCACTTCCGGGTGCTTTCCAGCTATGGGTTTTTTAATATATGCAAAAATACTTCCAGAGGTATTTGTTCAAATGCCATTGGTGTGATAGAAGCAGTTACTTCGGAATCTGATTTCAGTTATTCTGCCTCAGTGTTGTGGTGAACCGGTATAGACCAAATACCAGACCAGAAGCTAAATACGATAATCACGACGATACGAATCATATTCTACTTAAAATTAATCGTGTATAAATCGAGATTTGTTCGAATCTACTCTTAATAGCAATAATTTTCGAATAAATGCAGTTCCCAATTTTAATAATGTGCTTGAGTAAATGACATCCTATAAAATGTAGCTTTTAGAATTTATTTATAAAGAAACAGAACAACTAGTATTTATGTTTGAATATGAAATCTAGTTCCAAAAGTAATGGTCTAGGTCAAACAGGTGAACGCACTTGACCGATTACTAGCCAAGCTAGTGTTAAGTTGTACGAACATAATAAATTGCGGCTAGAATAATGGAGAGTTGCAGACCAATGAACACTAACGAATTCATATTAATCTTTTGAAAATTATATGTAGTGAATAATGCTCCAACTTTCTTTTCTAATGATAATGTACTTTGTTTTGAAACAGTAAAGGTTATAGGTACTTAATATAAAAGTAAAAAGTTAAATGCATGAATACCTTATTTATAGAATAAGAGTGACCAACGAGCACACAATGCACCTGGTGGTAAGTGGATGCTGTTACCCATAGGTATTTAAATTTATCCTCGATTAAGAATCAAAATGCAGATTCGTGGTCACCACAAAGGATTAAAATTTAATGCCCCATTTCCAGTAAAAAGGTTCTCTGGTCTCTACACTCACTATACGAAACACTGTATTGATTACTGATGCTGATTTATTCGTGCTACAAACATAATATAGCTGTAGCGTGGCTCTACCAAGTAGAAAATACGTCTCCCATACGTCTGCACATAAGACTCCACTCTCAAATATAAAGGCTTATGGAACAATAAGTCCATTGCGCTACTTCTGTGACACTTGTGTCTGTGTCCTTGAACAATTTTATTCCTCGGAAATACAGTTTTTCTGATAATCTTTTACTTCACCGCCCAGCGAGTAATAAAACAGTACTTAAAATTTTTGTTAACGTAACTTATTTTCTTGGTGCGAGCGGAGATCGAACCCGGGTTGCCAGCGCACTGTGAAATTTAGTGAGTTACTACGGCTCATGACCAAAAGCCAACTGATACTTTACAAAGAACTTGTAAAAGGGTTACTTAAATTAAAACTTTGAATAGAGATAATACTGTATGCGTACTGTGAAATTTACAACCCGCACTTAGTCTGAGCTACAATGGCCTCATTTAAATATTTTAAGATTAATAAGACTTATGTATATGTCTCTTGTAGATAAGAAAGAGTGGTGACCCATCTACTAATTTATTTATGTTTGTAACATAAAAAAAGAAGTATTTATTTTTTATTCAATGCAGTTTGAAGTTTTTTTTAAAGTAGAGGGGAAAACGAGCATGCGGCTCACCTGATGGTAAGTGTGAACCGACAGCCATGTACAACTGCAACACCAGGGGAATCGCTAGCCTTTTTAAAAGGGATAAAGTTAGTGTCATGATGAGATTTAATAGTATAATAAATTTTAAGGCTAAGGATCTTTTGTTTAAATAAAGTAATATACACACACCTACGAAAATTCTTAGAAAAGCTGACTGGTGTACAACACTTTGTATACCAGTCAGCTTTTCTTTAGATTGTTTTTCAACAAAGATTTTTGAGGAGTCAATAAGTAGTAGCTGTAAGGTTTTAAAAGTAACGCTCTAAGTCATTCATCAATCTTAATAAATAAATAGAAGTTTTTATAATATTACATATATCATTCATATGGATATTTATTTATAGATTTTATAAGCATGTTTATATATTATATGTATGTATGTATGCATTATTGTACGTATATTTTAATATATGTACACTTTATTTAAGTATTATGTTTCGCACTTTGGCACCCAGGGTTGACTGGCAGAGAATGCTACATGGCATTAAGTCCGCTCTATTTACCATTTAGCTTAAGGTGTAACATTTAAGTATAAAATTAATAAATAAATAAGTGAAACGATAATGTGTTCAGACCTTATAATTATCATCATTATTATTCCATCAAATCCCAGGTACACTCCTGAACTTAGCCCACAATTAAGGAATATCACAACGCGCGGGAGCCGTGGTAGCTCAGATGGTTAACGCTCACTGTAAATATACCAGAACGCAAGTATCCCGCGTTCGATTCCCGCCGGTACCAATGAAATTGTTAATTGCGATTTTCACGTGCTGATTTTCACGTGCTCGGCGGTGAAGGAAAACATCGTGAGGAAATACATGTGAAGTTTGCCAATACGCATTGGGCGCGGCGGACACTTCCTTACCCTAAAGCTCTCTTAGAAATGAGGGGAGGCCTGTGCCCAGCAGTGGGACGTATATAGGCTGTAACACAAAGCACCATCCTGAGCTGCCTGTAAGCGGGGAAGGGCACCCTATACTTTGCCTACCGGTACGACGTTGCCACGGAAGAAATTTCTTTCCCATCGGTTATCGGCTATTCGAGCCATATAACCTATCCATCGCCTCTTTAGCTTAATGATCCGCTGGAATATGTCAGTAACTCTTGTCTTTCTGCGAATTTTATACCGTAGAGAAATGGAAGGTCGAAGGTTCGTCCTACGTAAAATTTACCACCTGTCGTGAGACTCACAACATCCTCAGGACCTGCGACTTCATTGGCAATCTCTCATCTGGCTAACATACTTGTAGTAAGGGAGTACCAGACTGCGTCGGTGAAACTTTGGCGGGCTATACACCCACGATCATATTTTCTTAATAAAACTTTATTTTCTGGTGATGACGAAGGGTCATTTGTTTTTTTTAAACGCCCTTAGCCACATATAGAGAGCCATGCTGCAGTTATATTATGGTTGAAACACGAATGGGTCGTCTCGACCTGGGAAGGATCACGGTCTCACAAATTACCAAGGTAACCGTATAGTGAGTCGAAACGAGGCATTTTATATTGGTGCTCAGGGCTAACAACGCATCTGTTTATCAAAAAGGGTCCATAAAGGAAAACCTTGAAAGTATTAAAGTGTACTTTTCACTTTCAAATAATGTTTTACTTGAAAAGGCTTCTAAACGAAAAGGTCAGACGTCTTAACCTGCATTATTGATATGAGTAGAAGTTGACCTTTTATTCTGCCGACCAAAATCTGAAATACTTTTAAGTAAATCTCGGTTGATTATTTAGTTACATAATACTATTGTATGATGAATAACACACACAAGCGCATAAATAAAGTTTTGACTAACTTCACACTCTCACTGTTGTGTTTTATTTATATTGTATTTTTGACATTTTCCTGTGTTTGCTCTATTCTTTATAGTAATTTGGTCATCATAATCGTCATTTTTATATCATATGAACATAGGCCTCTCCCAAGGAATTTCATAAAGCATGGTTCAGCACCACCTCCATCCATCGAATTCCTTCATACCGTCCCAGGCCATCACTCCATCTAGACGGGGACCACCCCAAACTTCGCTTACCGCTACGAAGCTGCTATTCAAGAACCTTTTATCCCATCAGTTGTTGGTTCTGTGAGCTATATGGCCGACCTATTGCTAGTACAGTTTACCGCTAGGCTACGTTGTTTACTCTGGTTAGAATTTTTTCTTTTAATTTATATATGAACAGCCCTGAACCAATTTAAGGGTACTAAAACCACCAGGCTAAATTAAGAGTACTGAAAACTAAACCAACTTTAATGAACTATGTACACGTAGATATATGGATTTGAATGAAGCGAAAGAAGTCAGTAGGCTATGTCTACCCCGTTAAGGCTCGAGAGCTTGTAGTACAAAGGAAACGAGTCGTAAGTACTGGTTGGCGAATTATTAAATATCTCTAATTTGGCAATGTAAACAAAAATCAATTATTAAAATATATTGATTACCTCAATACTTTAAATGTACATAAAATTATCTTGTTTACATTGCCTTACATACAGGGTTGGCCACAGGAGAATAAAATAAGGCATGATTTAAATTTATTAATGTATATAATAATAATTTATCATGTAATAATAATTTAAATTTGACATTTAATTGTAACAATTATACCAATAGACTTAATTTAATACATATTAATAATTTAATAAAGAAATTTTTGACTACAGATAGGTTTTACCTATCCAAATATAATTTAAGACAGATAGCAAATGTGCTATCTCATTATTTATATATTAACTCAGTCAAGGACTTGGCTACCCAGACATCTGCTCCTATTGAGCAGCATTATGATTTGACATACAATTTGGAATCCGTTCCAAGTAATTTAAATTAGAAAATGAGACAATAGAAGTAATCTCTAGCAGTTATAATAATTTAAATAATTTAGAATGTAGCTTACAAATCCTTAATAGTTGCAGATGTATAACTCCACATAATGATAATAAAAAATGTTTACATCTGGTGCATCAGAATATACATGGCATGATAGGCAAAGAGCTAGAAATTGAATTGTTCTTAAATAGCAACAATACTCATATTTTATGTATTACTGAACATTGGTTAAAAGCTCATAATTTAATGTTTAACTTCAGTAATCACCAGGTGGTCAGTTCTTTCAATAGATAAACGATTTTAAGAGGTGGCTCTTTAATTTTAGCTAGTAAATTATTATCATGTAAAGAACGTAAAGATATTGTGAGCCTCTCTGTTGAGCGAACTGTAGAAATGGCATGTGTTGAGTTTGAGCACCTCTTTGTTGTTAGCGTTTACAGACCCCCATGTTCTTTATATGATACTTTTGAAAAAATTATGGAGGAAGTTTTCGCTAAGCTAAATAAACAGAATAAAACTGTTGTAATATGTGGAGACTTTAATATCAATCTCCTAGAAGCTTCCTCCACCAATATTAAATTTAGCTCATTGTTTCAATCTTATGGTCTTTTTAATTTATTTTTGGAGCCAACACGTATTGCTGAATCTAGTGCAATATGTATAGATAACATTTTTACAAATGTTAAATAATGCAATTCTCTTGAGTTGAGACATGTGCAGTAAACAGTGAAGAAAGAGGTAAATACTCTTCTCTCTAAAGTCCGGTCTTTTCTGTACGAATACAATGTCAAAGGATAATGTGGGAGTATTAAATGGATAATTTTCCTCAGGTCTCGAGAAGCAACAATAAACAAGGTAGCAACTTTAATAGCCTTCGACACACTTAAGCTTTTTAAAATTATGAAATTGTAAAAATATTAAAGAGGAATATCGTGATACTTTACTGAGATTTTGTGTGAAATAAAAATGAAGAAAATTTTATTCGTGTTGCATCATTTTTATATTTTTGTTAAGTTTAAGGTTTTCTGTTTTATCCCTATAAGAATTATTTTAAATTTAACTTTTTTTTACAACTGCAACTCCCTATAAATAGGTGAGTATATATTATTGTCCCTCAGTAGCGTTTGTATGCTGCATCTCGAGCGGCAGTTTAAATTTAGGGAAAATCTTTTTGTGACAGAAATTATTGTTCCTGTTCTGGATGTGATGTGGATGTTTGTTCACGGGTATTTATTTGTAATAATAATAATGTTATTATACCGAATTTCAGCCACGGTGGTCAGTCTTAACAGAGACTAGCAATTTGCGCAGGACAGGATTATAGTGCACGACACTGCAAACACACGTCTCTAATCCCTCACTCTCATAATCCGTTAAGAGGGCAATCCGATACGAGCGGAGAAGGATCAGTTGCAGTCGAACCGCTTTACGTGTTTTCCAAGGCCATCTGGCAATATTTCATACGTAGTAGAAAGCCTATGCTTAAGCTAACCTTGCTGCATTTATGTTAGGGTTGTGACTCAACCGGGGAAGGACCATGTTTTCACAAAAACCATCTGGAGTGTAGAGAACTGAAAACACCTTTTACAGGTAACGGAAAATTCCATCTTAGTCCTCAGGGGTGACAATTCATCTGTACTTTAGTGTCTATTAGCCACAGCATCCACTTACTTACCATCAGTTAGACTGAAGCCAGCGCGGTCAACTCTTTCTAATACCCTCTCAGGAATGAGTGACGACCTGTGCTCAGAGTTGGGACGTATATTATATATATAGGCTGTGTGTTTATTTAAAATGTTTAAGTAATTTGAAGCAAAATCTGGTAGCTCAGAGGTTAAGCGTTCACAGTAAGTTTGAAGTAAGAATTCATTCCCCGGGTTCATTTTTTTATAGGACAGGGTGGCAAACGAGCACACAGTCCACCTGATGGTAAGTGGTTGCTGTGACCCATAGATCCCTACATATACCATAATAGACATAATCGAGGATAGCCTCGATTACGAATCAAAATGCAGATGCGTTGTCACCCGTTAGGACTATGATCGAATGCCTTGTTTCCAGTAAAGAGGGTCTCCGGATCTTTACACTCACCATACGAAACACAGCAGCATTAAGCTACTATTTGACGCTGGTATTCTGTGAGAGCGTGGTCCTTCCCCGGTCGATCCGACTCATTTGTGATACAATAATAACAGCTGCACCGTGGCTCTAACACGTGAGAAAATTCGACTAGAAAAATTTAAAAAAATTAAACAAATTAGTCATAAATATCGTGAAAATATTGTGACTGACAGCCTTAAAGACGATGAAAACATTGAAAGAAAACGTGGGGCACTGTCAATCAAGGGCGAATATATTATGCATAGATTTGGTCGATGCACTGACGCTGTCAAGATCACGCTTTTCAAAGCATATTGTCTGTCATTTCTTCCTTGCAGTCTATGCACCAACTACACCAAAAAAGCCTATAGTACCCTGCGTACTCAATACAACAATGCATTCAGGGCACTGGTGCGGCTGCCGCGCTACTGTAGCGCGTCTGCGATATATGTACTGCGGGAGTGAATAATTTTGATGCAATAATCCGAAAAAAGACTGCATCGTTGCTAAACAGTGTGCAAACGCGGCAGTGGCCACAGTGTGCGGAGTGAGATTGCCGACAGTGGGGACTGTCCACTGATCAAAATATGGTCTCCGGGACTATGTCCTGCTTAATAATTAAATATTAAAAAAGTATAAATTATATTACTGTGACCGTGGAAGGAAAAGTGGAGATCTCCCGGCGGGCAAGGTGTTCTGCCCGGGGAGCGGCCAACACTCCGTCCGCAATTTTGATAGAGTGATTTAGGCTTCCGTGTGTTTCGCTTGCGGGTATGCTAGCATTTCTTTGCCACAGGTCGTTTCTGAACTCCGTAAAGAGAACTAAAACCGCCGCATCATCCTCCATCACGATAATGCGAGTTCTCACACCACACACAGAACAAAATAGTTTTTAGAGCAAGAAAACATAGAATTGTTAGACCTTCCGCCGTATAGCGCCGGCCTATGCCCTAATGATTTCTATACTTTCCCTAAAATAAAGAACAAATTGCGTGGACAGAGATTTTCATCACCTGAAGAAGCTGTGGACGCCTACAAAACGGCCATTTTGGAGACCCCAACTTCCGAATGGAATGGTTGCTTCAATGATTGGTTCCATCGTGTGTGAAATTTCGCGGAGAATACTTCGAAAAGCAATAAATACATTTTTAAATAGTAATGTTGTGTCACTTCCTCGATTCCCGAAATGTTCAGTGCCATCCTCGTAATTAATTCTAATATAATTTTGTCAAATAAATTTCGAATCTAATTGGATTCAAATCCTAAAGTCTAAAGATCGAAGAAATTAAAAATAATTACCTTTTCATTATTTTTCGTACTAACTTCGTATTAACTTCGTAATAAAGTATTAATTGAGAGGCTTCACTTTGGCGTGATTCTAATTAAATAAATTAGTTTATTTAAGAAAAAGCGAAAGAAAATTAAGGTAAACTTAATTAAAGCCTAATTTTCATAAGTAATATGCTTGAAGACGTTAGTTAAATATTTTGTTATTATTCAAGATACATTTGGACTACTCAGTAACGTAACCGTGTGGTAAAGCTGTAAGAATATGCACTACCCCATATCGCGTGGGTGTTGTTAGAGGCGACAGAGGGAAACAAATCAGGAGGTGGGCAGTAGCGCCTTCCAATAACGACTAAACATAAAAAACTGTTGTTGCCAACCCCCTTGCCAAGCATTGCAACTAAGGCAAAATATTCCCCTTATGAGGCAATCTATGGAGCTTACGTTCAGCGGCGGAATCTCATCATCATCATCATTACAGCCCTTCACAAGTCCACTGCTGATCATAGGCTTCCCCTAAGTAATACCATAAAGCACGGTCCTGAGCCACCTGCATCCATCGACTTCCTGTATGTATTACCAGGTCGTCACTCCATCTAGTAGGAGGTCGCCCTACACTATCCCTACCGGTACGAGGCTGAGACTCGAGAACCTTTCTTCCCCATCGGTCATCGGTTCTTCGAGCTATATGGCCGGCCCATTGGCACTTCAGCTTACTAATCCATTAAGCTATGTTGGTCACTCTGGTTTTACTGCGGATATGCTCATTTCTAAGTATGTCACATAGAGAAACCCCGAGCGTAGCCCTCTCCACAGCTCGCTGAGCGACCTCGAGCGTCCTCATACGGCCAGCAGTGAAGGACCACATCTCAGATCCGCAAGTCATCACTCACACCACGCACTGGTTGTACAATCTAGTTTTCAGAGTTTGAGGTATATCTGACGAAAAGATGTGTCGTAATTCTTCGAACGCTGCCCAGCCGAGTTGAATCTGTCGATTGACCTCTAGGTTGAAGTTGGTCTTACCTATTCGGACTATTTGTTCCAGGTAAACGTACTCGTCTACAACTTCGAGCATAGTGCTCCCAACAACTACCAACATAGGTGGTGACATGGACATTAAACATGATCTTTGTTTTGTCCATGTTCATCTTAAGACCTATCCGTTGGGATACACCATTGAGGCCATTGAGCATAGTGCTTAGGTCTCAGCGGAATGTAATAAGCTAAGCTATGATTTCAAATATCAGTACTAGTACGTATACGTTTAAATGTTTTTGCGTGTTAGATAGAAATATATAGGATTA
Source organism: Parnassius smintheus behrii (assembly GCA_036936625.1). Taxonomy (NCBI): domain Eukaryota; kingdom Metazoa; phylum Arthropoda; class Insecta; order Lepidoptera; family Papilionidae; genus Parnassius; species Parnassius smintheus. The sequence continues at coordinate 13,567,506 of JAUPFT010000026.1, read as the reverse complement.
ATATTTTATAATAGCACAGTAAGTAATATCAGTATACAATAAAATAACAAAATAGACAAGTAACATAAAACAACAAACAATAAACATAGCACAGAGTACTTTTGGGAGAGAGTAGATAGCACGACATGCATAGGTTAAATACGAAATGATTTTTTTCATTTAATGTTGTATCGGTAGCTACCGGGCTTTTGACCAAAGCGAAATATTGGATAATTGCATGTTTTACTTCTCTCTCTCTCTCTCTCTCTCTTTTATTTTACATTAGCAATTTAAATGTTTTTTTTATTATTTTACTACTAGCAGTTATGTCACAACATGATCTAAATTCTGTGCTGTTTAGATTATGTCGAATTTAATTCACCCTACCTTTGTAATCTTGTACCGTTAATATTCAGACATACTTGGATATTTATGATTTTGTATCTGGTCATAATTATAAATTTCTGTAGACTCCTTATTTGCTTACTGTAAACAGTCGACCGGCGGGCTAGTGCCCATATTAACTGCGTGCCTTTTTATTTACGGGTGAAAATCATTTAAAATGACCATTTTTATAAAATAATTAGTCCACGGGCAATATTTTATGATAAAATTCATTTAAATATGTGAAAAGTGCTTAATTATTGTCCTTTGCTATATTATCTAGCTTTATAATACAGCTTTATATATTAATTACCAATAGTAGAAATATACTATTCCTTTTTTCGTAACCAAGTCGAGTATTATCCATACAAAATAATTTGTCCTCTTCACGAGCTACGTTACAAAAATCATTAAAATAAATACACTAGCTACATTTATTAATTATTGGTGAATTTTCTGCTAAAACATAGTAAATTTCCATTGATTTAAATAAAAAATAATTTATTTGAATTATTTTTAATATTATAATTTTGTTAAAAAATCAATGTCCATTATTTTGTTCATTTTTGTTGTTCATTTTTCTAACAGTAAAATTTGGCAATAATTGGTGATTAATAAATGGCAGCACTGCTTTTCTAACGAGCCAATGACATACAAGAAACGAACATGTGTCGGCCATTTTGTTCTCCAGCGAAAAAAGTGAACGACGCGTATTTCTTTATCGACGAGTAAAATTCCAATTTTAAATTATCAGTTTTGTTTAGTTTAACAAACAACGCAAGTAAGTGATACTTATATTTCATCGACTATTTAAAAAGGTTACTACTGACCTTCATTGAAATGCAAGGTTGTTAGAACTCATTAAGTTTTCTGTTTGGCTTAAACATTTTGGCATTACTTTCAAAGTACGATGGTTCATCATTTTTGTTATGATTTGTTACAATTTTTGGTTACGTTACAAAAATTATATAACAAAAATGAACTACAGCCGCAATCACATTGCTGGTTTATATTGATAAGCAATTAATTTATTAAAAAAAAAATTAAGTTATGGGATATTATTTTTAGAGAGTGATTTAAATGTCTTTTTAATTTTTTGTGCAATAAAGTTCAATAAATAAATAAATTTCTATAGGTAGGTATGTACTTGAAATTTATTATTTTTCGTTCAATATGTCTTTCCATTTTCTTATATTCCTGTTTGTTGGTATCACTTTCATTTGTTTGTCCATTATTTGTTTATTTCATAGCCTATCATTAATGACACTTATATTTGTTTGCCCGTGTTAGAAGCGTCCGTAAACAAGTGCAACTAAAGTAGCCTCGGTCGCTGATAATTTAACGAATGTTACACTGTTGACAGGTTTCTTTAGGTCACGATTGACACTAGTCTCACCTGATGGAAAAAATGACAAGGTTGATGGTGAAACACGCTTACCAGAACATGTCGTTTTGTTTTCTAGTCTATTTGATTGTCTGCTACCTGTTTATATTTTTTCCTTCACCTATTTTGATTGTATGTCCAGTTGACTTTTTGTTGGTCCATTATTCTTTCAGTAACTTTGTGTGTCCTCAATCGTCATCTTCGATTTCATAGCTCTCTGTTCATTTACGAATTTTTTTTTCTATCTTTAGTTGTTTCTGTGCCTGTTTGCGATCAAAATATTTTTTTTATCTTTTTAGGATGCCAATGACAGCAGCTGAACGTCAACGGCTATATAGGCAACGTCTTAAAGAATTAAACCCAGAAAAGTTTGAAGAAATTCGTTTAAAAAATTTGAACAGAATTAAAAATAAATATGTGCCAATTTCTAAACTAACAGAAAACCAAAAGTCTATAAGAAGAAGTAACTGGAGAAAGCTGAAGAAAAATCAAATGAAAAAATATGAGTCACAAGTTAAAACTAAAAAGAATATCAAAAATACTATAAGAAGCTAAATAAAGAAAATGAAAAACAAAAACATATAATTCAAACACAAAGAAAACAAAGCACTAAAAAGAAAATCTATCGACAAAAATCCTTTTTAATTGTCAGATGTCTCCCTCAGAGCAGGAAAATCTTATAATTCACGCAAAGCCTCAAACGCCAAATTCAAAATCAGAAGCATTTGTCAAAACTATGACTACTCCTTCAAACGAAGATAAAATGAAAATTAATATTCTAGACAACCTCGTTATGACTGAATCAATAAAGCAAGAATACAAGAATAACAAAAAGGTGAAGAAGATTTTAAGGTATATTTTTACATCACCGATTGTGAGAAAGTATAGAATGCATTCGCAATTGAGATGGGTCATCGCTTTAAAAATTAGAATCCGCAATTATGCAAAATTTGGCTCCAGGAGAAACAGTGAATTAGCGAAAAAAATTCGAAACTTTTACCTGCGTGATGATGTAAGCCGAGCTACGGCGGGAAAGAAAGAAACTAAGACTTTAAAAAAACAGAAACGTCAGAAACGGTTTCTTCTTGACAGCATGACAAATTTACGTAAAAAATTTAGGGAAGATACTGGTATTAACGTGTCTATTGCCACTTCGTAGACAGAGACCTTTTTATGTAGTTACACCTCGACTGTCAAATCGTGAAACATGTGTTTGCAAAATTCATGCAAACTTTGAGTTCAAATTTATGGCACTAAAAAAGCTGAAGATCTTTGATCCGGGTATGAAATTAATAAATATATTGGAACAAACAGTATGCGACGCAAAATCAAAAGAATGTATGTATTCTGAATGTAATATTTGCAAAACGATGTCTCCAACTCACAATTTCACTAAAGCTAAAAAATGTGACAACGTTACCTGGGTAGAGTGGATCATAAAAGACGTTGAGTATGAAGAAAATGATGAGACTAAGAAAACTAAGAAAGTGGTAACTGAATCAAAAACAGAAAAGCTGGAGATTCATATAAATCTTTTTGAAAAAGAACTTACAAAGTTTAAAGAGCATTATTTTAATATTTGGCACCAATATAACGTATACAGAAATCTCAAAAGCCTTCTTCAACACAACGAGATTATGGTTCACTGCGACTTTACTGAAAATTACACATGTAAAATGCATCGGCAAATACAGTCAGCCCACTTTGGGACGCAAAATCAAATATCATTACACACAAGTGTCATATACGTTAAAAGTTCAAAACTTCGAGCATATTGCACACTATCTGACTCAACAGATCATTCACCCGCAGCAATATGGACACATCTGAGACCAATTTTGATTGATATCAGGAAAAAAGTTCCGCAAATTAATACTGTACACGTATTTTGGATGGCCCCGCCACTCAGTATAAACAGAAAAAGAATTTTTATCTATATAAATTATATCTTGAGGACTTGAATTTTGAAAAAGGGACTTGGAATTTTCCAGAGTTTTATCATGGGAAAAGTGCTGCTGATGGTATAGGAGGAGTCATCAAGCGATTTTTGGATGCTAAAGTATCCCATGGAATGGACGTTTCAGACACCTCAACAGCATACTCTTTATGTGTTGATGAGTCGGATATTATCGAGATAAAAAGTAAAAATCAAACAGCTTTCAAAAGCTTAGTGCCTGTTCCTAAAACAATGAAGATTCACCAAATACAAGTCAAAACAGAAAACCACTCTAATGAAATAAATTACCGAGTTTTAAGTTGTTTTTGTAACGGCTCAAGCATGAGAGGTTTTTGCGACTGTTTCAACATTAAAAGACATTGTCTGCTAAAATCTCGCCCCAGAAAGCGAACTCGGCTAACATCCGATTCAGATGACTGTCTGCCTTTACCGTTTAAAAGAACAGCACATACTACCAAGATGTCTGCTGCTATCTCCAAGTCCGAGAATAAAACACCACCGGTTTCTTCAAAAAATATACCAACTTTACCAATAGATATTGTTACGAGCTTGAGGTTCGTGACAATAAAAATTGCCGATAAAATTACCTAAATTAACACTTTAATTTACTTTACACAAATTAAAGTTAAAACACTAATAATTAAATACACTAATTCACTTAATTCCGCTCCGAAGCTTCGCTTGTTTCGTCAAATCAACACTGTGCCGATCGCATCTTGCAGCGCCTATTTATTTAAATTAGCAAAGAAACATCCCGAATCTTCAGGTAAATGCGCGCAAGGTACCGAGAGTTCGAGTATAGATTTTCTAGAAACTTAGTTCTTCGGGTGGCGCTGTCAGTCGAAAGATCTGTGATGTCATTCTTTATACGCTCTACTCGCTCTCGTTCCTGACACTAGATGGCGCTAGTATATCGTCGACTGGAGCGCGTAACACTGCCCCCTCCTAAGACATGCTCGTCCCGAGCATTATCGGTCCCATGATAACGCGCCAAGCGATCCACATGGACGATCTTAGGAGTCCCTCTTACGCCTTTCTGTAACGGCTCCGCAATGTCAAGGGCTGTCCTATCCCGTGGTGCACTAATATTGTACAATTTCGGTGCTCCTCTACTACGTGTCTGAGGTCCCCGCACGGCCGCACAACTTGTACATGTACGACACCAATCCTCGACATCGTCACGATAATGGACCCAGTAAAACTGTTCTCGGACCTTCAGTAGAGTTCGTTTAACTCCCAGATGGACTCTTGAACGACCATTATGGCACAGCTGTAGAACATTCGGCACTTTAGCTTTAGGGACAACCATTTGCAAACGACAGCTGTCTCTTCGACCATTGTCCCATTTACGGCACAGGACTCCATCCTGAAGCAGCAAGCTGTCCCATTGGGCCCAATAGCTTTTCGTGGTTGAACTCATCGCTGAGACGTCCCTCCACTTAGGCTTGGTAGCATGGGCCTTCATCCATCCCAGAATCGGCTTGATGTCTGGATCTTCCTGCTGTGCACGTCGTAGGCTGTCCTTCCACCCGTTGCTGAGGTGGTCTGTCCTGAGCATCCTCACGGATACCACTTCCTTACTCTCTTGCCTACTATAATGGTTGCAATCTTCCGGACAAGGTCTTCTTGACAATGCATCTGCGCTGCCGTGAGATTTCCCGCTGTAGTGTCTGATAGTAAAGTCGTATTCCTGCTGCTGCTGGGCGGTGCTGTTAGCCGCACTTCCTTCCTGAGACCGTTCGCCTTCCCTTCCTAGGGTGTGCTTAGGGCAGCTGGACCGAAGATGGCCCCTTTCCCCACAGCCATAGCACCTCGGGCTGTATTTTTTATTGTGGTCGCGAACCGTAACTGCTGTAACCTCCCTAGCGTGAGGTGAACGATGATCCTGTCGCCGCCAGGCAGTGCCGTTAGCTGCCCTACCCTCTCGAGGTCGATCAACTCTCCTTTCCACGGTTCGCTTAGGGCAGCTGGATCGAAGATGGCCCTTTTCCCCACAGCCATCGCACCTAGGGCTGTATCCTTTGTTGCGGTCGCGAACTGTAGCTGCTGCAACCTCCCTGACGTGATGGGAACGATGATCCTGCCGCACGGCTTCTACCTCCAGTGCATGGGCCAAGGCTTCCTTAAGCGTCTCGTGGTGCCCGAGCCTCACAGCAGCTCTGACTTCCAGGTCGCGGATGCCGTCGAGGAATGTTTGCACCAGGTTCCCTCCAATGAGCGCAGGTACAGACTGGTATGCTTTACGAACCATCTTCTCCACCTCAAGGGCCCACTACTGCAGGTTTTCGTTGCTGCGTTGCACGCGATCTTTAAGCTGCGCGCGAAAGACGTGTTCCAGGTGAGCGTCACCATATCTCGCCTCTAAGGCCTCAAGAAGCTGCTCATAGGTCACTTTCCTACCGAGAGCTTCCAACACAGTTAAGGCTTGGTCGCGCAGGTCTAGGGTGAGTGCAGTCATGGCTTGGCTTTTATTCCAGCCGTTCGCCTCCATGACGGCCTCGAACTGGATTTTGTAGGCCGACCAGGAAGAGGTCCCGTCGAACGGCGGCACTTTGAATCCACGTAGCGAAGGTGCTGCAGCTACTACGGGAGCTGTAGTTCCATCCCCAAGTTTGAGGTCGTTTAGCGTTTTCTTCACGTCAGCCATTACGTTGCCAACCCGATTGTTCACATGGTTGATTCGGGTTTCATGTTCTTCGATTCGAGTTTCAGCTTCCGACAGGCGGTTGTCGTGTTGAGCAACCCTATCCTTCACCTGCCTTATCTCTTTCCCAAAGGTAGCGTGAAGGTCCTTCATGAGGAGCATCTGCTCTTCTGACCGACGAGCCTGTTCCGCCTGCTGACGGGCCTGTTCCTCCTGTTGGCGAGCCTGTTCATCCTGTCCGCCCCGCAGCTGCTCTTCCAACCGACGGACCTGTTCCTCCTGTCGGCGAGCCTGCTCCTGCAGCATCACCATCAGAGCACCTAAGTCAGGTGCCACAGACATAGAAGCTGCTGACGGACCGGCTTCCGTGGCCGGCGGCTGGCCCTCGGACATCTGCGGCGTTGCACCACCAAATCTCTTCTGGTCCGTCTCCTGCTGGCGTTGACTTCGGGTACGGACACCCTCCGTTTCCTCCTTAGGTAAAATCGGCATTATTTTATCCCACTTCTGACACCAATTGTTACGAGTTTGAGGTTCGTGACAATAAAAATTGCCGATAAAATTACCTAAATTAACACTTTAATTTACTTTACACAAATTAAAGTTAAAAACACTAATAATTAAACACACTAATTCACTTAATTCCGCTCCGAAGCTTCGCTTGTGTCGCCGAGTTCACTTTGCCTCGATCGCATCTTGCGCCACCTATTTATTTAAATTAGCAAAATATCCGGAATGTTCAAGTAAACACGCGCAAGGTACCGAGAGTTCGAGTATAGATTTTCTAGAAACTTAGTTCTTCGGGTGGCGCTGTCGGTCGAAAGATCTGTGATGTCATTCTTTACACGCTCTACTCGCTCTCGTTCCTGACACTAGATGGCGCTAGTATATCGTTGACTGGAGCGCGTAACAATATTTTTGGTGCTGTTGACTGTGATTCAGACTCCTCAGGTATTTTCGATTTGCCACGTACTATTGGTACTACTAAAACTTCTAAGCGTAAGGTGCGGAGCAATCCAACGCAAATTATGACGCCTGTGGTTGCAGACTATACCTATACCGCCGTGACAAATAAATAAAATGTCGATCATCAACATAAAAATAACTGGAAAAATATAAAAAATGCGGGAGCTGTGACTGTATTATCCGATGTTAAAGTAAACTATGCAATTAGTGATTTAAGGAAAATGATCAGCAATACAAAGCGACAAAATGTATCTTTTTGTGATCTCAAAGTAGATTTTCCTGAAATTCTTGAAAGTTCAACAACCAATTCTGTATCATTAAGGAAAAAAAAATTTATATTTCAAGTGAAAGTGAAACTGCTTTGCTTTTTCTCCAATAACTGATGAAGATGTTCGTAAAATTATTTTTTCCATTAAATCTAAAGCAACTGGCTATGATGATGTGAGTAGAAATATGATTATCCCCATACTTGAAAACATTCTCCCAATCATTACCCACATCATCAATTTTTCATTTTCTACTGGGGTTTTTCCATCTTTTTGGCGTAAAGCATTTGATCATGTAAACCATTTTCGACCAATTTCTATACTTCCCTTTCTTTCAAAGACTTTAGAATCAGCTGCATACAAACAGTTATCCAGCTACATTTATAAAAATAATCGTCTTAGTCCCTTGCAATCAGGTTTTCGTCCTGGGCATAGTACAACCACTGCTCTCCTTAAAGTTCTTGATGACGTACGAGAGGGTATGGAGGAATCAAAATTAACGGTTCTCGTATTAATTGACTTTTCCAATGCTTTCTGTACAGTTGATCATGACATTCTTCTTGCTATCTGTAAATACATGGGTTTCTCTTCGTCAGTTTTGGATTGGTTATCAACTTATCTTCGTGGTCGCCAGCAAAGAGTTAAAGTCAACCAACAGTCTTTCTCTGATTGGTCTGATCTTACTACTGGCGTTCCACAAGGCGGAATTCTTTCTCCTTTATTATTTTCTATTTTTATAAATCTCATAACTGTAAATTTCAAATGCTCCTACCATTTGTATGCTGACGATTTACAGCTGTACGCTCGGATTGATCCAGCAGAGGTTAACTCCGCGATCGAAATTTTAAATCTAGATCTTGAGGCCATCTGTGACTGGTGCAGAAATTATGGAATTGCTGTCAATCCTGTTAAATGTCAAGCGATAATTCTCGGTAGTCCTCGCCGTATAGCTAAATTAGATTTTAATTCACTGGAGCCTATCGTTTACAATAGCACAATTATTCCTCTTAGTCAAGTAGTTAAAGACTTTGGGTTAATGATTGATGCTAATTTAAGTTGGCAATCTCAGGTGGCTGAAATAAGCCGGAGAGTGACAATCACCCTGCGTGGCCTTTATCGTTTCAAGAATTTCCTTCCAACCGAGACTAAGGCTATGTTGGTGCGAGTGCTTGTTTTACCACTCATTGATTGTGCTGATGTATGTTACTCTGATGTGAGTCAACTACTTCTGTGCAAATTGGATCGTTTATTAAATAATTGCATCCGTTTTATTTTTGGCCTTCGTAAATACGATCATGTATCCATATATGGTTCTAAGCTTAAATGGCTCCCTATCCATCAGCGTAGATGTATCAAAATTCTTCGCACGCTTTTTTCAATCCTATATAATCCATGCACTCCCCAATACCTGAAATGCAAGTTTCAGTATTTGGGTTCTTCTCACGATCGTAACCTGCCATCCTCCGAGGGATCTACATTATGTGTTTTTCCTCGCCGTACCAAATTTATGTCTTAGTCTTTCGCCGCTGAGGCCATAAGGCTATGGAATAAATTACCCCCTCATATCAGAAAACCGACTTCTGTTGCTACATTTAAGAGGATGGTGACTGATCACCACCTTTCTTCTTCCAGCAAGTAACTTTCATATTTAATTGTTTCTGCTTATATGTGACTTGACATTTTAAATTATTTAATTTATTTTAGTTATGTTCGTATGTAAGTATACTTAAAATGTATGTATTATGTACTATTTAAACATTATGTATGAAATGTATCATATATTACTTAGGTTAATTGTAGTTGCGTATATTTATTTTTGTATTTACACTTATGGTACCAGGCGGTCCCATAAAGAACTGGCCTGATATAGTTCAACGCGACATGTCGCTACATATTGTGTTGCATTAAATAGTACGTTTATCGTGCACTCAATATAAGAAACATGCATCGACATGAAATGCTTGGTCTTAGTTTTATAAGTTAATTTAACACGCATTTGAATAACGAGAGTCGCGTATTTTTTCAAAATGTCGAAAACTGATCGAAAACTGAGTATCGAAGTGTCATAAAGTTTCTGTTTAAAGAAGGTTTATCCCCTGCCCAAATAAAAGAACGATTGGATGGCGTATATAAGGAGTCTGCCCCCTCCTATAGCACAGTGAAAAATTGGGTGAAAGAGTTTCGCCTCGGGAGAGAAACTGTCGAAGACTTTGGCCACGACGGTCGACCTGTGGAAGTGCTCACTCCCGAAACGATTGCTCTTATCGAAGAGGAGGTTCTGAGTGACCGCCGTTTGAAGATTAGAGAAATTGCAGCAAGGCTTGGGCTCTCTAAAAGTACCATTCATCGCGCGATACATGAACATCTTCACATGAAAAAAGTGAGTGCAAAATGGGTACCGAAACTTCTTTCAGCGGTACAGAGACAGGAAAGAGTGCGCTGCGCTCCGGAGTTTTTGGATCTTTGTGACTGTAATCGAGCGGCTAGTGACTGGTGATGAAACTATGATCTTGTATTATGATCCACAAAGCAAGCGCGAGTCAATGGAATGGCGTTATAAGATTTAAAAGCCCCCTAGAAAGGCAAAGGTGCAATAATCGACTAAAAAACTGATGTGCACAATATTTTGGGATTTTCAAGGCATTTTGATGGTGGATTTTAAAGAACGTTATACAGTCGTGAACGGCGAATATTATGCTTCTTAAATATATAAATTACAAGACAAGATAAAGGAAAAACGAAGAGGCAAGCTGTTTAAAGGTGTCCTGTTGTTCCATGACAACGCCCCTGTTCATACCGCTGGTGTTTCGAAGGATGCAGTTCGTCAATGCGGGTTAACAGAAGTTCAACATCCACCTTACAGTCCAGACATGGCCCCGTCCGACTATTATTTATTTCCAAATTTAAAGCGGGGCTTAAGAGGAAGAAAATTTTCAAGCGATGAAGAGTTGCAGGCGGCCGTCTTCAGTCATTTTGAGGATAAAAAATGTGATTATTTTTATAAAGGTTTAGAGATATTGATTCACAGATGTCAGAAGTGTGTTAGTATTCATGGTGATTATATCGAAAAATAAAATTGGTTTCGTTTCATTTCCTTCTTTGGTTCATAGTTATGCCAATTCATTATGGGACCGCCTACGTATGTCTATTTATATATTTACATTTACGTATAAATTATCCACATATTTTGTGGCACCTGCTAAAGTTCTCTGCTTAGCTCATGGTTGACTGGTAGAGAATGCCTAAAGGCATTAAGTCCGCCAATTGTACATTTTAAGTGCAATAAAGTTTTTTAAATAAAAATAAATAAATAAGCTGCAATGGTAACGGTAACTTAGTGTAAGAGTTCAAGAAAAGAGCTTACTCCTTTTTAAAAGGCCGGCAACGCACCTTCAATTCCCCTGGTGTTGCGGTTGTTCATGGGTGGCGGTAGTCACCTACTACCAGGTGAGCCGTATGCTCGTTTGCCCTCACTTCTATAAAAAAGAAGGTTTTAGTTGCCGCCCTTGAGCTTAAGGTTCCAATTTCGCATGTAAAATGTATGTATGGGTTATAAACTAAGAGTATAAATAAGCAAGCTATGAGCGTTGACAATCGAATACCCTTCTAAATTTTTTCTTTTTTTTATAGCATTGGGTGACAAACTGTACTATGGTACTGTACTGTGTGTACTGGTACTGTACCATGTGGTACTTGAATATCAGAACGAAATAGCAGCTTAATTCTGCTGTGTTTCAAATGATAAGTAAAAACTGAAGGACTTTTACTGAAAACGGGACATCATCTCACGCAACTGCATTCCTAGTCGGGGACAGATATAGATGTACGAGTATATGCGCCACAGAATCCTTTTACAACGATGTAACTGTGTGCTTATTTATTATAATTATTCTATAAGAAAATAGCGTAAGGGGATCCACTACTATGCTATATAAAGTGTCGAAAGTGTTTCAGCAAACTGAAAAGGAAATGTGCAGCATCATTTCCTGAAAACAACTGAAAATAATAACAAGTGGTAAATTAATAGTTTTGTCTAACCAACTTCAATATAAACAAAATGAAAATTCATCAATGTAGTCATCAAAGTAAATTAAATACGCATTATTAAAGATAATGAAAAAACTATTGGTCAGACCTGATCAAATTATGGGACCACATGAGAAATAAAAAAAGAGTCTTCGAAATCGGTTCACCAAGAAAATAGTTCTGAGGTAGCACACATAAAAATACAGTCGAATTAAGAACCTCCTCCTCCTTTTTTGAAGTCGGTTGAATAAATTGGGTTTAATAACCCTCCTGCCAAGCGTGGCTATTTTGCCAAATACCTAGATCATAGACTATCCCCACAGAAATCTAAGGAGATTTCTGTGACTACCCTCAATAAAGCCATCTATTGGGAGTGTTCAGCAGGGGAATTTTTATAGGCTTCAATAAATTAATATATAACATTAGAATATCCAGCATAAATTACGTGTTATTCAACCAGAAGCGCCTCTAAAGAGGAGCAACACATAAGGACCATAGTTAACCCGCCGGGAGATATTAAAAAATTAACATAAAAGAGAATTTACTATCCCGTATCATCCCGTGTGTGTCGTGAGAGATGGCAGAGAGGAAACAGAAAATTTCCAACAGCATCTGTCTTCCCGATAAAAAGATTTTTTTTTGAAAATCGTCTGGCAAGTTGGCAACTCTATCAAAATCCCAATATAAGGCAATCTACGGGTAAGCCAAGTCCAGCAGTATATTTGTGATAGACTGCAATGGAATGAATGAATGAAATGTGTGAATAATGGATGAAAGATTAAATGAAGAATTTATTCTTATTTTTTTTTTAAAAAGACGTTACTCGTACGCTATGAAAGATTGAATGAAGAATTTGTTCTTAATTTTTTTTAAAAAATTTACCCCTACACTAGGATTATCTTCTGCATCATACGTGTACTTAAGGACAAACATCTAGAACCAGACCAACTATTTGTTGGCCTAAAAAATACTTGTGCCGTGCGAGATTCGAACCCGCGGCCCTAGGCCCGCAACACAATGCTAAGTCACGTAGTCTTCGATTTATTTTTTCTTGTTTATACTTTTATCGTGTGATTTATTTATTTTTATTAGTTCGGCATTTTTTTAATAGAAGAGGGAGCAAACGAGCATGTGGCTCACTTGACGGTTAGTGACTACTGCCGCTCATGAACAACCGTAACACCAGGGGAATTGCAGGTGCGCTGCCGACGTTTTACGAAGAACTAAGCTCTTTTCTTGAAGGGCCTTAAGTCCTATCGGTCCGAAAAATCGCCGGTGGTAAACAATTCCACAGAGAAGTTGTACGAGGAAGAAAACTCCTAGTAAATCGCACAATGGTGGACCACTAAGCATCCAGATAGTGAGGATAATATCGTGAATTTTGACGCGTTGTGCCCTCCTGAAATTAGGCGACTGGACCTAACCCTAACAATTCTTCAGAACACTCCCCGTTGTAGATGCGATAGAATATATAAAGGGATGCAACACGCAACGCCAGTGAATCGAGCCGATCAAAAAGAACTCAGTCGTCGACGGTTCTAACCGCTATGCTTTCGAACCGTTCCGCTCTGCTGGATGCGGTCAAGTGGAAGGAACTGGCACTGCGGTGCCTCAGCCCAGAGATGAGAACAATATTCCACGTGAGGCCGTACTTGCGCTTCTTAAAGATGCAATAGATGTGCCTGCCGGCACAGAGAGAGACAGTATTTCTTGCCTGAAATACTATCTCGCTCTGCTGAGCACGCCAAGCTTTTTAGAGGCCAATTTGGCCTTCCCCTCCAAGTGACCACCAAAATGCACACTATTCGATATGTTAACGCCGAGGATTCCAATGCTAGCTAAGGCAACAAGGGGAGTGCCTAGGAACTGAGGAGATACAAAATGTTTAATTTAAAAATCAATATAATAAAAAATATTTTTAATAAGTTTAGACAATTGTTTCGCTCGCCTCGCTTTACCATCAAGTAATCTCGTCACATTAATTGATGGGGAAAGCTTGCGCATCGCCGTAGAAATACGTCTAGTATCGGCGATTTGTCAACCCCATCAGTGTCCCTTCGACGAGTTTGAGCTCTACTTTCATGTAAGAAAAGTGATGGGAGGTTTTCACAGCATAGTTCTTTGGACGATGTCATTTGAACCGAGGTTTTAGAGCCTTGTGCAATATTTGAAGTTTGTAGAAATTTAGTATAAGGGTAATTAGTGTGAATATTAGGTAAACTGAGATTAGCCGGCTAAACTTTGGTTGTATTGAGTGTAGGCTAATATTATCTTTTATATGCTAATTAGCTTATGTTAATATTAAATAAAATGAGGCTTTGGGATGGCCCTTAGGGCACATAGATTTAGCTATATATAATCAAGAACAATATAGAACAATATATAACCAACTGGATTGTACAACCAGTGTGTGTTGCCAGTGATGACTTACGGATCTGAGACGTGGTCTTTCACTGCTGGAGCAGCAGGAGGCAGCAGGAGCTATGGAGAGGGTTTCTCTGCGTGATAAACTCAGAAATGAGCATATCTGCAGTAAAACCAGAGTGACCGACATAGCCCAACGGATTAGTAAGCTGAAGTGGCAATAGGCCGGCCGTATAGCTCGAAGAACCGATAACCGATGGGGAAGAAAGATTCTCGAGTGGCAGCCTCGTACCAGTAGGCATAGTGTAGGGTGACCCCCCACTAGACGGAGTGACGACCTGGTAAGACATGCAGGAAGTCGATGGATGCAGGTGGCTCAGGAACGTGCTTTGTGGCATTACTTGGGGGAGCTTAGCTTGGACGTGATTGTGAAGGGCTGTAATGATGATGATGTTATAACCAAGAATTGTATATTCTTGTAAAATATAGGTGTCAACGGTCTCCAGTAAGTAAACGTGCGGCTGTCGTCTTAAAACTAAAGCCGCGTATAAATCTCAATATTATGTTTAAAATATAATATTGAGAGAAAAGAACTTTTTAATTTAAAAAAATACCAAATGATTAGGTTTTTTTATTTCTACGATTATCGTATGAATAATTATTTTATTTTGTTTCTTAGAAGGCTAGTTATTAATCATACGATTATTAACTAGCCTTCTAAGAAACAAAATAATCAAAGCTTGTTAGTAAACTACTGTTCCGTGTCACTAGCGTTCGTTCAAATTTGTTGTAAAATTAACGCTATTTTAACTTCACAGCTCGTTATTTTACAAGTTGATGCTTAGCAAATCAATCATTATACACTTCCGACTATATTTTACGTTTCTGTTTCACTTTCTTGATTCCTTATGCTGACGCGTTAAATCACGAAAAAAAATTTTACCGGTTCAAACTACTTTCTCCCTTGTACTGAAGAATGCGGTTAAGTTGACATTGTGTAGAACGTATTAGTAATCATTTTTTTACGACATTATTGAAAATTGTCGTATATTTTCTTTTACGACGTAATGAAACCTATACCAAATTTATATAGAATAAGGTTAATAAACGATTACAGTACATGTGATGGTAGCTTGATGTTGTGGCTCATAGACATCTACATCTGTTCTTGATTAAGAATCAAAATGCAGTTCACACACAAAAACACACAAAAAGTTTCCACTTAAAAGGGTGTTCGGTTATTTACACTCACTATACGAAACACAGCAGCGTTAAGTTGCTATCGCGCTGGTATTCGAGCGTGGTCTTTCCCTCGTCGAGGTGACCCATTTGTGGAGTCAAAAAAATTTACTTTAGCACAGATGTGCAGAAAAAATCGTTTTTGATCGTATTATGGACAAATGTGGGAGACACATAGCGATAATAGTTATTATTGTTTTGTATATAATATCAAATATCTGTTCAACTCACGTCAGTTTTTATGATGTGAAAAAATGCTAAAGAATTGTCATTTCTTGTCGCATGGTTCAAGGAATATCACATTTATTATTTTTTCTATTTTCCTTATCTCTGTATTAATATAAATGTGAAAGTATGGTAGGATGTTTATCCTTCAATCGCGCCTGAACTTGGTTGCCGGGTGCCGTGGAATTGAATCCTTTGTTCTCAGATATTTCTTACAACAATTATTATAATGTTGTTTTTTCCTACAGTATTTTTTGTATGTTAAATTTACTTTCGTTTAAAATTTCTATACATTGCAAATCAAAAAGACTGTTTCAACAGCAATCATCGTGGTTAGAGTTTACCCGGATATGGAATTGGGCATCCAATTAAACGTTATAAACATTCCTGAAATTGGAACAAAAGGCCAGTCTTCAGCCTGTAAACTCGATATATTATAAATACGGCTTATTACATCATTAAATTTACATTTCTTTTCTGGACACTATCAACAGATTTCATCAGATCTCGTATTTGCGCGTTTACCGCAAATCTCGTAATTTATCAGATTTGCGGTATCGATATTTAGATATAAATATAGATACCGCATTTTTCTATGACCAGTTGTTCTTGAGAACTGTCAAAGTTGATTTTAGCATTAGTTCATCATTCGTGTTGTAACCTGCAAGAGCGTAACTTGTGAATAATAAATCTATGTAGATCTTTTAAATCTGCTTTTAGTTTATTAATCAAGAAGTAACTTATATACTCGTTTTTTTATCATTTTTTCTATAGCTCCAAAGCATTCCCTTGTTAATCCTAGTATCCGCAATATGTCTATGTATATCTCTTCTCCCACAATTTCTTTCTTTAGGCTTAACATACTTCTAAATGACCACATTTCTATAATATTTGTTATACTCTCTTACTTCGTCTGCAGCACCCAAGTTTCAATATCACACATATATTAATATGTATGTGTGATATTGAAACTTGTTTTAATATATATTAATAAGGTAGAGACTAACACAGAATTGTGATTGTGATACGTGCCTTTTTGGATGTGTGAAAACATTCCGCAAAAGAGTAACGAGTCCCGAGCAGAGACGGCCTTTAACTCTGTGTCCTGCATTCACAAAATAAAATAATAAAAATTATATATTAGGTAGGTATACTGTGCATATCATGCATCTACTAAAATATTGTACGCTGTAGTTTATGTTTATGCAGTGAATAATTTATCTTATTATATATTTTGACAGGCCTGTTGGTCTAGTGGTTAGTGACCCTGACTGCTATGCCGGAGGTCGTGGGTTCGATTCCCACCCAGGACAAATGTTTGTGTGATGAGCACGATCATTTGTTCTGTGTCTGGGTGTAATTTATCTATAATATTTATGTATTTAGAAATATATAAGTATGTTTGTCAGTTGTCTAGTACCCATAACACAAGCTCTGCTTAGCTTGGGACTAGATGGCGTTGTGTGATGGTTGTGGAATATTATTATTATTATTATTATTATTATTATTTATTTTTAACTTAATGTATTTTGAGTTTCTGTCCATCCATAGGTTGCCTGAAAGAGATCGCTTGTAGCGATAAGGTCGTTATTGTACAACATATTTAATACACTTTTTTATGTGAATTGTTATGGTGTACAATAAAGTAATATTCATTATTAATAATAATAATAATTAAGAAGAAAATGTACCATCTAAAAGCTTGTATAATTCATAATACATACATACATAAACACTCACGCCTGTCACCCAGAGGGGTAGGCAGAGACTACGGACTTCCATTTGGCACGATCCTGACATAACTCTTTCGCCTCTTTTACATCCATATATCTACGCATACATGCTCGTCGGTTAAGGGTACTTCTAACGTGGCCCATTTTCAAAATATCGCCAATTTGGTCGATAAACTTTTTCCTAGGGCGTCCCTTCCCGACTCGGCCGTTCACATCTGCCATATAAATTTGCTTTTTCACTCTTTCCTCATTCATTCTTTCCACATGACCAAACCACCGAAGCATTCCTTTCTTAATCCTGGTCACAAAATCATCTTGCATACCACATTTTTCTCTTATCACGCAATTTCTCACCCTGTCATTCAGATTCAACCCTAGCATATTCCTTAAAGACCGCATTTCTACAGCATTTACTCTACTTTCGTGCTTCCTCTGCCACACCCAGCTTTCACTACCATACATGAAAGTAGGAACTAACACAGCATTATGAATTACCATACGTGCCTGTTTTGACACATTCTGGTTCTTCATAATAGAGTGTAGTGCCCCATTCACTCTATTCCCTGCATTTACTCGTCGTTCTATATCCCTATCATATCTAACATCCCTGCTAAATACACATCCCAAATACACAAACTCATCCACTTGTTCAATTAACTCTCCTTCCATTCTTATTTCACATACTGTTTTGCTTTCTTCTCTTTCAAAAACCATCACTTTCGTCTTACATGCGTTCACTTTCATTCCCCTTTCTTTTAATTCCCAGTTCATTAATGTAACCATCATTTGCAACTCAGCCGCCGATGACGCAAATATGACTTGATCATCGGCATACAAAAGGCATTTGACGGTTACTCGCCCATTCTTAACCCACATTCTTCATCCTTCAAAGTTTGCAAACACCGGTCCATAAATAGGTTGAACAGCCAAGGGGAAGCTACACAGCCCTGTCTGACACCTTTTTGGATGCCAAACCAGTCCGAGCAGACCCCATTGATCCTGACACAAGCACTAGAGTCCCTATAAAGAGACCTCAATGCCTGTATCAAACCATCGCTCAACCCATATGAGTTCAGTGTTTGCCATAACACATTCCTGTCCACTCTGTCATAAGCCTTTTCCAAGTCCATGAATGCACAAAAAACTTTCTGGTTTTTGGCCAAAAACTTCTCCGCAATCATGCGCATGGAAAAGACTTGATCTGTACACCCCACTCCCTTTCTAAAACCCGCTTGCACATCCCAAATTTTTCCATCAGTTTCTTTCATAACTCTTTCAATTAACACCTTAGCATTGTATAATTCATTTCTAATTTAATAAACAATAGTGTCACGTGCCATCCATAGTTAGCGTACGTGATTTATATAATACTCGCAAATAGAACAGTGAAAGCAAACATTTCCTTATTGCTTCAGTGTGAATCATTTGGAAAGGAAAGTGATTTTTAATATGCATGGAAGGATATTTTATTCATAATATTATGTGACTGAATTTCTGCTTTCCATTATGAAATTAATCTCCTAATAAATTAAAAAAATAACTTAAGCTCCGGTAGCTTACCGATTAATTGTTCATATATTCATTCTTTCGGTACAACACAGCAAAAGTTCTATAATATACATATACATATATATATATATATATATATATATATATATATATATATATATATATATATATATAGATGCATATTAGGTAGAGATGGCAATCTCAGCTTCTCTCAGCTGATATCAGGAAGATATTGCGGCTTATCTCCTGTTTCAGATTATCTCTATCGCCTCTTATAGTGAAATATGGTATGGGGTAGTGGAGTCTTTTATTCAATGGTTAAGTGTACGAACTGCTTAACTTGTAGGTTGTGAGTTTGCATCCGTCATTTTGCTACCATAGCGAAACGTTCCTAACACAAGCATTTAAAGGTATTTAGAGTAGTTAGCGGATTTTTTATAGCATTGGGTGACAAACGAGCACACAGTCCACCTGTAGATATGTGAATGGCCCATACCAAACCAAATAGCCCATAGACATCAACATTTATCATCAATTAAGAACAAATGAAAAAATGAAAGTGCGTTGTCACCCCTAAGAACTAAGATGGAATGCCTCGATTTCAGTGAAAAAGGTCGCTGGTTCTCTACGCTCAACATACGAAACACTGCAGCATTAAGCTGCTAGTTTACGCCTGTATTCTGGGAGAACGTGGTCTCGCCCAGGTCGAGCCGACTCATTCGTGCTGGAACTATAATTTATTTATTTGGTTTACCAACAAATGTTACACTAATACATATGCTTAATTCTAAGACAGTGACATAAACTAAGTTCACATTCAATAATAGGTAAACACCGCATGCTTAGTGCTCACAGCATTTCCTACAAGCCTTTACAAATTAGCTAAAAATATACAATACATAATAAAAAAATTGATACAAAAAATTAGGTACTACAAAGAAATATTAATATTTTGATAAATTTTGTACCGAAAAACGTTAAAAGAGTCGTGGTGAATATCTACTAAATTATTGTAAGTATTTAAAAGTTTGCAAAGTCTGGGGATTGGGGAATTAGATCCCAGTACAGTTCTACGAGATGGGAGAACTCCAAAGGCGTGGAGCAAAAGCATTACAGTCTTGTTTAACAAGAAAGGTGACAAGACTATGCTAAAAAATTATCGACCCATCTCGCTTCTGAGCCACGCCTATAAGTTGTTTTCGAGGGTCATCACGAATCGACTCGCGCAAAGACTCAACGACTTTCAGCCTGCGGAACAGGCTGAGTTTCGAGAAGGATTTGGCACTATAGACACTAGAGATGCCTTTACAATACCAATACGATGTCCGTCCAAGTACAGGACAGTCAAACAAAACCAATCCAGTTGCATCGCGGAGTGAGACAGGGGGATGTTATATCCCCTAAACTGTTTACAAATGCACTGGAAGATGTTTTTAAGACGTTAGACTGGAAAGGATGCGGTATTAACGTAAACGGTGAGTACATCTCACACTTACGCTTTGCTGATGATATCGTCGTCATGGCAGAATCGCTGCAGGAACTTCAGGATATGCTGAACAGACTAAATGAATCCTCCCAACGTGTTGGTCTGTGCATGAATCCGAACAAGACAAAAGACGATTACGTCATGCCAGTTCCAATTACTGTTGATGGTGAAATTCTCGAAGTTGTCCAGGAATATACCTACTTCGGGCAGATATTGCAACTAGGTAAGAATAACATCGAGAAAGAAGCCAATCGGAGGATTCAGTTAGGCTGGGCAGCATTTAGAAAGCTCCGTCGGGTTTTCACGTTGCCCATACCACAAAGTCTGAAGACAAAAGTCTTCAACCAGTGCGTTCTGCCCGTACTCACTAATGGTGCCGAAACGTGGACACTGACGATAAATCTGCTCCAAAAGCTTAAAGTCGCTCAGCGAGCAATGGAAAAAGCTATGCTCGGAGTTTCTCTGGTGGACAAAATTCGAATTGAAGAAATCCGCTGGAGAATCAAGGTTACCGACCGAACCGACCGGTAGGAAGTGGCAATGGGCTGGTTATGTCTGTCGCAGGGGTGACAACCGGTGGAGTAGACGTGTTATGGAGTGGAGACCGCGTATAGGCAAACATAGTGTGGGACGCCCCCTGACCAGATGGAGCGACGACCTGCGCAAGGTGGCTGGTAGAAACTGGATGCGTGTAGCCGAAGATCGGGCTAAGTGGCGCGTCTTAGGAAAGGCCTATGTCCAGAAGTGGACTGCCGCAGGCTGATGATGATGATGACAGTTCTACGAGGGGGCAGCGAAATAGGAGTGATGTAATTACGAGGATATCTACTTGGGATAAAAAAATTAAATTTACTTAGTAATAAAGGACAATCTGACTTATTTCTAAATATTTTATATAAAATCCAGAATAATTCGGGCGTTTAGACAGTGAGACCATTTTAAAAGTCTTTAATCTGTCAACATATGATGCATTTTTATATGATTTTCGTATTGAAAAGGCAAGATGCCATAAAAATCTTTTTTGTATACGCTCAAGCCGTAGGGTATTGGTAGAATAATGGGGACGCCAGACTGTGCTTATACTTCTAACAATTGAGAAGTATAAACGTTTTTTGTGGTAACATTACGGAATTCTTTACTATATATATATATATATATATATATATATATATATATATATATATATATATATATAGTCAGGGAGGGCTGACCTCTCCGGACCATTTCAATCTTTATCTTAACGGCTTGATCGAAGAGCTTAGGGGTACCAAAATTGGATGTCACATTAATGGTGTAGCGGTTAACAACCTTAGCTACGCAAACGATATGGTGCTCCTTAGCCCATCGATCAACGGTCTTAGAAAGCTTATATTCATCTGCGAAAATTATGCTCGTCAGCATTGATTAAAATATAATGAGTCTAAGACTGAAATGCTAGTCTTTCGTGCTGGAAAGGGTCCGGGGAGAGTACCGCCAGTAAGCATAAATGGTGTGCAGGTACGGACTGTGAAGAATTTCAGGTACTTGGGTCTTATGTTGTTGGAGAACCTGAGTGACGACTTGGATATTGAGCGTGAACGTAGAGCTCTAGCTATACGTTGTAACATGCTGGCGCGTGGCTTTGCCCCGTGTTCTGAGGATGTTAAGATTACTCTGTTTAAAAGCCTATTGTATTAGCTTTTACACCGGACAACTGGCGCGTCGCTGTGCCCCGTGTTCTGAGGATGTTAAGATTACTCTGTTTAAAGCCTATTGTATTAGCATTCACACCGGACAACTATGGATATATATGGATAAATTACACGAAAAAATCCTGTAACATCCTCAGAGTACAATATAATGATGCTTTTCGTATTTTTTTGAAACATTCACGGTACTGCAGTGCGTCCACAATGTTCGCATAGGCTGCCGTCCCAGACTTTTACGTAGTGTTACGTAAAAGTTTGGGACGGCAGACGGCAGAAGGGCCAGTTTCTGGGAAGCTGTACGTAACTCAACAAATGAATTAGTTAAGGTCGTTGCTCAGGTGTCTCCTGACAATATATTTTATAAGCACTGGCAGCATATATGTGCATCACACGCTATAGGTGATGAAAAAAATTGTTTTAAAGTACTATATTTTAAGTCATAATAGAGTTTAATTTGTAATTTTGAATGTGTATAATACTCTAATTCATTGTCTTTGACGCAAAATGTACTTAACATATGTGGGTTGATACCGTAATAAATATCATCTCATCATATCATCCCCATATCATGGGTGTCGTAAGACGCGACAGAGGGCTACAAATCAGGAGGAGAGTTTTCATAATAACGACAAAAATAAAAAACCGGCCAAGAGCGTGTCGGGCCACGCTCAGTGTAGGGTTCCGTAGTTTCCCGTCCGTCACAATAAGTGTTCCCACTTATGAGTTTAAAGGTGGGTATCCATTATGTTCGAACTCCAGCAGCGCTCCGCGCTCCTGCAACTGCTCCCGGAAGTGGGTACGTGCGCGAACATGGAGCGTGCAACATTTCACGCTCCGCGGCGGGCGCTCCGACTTTCCATCCAAGTTCAAAATGATTTTCCTAGAAAGTCCTTATAAAGTTCTACTTTTCAGATTTTTTTCATATTTTCTAAACTTATGGTTCAAAAGTTAGAGGGGGGGGGGGGGACACATTGTTTTTTACTTTTGGAGCGATTATTTCCGAAATTATTGACATTATCAAAAAACGATGTTAGTAAACCCCTATTCATTTTTAAATAACTTTCCAACAATATATCACACGTTAGGGTAGAAATTTAAAAAAAAATCACTTCCCACTTTACATATAGGGGGGCTACCCTTATAAAACATTTTTTTCCAATTTTTATTTTACCACTTTGTCGGCGTGATTGATACACATATTGATACCAAATTTCAGCTTTCTAGTGCCAACGGTCACAGAGATTAAGCGAGGACGGACAGACGGACAGACAGACATAGCGAAACTATAAGGGTTCCTAGTTGACTACGGAACCCTAAAAAGGGCTGGTAACCATAGTAGTAAAGTGGCAACAATAGTAGAGTTTACATTCCTAGGGGAAAAACAGCACTAATACGCAACAGTGCCTACTGTATGGGGCCGGCTATTTACAACAAATTACCCAAGTCTTGGAGGGATCTCAACACTTCATTAATTAGGACAAGACTACAAAACTTTTTAGCAGACAAAGTGACATAAATATTAAAGAATTTTTGATGGACAAAATGTTATATTAAAATTTGTATGTTTGACACATGATATTTATTTATAAATTGTATTTGTTTTATTACGAGTATTAATCTAATTCATTTGACAATGGCTTATAATAATTAAATAATAGTAATAATAATAACTTATTAGACTTAGGTACATGTAATTGTAATAGACATAATTGTTAATCAAATGTGATGTTATGTAGTGAATGACATATTAATAAAAAATGTTTCATATTTTTTGCATGCGTTCTGGTAAAGTATGAAGGAATCTGTACTATATATTTGTCACCCTCTGTATTACCCATATTTGCAAAATAAAGAAATTCATTCACTCATTCAAATTCATTCATTCGTTCATTCTTCCAACCGAATTACCTTATTAACCCACTTGCCAAGCGTGACAAGTATGACAAATAAAACCACTAATAAGTAATCTGTGGGAGAGGCCTATATTTAGCAGTGGACTTTAATAATAGGCTGTAAAGATAATGGTAAAACTTCACCACGCTTGGCAGGCGATGGATACCGCAGTTTCCCGTCTCGCAAATTTGACGCGCTTCACGTCGCCGTAAATTTACGCGTAACGTAAAAGTGACGACTATACCGCCAACTATCGATAGCCTTTAGTCAAAATTTATAACAACAACGGGATAAAATTGATTGGAAAATTAAAACATTATTTTAAGTTTATTAATTAAGATACGACTACATGAGGGTAATATGACAACTTGAGATTTTCCGCCCTATAAAACCAAAACTAGGAGGAGGACGAAGATAAAAATACAAATTTGTATAATATAACTAATATATTAATAAAAAATAAATAAGTAAGTTTTGAAAATTATTAGGAATGTTTCAATAAATCTATTAAAAAAATACACTACACCATACTAAATTCGACGAAAATATTACTATAATGTCAACAGTCAAAATGGCGTCGATAAAGCAGCGCCCCTATGACCCGTTATTATTTGATTGACCGATGAAGAGCAATCGTATCATATCGCAAACAAGGCTGTAGTTTTTGAGTTATAAGAAAATGTTCCGAATGAAACCGCATAACTATATTACCCTCACGTACTGTATAAGATTTCCTATTAACAGGATTTATAATAAATAGAAGGTTAGTTAGTAATTCACCCATTCATCAGTTAGTCTGCAAAAGAACACAGCTATAAAGGTTTTCTCCATAGATTCTCTAATAGGAGAATTTTTTTAGTTGCACTAAGCAAGCGGGTTAGCATCCGAAGTTTTTGAATTATTTTGGGTTTTTTGTCAGGAACATGTCGCTGCCTATCTCCCGTTTTAGATTTCCTGTTTTAGTGGATTCCTTCCTTTCCCTATTTCAGTGGATTTTCTTACACCGTCAATACTCGGAACGGTTAGTTAGTAAAAATTTGCTTTACGAGTATATAGTTGAAGTGTATTAAAAACTTTTTAACGGTCTTTTCTATCTATTCACCTTGAGCATGTTTACACGTATTTTTTTATTGAATTATGGTGACAAACTAGCATACAGCCCACCTGAAGGTAAGTGGATGCTGTGGCCCATAGACATCTACATTTATCATCGATTAAGAATCAAAACGCAAATGAATTGTCACCCCTGAGGACTAAGGTGGAATGCCTCTTTTCCATTAAAAAGGGTCTCCGGATCTCTACACTCACCATACGAAACACAACAGTATTAAGCTGCAAATAAACGCTAGTATTCTGTGAGAGCGTGGTCCTTCCCCGGTCGAACCGATCTATTTGTGCTACAACCATAATATAGCTGCAGCGTGACCCTACCACGTATAAACCACTTCCATAATACATCCAAATTACTCTTTAATAACTTCAGAAATCACGACATTATGGTATATACGGTAACGGGCCCGATTTTGCAAATTGGAAATTTTAACCTATCTTCACGTTTCAAGATCTTTAGAGTCGAATAGGATGGTTTTTAAGAGGATGTCCATGTGTGCACATGTACGTATGTATGTATATATGTATGTATGTTCGGATTAAATTTTTGCCTCGTGTATCTCGAGAACAAAGAGTGATATTAACATGGGACTCATTTCATTTAACGCATAATTATGTAACTTAGACCTCATTAAATTTTGAGTAAAATCGCTCAAGTAGTTTTTTGTGCCGAATGAAAAATTGTATAAAGTATGAAAACTTATGATATTGTTACGAGCTTGAGGTTCGTGACAATAAAAATTGCCGATAAAATTACCTAAATTAACACTTTAATTTACTTTACACAAATTAAAACTTAAAACACTAATAATTAAACACACTAATTCACTAAATTCCGCTCCGAAGCTTCGCTTGTGTCGCCAGATCAACACTACCCCGATCGCATCTTGCAGCGCCTATTTATTTAAATTAGCAAAGAAACATCCCGAATATTCAGGTAAATGCGCGCAAAGGGACGAGTGTGCGAGTATAGACTTTCCAGAAACTTAGTTCTTCGGATGGCGCTGTCGGTTGAGAGATTTGTTTTGTCATTCTCTGCAAAGCTCCCCTCGCTCTCGTTCCTGACACTAGATGGCGCTAGTTGACTTATTCACACAATACTATTTTTTATTCTTTCCACTGGGAAGTTTATCATGTGGACCTTTCGGGTCGCACCTAGACCGCTTTGTTTCTAGATCATATGTATAAAACCATGTTTTACCGCAGGTGCCGAATTTCTTTAAAATTAATTATTCACCCATCGGCCATTCTGAATATCAGTAAGATTATGCGTCATCTATCTTGAACAACGCTAACGAAGAGAAAGTTTGTTGTGAATGATGTTTTGTTTTGGTGTTGTTGCAATGCCCAGTTATCGCTGTATAATGTGTAAATCTTCAATTTGTCAAATATTATTGAACGAGAACGATTTATTGAGTGATCACGCTTGGTGGCCATCTTGTCTTCGCTTCATACTGATGGCTTCCCCGTACTCTTACAAATTCAGCAAACTCATTAAAACTGTTGTTCAAGAAGAAGCATAATTACTAAAAGTAGTAGACAAAAGTCCAAAACATTTTTTGGGCTTTATTAAGGGCCAAATACCCGCAAAAAAATTTTTAAAATTTTTAAAATTAAAAAATATTCAAAATAATAAGTGTTCCATTTTTAAATTTATCAGCTTTCATGATAATGTATAACTTACTTGCCAGAGTAAAAAAAATAGTAAAGAGTATGTTACTTCTTTTGATCTGCCTTCTGTACTTTATAAAAAAAATTATCAGCATTTAAGATAGTTTATGCCAAACTGATTCAAATTTTATGTAATTCTACTTTTAAGTATTTTACTGTTTGAAGTCGTTTTAAGTAACATGACCACATGTAAATATTGATATATATAGCCCGGACGGTAATATCAAAATTACAGTTCAAACAATGTAAAGGACCTATTGGCCCAAATATTGGGTATAGACAAATATTTGTTTGGGCTTCGTATGTTTGATATACGCCTTTGAATTTATTAGTACTTGTGTATGGTGATGAATTTACTACTTTATAATAGGGAACTGTATACACATTCAGATTTAAATCAGTATTCAAGTAATTTAACGTTATTTTATTTTCTTTGATTATATTTTTCGGTTTTATTTTTTTAATTGTATTAATTAAATTTCCTACTATATTTATAGTAAGGCGGCCACTCAGCAAGTTTTGCACAACTAAGAAAATGTTTCATAACTTAACTTTTATAATATTAAATTTTTAAAAGAACATCTATACAAAGTTCTGCGTCTGAACAAAGTCTCGAAATACATTTTCCAGCCCGCCTCAAACACTCCTACGACCTAAAAGAACTCTGTTAGTGTATCTTTCGACGAAACACTATCTCTTTCTGTTTTATTATTTTAGGGAATAAAATTCAACACCTGCGGTAACCGGTTGCCTAATGGGATGATGGGAGATGGGTCCTAATCTATAATCGTCATTTGTATATCATAAGATTCGTCCAGTTTTAATTATACATTCGAAATCGTAAAAAATCAACACGCAAAAAAGTACACGACGCAAATCAATTATTCGTCATTAAGTAGCCCGTAAAATTTGAAACGTTCGTATTTGACCGGTGAATAATCTCATTTCCAAAATAAATAATAACTGGCCAGTGTTTTTTACAAAAATCTTCTTTTTCCCGAAACATTCTGTCGTTTATTTCAGAGCTTACTGAATCCAATTGGACATTTTTACGAATAGCCTTTGTCAATAACTAAACCCTTTTCACGTGCCTTGATGTCTGTTTAAGAAAACTTTCCAATACTCCACAAAATGAACACATCGCATACATAATTGGAAATTTGTACTCCTATTTCATCAACTTGTCAAAGTATTCTGCGGAAAACGGGTCTTAACCGTTGTGAGAATCATTTGTATTAATAAAATTAAATAATGTATTGTAAATAATAAAGTGAAGATTGCATTATGACGTGTGTCAGACGTCTCGCACCTTTAGATATATCCCATATTAGCCTCTTATGACACCCACGGGACAGACATAGTTACAATATATTTGTAGTTATAACAACAGATTTACACCCGTAACGTAGCAATGTTGATTATATAAAACAGTAAATTTCTAATTTATTACTGCGGGTATTGTTCACTAGGATATTTGTCATTTACTACTGTGTGTATTGCTTATTCACAGTAGTATAGAATAATGTGTAGAATCGCCCTGTGCAATAAAAGCATCGGGCATACACGCTAGTTAATGGTCTATTTTATTATATAAAGTAGTGTGTATGTAAGTGTATAAAAAGTATTCTAGTAATAACATTAATCGCCGCCATCTTCGCCAAACACTATTTGGTGTCAAAAAATGAATAGGGATGTCCAATCGATTTTATTCGATCTTTCGATTTTTTTACGAACTGTTGCATTTTTTTTAATTTGAATCACATTTTGAATTATTTTGAAATAAAATGCAAATAGGAGCTACAACAAAAACAGTCAATCATCATTTCTTTATGTTTCTATATATTATTCCCTAAAATTATAATTTAAAAACCTACTATACCTAATGAATGAATGAAAAAAACCTACATATTTCATTATGATTATTATTCAGGGTTTTCTAATGAACATTTAGAAAAGTGGTACAGCTACGCTGAAGCTATATTATGGTTAGCATAAGTCTGCATAGGATAGGTCTGCTCGACCGTGGATAGCCCAAGCTCTCACAGAATACTAGCATAAAATAGCAGCGTAATGCTGCTGTGTTTTGTATGGTGAGTGTAGAAAACCGGAAAATCCTTTTTAGGAAACGAGACATTCAATTTTGATCTTCAGGGGTAACAACAGATTCATTCGTAATCGAGGATAGATGTCGATGTCTATGGACTACAGAAACCATTTACCATCGGGTGGACGTCTTCTGCTATTCGTTACCATTATTCCTTAAAAAAGTGTGTGGCTTCCTTCTAACTAAACGATCACCTACGAGCTTAAGACTATTAATATAAAACAAATATGACGATTTACTTAAAAAACTCTTTTTCGATTCAAATCGAACATACTAGAATCTATTGTTATAATTAAAGAAGAAGTAGAGAAATCTAGTGTTATTATAAATAACATAAAACGTTGTCATATTTGTTACGGTATTTAATATTATCGTATGATATAAGTTGATGTAATACTGTTTTTACACTATGACCATAGTAAATCTTAGGAAATATCGTTAAATCGTATCGTATTTGGCACCCCTATTTTTGACATCACTAAATGGCATAGTTATTATATCTATGCTAAATGGTCACTTGTCACTATAGTTCATAAAAGATAGCTTGATCTCTGCAACAGCTGTCAGTACATGCCCATAAAGTATGACATTGGCAGGTACTGTCTGTACTACTAAGAAATTAGGGCCTTCATAGGCGTGATTTTTACTTACAGCTGTCGCAGAGATGAAGCTATCTTTTATGAACCATAGTTATAACCATAGTTATAGTCTCTCATCTGTGCTCTCACTTGTTCAATTACAATAGCGTCGCTATAGCCATAATGACTATGGGTTTCACTCGCTCTTCATAATTATATCGGTGTGTTTTGAAGGCTTTCAGGAGTTTATGTTGAATATTACGAATTGGCATTTTAACAGACTCTGGTTGTTTTCAAAAACGACATACCTGGCTGTAATTTTATGGAACTGTGTACCTACCGCTCAAACGATAACCTGCTACTCATAAACAGACTTACGAATATGCAACGGAAAGTGTAAGTAAAGTTAGTAAAGTTACAGCCTATATACGTCCCACTGCTGGGCTCAGGCCTCCCCTCATTTCTGAGAGGGTTTAGGGCAAGGAAGTGTCCGCCGCGCTGCCCAAATGCGTGTTGACGAACTTCACATGTCTTCGAAATATTTTTTTTTCTTATTCCTCAGACATGCAGGTTTCCTCACGATGTTTTCCTTCACCGCTTAGCACGTGGTAAATCAGCACTTAAAATTGCAATTAACAATTTCATTGGTGCCGGCGAAGATCGAACCCGGGTTACTCGCGTTCTGTTATATTTACAGCGAGCGTTAACCACTGAGCTACCACGGCACGGAAAGTGTATTTTGTGTAAATTGCGGGTCTGCTTGTCGTTCTATTTTGGTAGAAGACGATACCAATATTGCTAAATGTTTTAGGATACGATTTTTAAATTTCCTAAAAATCACTCAGAGCTGTGAAATACTATAATATTAGAAGATCTATTATAACTTTAAAATCTGATTTTTTTTTTAAATATATCTATTCTGTAGCTAGTCCGCTATAAAATAAGACGATATGGGAATTCACTAACGATCGACAATACAACACACAATTTTCTGATACTCTTTGTTCCAGGGTGAACAATGTATCGGCGCTGAGCAAAGTCCTTTTTAATCTATTACTGAGTTATGTCGTCTGAAAGTAGCCGTAGCATCATAACAACCTGTTGATACCAAATCGTCATGACCAAGCTTTTGATATTAGATTACTCATGAACATGATATTTGCAAGTAGCCGAATTGTGCTGATTAAGCTTTTGATACAAGATTATTCAAAACAAGTCACAGAAGACGGTGACTCCACTGTAGAACTGGTCATACCATGGTGTCATACTTTAACTCAACAGGCTTGTTTTGACCATCCTTAAAATAAAAGTCTTTGAGCTTAAAATTATATTCATTATAGTCTTCATCGAAGTATTGTAAGCACCTAGTTAGGAAAGTCAGTATTGTACTGAATTAGTTTCAATTCAATTTTGTTTCATTCAAGTTTCAATATTGTACTGAAATAGTAATAGATGTTATTGAAACATATTTGGTTGTTTTTAAAAAGCTTCAGCACCGGCAGGATATCCGCGATCATAGCTAAGTTTAATTACACTGAAATCGGTCTCTTTTACGGTACCGGACTCAAACCAAATAAATTTGTTAAATCGCGCGCTGAAGAAACCTTAATGCAGAGACAAGAGCAGCTCTATGGGTAGACGTGGAAGTGAGTGGATTGTAAATAGACCTTTTTACTATTCTGTCTCATCCTAATTAATTTCTATGGTTGTTTCTTTATGGCACTAAGTCGTAACTTTTGAACTAAAATTGTTGAAAGTTAATTTGACTTCGGCACATAACTCGGCAGTTATTTATTAAGTAAATGTTATTATAAAGAATATAATGTGATTTAAATAAAAATAAAGTAATTATTATCTATAGAAATGATAAAAATATAGAAAGAAAATAATTAAGAGAATATTTTTGTGTACACATTTTATGTTAACTTTTTTATCAAAATGGAAAAAGAAGGAGTATGCCACTTTGTCCAATTTAGATCAAATGATCCAAAAAGCTTGATTATCGTGTTTGATGATGATCAATGCATTTCAAGTTTATTTATTAAGAAATGTGAATATATCGTAATAATTTGTATGGCACGAAAAATATTATATATTCGAACTATATATTATGTATTTTATTGTATTATTAGATTTAAATAAAATTAGTTTCGACGTTTTGAGCACTTTAGAGCACCCATGCTAACGAGGAGGACTAACGTCCAGATGTCATAGTTAACCGCGGTTACCCACAGAATATAATTATTAATTTTTGTTCCGATACGCAGTACGAAGTTTAATATCTTGAAGTATTGCAATTGTATGCTTGGGTTGGGATTTAATTTTATTAATTATATGATCCCAACAGGTTGGTAGTGCCCAGACATCTTCTCTATTAAAATTAGTAATTGTTTTTTGATTTCAATAGCTTCGGTAATCATACTTGGAAGTCGGTGTTCATTAGCGAAAATTTGTGGTCTATCAAATCCGATGTAATGACGGGGGCGATCATGTACGTGTTCACGGACTGCAGACTTCCAGAAGCGTCGATGCTTCATATCAGCTATATGTTCTTAAACGCGGGTTTTAATTAATATTTTAGTTTGTTCTATGTTAGAGAGCCCACATTCACAATCAAGCTTGTAGACTCCTGCATCTTGCAGAGGGACATAACACTTGACCGAAAGTAAAAACTGACCAAACTTAATCGGTGGCTTGAAGTATGTTTTAATAGAAGCGCGCTTTAAGATGTAGCCAATCTTGCCAGTGACTTCTCTGACATATGGCAGTACCGCAGGCTCACGCTCAACTGTGGCCGGCTTCACTCGTTGTTTGTGATGTAGGCGCGGGACCCGAAGCGTATTGTTGCGCAAAATTTGCTTGACGTGTTGTAGCTCGGCAGCCAGATGTTTACTGTCACAGATCCTTCGTGCTCTCTGAAACAAAGATTTACTTACCCACGGTAGCAAACTGTGAAGGATAGTGGTGGGAATCACCATTTAAATATCTGTCTGTATGGGTCTTTTTTCTATACACAGTGTGGCTCAACATGTTATCAGGATTCCGAATTACAAACACATCTAGAAAAGCCAAACTGTTTGCGTCTAACTTCGCTGTGAACCTAATTTTAGAATTTATAGAGTTTAGGTGGTCTAAAAATACAGTTACTTTATCTAAAGGTAGAATTGTGAAAGTATCGTCTACGTACCTCCTGTAGAATCTTGGATTTACGAATGAAGTAAGCAGGGCTTTCTCCTCAAAGTCTTCCACGAATATAACAAAACGTATAACATAAACACTCACGCCTGTCACCCAGAGGGGTAGGCAGAGACTACGGACTTCCATTTGGCACGATCCTGACATATACCTCTTTCGCCTCCTAAACATCCATATATCTACGCATACATGCTCGTCGGTTAAGGGTACTTCTAACGTGGCCCATTTTCAAAATATCGCCAATTTGGTCGATAAACTTTTTTTCAGGGCGTCCCTTCCTGACTTTGCCATTCACATCTGTCTTATAAATTTGCTTTGTCACTCTTTCCTCATTCATTCTTTCTACATGACCAAACCACCGAAGCATTCCTTTCTTAGTCCTGGTCACAACATCATCTTGCATACCACATTTATCTCTTATCACGCAATTTCTGACCCTCTCATTCAGATTCAACCCTAGCATACTCCTTAAAGACCGCATTTATACTGCATTTATTCTACTTTTGTGCTTATTCTGCCACACCCAGCTTTCACTACCATACATAAAATTAGGGTCTAACACAGCATTATGAATTACCATACGTGCCTTTTTTGACACATTCTGATTTTCATAATAGAGTGTAGTGCCCCTTTCACTCTATTCCCTGCATTTACTCGTCGTTCTATATCCTTATCATATCTACTATCCCTGCTAAATACACACCCAAAATACACAAACTCATCCTCTTGCTCGATTAACTCTCCTTCTGTTCTTATTTCACATACCCTTTTGCTTTCTTCTCTTTCAAAAACCATCACTTTCGTCTTACTTGCGTTCACTTTCATTCCGCTTTCTTGTAATGCCCAGTTCATTAATGTAACCATCATTTGCAACTCAGCCGCCGACGATGCAAATATGACTTGATCATCGGCATACAAAAGGCATTTGACGGTTAACTCGCCCATTATTAACCCACATTCTTCATCTTTCAAAGTTTGCAAACACCTGTCCATAAATAGGTTGAAGGGCCAAGCCCTGTCTGACACCTTTTTGGATGCCAAACCAGTCCGAGTAGACGCCGTTGATCCTGACACAAGCACTAGAGTCCCTATAAAGAGACCCTAATGCCTGTATCAAACCAGCGCTCAACCCATATGAGTGCAGTGTTTGCCATAGCACATTCCTGTCCACTCTGTCATAAGCCTTTTCCAAGTCCATGAACACACAAAAAACTTTCTGTTTTTGGCCAAAAACTTCCCCGCAATCATGCGCATAGAAAAGACTCGTACTGTACACCCCATTCCCTTTCTAAAATCCGCTTGCACATCCCAAATTTTTCCATCAGTTTCTTTCATAACTCTTTCAAATTACACCTTAGCATACAGTTTACCTACAATAATAAGCAAGCTGATACCACGGTAGTTTTTGCAGTCCTGCTGTGCTCCTTTTCCTTTATATATTGGTACTATAACTGCTTTACAACAGTCATCCGGCACCCGTTTTAATTCCCAACATAAATTAAACACGATGTACAGCAGGCCTGCCACCACTCCCTCTCCAGCCCTTAGCATCTCGAGTGATACTCTATCATATCCAGCTGCCTTACCTGTTTTCATGCTTTTTATTGCTTTCATTATTTCATCTACACTTTACATACATACCCCTTTCCACTTCTTTCGGAATTTCTAGTTCATTTAATACAGACGACTCTTCACTCATAAACACGCTTTCAAAGTATTCCTTCCATCTGTTTAAATTCGAAACTTCATCATTCAGAATACATCCATTCTCTTCTCTTATAGCATTAATGGCAGTTCTTATGAGTTTCCAGAACATTTTTAAATTAGCCTGGAAATGATCAGATATCCTTCCATGTATATGTTAGCGATAATGGACGATACAGGTGAGCCCTTTATGTTTTTTTTTGTAGAATAGGGTGGCAAATGAGTACACGGTCTACCTGATGGTAAGTGGACGCTGTGGTCCATAGATACACATTTCTCCTCAACTAAACGACTACACGTACGAGTACGTGGTTTTAGCAGCGCACATCATCAATATCTATGTCCGGTACTTATCAGGCTTAGAGGGTACGTACATTTTAAATATACAGCGCCATCCAAAAGCCAACAGTTTTTCGTCAATAGTACAGCAATCTGTTGGTGTGTAGTATTCTTCGCACATTTTTACTATACTGACGCTCTTCTCGAGTGCTTTTATTGTCAAATTTCAGGCAATTTATCATAAACTTAAATCAACAATAGGACATCATTGCTCTAAAAAGCATCATTCCTATAAAATCGAATAACTCTTTAGTATTCATATCATCCAGGGGGCAGAGTGGCGGACACTTCCTTGCCCTAATACCCTCC
Source organism: Parnassius smintheus behrii (assembly GCA_036936625.1). Taxonomy (NCBI): domain Eukaryota; kingdom Metazoa; phylum Arthropoda; class Insecta; order Lepidoptera; family Papilionidae; genus Parnassius; species Parnassius smintheus. Next base: position 13,532,753 of record JAUPFT010000026.1, on the reverse strand, counting down.
CAGAAATGAGAGGAGGCCCGTACCCAGCAGTGGTACCTATATAGGCTGTAACTTTTTTCTAAGTAAAGAAGTCCAATGCAAGCCTTTTCCTCCATCAATAATACAGGTATTAAAATTGATGGCAAAGATGACGATACGTTACACTCTTCACCATCTTCATCATCCTGGCATCTTTTATATTTCTTAGGCTGTTTCTCAATTTCCACATTGGTATGATAGACTATTTTTTTATTTAGTAAAGTTTAAGTATTTCGTCACTTATAAATAGAGAGACCAATCTTCCATTGGTTCTGTCATATTTTACCTACGACAAAATCAATGAAATATATTGTTACATCTTTATTACTGTTGAGCACCATAGTTGATGCCTGGTATATGGCATTAACGCCATCTAGTATCGAGTAGCATAACTAAGATTTCTAGAAAATTCAATGCTAGAACTTTCGACATTCTACTCGAATATTCTAGATATTTCAGTAGAGAAGGTACTATATTTATAAAGCCGTTAAGGGCCGCGACCGAGGCGGTATTGAATTGGCGATGCAAGCTAAGACTTAGGAGCGAAATAAAGTGAACTAAAGTGTTAAGTGTGATTAAGTATTAGTGTGTTTTAAGTTTTAATAGGTGTTCGGTCATTAAAATGTCAATTTAGGTAATTCAATCGGCAGTTTTTACTGTCACGAACCCTTAGCTCGTAACGTTACCATCTAAATGCATAATGATGTTGTGCTGCTAGACTCGGCACCTAACGGGGTTTTCTCCATTTGCATCCATTATTTTTTCCTTTCATGTAAATAACTCTTGGCGCATTCAGAACCCTTATTGTTCGCGACGGCCTAACAACGTTAAGAAACGAAGTTATAAAGAATATTGTTTTTGTTTTAATAATGAAATTACCAACAAAACTGGATGAAAACGTGTATTAATATAGTTGTTTAGCATGTTTATAACTCTTAGTATATTTGTATAGAACGTCGTTTTGATAACAAGTAATATAAACAACTTTTATTATATACCAAAAAATCGACCAATCACAGCGCGTCTTATCGTGGAACTCTCTAAAAGTTTTAATTAACTGCGTAATAGTTCATACTTAAAATAAGGAAAATAATTTTATGTTCTAAAAGAGTTATAAATATGACATTGAATTAGCATATGGCTTATAGATTAAAGAAGTGTAGGAATATTTTTGTATAATTAAACGCATTTGGTAGATATATAAAAATCAAAGAATTAATGTACCCAAATATTATGAAAATTTGGGACATTTCGTTTAATAACCTTTTACAATGTTAATATTTTGAGTAACCTTTATGATATACTAATAAAGTACCAGACTACCGATTTAATGATGTATAGCATGTTAGTGTAGCAATTAGTTTTGTATAGAAAATATTGCAATTTATGCCATTTGTATAGTGAAAAGTTTATGCAATAAAGAGGCAAACGGAAAATGGCAAGCGGCTCACTGCAAAGTATTGCCAAAGTCTACCTTAGGGGCTCGGGACCCAGTACCAGTAGTAGTGTGAAGAACTACCAGTGACAAGTGAAGTGAAGTGAGTGGTATCCGGTGGTAGCTGAAGTGACTAGTAGCAGTATATAGTGAATAGTGAAAGTGTTAGCTAGCCGAAAAAGGTCGTAACTGACATTCGCAGTTACACATAGTGAAAGTGTTAGCTAGCCGAAAAAGGTCGTAACTGATATTCGCAGTTACATATAGTGATAGTGTTAGCTAGCCGAAAAAGGTCGTAACTGATATTCGCAGTTACATATAGTGAAAGTGTTAGCTAGCCGAAAAAGGTCGTAACTGATATCCGCAGTTACACAAGTGATAAAATCAACTAGTTTAGTTGATAATAGCTGCTAGTCAGTAGTGTTAGAAAACCAGCTACTACTAATAGATCTTTGATACCACCGTACAATTTAAAGAAATCTTTTGAAATATACAGTGACCAACCAATAGTGAACAACCGTAGTTCAACAACCGTGCTCAATAAATAATAGTTTAAATTTTCGCGATTAATCAATCAGTCGAACCGCTGGCCACTACCTTGCTATTTGTATTTATTAATCGTGCATTTTGATTTGATCCTCAGTCCACAATATTTCAGCGGCACCTACAAAGACGGCGGTGAAAGTACCCACCGGAACCTATAGGTGTAGGACGTGAGCGACTCGCGAAGTATCTTCGACAACATTTACTCCGGAGAGTTTTGCCCGTCCGGCACACTTATTTTGCCTTGTATTCTCAAATCCTGAGATACTTCTCTTGAGGTCGCATACGTCATCGCTACTAGAGATCTCTACATCCACATTTGCTCTTCACAAAATCTCTTGTGACATGTCAGATTCATTATCAAATTCTTCTGTAAATAGGCCACGATTAACCATTTCATCCTCATCACTCGATTTCTGATTTACTATGAGAAATATACCCTCTTCGTTCAAACCACTGCTTACACCCATCTGTAGACAAAACGATAAAAATTTTGAAAATTTTAGTATTGTGCTGTATGTAAATGTATTTTCCATATTAAAGGAAAAATTAACCCAAGTTTATAGGTAAACTCTTATTTTACAACTTAACCTCAATAATCAATTATATTAACCATAATAATTACATTTACTGTAACAGTTTAACAATCGAAATAATCTTAAAAGAGTAACAATAAAAATTTATAATAATACTTATATTGTTACATCTGCCTCGTACCGGTAGACGAAGTGTAGAACGACCCCCTACTAGATGGAGTGACGAACTGGTAAGACATGCAGGAAGTCGATGGATGCAGGTGTCTCAGAACTGTGCCTTGTGGCATACCTTTGGGGAGGCCTATGTTCAGCAGTGGACTTGTAAAGGGTTGTAATGATAATGATGATGATGATGTTACATCTACACTGCGGTGCTACAGTACCAAACGACACACGTGTTTATTCCGTACGGTTATGGAGTGTAGAAGCAAGGAGTACCAACTCCCATAGTAGAATAGTTGAAAAAGTGGCCATCTGTAAGCAGTAAATAACAGCTCAAAACTCTCCACAACAGCGCTGGAGTAGCTACTGGGATGAAATGAACTTAGCAGTTGTCGACGGTTTATGTGTGCTGCTAAACTGCTCAGTAGCCAATAAATCTAAAATAATTTTATTTAGTAAATATAACCTCGAAAAAGTCGTCTATCCCACTAATATTTTTCGGTGCGTTCATTAAAGTATACCCCGTAGTTATAGTGGCGCCACCCTTATTTAACGGTTTTCTATGGGCACTTTTTCTATGGGCAATACACAGTCTGTATTGCTTGCTTCTACACTCCATACGTCCGGTAGTTGCCAATATAGTGTATTATCTATGGTCGCCGCCGAGTATCCGTACGACCAATCCGTAGAGCTTGACCTCAAGGTTAAATATGCAGGAAGTCAAAACAGTGCATTAAAAACCAGCGAAATAAATTCAAAACACCTTGTGGGGTACTCCAAAACCCCGCATAGGGTTCTAGGGTTAGTTTACTACTCTGAGTAAACAGTGTTAAAATATCGGGAAATATCGGGAAGAACTAGCAAAAATTAAACGCAATTAAATCCGTAAAAATAGTTTTATTTAACCCTAGAAGCCTAATCTATCTCATAGATACATATAGCCTTAACATACGCCTCAGAGGCGTGCATATATAAATAACCATATTTCTGGGCTAAAGTGTAATTATTTGCGATTTTTTTAAGGACCCGTAAGATAGGCATTTATTCTTGTAACAAAACACAGATTCATTAATGAAGACTCTAATCACAGTTATTTATATTACAACAAAATAAAACAATCTGCTTATATTCGTACAAAAAAGTAACTTCTGATTAATCAACGGTAACATTATTTTTTATGTATCTTATATGTTTTTTTTACTATTTAATGACTTTATTTTAGCACAATCATTAAATTAAATTAGACTTTCACAGACTAGCTTAAAGCTTAGAGTAGTCTACACACACATAAACTTTGTGCTCGCAACATACTGATTTTTTGTACGTATGACACACTAATTTAGGCATTCTCTTTTTTGTAAGAGCAAAAAGTGCGGCGTTTACGGGCTTTTTGGGCTCAGGTTCTCCCTTCTGAACTTCGTTACTTGATCAGTAGATTTTACGAGAATATGGCTTATGTTTTCTCGTAAAGATCTTTTCAAATTCGGCGCTTCAAGTCTCATCTCCATCCAAATTGGCCAAATCTGTGTTGAGCTGCTTCATGAACTTTCTTCTATTTAGGTTTTTTTTTATTATTCTTGATCATATTCATAGCTGAAGTTCTCTGAGATGATTGACCCTTGGTAGTCGACCAAACATTCGTTCTAACCGCGGAGTGTATTTCCGGATACACGACGTATAAGTCTTGAGCTGTCAAAACCCAAGATTTATACGTCGAAAATGAGCAGGAGTAGATGGGTGAGCTGCTGCAGCAGTTGTTGAGACAGTTTCTTCAGTGGAAGCAGATTTTAAAGAGAAATACCTCGTCAGTAACATAATCGTTCTCGTCTTCACTTTGAACATCATCCACAGCTTGATGATCCTACTCTTCTGACGCGGATCCTCTCAGAGAACCATGATTTTCTTCGTCTAAGATCAACAAAACATCGACACTGTTTAGTCGTTTTGATCGTGACATATTTTTATGTAAAACAACGTCAATATAACTATAAAAACACAAAAAACTAACAATAGCGTAATCACACAATCTAAGTTAAAAGTAACACAAAGCCTAAACATACGCCTCGCAGGCGTACTACATGTCAATAGGTCGAAAATGACGAGACTTACCTTAGCGATATGGGCACTACCAGCAGGCACTGGGAAGCCACTGTGTTATGAAGAGATAGACAGTTTCCGAATGCGTGTACGCCTCGCAGACGTAGATAAGGCTTCTAGGGTTAATGTCTAGTGTCGCTTAAATATAATAAATCATTAAGTAAAAGAATAATTAACTTTCAATAAGTATTCTCGTAATTTAGAATTGAATAAAAATATATTAGTAGATAAACTCCGGGCGGGATTCATACTTAGGTGCCTCGATTAAATAGTTAGATTCTATTATCCTATACACGTTTTCGCTAAGCCATAAAACGTGAAAATGGTTTAAAGAAAAATCCCAAATTACATCTGCCTTTAAGCCCTAAAACTTTCTTCGATGTTTAAGTGAATTGCTGAATAATATTGAGTTATTTAAGAATTTAGACGTTCTTCCATTGTCAGCCTCCTACACGTCACAAACTACGGCACGGCGACGATACGTTACCGTTCTAGGGACTACGTTTTCTATTACCCAACTACGTTTTTTTTTATAAACCCAAGCATACCACTGCAAGACTTAAGATACCGTTAGCTTGCTCTGCATAGATCTGCCCAAAAATTTAAAAACTTCAAATAGGTAGCCCAGGTTATGATATGGGTGGTCGTACACCTCAGTCTCTCCCGTGACTACGGGAATCGTCAAGCATCCGTAGCGTCTGAAAATAAAATGAGTAAAACAATTTGTTAATTTAAACGCGGTAAAATCCGCAAAATAAGTTTAATTCAATATTAAATCTTTTTAACTCTTACTTCGATTTATCTTTCGTCGCTCTCCGGTACAATTAATTTATAGTTCTTACTCGGTTTTTAAACGGGACAGCCGAGTTGCTTTTATAGCACCAGTAACTGTATCGGTGTGCAATCTTGCTGTTGCCTTCGCCGTTCAGTATAATATCGAGAACATATACGTTACTTATTAGTTTTTCCAAAAGCTTTTAAAATTAATTAACTAAGATTCAGGTAATAAAATTAAATGATGTGTCGTCTAACGATTAGAGGTAACGGGGTTAGAGCTCGTCATAGAGGAAGGATGGGAGATACTCTTTAAGACAGGTAAGAAATATTATTTTATTTTATTACGAAAATGTTAGTAAATTAACTTTTAACATCTTTAATATAATGGATTTCCGCAAAGTCAGCCAACGGATAAACACTAATGAAGGTTTAATGACCTTTTAAATCTTAAGTGCAGCTTTTGTGTTATGAGTAGGCTTTATTGTTAAATCCTTTGACTGATCAAAGACGCGTGTTTTTTTATAATTTGAGTAAAATTTACTTAACAAAATTACCTACAACTCATAATAAGCAGGTGAAATGCTATAGAAATGTAATTGTGTAAAAAACAAGTGTGCTTATGACCATACGACTGAAATAAAACTTCTTTAGCTCGATCTGTATGTATGTATGTTTATATATGCATATATGTATAATATAAACATGTATATACATATTAATTTTCTACAAATATTTATATTTATTCTAGGCTTCCTTCGCAGGCGGCTCCAAACGCAGTTCCTTATTTTTTAGTTATTAATTAGAAAATGCTGCTGTCCATTCAGTAGTTCGGTTCACTATGTCACGTCCACAGAAATAGTAATAATAAGATAATAGAAATGAATTAACGCTCGATTACTTCCAAAACCGATGTCGAAACATCATAACACATACGCATTAAGCGACCGATGCCTGCAGTCGTATTTTAAACAAACGAAATGCAAAATGATATCTAATGTTTCACATTACATTGCTTGGCGAGTTTGTTAACGTTGCATGCATCCCGTATTACGGTAAAACAAAAGCAGCAATGGTAATAGTACAATAAAAAAAAGTAATAAATGAAAGTTTACAAAGGTAAGTATCTTAGTAAAGTATTCATATAGATGTAAATCAGTTAAACAATGATAATTAGTAAATAATTAACTTACCGATGAAATGTTATGCCAATATTAGTTAATTACACGTTCTTGATGAGTTTTTACAGCTGATTATGCTGTAGTTCATCATTATAATAACGTAAATTCACGTACGACGTTCCTCGCGCAACCAAATCATGATGTTCGTCAATAAATCATAGCGGCGACAAGGTCATGCGTCTATGCGTCTTCTGTTTTATAATTACGATTTCTGTGGTCACGTCTTACAACTCCCACGGGACGTTATGGGGTAGTCGATATGCTTACACCACTACTACGTGGTTAGCCGGTGGCATGTATTTGTACATGAAATAGAAACCTGTTATTAAACCTGGCATTAAGCATTATTTAAGAAGCAGCAGTATCCTCATGATAACACCTTTAATTAAAAGAAAGCAGGCTGTTTCTAACCCCGCTCCATAGCACGGTAAGTGTGACAGAATGTACCCCCATGAGACAATCTAATGGGAAGGCCTATGTTCAGCAGTGTATTTTGAAAGATTGTAATAAATAAATTATTGAAAGAATTTCTTGTACAAATTTATTCTATGCTGTTCGTACTAGGATCATTAAATAAATAAAAAATGCAGCAGTTTAATATGCAAGTCGTATTAAGCAGCGTCTTATAGCGTTACTTGTCGCGATATTTACGTGTCAGGAATAAACTATACAGTAGATAAAACTGCAAAGAAGTCAATTGAGTACTTTGAATGTAATATTAAACAACTAGAAAGCATTTTTTAAAGAATGTTAACAATGCTATAAACATTACTAATATTCCCCTTAACCACTCGTGGTAAGCTTAAATTGCTTGTGTTACGAGTGGTTCACGCCAGTAGTCGAATGGCGGATTCGAACCCAATACCTTTTTGAGTTCGCGGTCCGCACCCAGCCGTTAGGCTACTGTCGCTTCAAATTTCTATGTATGTTTGTCTGTATGGTATAGATATAGACTGATTTTATTGAATTTTACCACTGTTGCGTATAAAAACCTCTGTCTTGGGGAAAACCAGCAAGAAACCCAGATTTATTATATTATGTTGTTATTTATAATACTTATATTTGATTTTTTTTAAAAGTATGTTAACAATGCTATAAACATTACTAATATTCCCTTTAACCACTCGTAGTAAGCTTAAATTGCCTGTGTTACGAGTGGTTCACGCCAGTAGTCGAATGGCGGATTCGAACCCACGACCTTTTTGAGTTCGCGGTCCACGTCCTGCCATTAGGCTACTGTCGCTTTTTTATTATTTATTATTATTTATTTTACATATTTGATTTCTGAGAAAATACAAAACATGCACTTATAAAAGACATAAAACACATGAAACGAATTAGCCTAGTACAGTAGTAGGTACAATACCTTTTATTTATTAAGCATACTTATGTTACATTATCCAGTACAACACTAGCATGTAAACCTCTAGGGGCTTATTAACGCTAGAGAGTCGTCTTATATAGACAAAGATCTATTTATATTAAATCACAATAATCTGATGGAGGTACCTACTACAATAAGTATTTTACCGTCAAGTGGCCTGTTAGCTCATTTGACACTCCAACATTATGTAAAGCCTAGAAATCTCCTAGAAGTATTTATTTAATATAGACCAAGTGGCGAATATTATGGAGTCTAAATAATATTCGTAAAAAATTTTATGTTTTAGAGACTACCATATTATTGACATTAAGTCCGCCCTCTCTAACACAATAATCGTACAAGGTGATTAAAATAAAATTTTAATAAACATCTAAAGTAATTTTTATAGTATGAACAAATGCGAACTTTAATATCCTTTCCGAGAGATGACGTGAGTTTCACTTCGAGTTCATTGCAGGCTTTTTAGATAACAATTAGTAAAATTAAAATTATCTGTTCGCCTAGAAAAATTGATGAGGTAATACAGATAAAAATACAGTCAAATTGAAATCCTTCTCCTTTTTAAAGTCAGTTGAAAATATAGAACATATAATCTTACATATTATATTCTAATCTTACATAAGCCTGTGTCTTATGTCGCTTTATTATGAATATGAGACTATTTGTTCAGAATTTTTTATAACTTGACAACAGTGCCACCCATCGGATGCTAGTTAAGTTATGAATAGCCTTCTTGATAAAACATATACACACATAATACATAAACACTCACAACTGTTACCCAGACGGGTAGGCAGAGACTACGGAATACGATTTTGCACGATCATGACACATCTATCTTGCCCTCTTTTCATCCATATACATACGCATAGATCCTCTTCAGTTAAGGGTACTCCTAATCACGCCCATTTTCAATATATTGCCAACTTAGTCGATAAACTTTCGTACAAGGCCCTTTCCTTCCCGACTCTGTGGTTCACATCTGTAACGTAGATTTGCTTTGTCACACTTTCCTCCTTCATTCTTTCTACATGACCATACCACTGAAGCATTTCTTTCTTATTCCTGGTCACAACATCATATAGCAAACGACGCTTTTTTCTTACCACACAATTTCTTACCCAGTCATTCAGATTCAGCCCTGACATACTACTTACTGACCGTATTTGTACAGTGTTCTCGTTCTTCTTCTACCACACCCAAATTTCACTACCATACATTAAAGTAGGGGCTAACTCAGTATTGTGAATTGCCAAAATAAATATATTATGTAAATATGACTTGAATAGGTCAAATTTTTTAGAAGTTTCACGATAACTAACAGACGCACCGACGATTTTCTTTATACTACATATTCGAAAAAAAAAATACATTTCACATTGTTTGTCCGCGCTGAATTCCGAAAACGTTCAACTGATTTCGATGCTATTTTGTAAATGTGTATTGCTTGCTCCAACTTGAGTGATAAGATAGTTTTTGACCCTCAATATTTTTATTGCGATTTTAATGATTTTTCAAAGGGGTCGTCGGAAAGGGGTGAACAAAGCCTGCCTGGCCAGCTAGTATTATGATAAATAATAATCCACAACACAAATCTAATGATATCTAGTGATATGTGTTGTGGATATAGGAAATGGCTGGTATTTCTCTGTCACAATAAAAAAAAATCAACCTAATACACATAATACACATATAATACAATTACAAATATAATTTTATAAAACGTCCAACTAATGATCACTAACCTTCTCTCATTTCTGAGAGGGTTATGAAACAATTAATTTGCATGGCTGCTCCCGTGCGTGTCTTCAAAATATTTTTATTCCTCGGAAATGCAAGTTTCCTTACAATTTTCCTTCACCACACATTTCCGTGAATGCAATCGGCACTTTAAATTGCAATAAACAACTTCGTTGCTGCTGGAAAGGATCGATTGCTCTTGTACTGTCTTACCTACTTTATTGATACCACCTTCACCTGCCACAAAGTATTTTAAATCTTTATTAAATTTAGACAGGAAAGAAAGTGAATAATGACGATACTCGTAAGTAATTTTCTAAAATATAACTACAAATTATGTTGATTTGTATCGATACGCTCGAGAAAATTTCTACAAAATAGCGGTATATGCGGCACACATCATTACTCGCGACTTGTGTGAAATAGAGTGAAGTTGATAATGACATATCTGGAATTGAGTTTTTTTTAAATTAGTTATAGCATTGGCTATAAGGCTTTCAACCAAAAAATTACATTCTCATATTAAGCATGTAAACCAATTTATATATAATGTGTTGACGTGCTACGTTATGTTGAGATTTGGCGACAGCTCGAACCGTCAGTCAAATAATTTATAGTGTAATAAGAAGCCTAGATGGATGAAATAACTTAATACTCTAACACTATCGTACAAACACCATAACTTAATACCATCTAAGCATTTACTTCCTTGCACCGTTGGCAGATTTGGTTTGCTAATATTTCACATGCACAGACATTTAATACGCGAGTCCGCACCGCCTTTACGCATAAAAACTTCCCTCAAACCATTATATAAGCGAAAATACATAAGCAGAATTTCGTTCCCAGTGTTTAATGTGTATGAATCATATCGAATGATTAAAAAATATTATTAATAATAAAAGGTAAAAGTCGACCCTAAATGACTAAGTAAATCCATATTATTGGGTTATGACGTCGTCATTACTGAGACATAGCGCATAGAAGAATATACTGAACAGGCTATGGAAGAGTGTAGCCTTTTGGCACAAATATTTCAGATACTTAAAAGGAGATCTCAACTATAACACTGTACAAATTTACAATGTCCTTGTTAACAAATAAAATTAGTTTATTTTATTATTGTTAACTGAACTTAACTTTCTTTTCTTTTCTTTTTTACCTTATGGTGCGAAACTCGAGGGTGATATATTTTACGCCTCTACCACAGCAGGAAGCGGAGTCTCTTTCGTCAGTCTTGCGCTCATTTAGCACCACCCTGGGGACGTGGCCGAAGTGGACGCGAGCAACCCATCTCCCAAAGAGTGACAACGCAAATTTATATTGCGGAAGTGAACAACAGAGTTGGAAATGGACGTTCTAGGAGAAAGCTTATCAACCAAATTGGCGATATATTGAAAATGAAATAAATTAAGAATACCCTTAACTGAGGAGCATGTATGCTTAGGTATATGGACGTGGAGGAGCCAAGAGAGGGGTATCACGATCGTGCCAAACGGAAGTCTGTAGTCTTTGCCTACACCTCTGGGTGAAAGGCGTGAGTATTTTGTATGTATGTAACTGAACTTAATTCTCCTACTAAACACTTATCAAACGTTAAATAAGGTTTTACTTTGAATTAAAAGTTAAATTTCACAGTAATCAAGCAACTCGAATTCCCGACGACATCTCTGGAATAATGTATTTCTACTTTATGTGCTGACTTACCATGAGCGTAATTTGAAAACACGCACTTACCTATTCTTCCTTTTTTACACAAATTTCGACAAACTCGAATGTGGTTTAAGGTAGTCCTGTAATACAGGGATATCCAAATAATAGTAATATCCTGGCCGAATTTTGGACACAGTGGTCAGTTAAAACGGATACTAGCCATCTGGACAGGGCAGATTTTTATTGCCTGAGTTTATGTACCATATTTTATATCTCAATTTCCTTATTCCAATAGTTTGAATGGACTACAATCCATCACAGACGGACAAAGATCAGGCGCAAGAATAAAAGATCAGGCACAGGATAAAATATTTCTTACGTGGTAGAGCCACGCTGCAGCTATATGGTCGGCTCGACCGGGGTGGGACCACGCTCTCACAGAATACCAGCGTAAAATAGCAGCTTTCATATGGTGAGTGTAGAGAACCGGAGACCCTTTTCATTGGAAACGAAGCATTCTATCTAAGTCCTCAGGGCTGGTAACGCATCTGCATTTTGATTTTTAATTGAAGATTAATGTAGATGTCTATGGGCCACAGCATCCACTTACCATCAGGTGGACTATACGCTCGATTGTCACCCTCTTCTACGCTCGGACAGCGCGCGACATGTTACACTCCCGTTCACTCGGGACCTTTTTGGCGGGAAAATTTCTAGGTTAGGAAATTTTTTGCAATATTGCAAATTTTGCTATATTTTCACTTTGAGACAATATTTATGGATAAAACTTACAGGAAGTCTTGTTGAATGTATAAACTATCGAATAAAATTATTTTTGGTTGCTAGAAATTGTAATAAAGTATATAAATTACACTGTATAGCATAATAGTAGTATAAACTTCAATTGTAGTGACAAAATTACTACTAATTTGAATTCTACACCTTTGTTTTTGGAGAAATTTATATGAAATTGTTTGGAAATATGTATATTTTATGTTTTATGTGTTTCCATTCGTTACTCATACCAAAATATTAAAATATTAAAAAATTAAAAAAATAAAATAAAATAATATTTTATCTGTGACATATCGAACAATATTTCTAAAATATGTTCGTGTGAATTTGAAATAAATACAACGTCATGTTATTTCAAAATATGTAGGAAAACTATTTTTACTTACATTTTACACTAAAAATAAATGAGAATTTGAAAAATAACACATTTATAACCCGCCCGCCAAAACAGGCCTTTCGGAATTTGAAGTACTTTTGGCAATTTACTTTTCACTTTTTATACCACAAATTATATATCTACGTGTTGACTATATTACAAGAAATGTAAAAAGTATAATACTTTCGTTTTTAGTCCAGACACAAATATAAAATTCTATAAAAAAGACAGAGCAACTTCATCAAAGTGACACGTGGAACGCCGGAAGTTCAGAGTGATTTCTTTTTTTTTTTTCTAAGAAACATTGCCAGGTTATGGTTTAAAATAAAAGAGCATATCTTTGTCTTTGATACTAATATCTATTGCATAGTGTCTTTGGTTTTGTATAAAACGAAAAAATAGTTTTTTCATAGGTAGACATGTTTACATAATTCTGATCTAATTCGATCACTACTTGGCGGGCGTAAGGTTGGTATTGCGCGATCGAAAGTGAGCATGGCTTGGCGTACAGGCTATAAAAAAAGGTTTTAAATGCTTTCCAAAGTGATTTTACAGACATGCTCATTTTTTACTATCGAATACAAAGTAAAAACTTATAATTGCAAATAACAATCTATGTAAATATTTTGCCTATACAATAAAAAGCACTCGGTACTAACGTAAGATTGAATTTTCTGAAAGTTCATGTCTTTAAGTTTCTGATGTACAGCTAAAATTTAATTTGAATGATTTATTCATTTTATTCGGAATGGAAAGGTAAAAGAAGTGGTTTTTGTCGTTGATTATATTTAATATTTTCGTTCTTTTTGCAGTTTTTTGAAGAAATCATAACACACGACAACATAGCCCACCTGATTAACGATGGATGTAGTGGCCCATATACTCTAACGGGCTCCTAGCGCAGGTACAAAAGGAGTAAGTACTACCAGGTGGTATCTACTTTGTAATTCAATTTTAAAGAATTCAAATTTAAGGACGTAGTATATACAAATACAAAGTTGTATCTTACATAACGTATAAATCAAATCCGTCATTAAAATTGTAGTTTTCCTTTATAAATCACTAGGTATTCATTTCGAAAGTATAATAACGATACGATAACAAATGTGTCAAAATTACTTTCCTTTCACGTAGTTTAGGCGGTAGTTTGGTAGAGTAGTACGAATCGTAACAATATTATAAAGTTGTATAGTTTTCGTTAAAGCGCTTTGTTAACGCTAAAAGTGCAATTATTATTGATTATGCGAAAATGTTTTCTCTTTATAGCTGGACATGCATCTTCTGTTGTAGGATTTATGGAGTTCGATAGAGCCACGCTGCGGCTTTATTATATTACTAGTCTGAACCGCATCACCTGGAGCAGTCGCGCTCCAGAAGTAACCGCCTCACATAGTGTGAGATAACGTCGCGTATATCGTATATATATATATATATATATATATATATATATATATATATATATATATATATATATATATATATATATATATATAGGATATAAAGGAAAACAACAATTTTAATGACGGATTTGATTTATACGTTATGTAAGATACAACTTCGTATTTGTATATACTACGTCCTTAAATTTGAATTCTTTAAAATTGAATAACAATGTAGATACCACCTGGTAGTGCTTACTCATTTTGTACGTAGGAGCCCGTTAGAGTATATGGGCCACTACATCCATCATTAATCGGGTGGGCTATGTTGTCGTGTGTTATGGTTTCTTCAAAAAAATGCAAAAAAAAACGAAAATATTAAATATAATCAACGACAAAAACCACTTCTTTTACCTTTCCATTCCGAATAAAATGAATAAATCATTCAAATTAAATTTTAGCTGTACATCAGAAACTTAAAGACATGAACTTTCAGAAAATTCAATCTTACGTTAGTACCGAGTGCTTTTTGTTATAAAGGCAAAATATTTTAAATAGATAAACAAATAACAATTTGCAATTTTAAGTTTTTACTTTGTATTCGACAGTAAAAAATGAGCAGGTCTGTAAAATCGCTTTGGAAAGCACTTAAAACCTTTTTTTTATAGAATAAGGGTGACAATCGAGCACACAGTCCACCTGATGGTAAATAGATGCTGTGGCCCATAGACATCTACATTAATCTTCAATTAAAAATCAAAATGCAGATGCGTGAGGACTTAGAATGCTTCGTTTCCAATGAAAAGGGTCTCCGGTTCTCTACACTCACCATATGAAAGCTGCTATTTTACGCTGGTATTCTGTGAGAGCGTGGTCCTACCCCGGTCGAGTATATAGCTCCAGCGTGGCTCTACCACGTAAGAAATATTTTATACTGTGCCTGATCTTTTATTCTTGCGCCTGATCTTTGTCCGTTTGTGATGGATTGTAGTCCATTCAAACTATTGGAATAAGGAAATTGAGATATAAAATATGGTGCATAAACTCAGGTAATAAAAATCTGCCCTGTCCAGATAGCTAGTATCCATTTTAACTGACCACCGTGACCAAAATTCGGTCAGGACATTACTATTATTAGGATATCCCTGTATTGCAGGACTACCTTAATCCACATTCGAATTTGTCGAAATTTATGTAAAAAAGGAAGAATAGGTGCGTGTTTTCAAATTACGCTATGGTAAGTCAGCACATAAAGTAGAAATACATTATTTCAGAGATTTCGTCGGGAAATAAATTATTCCAGAGATTTCGTTGGGAATTCGAGTTGCTTGATTACTGTGAAATTTAACTTTTAATTCAAAGTAAAACGTTATTTAACTTTTGATAAGTGTTTAGTAGGAGAATTAATTTCAGTTACATACATACAAAATACTCACGCTTGTCACCCAGAGGTGTAGGCAGAGACTACAGACTTCCGTTTGGCACGATCGTGATACCCCTCTCTTTGCTCCTCCACGTCTATATACCTAAGCCTAAGCATGCTCGTCAGTTAAGGGTATTCTTAATTTAGTTCATTTTCCATTTTTCTGGTTGTTCTCGTATATATCCACGCTATCACAGAATAGCAGTTTCGTAGGGTGAGTGTAGTGTACCGGACACCCTTTTTACTGGAAACGAGGCATTCCATCAAGTACTCGGATCGATATCGATAACGCATCTGCATTTTTATTAGAATAAAAACGCGGATGCGTTATTATTTATTATTATTAGATTTAGAAATCGAGGATATAGATGTCTATGGGCCACAACATCCACTTAACATCGGGTAGACTCTTCCAGACCCAATGTGCTCGTTTGTCACCTACATTTTATTTTATATATATATATATATATATATATATATATATATATATATATATATATATATATATATATATATATATATATATATATATATATATATATATATATATATATCGAAAGAATAGGTGACAAACGAGCACATAAAACAAAATGAAAATTCACATAAAAATAAGACAGGTAAGTACTGTTTGAAAGAGTACCTGTCGTATTTTGATCTCAAACTTTTGAAACCAATCAGAAAATATATCGAAGTCTGAACTTCCCAGTGATTTTTTTTACAAGTACAAATTCGGAAGAAAGTTTTTGGGCTATGCTTCCTATGTAAATAATATGACACTGGAAATTGGATCATTACGGCTGGATTGGTAACAAAAGCAACACGGGAGCGGAGGGAAGTAGCCATAGGCAGAATTTCCCTTTTGTCAATGCGAAAAATAATGCGTACATTAAAACTAGTTGCAGCCGCACTGCTCATTAGAGTAAATCTAATTGCGCTGCTGAATCAAATTCCTACAAAAATGCTGAATTGATCAGTTTTTGGCTGCAAAAAGAGATATGTCACATCAAATTTACAAAATGATGGCGTTACTATTTATATATAAGTAATGTTTAATTTCATTATAGCTATTAACATGTTTTTAAACTTAAAATTTACAGTAATAACTATAGTGTTATTTCGGTTTTGTTTACCAACACGGGCCGCTCGCCCTCATACAATATGGAGATCGGTCGAGCGACTGATTCGAGTCTGTAATCGATTGCGCTGTTACCGAGATATACTATTACATTGAATTTATATGTGTGTGAAATTGTTAGTTTACTGTTTTAATTGTCATGTGTGAGTTTTGAATTTACAGACGTTTGTTTGCGTCGTTATTCATGGGGGGATATTTGCCATAGTTGCCACGCTTAGCGAGCGGGTTGGCAACCGCAGTTTTTTTATTGTATTATTGTTGTTATTACAAAGATGCTGCCGCCCATCTCCTGCCTGTCTCCCTCTGTCGCCTCTTACGACACCCACGGGAATATATGGGGTAGTGGATATTCTCAACCGCCACTACACGGCATGACCTACGGAACCGAGACGTGGTCCTTCACTGCTGGCCGTATGAGGACGCTCAAAGTCGTTCAGCGACCTATGTAGAGGGCTATGCTCGGAGTTTCTCTGCGTGATAAACTTAGAAATGAAGATATCCGCAGTAGAACCAGAGTGACCGACATAGCCCAACGGATTAGTAAGCTGAAGTGGCAGTGGGCCGGCCATATAGCTCGAAGAACCAACAACCATTGGGGAAAAAGCTTCTCGAGTGGCAGCCTCGTACCGGTAGGCGGAGTGTGGGGCGCCCCCCACTAGATGGAGTGACGACCTGGTGAGACATGCAGGAAGTCGATGGATGCAGGCGGCTCAGGACCGTGCTTTGTGGCATACCTTGGGGGAGGCCTATGTTCAGCAGTGGACTTTTTTTAATTATATGCGAGCAGTTACGCAGGTCTAGAGAAAGAGACCAGTATCATTGCGACATACAAGATCCATTGTGATCGCTGCTATGGCTATAGTTCACAGCTAAGCCCTAACTCATCAATGAATAGAAGGAGTTACTTAGCCGTGAGCAATTTCACTTCTTCTGGGCGGAGTACATAGTTTCCCAGATGAGTGTTACGTTTGCGCATTAAAAGTCCCCAATCAGTTAGGATGTGTAGAGGCGTTTCTTCCGTTATGTACAGAACCGACACATCCCTGAGTTGCTTAGTCCCAGGATGGACATGTGCTTTTAAGACAACAGTGTCCAGTTAGGGCTCTTGCCAGAATGCGCAATTTATTTTTATTTAATCCCAGGGCTTCTGAAGCGAATTTACGATCAAAAGCCTGGATTCAGGTTCTAGAATGTTTTAAGCCTGGTGTGTCAGACCAGACCTAATGTGACTTATTGTGATAAAAAGTTTCAAGGGTCAATCGGGCTAGGCTTCTTGGGATTCCACAAAATGGCTCAGGTCCAAATCGTGTGCACTTTGAGCCCTCCCGTGCAAGTTTGTTGGCAAATTCGTTGCCTATAATGCCCTCGTGACCTGGAATCCATGTTAAAACGACCCTATTGTTACATCCCAGGGCATTTAAACGGTTCAAGCAGTCTCCAACTAGCTTCGAGTTCACTAAGTTTGACCTAAGCGCTAGCAGTGCTGCTTGACTATCGGAGTTTATGTAGATTTTATGGTTGACGTAGCGTTTTTGCAGATTGATTTCCGTAAACCGAAGTTTGGTGAAAATTTCTGCCTGGAAGATAGAGGTGTATCTACCCAAATTCATAATAAGTTTGAATTTGGGGCGTTCCCCGTAAATTCTAAAGCCTAGGTCGAGGTCCATTTTAGACACATCGGTATACCATATGAGGCTACCTACATCACAGATAACCTGGCCATTCATCCAGTCTTCTCTGGAGTGTAATTCCACTATATACTTTTTTATCAAAAGTGTGTAGTGGACGCGTAATATCTGAGATCATGCATAAGACCGGTGATTCCTTAATTGAGTCGAGCATGGATCTCAATCTGTAGGAGAGCAAGCTCAGACCACCCCGGGCGTTAATCCTATACAAACTAGCCCTCGCCTCCTTGTCTAGATAGAGACCAAGGGGCGTTAGGCATAGAAGTCTCACAGAATACCGGCGTGAAATAGTAGCTTAATGCTGCTGTATTTCGTATGGTGAGTGTAGAGAACCGAAGACCCATTTACTGGAAACGAGGCATTTCATCTTAGTCCTCACGGGTGACAACGCATCTGCATTTTGATTCGTAATCGAGGATAGATGTAGATGTCTATGGGCCACAGCAACCACTTACCATCAGGTGGACTGTGTACTCATTTGTCACCCTATCCTATAAAAAAAGTGCATTAAGAGCCACTCCACGGGACGCAAGCCCCAGTTGTTCCCGACCAAACGACTGCACGTACCTAAAGCAATTTTTGCCTTACATACGTTGCTAAGGTGAGAGTTCCACGTTAGTTTTTGGTCGATTGTTACGCACAAGTACTTAACTTCCGTGCAAAGTGATACTTCTTTGCCATTAAGTTTTGGTGGGACTAATTTGTCCAACCGTCTCTTTTTGGTAAAGGGTATTATAACAGTTTTATCAGCATAAACTGATAAACTGTTATCCATACACCAGTTATTTATGGTGTTTAGGGCTCTTTGTATTTGATTGATGATGATGATTTGATGATGGACGATAAAGTACATTGGCAAAATCTCCTAGCAATGATCACAAGGTCATAAGCATAACCCAATGTGTTAATGCGTAGGTCTGCCATTTTGTACAATAGTTGGTCAACCGCAAGAGTCCAAAGAAGGGGTGACAAAACACCTTCCTGTGGGCAGCCTCTTGTAGTTGCAACCTCGATCGAAGTTTGGAACAGCGCAGCAGTAGACTTGTGAAGGGCTGCAATGATGATGAGACGATTGTTTTTGTGTAAGCAGATCCCCTCCCCAAAATACAGACTGTTTTGTATCGGGAAAAATGCTATGGCTACTCCCTTGCGGTCTGACGGTGACCCTTGTTGTTCTATGTTCACAATGGATACTGTGAGATTCTTGTAGTGACAAAGTTGTGAAATAATTAAGACGCTTATAAGAAGTCTGCGGAGTGATTGCTGGTGCCAATGCACGCTTACTTTAATAATTCTAGAAAATTTTCGTGCACATCATAAATTAGATTCCAGACGATACTGATAGTAATATCTACTGATATACTCGAGGTGACATCTGACTAAAGAATTACAAAGAACAATGTTGATAGAGATTGTGAAGAAATCCGAAAAGAAAAGAGAAGAAAAGAGGTAGCTCAGGGGCAAACTAACGCTCGCTATATATTTCATTGTACACGTGCAACCTGAGTTCGATATTCACCGCACCAATGAAATTTTGAATTGCTTTTTAAGTGCTGGTTTCCCATACACTCGGCAGTAAAGGAAAACATCGTGAGGAAACCTCCATGTTTAAGAAATTTAAAAATAATCGTAGACATGTTATTGAAGTCTTCTTCTTTCTTTAACCTCAATAATTACTTACTTCTACATCAGTTTCAGGTCAAAATAACTTAATCGTGTTTTTTTTAATAAAATGATTTAAAAAAGTATTATTTTGTTGTCCATTATCAGTATTGCTCTATAAAAAAGCTGACTTACTTCCACCCTTATAGTGTGTTATTTTACATAATACAGGAAAATTACATCATAATCGAGATTGATCTAATCTTCACTGCCATCTAAAGCTTGGAAATCGCTTAGTAAGAAAGAAATAAAAAACACCGGACAAGAACGAGAAGAACTCTTACCATGGAGATTCCGCAGAAATTTAATTATATATGTAGTTAATTTATTAATTCAGAGAATACATACTCGATGATTTTTGTCTGTTTTAGAAAGCGATACACGGACGCCGTAAATCAACAAAGATAATATGCATTACAATACTTATAATATACGTTCATTATCAGCAACATATAATAAAACTTACTTTCCGGATTTTATAGCCTTTTGTCATGAACATCACCATTGCAGCCAAAGGAATGCCAAAAAATATAGTCCTGAGCCAAGGGCAGCAATCGAATCCCTACATACAACCAAGACTTCACTCTTGTCGTTCGTCGCTTCCCTGTACGAGGTGGCTATTCATGAACCTTTTTTTCCTATCGGTTGTGGGCTCTTCGAGCTATATGGCCGACTCATTGCCATATCAGCTTACCAATCCTTCTTGATACGTTAAGCAGTGAAAGATCACGTCGTCTGACAATAAGACGTGTTATAATCTCCTATTGATTGTAATTTTCCGTTTATTGAACACTTGGTTGAAGTTGGATCTTTAAAGTAAGTTAAATCCAACGCGATAACACCCGTAAAGTTAATTAAGTTCAAATTAATGTTATGGAGTGTGTATTGCTTGTGTAAATATAAGACCATCATTATCATAATCAATATGATTACAGCCCATGGAAAATCCAAAGCCATTGGTAAACATAGACCGTCCGCAAGGAATGCCACAATTCACAGTCTGAGCTAAATGTATCCAACAACTTTCTGAACCTCTTGTCATATCTTCGTCTGAAATTTATAAGACAACGTGTGTACTAAGTGAAGTAGAAACACCCAAAGAAGAGGAAAGAGGTAGCGAGATAAGTATAGATAAAATAATGAAAGCAATGAAAAGCATGAAAGCAGGTAAGGCTGCCGGATATGATAGAGTTTCACTCGAAATGCTAAGGGCTGGAGAGGAAGTGGTGGCAGGCCTGCTGCACACCTTGTTTAGTTTATGCTGGGAACTGAAGCGGGTACCGGTAGACTGGTGCAAAGCCGTGATAGTCCCAGTATATAAAGAAAGAGGGTCGCAGCAGGACTGTAAAGACTACCGTGGCATCAGCCTTCTTAGAATTATGGGAAAACTGTACTCTAAGGTACTGATTGAAAGGGTCATGAAAGAACTGATGGAAAAATTTGGGATGTGCAAGCGGGGTTTAGAAAGGGAATGGGATGTACAGATCAAGTCTTTTCCATGCGCATGATCGCGGAGAAGTTTCTGGCCAAAAACCAAAAGGTTTTTTGTGCGTTCATGGACTTGGAAAAGGCCTATGACAGAGTGGATAGGGATTTGCTATGGCAAACACTGAACTCATTTGGGTTGAACGCTGGCTTGATACAGGCATTGGAGTCTCCTTATAGGGACTCTAGTGCTTGTGTTAGGATCAAGGGGGTCTACTCGGACTGGTTTGACATCCATAAAGGTGTCAGACAGGGCTGTGTGGCTTCCCCGTGGCTGTTCAACCTATTTATGGACAGTTGTTTGCAAAATTTGAAAGTTGAAGCGGATTAAGAATGGATGAGTTAACCGTCAAATGCCTTTTGTACGCCGATGATCAAGTTATTCTTGCGTCGTCGGCGGCCGAGTTGCAAATGATGGTTACATTAATGAACGGATCATTAAAAGAAAGGGGTATGAAAGTGAACGCAAGTAAGACGAAGGTTATGGTATTTAAAAGAGAAGAAAGTAAAACGATTTGTGAAATAAGAATAGAAGGGGAGTTGATCGAGCAAGTAGATGAGTTTGTACATTTGGGCTGCGTATTTAGCAGGGATGGGAGATATGATAAGGATATAGAACAACGAGTGAATGCGGGAAATAGAGTAAATGGGGCCTTGCACTCTATTGTGAAGAGTCAAAATGTGTCGAAAAAGGCACGTATGGCAATTCACAATGCTGTGTTGGTCACTACTTTAACGTATGGTAGTGAAAGTTGGGTGTGGCAGAAGAAGCACGAGAGTAGAATAAACGCAGTAGAAATGCGGTCGTTAAGGAGTATGTTAGGGCTGAATCTGAATGACAGGGTAAGAAATTGTGTAATAAGAGAAGAGTGTGGTTTGCAAGATGATGTGGTGACCAGGATTAGGAAAGGAATGCTTCGGTGGTTTGGTCATGTGGAAAGAATGAATGAGGAAAGAGTGACAAAGAAAATTTATGGTGTAGAAGTGAATGGCAGAGTCGGAAAGGGACGTCCTAGGCGAAAATTTATCGACCAAATTGGCGATTTATTGAAAACGGGCCAAATTAGGAGTACCCTTAACCGACGAGCATGTATGCGTAGGTATATGGATGTGAAGGAGGCAAGATATGTGTGTCAGGATCGTGCCAAATGGAAGTCTGTAGTCTCTGCCTACCCCTCTGGGTGACAGGCGTGAGTGTTTATGTTTTATGTTATGTTATGTTAAATTCCTATAAAATTTAAGGTTGTGATATTGAAGATTATTCCGATTGATACAATCGAACATTTTGGCATAACTCTAGATAACACTCTAAAATTTAAGGCCTTCATAGATGATTTAACTTGCAGAGTCCGGAAATTAATCTTCATTTTCAAATAATTTCGTCCCAAAACTGACTAGAGTATTATATGCAATGTTAATTTTACACTCTGTCTTTCTATCATATTTTACTGCATTTCACGCTGGAGTGGTGCCGCAAGAACTGTTTTGAAACCGTTAGAAATCGCCTTTCGACTTATCTTAAACCCGACAATACAGCTCTACAAAGATCATTACGTTCTTAATGTAAAGTACCCGGACGACCGGGCTTTGCTCGGTTTGTTTAAGTTACATTTATATACAAATTACATCAATAATAGTTTTTGATCTTATTGACATAATAGAAAAAAACCGGCCAAGAGGGTGTCGGACCACGCTCAGTGTAGGGTTCCGTAGTTTCCCGTCCATCACAATAAGTGTTCCCACTGTTGTGAGTTTGTACAAAAACTGTTGTTTCCATCCAAGTTCAAAATGATTTTCCTAGAAAGACCTTATAAAGTTCTACTTTTCAGATTTTTTTTCATATTTTTTAAACTTATGGTTCAAAAGTTAGAGAAGGGGGCACATTGTTTTTTATTTTGGAGCGATTCTATCCGAAAATTTGACATTATCAAAAAATGATTTTAGTAAACCCCTATTCATTTTTAAATACCTTTCCAACAATATATCACACGTAAATGTTGAAATTAAAAAAATCACTTCCCACTTTACATATAGGGGGGCTACCCTAATAAAACATTTTTTTCCAATTTTTATTTTACCACTTTGTCGGCGTGATTGATACGCATTTTGGTACCAAATTTCAGCTTTCTAGTGCTAACGGTCACAGAGACTAAGCGAGGATGGACAGACGGACAGACAGACATGGCGAAACTATGAGGGTTCCTAGTTGACTACGGAACCCTAAAAACTGAACTGGTTATTTGAATAAGAAATCATGAGTGCAATTAGTCTAATTAAAATTTTCCTATTTTTAAAAAATACTAAAAAAAAAGGGCTCGAAATAATAGATTTTCTCAGAAAAGAAGGGAACTTGAAAAAAAAGGAAAAAAAGTCGGACCCAAGACGGGACGCTAACCACGGAACTCCGATATCACGCCCGAACAACATCCCATCTGAGCTATTACGATCGTTGGTAACCTGTCAAAATTTACCTTCTTATATTATAGCAGTTTTTTTATTGCCTGAAAACACGGACCAAAGGACATTTTCTAAAAATAAATAATTTATTGCCCCCAAAACTCCCTGGACACAAAATTTTATGAAAATCGTTGGAGCCGTTTCCGACATCCCATATATATATATATATACAAGAATTGCTCGTTTAAATGTATAAGATCAATTGTTTATATTACATACAGTGGTGTAACAACACCGCAAAGTTTCTTATATCGAAATTACAAAGAGGCGTAAGGACAAAATCTGCAGTGTTCCGCCAGTTAACTCTCATTTTGCTAAAAGGTTTTTCTCATATCTCATTCCCCTCCTTTAGAATAAAATCAATTTTAATATTCCTATTTACGAACTATCTATTTACAAATCAAAGCAGCATTTCTTTTGTTTCCTTTTTGTAAGTGAGAAAAGGACTGACGCTCCTTAACACAGGCTATTATATAGTCTAACAAGGAGAGCAGAATGTTACCCGCACTGGTGTTTTTATCTAAATCTAGATTTTTTTCTTTATGTACTACAAGTTTAAAGGTTAATAAGTTATTATGAATCAAATTATTTAATTGCGTGGACGTCCAAGCTTGTTTTTCTACATCTCACGGGAACCATAGACAATAATATTTGATTTAAAGGACAATGGCGACATAATATGTGATGGAATTATTAAGCGTCTACTTAAGTCACCATTATATATATCATTAAAATAATTTACTTTGTGTTATCTAATCAAGCTTTTGGCCTATTGAAGTCTGGAAAAATTATCTTACCTAATTTAAAACTAAATTGACTAGTTGCTGTGGCAAAATGTTGATGGAATTACCTATTAGCATCTACTTATGTCACCATTACAGATATCAAAAAAATAATTTACTATGTATTATCTAATCAAGCTTATGACCTATCGAAGTCTGGAAAAAATCATCACACACAATTAAAAACTTAATTGACTAGTTTTTGTAGTTGTTACGATTTGTCAGTTAAGACAGGCAAAGGTCTTATACCATACAGCCGAGTTTGACGTGTATTTTATTCAGAAAACTCTTCTATATATACTGATGCGTTCTTTAAGGATTCCCTCTATGCTAGTAATTACGCTATACAAACATATATGAAAATTATATTGACTAGTTGTTGTAACGATTTGCCAATTAAGGCGTTTTCTACCATACAGCCTAGTCTGATGTGCATTTAGTTCAAACTTGAATATCTCTAATTTCTGAATTCCTGCAGTAGTATGACCGAAAAAAAAATGTTCAGGATTTTAAACTCTATATTTTACATATTTTGCAATTGTAGACGCAAGAAAAAAAGTCACATACAATTTGTTTGGGAGTTCGCCATTGTCCTTTCAACTAGACACTTTCACTCATTCCTTAGAAAAGGGGTGAAATGAATGGATGCACGGATAGTAAAGTGAGTTTTTCCTTTTGAAATACGGAGCCCTAAACATTATAATAAAACTGCTTTTAACTGTCAAAAATTACTGCCACTTTATTCCAAGGGGTAGAAGAAATAAATCATAAGGCGTTGTTATCAGATTGCTTTGAAGTAAATTATTGTTGCGTGTTCACTAAGTCTTCCGAAAGGCAGTGAGTGTTTAAGCGGCTTTTTACATTAGCAAAAACTTGGTTTTATGTTTCGTAGATTTTGCTTCTTGATTATGTATAATAAAATGTCATGTATAATTTCACTAAAAATCGTATCGTTTTTAATAATAGTTACAAGCACGAAATATTTTGTTCGATTCCTTACTTACTTCTCAGATTGCGTCTGGAACTAACTAGCTAATCAAAAATGTTAAACTTCGATTTACAAATTAAACTACAGAATATCAGCACTGTAGCCAATCCTTTATCTTTTCTAATACGTCATCCCTTCACACTAGTATTTTCTACTGTGTAAGACAACAAGACAGTTTACAAAATTAAATTTCACAAGTAAAACACCCAGAACCAGTTTTTTTTTAATTCGGTTAGTACCAACGAACAAACATATTCTTTTTTTTACTTTCTGGTTGCCTGAAACTAAAGAGTTTCTCAAAATTTTGCGTTGATAGAAATATTATATGCTGATTTTTACCAAGTTAAATATTTAAAAACAACCAAAATGCAATGGGCGTAGTGGATTCTTCATGTTTCTTCTGGAAAGAAAAATGAAGGTATCTCGTCAGGCGTAGTGAGCCTTAGAGCCGAGGATAAGCTCCGTTTGGTAGTGCGAAGCGAAGAAGTATCTTGCAAAGTTTTTCAAAAATTTCGAAAGGGTGAGGCACGCGTTTAGCGCGATGAAGGCACCGTCACAGTAAATTTTTATTTTAATGACTTCTGATGTAATCTATGTTGTCGATGAAGTGGCAAGTCAAGGAGAACGCAAAGAAACTACGAATGAGCTGTGAAGCAGAAACTTATTTCTCATTTTTAATAGAGTGACCAACGAGCACATAGTCCACCTGATGGTAAGTGTATGCTGTGGCCCATACACATCTTAATTTATCCTCAATTAAGAATCAAAATGCAGATGCGTTGTCACCCCTAAGGACCGAGATGGAACGATTCATATTTAATAAAAAGTATTCTTTACACTCACTATACGAAGCAGCAGCATGTTACTGCTATTTTACGCTGCTATAACTCGTGTAACAACCATAATATAGCTGCATTGCTCTATCACGTACAGAAACTGCTGCAGAACAATGTTGCGTAAATTTTATGAAACTAGACCAACATGTAGGAGTTAAGGGCAGCAGACAAAAGCACAAGAAAAAAGGGCCCTTGATGACAACGGCGAACACACAAAGTTGTAAAAGAAATTAAATATTGATCTTGCTTTCACTAATCATAAAAGAGAAGCGTTGTGAGTTTTTTAATAATCTCATAAAAAGCTTACAAAATTAGAACGTCAGAAAAGATTTAATCCCGTTACATTATAAGTTATGACAGCTTTGGAGAAGTTAGCAAGTGACAACTCATCTGGCAAGCCATTACTTATAATTTAGACAGTTCCCTTCACATCTATTTAAGTTAACAGCGATGATAAATTATAAGTTTACCTAATATAAAATTGTTTCTTATATATATATATATATATATATATATATATATATATATATATATATATATATATATATATATATATATATATATATATATATATATATATATATATATAAAATTCAGCTGTCAAAAGCTACCTATATTTAATTTATTTAAGTTTGTTATTTAGATGCCAATTTTGGCTAAAATATTACAATGAAAATATCAATAAAAATATAAGACAGTTATAATAATAAATTTTTTTGTTTTTTTTTTGTTTTAGTTAATTCTGAGTTTGGAGCCGGAGTGGCATAAATGGAAGCTGAACTAATCGGCGTGTTATGAGTATCTGAGAGATGATTATATATTAGTGCCATTTGCTATAGGTGGCACGCGTATCGTACGGAAAAATTTATTTTAGAGTTATATATAATTTTATTTCAATAAATGTATTCGTTAGTGACGTAATCATTCTAATACATTTCGTGGCGCGTACCGGTACATTCGGATCGATCATTCAAATGGATCATTTCGGGTTCCAGTACTCAGTGAGTTTGTGAGATCCATTGGGAACCGAAATTTTTCTATTTGACCTTGCAATAACGCCATTTACTATATTCTATAGGTAAAAAAGTCAAAAAATTTATTGACTTGCAAGGTGGTAAGACGACGCTAGATGGCATAAACACAAAAAATTGATACGAATTAGTATGAATTTTAATATGAATTCGAATAAATGACTTGCATTGTACCTTACACTAAAAACAATTCATTCAGATCATTCGGGATTCAGTCGGTTTTCCACTCATTCACAAGTCACACCAATCACGAGCTAAAAAGGTTCGGTTAATTGTTTGTGATTGGTTGTACCGGAACATTAAAAACAGATGAATGAAGCATCAATACTTTAATGTACCAGCTCAAACAAACGAATCATTCATGATTGACACATGTCTAGTATTCGTAATTAAATAATATAAATCTTTCAAACTTAAAACAGTATTCCGACAATTATTTTTTATGCGGCTGTAATGCACCGGGTACCAACTAGTACACTATAATATTTTTAATACAGTTGCTCAAAAAGTGGCGTATTGCAGGGACGTATAGCGTTCGGGATGTGGACTATTTCATACTTGAGCTTTTTCTTTATCTTTTCCGAACTCGTGCGTTCTCTTTCCCAACTGTCAAAATAATCTCTATTAAAAAGAAAAACCCACCCACGAAGTTTTTACTAATAAAAATTCATAGAAGTTTTTATGATTCATGCAAATATTTCTAAAAAGAAGTTACTAATTTGTTTCAATATCAGATTTAATGATTTGATTCAATTAGTTAGGTTTCATTTCATTTCATCTCATTAAATTTCATTTTCATTTCATATCAATAAAAGAATTCTACTGAAGACTTGGCTGTATGGGCATAGTTCCCGTTGCCTACCCAGAATGGGTGAAGAAAACAAAAATCTCTGCTTATATTATTTCACGTAG
The DNA here is from genome assembly GCA_036936625.1 of Parnassius smintheus behrii. Lineage (NCBI taxonomy): Eukaryota > Metazoa > Arthropoda > Insecta > Lepidoptera > Papilionidae > Parnassius > Parnassius smintheus. Next base: position 13,504,281 of record JAUPFT010000026.1, on the reverse strand, counting down.
ACAGAGAAACCTATAGACAAATTGACGCCTTCTTTCGCATTCGCACACGAAAAAGATAGATTTATGCATACGTCTTGCATAGAAATGATATAGAGTGGTGTGATTGTTTGTCCCTTCCTCCGTGCCGGTTTTTTTGTTTAGCAAACTCTACAGTTTGCTAAACAACTTTGACAGCGTAGCGATTTAAGGAGTTTACAAGTTGGTTTAAGTGAGAAAAAAGTATTTTGTGAGCTTAAGATTGGTGAATCTTGTTCAGTTCAGTTCTTAGAATAATTAAAATGTTTATCTAAATGTGTTTAAAAGTCATAAAGATTATTCTATAACCTAAAAATTTGTTATCGTTCTTTCTCACTCAAGGCCACGCCGATCATTAGTCTATAGGTTTCTCTGTCTACGTTATTTTACGGTAGGTGCCATTTTCCAAAAATGTTCTTTGCGAGTTTAGTTGTTTGTTGCACAAAATGAGTAATTTCGACGATATTTTATTTGAATTACTCGTAACACCACCGCAACTCAGTATAATTGCACAAAATGCTTCGGAGAACATTTCTACATATCTACATACGACGAATTGATTGCTTAGAGAGGAGAGAAAAAAGCAAATGGTTTTTCAGAAAATGTTATATTGGCATACTTCTTCGAACTCTCAGCAAAATTAAAACCTTCTACGTTATGGTCGAGGTTTTCGATGATAAAAAGTATGCTGAAAATAAGGAACAACATGAATATAAATAAATACCCATGTTAGTTTATTGTGTTTTTATTATTTTATTAAATTGCTTCATTTTTTCGCAACTGTATTAAAAATAGTTGTTCAGTACACGTGCGGAACCGTCATTGCAACTTGTTCCGATTGTCAACCCTCACCTTCGGCTGCGCCTCGGCTCGGGTAAACATTTGTCGGAACTCTTGCTATGGTAAGCAATGATAGGCTTTCCTCACTCGTAATGAAATATACTATTATTTCACAACAACAAACACATCATGAATTTGCCAAACCGCGATATTTAATATCGAAGCCTGATTCGAATATTACTAGTTACTTGGACTCATTTACTGCCTAATTGTCCTGGTTGGATACCACCCTCTCGTATTTCTATCGTTAAATAGCAGTGCTTGCATTGCTGTGTTTCGGAGTTAGTGTAGTTACGAGCAATGAGGCTTTTCAACTTAGTCCTGCGAGCAAAGCATCTGTAACCTCTTTGTTTGAAATGGGCAATAGGTGTCCATGAACTTTTAGTAGCCGTAGCTTGGTTACCCATGGTGAACGAAGAGGAACCCCTATGTCTGGCCAGTGGTGAAGTGCAAACCTGAGGTGAAGGGCTGGCCCGAGGTGTCCACTCTGAGTGTGACTGGCAAGCCCACTTCAGACGCATGTTGTTGGAGTGCACTCTCTATTCACTCGATATCATGGTGCAACGGGACGGTTGTGCGACGCGACCGGAAAGAGATCAGGCGCAAGACCTACGTAATATACTTTCCGAGCAATGGGGGTAAATCTGACTCCAGGCTGTTGTTAAAAATTTCTTAAGAGAAAAATCCATCTGATTTTAGTAGGACCCGGGATTCAAATCCGGAACAGCATGATCATTAATCTTGTTTACGAATACTAGACCAACGAGGCCGTCAATAGTTAGCCAGAAAAGGCAAGTAAGTAGGTACCTTAAATACGAAATTATTATTTAAATGTATTATAATTCGAATGGCATAACCAATTTTCTATTGATAGAAAGTTACACTGTTACTAAACACGATGTACGGATATAAATTGGTACACTAACTATAATGACAGATCTCTGATCAACGAAGCATAAAACAGTTTAATTTTGAGCCTTGAGCACATCAGAGCGTGTCTAGTAAATTTTGACGAACTGTCGTAATACTGTTCATGACCCAAGAGTATATAATCAGTACGTTTTATTCATGGCCACGTATTTGCCATAGTAATAAAGCGTTGACAAACAGCTTAATGGGCAGTTAGTAAGTCTTTATTTAAAACAAAGTAAGCATATGCCTGCGTGGTAGGTATGGTAACGTATAATACATTAAGCATATTATATAAATATATATAATATATGTAGAATAGTATAGCTCTCTCTTGTACAGTATGGCTACGATACCTATCCAAGTGCAGATAGATGTAAGACATGGTGATGTGGGGTGACGTTATATCCCCGAAACTCTTCGCCGCTGCATTGGAAGACGTTTTCAAGCTACTGGACTGGAAAGGATATGGTGTTAACATCAAGGGCAAGTACATCCCTCCTTAATCCTCATGGCAAAATCGCGGACCTAAGCACTATGCTCAATGACCTTAATAGTGCTCCTAACGGATAAGTCTTAAGATGAACATGGACAAAACGAAGATCATGAGTAACGTTTATGTCACACCTATGCCGGTAGTTGTTGGGAACATTAAACTCGAAGTTGTTGGCGAGTATGTTTACCTGGGACAAATAGTCCGACTAGGTAAGTCCAACTTCGGCCGAGAAGTCAATCGACAGATTCAACTTGGCTGGGCAGCGTTCGGTTTAATTACGACACATTTTCTCGTCAGCTATACCTCAAAACCTGAAAACGAGACTGTACAACCAGCGCGTGTTGCCAGTGATGACTTATGGAACTGAGACTTGGTCCTTCACTGCTGGCCGTATGAGGACACTTAAGAACACTCAGGGAAGTATTTAACAGGCTCAAAAGTTATGGGATGCTTATAAACACCTCTAAGTGTATTTTTGGTGCTGACGAAGTGAGTTTCCTTGGTTACCGTATTTCAGAAAGGAGCACCAAGGCCCTTCAAAAAAAGGTACAGACCAATCTTGAGGACCCACAATCCAAGGAGGTACGTAAGTTGATTAGATTTTTGGGTATCTTTAATTTTTATAGGCGATTCCTGCCAAATGCTGCCCAAACACAAGCCCTTCTTCGGTATTGTTATAGGCGACAAAGGGATATTGAAGAAATGAGACGGGTGGCAGCGTCTTCTTAATAGCGACTAAAATTATTAAAAAATTTCGGTTACTGTCCCGCTTGCCAAGCATGGCAACTATGGCAAGATCCTCTTTATGAGGCATTCTGTGAGAGAAGTCTATGTTCGACAGTAAACTTTTATAGGGTCTTATGGATAGAATGTATTTATAAAGCGACAATTGAAACGTGATATGAAGCCATTAAGCCAAGCAATTAATATTAAGCCAAGTACCACGCTCACAAAGAATTCCAGCGTAAAATAGCAGCTTAATTATGCTGCGTTTCGTACGGTAAATGTAGAGAAGTGGAGACCCTTTTTACTGGAGATATACATTCCTTCTTAGTCCTCAGAGTTGACAACGCATCTGTATTTTGATTTTTAATCGAGAATAGATGTAAATAAATGTCTACGGGCTACCGTATTAAATCACCATCAGGTGAACTATGTGTTCGTTTGTCACCGTGATTTTATTAAAAAGCTGTACATATTGCGCTTCATGTTGAGCGACGACAGAGAATTTTTGTTTAGCAACATTGTTTGCCAAAGATGAGGCGCGTCATATTGCGCGTCAGCTGGCGAAGTCGCGCGATGTTCCACGCAGGTTGAGCGTCGGGTGTTCCGCTTCAGTTGCTGTCTAATTAATAATGACCTTAAATTGAAACTTACAACGAAAAATAAATATACCAACTATTTATTTACAACAAAGTACAAAGGCGGACTTTACGCCTTATATATTACTATATAGCCTCTTTACTAGATCAATTAAAAAAGTTAATAAAGAAAAACACACAGGTTGAAATGGGTTATAGATTCTCCATCACCCATTTCTTATAAAAATGTTAAAATAAAATCGCAAATTAACGAAATCACGAAAACAATAATGATAATCGGCAGTGTAGTAAAATCATTTATTAATTTTATATTTACTCTGTAAGAAGTCCGAAGATAATTCCAAATATCAAATTGCCACCCACCAGAAAGGGCAGAACAGGCTCTGCTGGGCCAGTTTTTATTATAACACTACCAATTTACTTGAAATAATTTACTTTAAAGTTCTTACTTTTCCAATTAAAACCATCAGTTTATTTTATTATTTTCTGCTACATCACAATCACTTGATTAATGATGAGTTACTTCCCATCACTTGAGCATTAAACTACACTTTTTATAATTGAAAAAAAAAACTGAAGCAACAAACACGGTTTCAAATAATAGCTTTTATGACTTATGGCATTTCATGACAATTTTAATTAATTTCGGCTTTCATGATCTCAATTAATTTTAAAGTAAGCCTTGGTGGAAATTTCGTTTTCAGATATAGATTTTATCTTCATTGTATCGGTGTGTAATTTTAAAAATGATGGGGTTTTTAGTCAAAATTTATGACAGTAACTATATTTAATTTTTTATTTTACAATTAGAGATAGCCATAGATATATTTTCTAAGCGTCCACACATTTATTGCTCATTTACATTTAAAAAAATTATCATAGCAGCAAATTCCGCTCTTTTACAAAATCTCCCTTACTTAAAGTATGTAAATAATTGGCAAATCTACCATTTTTAATTCTAGTGAAAGCTTCTATAATGGATTAAAATATAATAATAATAATAATAGCCATTTAATTCAGAGTTTTCATACAATAGTCGATATTAGTTAAATCAAATACAAAATTATTATGATTCATGCAAGTTTTGGTTTCTTTACTAAATGATATGTCAATGTCAATTTTAAATAAGAAGTTTAAATTTAATTTACAAAATTAACTTTTGAATATTTTGTAAGATATAATGGTATTTAAAAAAGACGGTTTTATTCAATAATGTTATCGATCGATCATTGACGATATCTTAGTGTACATTTTATCAACAGTGTCACTGAATGAATCATTTCTTCTCGCAGAATACTCTGCCAACTGTTGAACGAGACTGCTGACCGACAAACAGCAGTAATTTCAATTCTAAATTTGATATACCTAAGATTGATACCTTCTTTATATAGAAAAACACATTACCCTTTTCTCGCAGTCCAGTGAAGCTGGCGATATTTTAATTGTATTAATAATAAATTTTATAATAAAAAAGTGATATTATTTATCTGAATTCGATTGAGGTTTTCTTGCTGAATCATTGTATTAAGAAGATACTGTGAGCAAGATAAAATATTAATTGTGAAAGATGCCAATGACTAGACAAAAATTTTGTTCTTCGGTTTAAAGATCTTTATTTTTCAATAAGACAATAGTCACTTACATGAGAACAAAAGTTCTTCAAAACATTTATCTAACGGTTTGATAGTATTTTCAGCAAGTAGCCCAGCATAAGGACCAACCTTTTTCAGAGATGATTGTATCAGTTGTTTTCGACAGGGGATAAAAACTATTATAGAGAAAAAATATTGTAGGTTTTACTTAATACATTATTGTTATTAATTTCTTCTTAAAACAAAATTACACCATATTCTTAATTAGCGTTCTTTGCCGTTACATCATATAAAAAGTCCATTGCTGAACATAGGCCCCCATATATCAAATAATATCAAAACATGCATCAAAATGTAGACTTTAATAATGTACAAAAATCCTCTAGAATGTCAATCATGAATATGCAGTTACTTTAAAAATGTAAATTAAAACTTCAAAAAACAAAACAAAACAAATTATAACTACAACACAAAAATTTGGAAATAGCACGCAATGTTTCCTAAATTCACGTAACTTCATCAGATATTTTCCACGAAAAACTTTGCCAATTTGATTAAAACTGGCAAAAATAATACTAGTCGGTTTATATTTAAACGCATATTTTTTTAAAACGAAATAAAATTTATTTATTATTTATTTGGAATATCAAGTACCTTTGTTGTATATATTAGTATTCGTTGTTGACTTAGTGTTCGTGGCACAGTAATACTGCCAACATATTATGTGTAAGTAAAAAGGGCACACGGGCACCCCTTTTTCTTAAAAAGCTCGTTTAAGAAAAATATGCTCATGTGTCTTTGGTCATACTCTAGATTCTAGTCTTTACAATAGGTACATACAATTTTAGATACATTAGTATTGAATTTAAATTTTTTAAAAGTACATACATAATACATAAACACTCACGCCTGTCACCCAGAGGGGTAGGCAGAGACTACAGACTTCCATTTTGCACGATCCTGACATACCTCTCTCGCCTCTTCCACATCCACATACCTATGCATACATGCTTTTTAAAATTTATTTATTTCTACCTCTGTCTTTACAGGCATTCCTAATACGACAGTGTAGGCACATAAAACTATCTAATTTAATAAGTACAGAACACTACTTATCAACTATTATAACACAATACATATAATGTCACTTTTGTGAATTCACCCAAGGAACAGCAGAATAAATCTATACCCTGTGCTACTTTATTTAGAGTGTGCAGCACTCGGGTCAGTGGGGCCTCCTTTAGAAGGTTGGTGCGTGCGCGCGGTACCGCGAACAGCGGCGGCCGCTTCCGGCGCCACACGTACCTGTCCGGCACACACAACTTAGCCGTTCGCAATATCGCCTCGTTATACAATTTTCCACGCAGCAATTTAAACATATATGTTGCCAAACTTAACTCCCTCCTAAACTCCAGTTTGTTATACCCCACCATGCCTAGAACAAATAATGTTGGGTACATTAATGGGTAGAACGGATACACTCCATATAATTTTAAATAAAGAAATTGAATAAATTTATTTTGTATCCGTTCCACCATCAATTTGTACTTAGCTTCGTGCGGGCTCCATATAAAGCCATTATACTCTAGGTGACTTTTCAATAGTGCTTCATACAAGGCCCGGAGTGCACCGAGATTTGTAAATTCCCGCGACTGACGCAACACAAATCCCAAATTTCTATACGCCTTCTTGCAAATCTTATGAATGTGGTCCCTAAAATTAAGTTTTGAAGTAAAGTGAACACCAAGGTCTTTTACCTCTGTTACCCGCTGCAAGACTACTCCGTCTAAATTATATTTGTATGTGTGAGGCTGGCGTGAATATGTGAACGACATGACTGAGCATTTGGAAGTGTTAAAAAATAACTTATTCCTATGACTGCATTGTACTACTCTGTCAATGTCTGCCTGTAGTTTGCCACAGTCAGCTGAGTCCTTAACTATTGACACCAATTTTAGGTCATCCGCAAATAGAAGACATGCTGATTGCCATACAACATCGGGTAAATCATTAATCATTAGGACAAATTTCAGGGGGCCTAAATTACTAACTTGACTCACGCCTGACCTGGTAAGGTATGGTTCTGACAGTTGACCAGCCCAGTCTACAAATTGGCTCCTGTTTCTCATGTAACTGGCGAAAAATGACAATGTTTTCGACGTACAACCCGCCTTCGCCAGTTTCATGAGTAAGATATCATTGTCGACCGTGTCAAACGCCTTACGGAAGTCAAGGTATGCGACATCTACCTGTGCTCCCGAATCAACTGCTGGTACCACTTCTGACATCAGATGAAGCAGATTACTGCCGGTGCTACGCGCCGGCAAAATTAAAAACATAATTCAAAGAACTGAAAAGAATAATTTATAAAGCGTCCGATGTAGTCCCATGAAAACGTAAAATCAACTGTTTAACAATTTTAACATTACAGAAAATAGAAAAACCGCGTGTATGTTTATGGCTAACGTTAATGGTAAACGTAGCCATTAATTCTTCAGTACCTACGGTTAGTTAAGAATGCGATAGCCACGTATTCCACTCTGATGAATTTATCTAGATATTCTTTTACAAGCATATCAATCTTTTAATTTAAGAAATTGTATTAAAAAAATTTAAATTACATGACGCACATACTACTAACACTACGCTGTTTATCGACGCTGGCGTTTCATTACATACCTTACCCTTTTTTTTAACATGGGGAAATGCTTACGCATACCCGCCTCGCGGGGGCAAGGACGGGTTATGTCGGACTCGCACCGACTAAAACCCCATGGTGTTCCACCTTCGTTGCATATTGGGAGGGCTACGGGAACGCTTTCGCATACTTCCGCGGCCCTACCAGCGCCGCCCTGCCGCCCCATGGCAGCACCTCCTCGGGATAGGAATATTCCTTCCCGTTCTCCTTCCCAAGTAAGGCGCACCAGAAAACATGGCACGCCTTCCTCCACGGCCTCCAATTACATCTGCGCAACAGACGCCCCCGCGTCCGATGCGCGAAAGCCATGGGGCCAGGAAAAACGAGCACTTAGAAGAACTAGCCTTCCCGACCCCAGCGGCGGATCTGGTCTATGGCTCCGCCGCCAACCAAGATTCGGCTGCGGAGGATAGGGAGAGCGGCGCCTCGCAATACCGAAATTCCTTTCCCCCCGCAGCCCCATCACCACCGCATCAACGGTGCGGCCCCGTTTGAGTCGCGGAGGATAGGGCGAGTGGCGCATCGCCATACCAACACTTCTCTTCCTCCGCGACTCAACCTCGGCTGCAGCGGTAGAGGGTGCGGAGTCCCCACTGGCTGCAGTCCACCAGCACACATCCGAAGTGGGCTCCCAAGCAAGCCCACTCGGAGTGGCCACCTCAGGCCGGCCCTTCACCTCGGGCCGGCCACGTGGGTTCCTCTTTGTTCACCGTGGGAGACCAAGCCACGGCTACTAAGCCCCCCCGCCACGACAAGGCGGGAACCCGTCCGGGGGGGTACATACCTTACCCTGCAAAATTACTGTTGTAAACATTTACAGTGGACTAAGACATATCACAAATTCAGGGTTACAACTAGAATATCGTCTATATAGTCACACGTAAACTTGATCCTCTATTTTTCCACTATGGTTTCCTGCTGAAATTAATGAAAAATGAAATTGATGTCTTTATAACAGTTGATTAGTTTATTAGATCTCTTATAATTATTATATTGATCTTATATCACTAAAATTTTAAGCCAATTTTTATGGAACATGGATGGTAAAAGTGCACACAATCCACATGATGGTAAGTGGATGGCCTTTAGACACCTACGACTAACTTCAATCAAGAATCAAAATGCAGATGCGTTGCCACCCCTGAAGAGTAAGATAGAGTGGCTTATTCGTAGTGATAAACGTCACCGGTTCTCTACAATCACCGTACGGAACACAGCAGTATCAAGCTGCAATTTTACGCTGGTATTCTGTAAGAGCGTGGTCCTTCCCCGTTAGAGCCGACCCATTCGTGCTACAACCATAACCATAATGGCTTAGTAGTAAGATTATTAAGAAAGCTTATTTATAATTCTTTATCTCATTCCATATTTCATATCGGAAGTACGAATTAATCTTAAGAATAATATTGCGAGACAACTATGTTTAAAGGCGGGTATCCATTATGTTCGCGCTCCAGCAGCGCTCCGCGCTCCTGCAACTGCTCCCGGTAGTGGGTACTGTTTTTTCCATCCAAGTTTAAAATGATTTTCCTAGAAAGTCCTTATAAAGTTCTACTTTTCAGATTTTTTTCATATTTTCTAAACTTATGGTTCAAAAGTTAGAGGGAGGGGGGGGGGACACATTGTTTTTTACTTTTGGAGCGATTATTTCCGAAATTATTGACATTATCAAAAAATGATTTTAGTAAACCCCTATTCATTTTTAAATACCTTTCCAACAATATATCACACGTTAGGTTTGAAATTAAAAAAAAATCACTTTCCACTTTACATATAGGGGGGCTACCCTAATAAAACATTTTTTTCCAATTTTTATTTTACCACTTTGTCGGTGTGATTGATACACATATTGGTACCAAATTTCAGCTTTCTAGTGCTAACAGTCACAGAGATTAAGCGAGGACGGACAGACGGACAGACAGACATGGCGAAACTATAAGGAAAAACTTTACCTTTTAAATTCGAAATGCGTGGTAATGCATTATGTTAACTGATTTTACTGCGCACACAAAGATTCCTGGGGTTGGATCTCAGTAGGCAATAACGTTGCTGCCGTAGATCACATTCAATTTGGAATAATTTCAAATAAAAGTAGAAGCCTTATTTTTTCGTATTTTAACAACTGCAATTATCTTCAGCTTTATACAAATCAAGAGAAGGAAAATGGAGTAATAAGTATATGCCATTAGCTATAATAAAACCAAACGCTTCTTCATGTGATATTTTTATGCATTACAACCAACTTGAAGATACAGTAACATTAAGTGACTATGTTATATTGTGTGTTGGGAGCCATGACAAAAATCCGTATAAATTATATTCTAATTTTAGCGTTGCTTTGTATAAACTCCGCAAAACTAATGTTTATTTATTACCTGTACTAAGTAATTTGTATTTAAATGAAAAAATGATAAATAATATGTATAAAATATTGACTCAAAATCACAAAAATTGTAGGCTTATTGACATTGATTACAAATACTGCAATATAAATTCAAAAAACGATTACATAAATTACCTGTGTAATTCTATTAACATGTCTATAGATAGTCACGAGTATGATAAACAATTTATAGTGCAGAAAAGTAGGCTAAATAACTTGGCTGAAAAAATTGTAGATAGAACTTCGTTATTAAACGAACCAAAGAAGGGAACGATACCTTATTATTTCAAAAAACAACTGATGAAAAATGAAAAAGTTCATGAAGTTATTAATTATAAGAAGGGTACCATCGAATATTTCTTCGAAAAAATGAAAATGAAGAATTTGAAGTCAACGGACGGGCCTTTGCAAACTTGTAACGTGAATATAAATAATCCTGTAGCAAACCGCTGCATAGGTTCCTCATCAAGTAATAAAAAAATGCTTTTTCGATAAAAACAAGCCTAATCAGAAACTACTTCTTTTACATCAAAATATTACTGAAGTTTTAAATAAACAAGATTTGATTGCAGTAAGTTTAAATGAACTAGCTTATAGTAACAAATATATTCAAATCATTTGCTTCACTGATACCTTTATTAAAGGTGGCGAAGAACCTAATCTTAAGCTGCCAGGTTTTCGGCTGGCATCATTCTACTCCAGACCAAAAGAAAGACGTGGCGGAGTATGCATAGTTGTAAGGAAAGACATAAATTATAATGATTTAATGGTAACGAAAAAATATGAAATGACAAAACATTTTGAATGTTGCGGAAATGAAATTGGTAATTTTAATCTTATAATATTATGCATATATCGAACACCTAATTCAGACATATACATATTTTTCGAAAAATCAAATAAATTATTATTAAAATTATCAAGAGGAAATAAAAAACGAAAAATCATAGTAGGAGATTTAAATATAGACACTATAAAGGTTAGTAATTACTCTAAGTAGCTTAAAGATTTATTACAAAATCCTAACTTAACTCAGCACATAACCTCCCCAACCAGAATTAATTCATGTATTGATCACTTAATAAGCAATGTTACAGAAGCAAAAGGTTCTATACATTATTTGGGCCTCTCTGACCACATGGGACAAGTACTGGAGCTACCTATGAAAATCAATAAAACAGTAAAATACTGGTTTGAGGTAAAAAGGGACTTTGCGAAAGAAAATATAGAAAAGTTCTTGGAATGTATACAATCAATAACTTTTTCTGAAATCTATACTGAACAAGACACCAACAAAGCATTTTCAAGCTTTTATAATATTTACAAACTGTTCTTCGACCTGTGTTTCCCAACCAAATTAATTAAGATTTCGTTAAGAAATAATAAAAATTATTGGCTTACAAGAGGTATAAAAAATCTTGCGTAGTAAAAAGAAAGCTATATTGTAAATATCTGCTTACAGCGGTAAATAAATCTAGATATATAAGTTATGCTAAAATTCTTAGGAAATGTATTTTAAAGGCACAAAAAATTCAAAATGAAAAGTATATATTAGCATCAAATAATAAAGGTAAAGCTATATGGAATGTCATAAGAACAAATATAACTTATAGACTAACTAATAAAGAAATAGATACCATAAATTACAATGGAAGAACCCTGGTAGAAGGATATGACATTGTAAATGGGTTTAATAATTTTTTTATAGATTCGACAAATAAAGACAAACCAAATATGTCAAATAATTGTATGTGTAAACAATCCCGTCACTCAACTATATTCTTACGACCTACGACTCCTGATGAAGTTAATCAAATTATATTATCTCTTCGAAACACTAAGTCGGTTGGGTATGATGAGTTACCGACAAAAATATTAAAACTAAGTTCTTTAAATATAGCACCAATACTTAGTCGTATCATAAACTTATCTTTTACCCAAGGAATTTTTCCTGCAGATCTCAAGTATTCAGTTTTAAAACCCATCTTCAAAAAGGGAGATACTAAAGATATTAATAATTACAGACCTGTTGCAATGGTGCCCATGTCAAAAGTTATTGAAAAAGCAATGCTTAAGAGACTTAATGATTTTATTGAAAAATTTAACATTATTAATAACGCACAAAATGGTTTTGTAAAAAATAAGTCCACAACACTAGCGACCTTTCAACTCGTTAAGATTATTACAGAATGCGTCAATGACGGTGTACCGGTGGTAGCTCTTTTTTGGAAATGAGTAAAGCATTTGACTTTGTTCATCATGGCATACTTCTCAATAAACTCGAAAGATACGGAATACGTGGGAAAGCAAATGAATGGTTTAAAAGTTACCTCGGTCAAAGACAGCAATGCACTGAAATAACAATGCTCAAAAACCTTAAAAAGTGCACATACGGTCGTAATATCGGTTGAACAAATATGGTGTATCACAAGGAAGTATTCTGGGTCTTATACTCTTCCTAATATATATTAATGAGCTCCCAAAAATAACTCTTCATAAAACGATTCTTTTCGCTGATGATGCAACAATCATTCTTAAATGCACGAACAAAAAGATTTTTGAATTTGATATCAACAGTACACTAAAACAATAAATTGATTGGTTAAATTGTAACAATATGACTGTAAATATAAATAAACCAAAAATAATGCAATTTCATACAACTAAAAGTAAGCAAAAATAATTTAAATATAATGTACAATGAAAAAGTGCTACAAGAAGTTGAGTATTATAAATTTCTTGGTATCATTATTGACAATAATTGTAATCGGAAAAGGCATGTTCAATCGATATGTGACAAATTAAACAGATTTGTATTTGCACTTCGCCGACTTTGAGAAATAGCATCTGCCAAAGCAGCGTTAGACGCCTATCATGGCTATGTTTCATCGATATTGCAGTACGGACTTCTAATATGGGGCAACTGTTCTGAAATAGAACGCGTATTTAAAATCCAAAAAAAAATGCATTCGAGCAATCTGAAGAAAAGAAATAAAAGTGCTGCCACTCGCATGTATGTATATAAAACAAGCGGCGATTTTTGTCAAACAATTCCCTGAATACTTCTCAAGTAATAACTTTTTACGAGATAGAAGTTTAAGAGAAAAATCTAATAACAGAATATACTTTCCAAAATGTAAATTGATGCTCTTCCAAAAAAATTCATATATAATGGCGATAAAATCGTTAACTCTTTACCCGACGAGTTTAAAAATTTCCCAATGACAAAGTTAAAAAACCAACTTCATGAATGGCTTTTACTTAATTGTTTCTATACTGTTAATGAGTATCTTGATCACAAAAATCTAAATAAATTACATATTTAAAAACTGTATCCAAAAATGCTTGATTTTTTTTGCTTTGGACTTTGATAGTTATAGAATAATTATTAGTTAGTTAATTTTACTGTTTTTACATATGAACATTTTGATATTTGTAAATAAGTTAAATTCATCGAAAAAAATTGTTATATCTAATTATTTAAAATTTGCACGCCTCGACAAGGCAGAATGTATAGGAACTTTCATGTTTTAATAATACTATTGTAATATCTACCTACATTCTATGCAAATAAATAATTATGAATTATGAATTATGAATTATGAATAACGGTTTATCGTTATTTATATGCCTAAACTTAAGTTTATAAATTTGCTAGTCTTTGAAAAATAGTCCTGTATATCATTATGTACAGATTAAGAATCTATTATTTGCATTTTACTATAAACGTTAATTTTGGGAGAAATGGGGGCAAAAACCATTTTGTAAATTTAATTTATAATCAGTATCGCTCGTATATCATTTTTCATAAAATTACTATTATACTATAAAATTAATGTTTATAATGAAATGTGTTTAGCATCTTCTGCCATTTAATGAAACTCTCTATCGAATCCACGGTTTTCTGTACGTCAATGAGACAAATAGAGTTATTGGATAAAAGTCAAGTTATTCGCTGAATAAAGCCTATTTGACGGTTGAAATATTCTTTTATTATCTAACTGTCAAAAAAACGTAGTCTTTTGTTTATCTAAGGATCGAAAATTTTGCCACAGAAAAAATTAGATAAAAACATTCGGTAATAAATTTAAGCTTTCTTAATATATACCGTAGAACGTGGCAACATTACCAAACCCGTGGCAAGATTTCCATATTGTAGGTATTTTACTTAAAGTTGCCTACCTTAGAAAACTGCAATTAAATAAACGGAATTTAAATAGTATTATTATTTCAATAGCGTAGGGTAACATTTTTTATAATATTCTTACTGGTAACACTGACGATTATTTCAATATTGCTGTTCATTGTGTGCTCCTGTGAAAGCGTCGTCCAACAATTGTGGTGAAATTGTGACTTCAGAGTTTAAACTACTTGTGAGAGGTGAGTGTAATTTTGATATTGTATGTAGGAAATGGTCGGGATTGCAGCTGTTATATTGTTTAATCGCTACTTTCTTTTTTCATTGGAATATTGGTATAGGTAATGATGTTTGAGGTTAGGTAAAGTTGACACCGACTGCTTTGTGGTAACTTTACCTACAGCTAGGGTTGGCATAAATTAAGTATTTCATGTATATGTGCGTGCTTTGTTTGATACGTGTGAATGTTTTGTTTTTATATAGGTATGTGTATAATATGAACATCCCGCGCTACTAACGCATTAAAGTGCATTAATAACTTCGATTATTTTCATGATTAAAAACTTTTAGAACAAAGTAGTTTTAAATGACAAAATGCTTCCATGGTCTGGCTGATCATGACGGGCTTCTCGGGAACTTTGTAAATTTGTGTGCTTATCTGGTAAGTATCTTTTTGTTTCAGAATGCTCCCAAAAAAACGAGACAGAAGAAAACTTGGGGCAAGGCCCTATAAAAATTACACCGACGAGATGATGGCCTTAGCTATTGAGATGGTGGAAACAAAAAGAATGACTTCTTACGAGGCCGAAAAAACCTTTAGCATACCAAGAAGAAACTATTGAACAAAAATTGATTCAATATTGATTCAATAACGTTTCTTGACTGGTTTAACACCATAATAGTGCCATGGGCACGCAAACTAGAAGGTCCAAAGGTCGTGATTGGGGATAACCTTTCCAGCCACATCAATACGGAAGTCATAGAATTATGTGAAAAATATAATATTCGATTTGCGCTTCTGCCACCAAATTCGACTCATCTGACTCAACCGCTGGATGTAGCTTTCTTTGGCCCCTTGAAAAAGGTTTGGCGAAAAGTTTTAACTACTTACAAGATTGAAAATCCGAAGCAAGCTGGGCTTAAGACCCATTTTCCACCTCTGCTTGCAAAGGTGGTGGATGAAGTTAACATGAAAAAGAAAGAAAATGTCGTGAGTGGATTCAGAGCAACAGGTATCGTTCCATTCAATCCTCAACAAGCGTACAAAAAATTCCCGAATGTCTTCCAAATGAGACAATTTTATCTGTGGATCAATTATTACTTGATTATTTAAAAGACAATAGGAAACCTAATGAAATGAAAAAGGAAGAAACAAAAAGTTAAATGTCCAGCCAGGAAAATCAATCAGTACATCAAAGCTTAATCAAGTTGAAACAGACAAAAACACTGAAGAAAAATAGATTAGAAAATGAAGCAAAAACTAAAGAAGACTTTGACCTGATAACATCTGAAGAGGGATATATACTTGATGCTAGAACACCTGATACAAAACTTGATGAGTTCAGTGGGAAACTAGCCGCTACCCAAGTAAATATTTGTGGAAATTTAAACGAAGATGATATTTCCCACGATGAACATTTAATTAAATTTAACAAAGAAACAGTAAACCAAATTAAGTGCTTCCAGGTGAAGACTTAGTATCCCAGCACCGAATTCTGCTGGCTGACATCTGCTTAACTGTTCGCCTCAACAAACATAAGGATCGTCCCCCACCCAAAATAAAGTGGCATTTGTTGCATAAGGAGGAGTATGCAAGTGAATTTAGAGAGCTAGTTGTAAACAAGATGATAGAGATGGGTGATATGGAAGGAATGAGTGTGAATGAGTGCTGGAAGGAAATGGCTGATTGTATCCGAAGTGTGGCAGGGAAGGTGTTAGGAGAAACAAAAGGGAAGCGTATGATAGATAAGGATGGGTGGTGGTGGAGTGAAAGTATTAGAGAAGTTTTGAGAGAAAAGAAAAATGCCTTTAAAGAATGGCAGAGCGTAGAAGACCAGAATGAATCCATAAAAGAAAGTAAGAGAGAGGCGTATAAAGAATGTAAGAAGAGAGCGAAGAAGGAAGTTGCTATTTGTAGGGCAGAGGCGCAAGATAAATTATATCGGTCCCTTGAAAGCCCCGAAGGTCAAAAACGACTTTTTCAAATTGCAAGAGCGAGAGAAAGGAATGGAAGAGATGTTTCACATGTAAAATGTATAAAAGATGATTCTGGAAGGATTTTGACTGACGATGAAAGTATAAAGAAGCGATGGAAGGAGTATTTTGAGAAATTGATGAATGAGGAGAATGAATGGAATGGTATGCTTGAAAACCCACCAGTGAATATGGGCTTAGTGAGAGAAATTAGTGTGGAAGAAGTAAAAATGGCTGTTAGGAATATGAAGAATGGGAAGGCAGTCGGCCCAGATGGAATACCAGTAGAAGTGTGGAAGTTGCTGAGTGCGGATGGATGGAAGTGGTTGAGTTTATTTTTCGGTAAATTGTTGCAGGAAGAACAAATACCTGAGGAATGGTGCAGTAGTATACTGGTCCCCATTTTTAAAAACAAAGGAGACGTTCAAAACTGCAGCAGTTACCGGGGAATAAAACTCATGTCACATACTATGAAAGTCTGGGAAAGAATAATAGAGAGAAGAATGAGAGAAGAGTGTGAGATAACACAAAACCAGTTCGGATTCATGCCCGGTCGAGGTACGACAGATGCCATTTTCGCATTACGCCAATTGTGCGAAAAGTACAAGCGCGTGCATAAAAATCTGCACATGGTTTTTGTCGACCTTGAAAAGGCGTACGATCGGGTTCCCCGTGAGGTTTTGTGGTGGGCGTTAAAGATGAAAGGTATGCCTGGGAAGTATGTGAGGTTAGTCCGTGCTATGTACAGAGCATCCCGTACATGTGTACGATCTGCCGCGGGAACTACGGGCAGTATCGATGTGGCGGTAGGGCTGCACCAAGGGTCGGCATTGAGCCCTTACCTCTTCCTACTGATTATGGACGCTTTGACGTCGGACCTGCAGGATGAGGCACCCTGGTGCATGCTCTTTGCCGATGACATCGTGCTTGTCGGGGAAGAAGGCATCGAGGTACAGAGCAGACTGACGGGGTGGCAACAGAGGCTGGAAAGTGTTGGCTTGAAGATCAGCAGATCCAAAACCGAATATCTGTGCTGTGATTTCGGCGGTCTTTCCAGTCCTGTACCCATGTCGTTGGATGGCGCTATACTGCCTACCTGCCCAGATTTCAAGTACCTCGGTTCCCTCATTCAAGGCGACGGCGGAATAGATAGAGCTGTGCAGCATAGGATTAACGCAGGGTGGATGAAATGGCGACAGGTCACAGCCACAACGTGCGATCCCCGAATGCCAATAAGGCTGAAGGGGAAAATTTACAAATCGATCATCCGACCTGTCGTCATGTATGGAAGTGAATGCTGGGCCGTCAAGAAGAAGGATGAAAATAGACTGCATGCGAATGAAATGAGAATGTTACGATGGATGTGTGGTGTGACAAGGATGGATAAGATAAGGAATGAGTATATAAGAGGAAGCCTGAAAGTAGCGCCAGTGGTAGAAAAGGTGAGAGGAAGCAGATTGGCATGGTTTGGGCATGTGATGCGGAGGAATGAAAGTCATGTCACAATACGAGTGTTGAATATGAATGTGGAGGGACACACGGGCAGAGGAAGGCCGAATAAAAGATGGATCGATTGTGTGAAGAGTGATATGAGAATGAAAGGAGTAAGTATGGAAATGACGGCTGATAGAGAGGAATGGAACAAGAAGGTTTACTGCGCCGACCCCAGATAATGGGAAATGGTTTAGAGAATGATGAGTAAACCAAATTAAGCGACGCAAGCGATCTCTAAAAGAAAAAAACTTAAAAAATAAAAAACCGGCAAAAAGATGCAAGCACATTGGGTCAACCACCACAGAAGATTCAGAATATAGTGTTCACAGTGAAATAGAAATATATGACTTAGAAGATTTAGATGATGAGATTGATTACGATGTAAAAAAAGAATAGACACAATTGAATGCAGAATATTTGAGGAAATAGCGAATATAGAATACATGGAAAACAAGAATGACAGAGCAAAACAGCAAATAAAGCAGAATAAAATTGAGACACATCTAGAAAAAAAAAATAATGATAAAGAAGACAAGAAAAACATAGAAAATGAGACAGAAAACCTAAAGGATAAACAAGAGAAACAAGAAAACAAAGAAAATAAGACTGCGAAAGAAAAACAAAAAGACACAAAAAAGAAAAAGGAAATCACAGGGAATGATTACATAGAGAAAGAAACTGAGAATGAAACTAAGAAAGAAAAACAAAAGGACACAAAACAAGAAAACGATCCCATAGAGAAACAGAAAATGAGTTTGAGACAGGACAACAGAAAGATACAAAAAAGAAAAACAAACACAAAATGAAACTAAGACTAAGAATAAAATAAATAAAAAGGAATTTCTAAAGAAAAAAAAGGATGAATCAGAAGAAAAACAGATAAATATAGTACAGAAAAAGATTGAGATGGATGGAGTTAGCTGGGATGAAGGAGACACAATCTTAACGAGATATTATTCACGAAAATGGAAGTATTTCGTCGGCATTATCAAGCATATTAACAGACACGAAAAAATATATTCAGTTTCGTACTATAAAATAACACGCAAGAAGGATGGTATTGAGTTTCTCATGCCTAAAAAAGCGGATGAAGATAATTATCTACCAGAAGCTCATATAGTAAAATCTGTTCAATTATTGCAAATATCAAAATCCTGAAAAATATGTTCTTATGAACGAGGAGGATAATATTTATTTTGATTAAATTTTAATTGGTTTTGTTCCTTGTAATCTGTGCCATTTAAACTTCGAGTCCTATAGTTTTTAAGATTAATTTTTAAGGCCATTTGTTATAGTTAAAAAAAAGTAAAAGTGATTAAGACTCTTTTTACTAGTTCCTACTACTATTTAGTTTAAAAGAGGAGCCTGAACTGAAAATGTGATATTTTTATTTTCACATTTAGCTTTACAATAAAGAAACAAAAGTTTTTTTTTATTGTTTTGCATTTAAATATTGTTTTCACCTTTTTCAAAATATAAAAATATCTTATGTATAATTAGGTATATTGCAAAAAACAGTTTGTTGTTCCCGTTTTTTGACAACCCTATGAGTCAAATCATATTTGTATGTAAATTGCAATAAATCCCATGGCAACTTTACCTGTTGATGGTATTGCCACTTTTTAACCTACTTTTCTTCTTTTCTGTTTCAGTATAAAAAACTAACGGCCGTATTTTTTGTCATCTTTGCCCAATGAATTATTTTGTACGCAATAATAACGGAATACAATGCATAGGTAAAGTTACCAAAAATGTGTCAATTTTACCCACATTCTTAATTTACGGCTACAGCTTAAATTAATGAGTTTTGTGTAATATAAATAGCAAAAAACGTAAGACAAACATATAATAAGTGTATAACAAAAGTTTCATATTCTTGCGTCTAATAGATAAAGAAGTACATAGATTTCTTTCTAAAAATATGGTAATGTTGCCACATTTTACGGTACTTAAAGTGAGACTATACTTTATTAAAAAAGTAACATTACATATAGTGCATAATTACAGCGTGAGATCATTTTTGGATATTAAAAATTAATGTTTGTTAACACTGTTGAGTTGCGAATGTATTGAGATAACAAACATAACAGTAATATGGGACCACATAATAATCTACTTATACGCTTGAGATTAATTAGCACTTTTCGTATTCTCTTACAAAAATCCTGTATATATAAAATTCTTGTATTTTTTCATTGATCACTATAAAATAGGCCTTTATAAGTGATAAGAGCTACGCTTCAGCCATATTGGTGGTTGTAATACGAATGGATCGACTCGACCGAGTAAGGATCACGCTCTCATAGAATACTAAAGTAAAAGCTAATATTGCTAGTTTCGTATGATGAATGTAGAAAACTGGAGAACTTTTCACTGGAAACGAGGCATAATGTGATGTCTACAGGCCACATCATACGTTTACAAACGGCTGGGCTGTGTGCTCGTTTATCAACTTTATTCTATTAAAAAGTTCTGAATAAATTGACACTCAGACGAGACAAAGGACGACTTAAACACTCAACTAAATCCTGTTAATGCTCTTTCTAAATTCACCTTCAGTTTATACAATACAGTGAAGCTGAATTAATTTAAAGACGACCACAAAACAACCAGAGTCGTAAACCTATTATGCTCAATCTTGCCATGTGCCAATTACATGCGATACGCTCACATAAATATGTTGTTTACTCATTTAGTCATTAAGGGGATATAGTAAGTCAGCTCAAATTCTAATTTCGTCCCCACTTGCCCGCGCGTCGTATGCTATGTACTGACATGTTTGTAATCACTAATACTGTAAGTAGAAAGGTTGTTAGACACTTATTTCATTGGGTTTATCATATTTATGCGTGTTTCTTAACGCCAAGCCCGTCGCTTCTTATTTTTATTACGGTTATTTCCCATTGTAATTTTACGTCGTTCTGTTGCGTAATGTATATTTTGATCGTAAGCGATACAACCTCTCCCTTCAAAGGCCGAAGCGAAGTGACCGGGCGGCAGGAAACAGGAATCACGCTTCAAGAGGCCGATATTAGTTTAGGTAATTCCTTTTTACAGTAAAAATAATAGTATTTAAAAAAAAGTAAATAACATAAGCACTGCTTTATAGTTAGTTCAGTTAGTATGCAAAGTTTCATGATCTTATTTAAAGTATTTTATGACTAATAGCGGTTTATTGTTTATTTTGGAGGTAACTTTGGATTTTTTTTCTATCGAGAAAATTTTACGAAATCGTGTTTTCGTCTAACATATTCCTTAACATTAATCCTCAACTTTACCCTATATTTATTTCAAAATTAATGCTGCAGTATTTTCGGTATTACGAAGGATCTTGCTAAGCCATTTGAGATTATATTTCCCCTTAATATTATCAAAATATATAATTTACTTATGGCCAAATTAAAAATAAGGATGTTCTCAGTTGAACTGTATGTAACGTCTTTTTTCCAGTTTGTCTTATCGTTTAATTGTGGTAAATTAAGGGTGAATTTTTAATGTAACTACCTAAAATATATTTAAAAACATTTTGTTCGTATTAAAAGTATGCACCAACATTACTTGGTATGTTATCTTACATTTTTAGTGTCGATATTAAGATTTATATTTAAGTAAATTATTAAGTCGCAGCTGAAAACACTCATTTTAAACTCATTTATTTTGTAAAGGACATCATTCATTAAAACCTTGCTAATCTTCATCCAAATGTATCTGGGCCTTTATTTAAAATATAAATCCTTTCATTTTAATGACTAGATAAAACTCTCATTAAGTTTTAGTCCGAGAAATGAGATGACATGAAATTCGGGCATTCTACAAGGCTTTTGTAAAGAAAGCGATTTTAGATTTAATTTCATCACGCAAATATTTCTAAAGTTTATTTCATACAATGATATATGAGCAATACTGATTATAAATTAAATTTACTGAATCGTTTAATCTCCATTTCTCCCAATCTCAACACGTGTATAGTAAAATGCAAATAATATTTAACAGTGGTAGAGCCACGCGGCAGCTTTGCTGTTGCACGTATGGGCCGGCTCAAACCGGGGTGGTACCACGACCTCACAGAATACCGGCGTGAAGTGGAAGCTCTGCTTCCGCGTTTCGTCTGGTGAGTGCAGGTGGCCGGAGGCCCAAATCCCCTCCCCCCCATCAACATGGTAGCGGAATTAAATAATGATAGACTACCCCAGGAGGGTACCAGCACCCCTGGAGAATCCCTCGCTGAGCATCCACGACCATGTTTCTCCACTTCTGAGCGTGGGTGCTCAGGCTGCCCCGCGTATTCTGGGGGGGGGGGGGGCAAAATTCCGCTCAAGACTACAACTGCTCGGGGCAAACGGAGCAACAAAACCAAGGCGACCCCTGCCACGCTGTCCGTGAATTTCTGCAATATCAGGGGACTTCACTCTAACCTAAACGCCGTCCACTACCATCTCGAGACGGCGAGGCCGGCTCTGCTCTTTCTGACCGAGACGCAGGTGTCCTCTCCGGCTGATGTCTCGTATCTCTCCTACCCGGGGTACAAACTGGAACACTCCTTTGTGCCTCGGGCTGGAGTTTGCGTTTACGTCAGAGAGGACATCTGTTCTCGACGCCTCGGCAGACTTGAAGGTTCAGACCTGTCCATCCTTTGGCTACGCGTAGACAGCGACGACCATCCGCGCGTCTACGGGTGCCTCTATAGGTCCCATAGCGGTAATGCCGAAACAGACCGACTTTAACGCCCATCACGCCGAATGGCTTGGTTCACGTTTAACCGATCATGCGGGGAGATCTGTTCATGATTTTGCCTTGGCATATGGTCTGACACAACTGGTTACTTCGCCTACGCGGATTCCAGATGTGGAGGATCATGCGCCTTCCCTGTTGGACCTTCTGCTCACCTCTCACCCAGAAGGATATCAGATTTCTGTCGACGCCCCTTTAGGCTCCTCGGACCATTGTCTGGTCCGGAGTGTTGTGCCACTCACGCTGAAATCGCGGTTGCATTTTGCAGGCTGCCGCCGTGTTTGGCACTATAGGTCAGCCGATTGGGATGGGATGCGGTCTTTCTTTGCATCCTACCCTTGGGGGCGGGTTTGCTTCTCGCCGGATGATCCCAACGTTGTTGCGGATTCTGTTACTAATATGGTACTTCAGGGTATGGAACTTTTTATTCCTTCCTCTGTGGTGCCTATTGGAGGCAAATCTCAGCCATGGTTTGGTCGCTCCTGTAAAATAGCATCATGCTATAAGCAGGAGTGCTACCAGGCCTGGGTTGATGCGTCAGCGTCCCGGGATGTAAACACCAGCGCTCTAAAAAAGAAGTATAATTCCGCCTCTAGGTCCTTCAAAAGAGTCATTGCCAAGGCAAAGTCAGAGCACATAGGCAGAATTGGCGAGAAACTAGTTCGCCTTCCTTCTGAAACCCGTGCATTCTGGTCTCTCGCCAAGGCTGTCCAGGGGAATTTCTGTCAGCCATCTCTTCCATCTCTGCACAGGGAGGACGACTCACTGGCCCATACTGCAAAGGAGAAAGCCGATCTTCTAGGCTCTTTCTTTGCGTCTAACTCGACTCTCGATGACGGGGGGAGTACGCCGCCGACCATCCCGCGGTGTGAGTGTTCCATGCCGGAAGTGCAGTTCACACAGCGCTCGGTTCGCAAAGCATTCCTCTCCCTGGACATCCACAAGTCGAGTGGGCCTGACGGAATCCCCCCAATTGTGCTGAGGACGTGTGCTCCAGAGTTGGCACCGGTTTTAACGCGTCTTTTCCGGTACTCCTACTCCCTAGGCGTAGTCCCAAAATCATGGAAGACGGCTTTCGTCCACCCGATCCCTAAAAAAGGCGACCGCTCAGACCCATCCAACTACCGGCCAATCGCCATCACCTCCTTGTTCTCCAAAACAATGGAATCCATTGTAAACTGCCAGCTCATGAGGTACCTTGAGGATCACCAGCTGATTAGTGACCGCCAATACGGTTTTCGCCGTGGTCGGTCAGCTGGTAATCTTCTGGTCTACCTCACTCACAGATGGGCGGAGGCAGTAGAGTTCAAGGGGGAGGCATTGGCCGTTAGTTTGGACATTGCGAAGGCCTTCGATCGGGTTTGGCACAAAGCGCTTCTTTCAAAGCTCCCTTCCTATGGGCTTCCCGAGAAATTGTGCGATTGGATCACCAGCTTTCTTGCAGATCGGAGCATCAAGGTCGTTGTAGACGGTGCAAGCTCCGATTGCAAGCCTATTAATGCTGGTGTTCCACAGGGCTGCGTGCTATCGCCAACGCTGTTTCTTCTGCATATCAATGATATGTTACATACCCGTAACATTCATTGCTATGCGGATGACAGCACTGGTGATGCTCTTTACACCGGCCGAGCCAATATTTCTCGGGAAAACGTCTCCGAGTGCCGGGACAAACTTGTGTCTGAAGTCGAGTCTTTGCTGAACAGAGTCTCGGATTGGGGACGACTAAATCTAGTCCAGTTTAACCCCCAGAAGACACAAGTTTGAGCGTTAACCGCTAAAAAGAACCCCTTTGTCGTATCCCCTCAGTTTCAAGGCACTCCCCTTGTTGCCTCAGCCAGTATCGGAATCCTCGGCGTCGACATATCGAGTGACGTGCAGTTTCGTGGTCACTTGGAAGGGAAGGCCAAATTGGGCTCTAAAAAGCTTGGCGTGCTCAGCAGAGCGGGACAGTATTTCATGCCGGCACACCGCCTGCAACTTTACAAGGCGCAGGTTCGGCTGCACATGGAATACTGTTCCCATCTCTGGGCTGGGGCTCCCCAGTACCAGCTCCTTCCACGACCGAGTGCTTTCCGATCGGCTCGATTCACTGGCGCTGCGAAGAGATGTTGCATCTCTTTGCGTATTTTATCGCATCTATCACGGGGAGTGCTCTGAGGAATTGTTCGGATTAATCCCAGCCGCCAAATTTCATGAACGCACTACACGGCAAACGTCCCGATACCATCCACACCATCTGGATGCTTGGCGGTCCACCACTGTACGTTTCACAAGGAGTTTTCTTCCACGTACAACCTCTCTGTGGAATAGTTTACCACCGGCGATTTTTCCGGACCGATACGACCTGGGGACCTTCAAGAAAAGAGCGTACTCCTTTCTAAAGGGCCGGCAACGCACCCGCAATTCTCCTGGTGTTGCGGTTGATCATGGGCGGCGGTAGTCACTTAACATCAGGTGAGCCGCATGCTCGTTTGCCCCCTCTTCTATAAAAAAAAATAGATTCTTAATCTGTACATAATAATATACAGGGGCTATTTTTCAAAGACTAGCAAATTTTTAAATTTAAGCTTAGACATATAAATAATGGTAAACCGTTATTGCAGTTGTTAAAAATACGAATATATAAGGCTTCTACTTTTATTTGAAATCATCACAAATTGAATGTGATCTATTGGTAGCAACGTCGTTACTTATTCTGAGCCTTCTCTGCAGATTTGGCCAGTTATTGAAAAATAACCGTATATAGTTGTTTCGCTATATTATTCTTAAGATTAATTCATACTCCAAATCTGAAATATGGAATGAGTTAAAGAATCATAAATAAGCTTTATAATATATATATATAATAATAAATAAGCTTGGTAGTCTTACCATGTCGTAGAGGCACGCTGCACACATATTATGGTTGTAGCACGAATGGATCGGTTCTAACGAGGGAGTACCACGCTCTCGCAGAATACCAGCGGCAAATAGCAGCTTGATACCGCTGTGTTTCGTATGGTGATTGTAGAGAACTGCTGACCTTTATCACTAGAAATAAGGCACTCCATCTTACTCCTCAGTGGTGGCAACGCATCTGCATTTTGATTCTTGATTTAAGTTAGACGAAGGTATCTAAGGGCCACAGCATCCACTTACCTTCATGTGGATTGTGTGCCCTTTTGACATCCATATTCAATAAAAAATTGGCTTAAAATTTTAGTGATATTAAATCAAAATAATAATAATAAGTGATCTAATAAACCAATCAACTGTTATAAACATATTAACTTCATGATTCATTAATTTCAGCAGCAAGTTTTACTGCAGTGTTTGTCGTCTGCAAGGGACTACTGTTATTTATCCCTGCAGGTTTCGGGCCTCGGGGATGTTCCTCATCACCCGGGAAATCCTCACAGCCCATTTCTATGGGCCGGTCTTGGGAGCCGTTCAAGAACGGCATTGTTAGGCACTCTTCTTTGGCGTATTGCGCGCCGCTAGATAGGTGCTTCCGAAGGGTCAGCAGTCTCAAAGCCCCGCGGAGTCTGGCGGACGATAGGAGTCGACGGAGGGCCAATCGTGCCGATAGGTGTGCACTCCTGATAGCAGCACACCGGGCCTCAGGTGCCTGGTAGTTTCCTAGGCTGTAGTTGACGTATCTCGCGCCTCTGGGAAGGTATCTGCCAAGGGGCAGCACCTGCAGGTCCCGCGGAGACGGATCTCGACGCGGAGCCGATGTCACCAACAGGCGCGCGCTCTCCTAGCAGTACGCCGGGCCTCCTGAGCTCGCTTCCCAGCATAGTAGATGACACGCAGCGTTGGGTATATAACGTCCCGGGAGGGGTCAGGGGCGTGTTCGAGGCTCGACGCAAGCCGAGTTGGCCCCACATCACGTGCACCCACTGCGAAGCGACGCTCTGTACTTCTCCCACCCGGGTGGAAGCCGACGACCGACGGACGTGACCGACTGCGAGCGCGGTCCGGACGCGGCTTCGCAAGCCTTACTATGGGAAAATAGAAGATCAAATCTTTAATGTGACCATATAGACGACATTCTAGTTGTAACCCTGAGTTTGTGATATACCTAAGTCTACTCAAAATGTTCACAACAATTTTAATTTTTATTATTAATTTTTAAATTTTTATTAAAAAATCCCTAAAAATTTAGGTATTTATGTATGTAGTTAGGTATGTAATGAAACGTCAGCGTTGATAAAAAGCATAATAAAGTATTGTAAATGCGTCATTTAATTTAAAAAAAAACTGAAATTAAATTTATCAAAATGTAAGATTGATATGCTTATAAAGGAATCTCGAGCTAAAATCATCAAAGTTGATTACGTGGCTATCGCATTCTTAACTAGCCGTAGGTACCGAAGAAATACTGGCTAACGTAACGTACACGAGGTTTTTTTATTTTCTATAATATTAAGATTGTTAGCCAGTTGATTTTACATCTTCATCGGACTACATCGGACGCTTTATAAATTAATCTTTTCGGTTCTTTGAATTAGGTTTATACTTTTATAAAATTTAAATTCAATACTAATGTATCTAAAATTATATGTACCTTTTGTAAAGACTAGAATCTAGAGTATGACCAAAGACACATCATGAGCATATTTTTCTTAAATAAGCTTATTAAGAAAAATAGATGCCGACGTGCCCTTTTTACTCACATATAATATGTTGGCAGTAATACTGTGCCACGATCACTAAGTCAACAACGAATACTAATATGTACATAGAAAAAAAAATACTGCATCTGATATTTCAAATAGTATTATTTTTTTCCAGTTTTAATCAAATTGGCAAAGTTTTTCGTGGAATATTCGACGACTCCGTGGAGCAGTGGCTTAGCAATGAGTGGCTGCGCTGGGGGTCGCAGGTTCGAATTCCGCATGGAACAAGTAATTTGTATGGCCTACGAATAATTGTTCCGGGTCTGGATGTTTGTCTTTGTGCAATTTATGTTTGTAAACTTCCCCCACGATACAAGAGAAAATCCTAGTGTAGGGGTAACGTTTTTAAAAAAATATCTGATGACGTTACGTGACAATAATTTAATGAAGGTTTTAGGAAACATTGCGTGCTATTTCCAAATTTTAATGTTGTATTTATAATTTGCTTTCGTTTTGCTTTTGAAAGTTTTAATTTACATTTTTAAATTAACTGCATATTCATGTATGACATTCTAGAGGATTTTTGTACATTATTAAAGTCTACATTTGGATGCATGTTAAGATATTATTTGATTATTTGATATATGGGGAGGCATATGTTCAGCAGTTGACTTTTGATACGTTGTAACGGCAAAGAACGCTAGTTTAAAAATATAGTATAATTTTGTTTTAAGAAAAAAATAATAACAATAATGTTTTAATTAAAACGTGAAATATTTTGCTCTAATGATAGTTTTTTATCCTTTGTCAAAAGCAACTGACACAATCACCTCTGAAAAAGGGTGGTAAAAATTTGAATACTGGTTAGTAGCTTAAGAGCCAGTGAGAGGCAGACTTACTGTATTTCAATAAGATTCACGTTTGTTTTTAGTTAATTCCTTATAAGGCACATGAAATGGGGACTGGTCGGTCGATACAGATACGCTCAGGTGTTACATGTGTAAAAAATTAATCGGAAAAACGTGATAGCAACAAGTCCGCCGCTTTGACATCTCGAAATATTCAATAAAAGGTACCAAAAAATAACATTGGCAGACACCCATGATGGTCTCAAGGTCATGGCAGAAAGCCTGAAAAGTTCAAATTTTTATTAATAACTTACGTTACACGTTACACTTACATACGTTACAATTACATATTATGAGAAGTACAATGTCCTGATTAACACAAGAAATTTGTCCCTAAACAAGTTTGCAATCCACGCACCCGGTCTTAAGCAATTTTCCCGTAATATATATATATATATATATATATATATATATATATATATATATATATATATAATTGTTGGTGTGTATGTTAGGGATCATGATGTAACTAATAAAAGACTTGATTGATTTAGGTTCCATTCACACAATATATATTTCTTCTTCTTTTTTTTACGATACTAGGGTCCTTTAGATGGCACTGTGAACACGTTTAAAAAAATTGTATGGAACAATTGATTTATATTCCCGTCATAAGAGTCTCGTTTGGTTACTTGCTAGTTCTTCTCTGAACTGTTCAGAACATCAAATTGCTACCCAACATAAAGGGCAGAACAGGGTCTGCTGGGCCAGTTTTTACTATTATACCACCAGCTTACTTGAAATAATTTGCTTCAAAGTTAGACATGTTACTTTTCCAATGAAAACCATCAGCATATTTTATTATTTTCTGCGATGTCACAATCACTTGATTAATGATGAGTTACTTCCCATCACTTGAACATTAAACTACATTTTTATAATTGAAAAAAAAAACTGAATCAACAAACACGGTTTCAAATAATAGCTTTTAGGACTTGTGGGCTTTCATGACAATTTTAATTATCAATCGGCTTCCATGATTTCAATTAATTTCAAAGTAAGCCTTGGTGGAAATTCCGATTTCAGATGTAGATTTTGTCTTTATTGTATCGGTGTGTAATTTTAAAAATGATGGCGTTTTTAGTGAACATTTACGGCAGTAACTATATTTAATTTTTGATTTTACAATTAAAATAGACATAGATATATTTTAGATTTTCGTACATTATAAAAGTAAAATAATATAGATGATATTAACCTAAGTGACGTCTAGTAGAGACTTTGAATTGGCGTATTATAATGAAACATTATGTTAGGTTCAGTGCTCATTTACATTTCTACAAATAATTACCATAACAGCAAACTCCGCTCTTTTACGAAATCTCCCTTATATAAAGTATGCAAATAATTGGCAAATCTACCATTTTTAATTCTAGTGAAAGCTTCTATAATTTCTTAAAAATATAAAGGTATTTAAAAAACTTCTAACCGACTACTAACCGACAAACAGCAGTCATTTCAATTCCAAATTTGAATAGTAAGCACATTACCCTTTTTTCATAGTCCGGTGAAGCTGGAGAAATTTTAATTGTATTAATAATAAATTATATAATAAAAAAGTGAGATTAATTATCTGAATTCGATTGAGGTTTTCTTGCTGAATGACTGTATTTAGAAGATACTGTGAGCATGATAAAAGATTAATTGTGAACGATACCAATGACTAGACAAAAATTTTGTTCCTCAAAACAATTATCTAATGGCTTGATAGTATTTTCAGCAAGTAGCGCATCAGTAGGATTACCCTTTTTCAGAAGTCATTGTGTCGGTTGCTTTTTCTATATGATAGGATAACAAACGAGCTCACAGTGCTCCTGATAGTAAGTGTTTGGTGTGGCCCATAGACATCTACATCTATCCTCGATTCAATGTGCTCAATCAAATCAAATGAAGTTGCGTTATCATCCGTGAAGACTTAGGTGGAATGCCTCGTTTCCAGTAAAAAGGGTTTCCGGTTCTCTACACTCACCATACGAAACACAGCAGCATTAAGCTACTATTTGAGGCTGGTATTCTGTCAGCGCGTTGTCCTTCCTCGGTCGAGCCGACTCATTCGTGCAACAACTATACTACTAATATAACTGCAGCATGGCTCTACCACGTAAAAAAGGGCTTTCGACAAGGGATAAAAATCTATTATCAGAGACAAACATTTTAGGTTTTAATTATAACATTCATCATCATCATCATCATCATCATTACAGCCTTTCACAAGTCCACTGCCAAACATAGGCCTCCCCCAAGTAACGCCACAAAGCACGGTCCTGAGCCACCTGCATCCATCGACTTCCTGCATGTCTTACCAGGTCGTCACTCCATCTAGTGGGTGGTCGCCCTACACTACGCCTACCGGTACGAGGCTGCCACTCGAGAACCTTTCTTCCCCATCGGTTATCGATTCTTCGAGCTATATGGCTGGCCCATTGCCACTTTAGCTTACTAATCCGTTGGGCTATGTCGGTCACTCTGGTTTTACTGCGGATATCCTCATTTCTGAGTCTATCACGCAGTGAAACTCCGAGCATAGCCCTATTCATAGCTCGCTGAGCGACCTTGAGCGTCCTCATACGGCCAGCAGTGAAGGACCACGTCTCAGATCCGTAAGTCATCACTGGCAACACGCACTGGTATACACTTTAGTTTTCAGAGATTGAGGTATAACTGACGAGAAGATGTGTCGTAATTTCTCGAACGCTGCCCAGCCGAGTTGAATCCGTCGATTGACCTTTCGGTCGAAGTTGGACTTTCCCAGTCGGACTATTTGTCCCAGGTAAACGTACTCGTCAACAACTTCGAGCATAGTGCTCCCAACAACTACCGGCATAGGTGTGACATGGACATTAAACATGATCTTTGTTTTGTCCATGTTCATCTTAAGACCTATCCGTTGGGAGACACCATTGAGGTCATTGAGCATAGTACTAAGGTCCTCCTGCGATTCTGCCATAAGGATAGTCCTTGTACTAAATTTGTAATGTACAAAAATCCTCTAGAATGTCATACATGAATATGCAGTTACTTTAAAAATGTAAATTAAAACTTCCAAAAACAAAATGAAAGCAAATTATAAATACAAAATTAAAATTTGGAAATAGTACGTAATGTTTCCTAAAACCTTCA
The DNA here is from genome assembly GCA_036936625.1 of Parnassius smintheus behrii. Lineage (NCBI taxonomy): Eukaryota > Metazoa > Arthropoda > Insecta > Lepidoptera > Papilionidae > Parnassius > Parnassius smintheus. Next base: position 13,472,841 of record JAUPFT010000026.1, on the reverse strand, counting down.
TTAAATATTGTCACGTAACTTCATCAGATATTTGCCACGAAAAACTTTGCCAATTTGATTAAAACTGGAAAAAATAATACTATTTGAAATATCAAATACAGTAACTTTTTTCAGTATATATATTAGTATTCGTTGTTGACTTAGTGATCATGTCACAGTAATACTGCCAACATATTACATATATGTAAGTAAAAAGGGCACATGGGCTTCCCTTTTTTTAATAAGCTTTTTTAAAAAATTTGCTCTCGTGTGTTTGTTCATACTCTAGATTCTAGTCTTCACAATAAGTACATACAATTTTAGATACATTAGTATTGAATTGAAATTTTATAAAAGAAAAGCCTAATTCAAAGAACTGAAAGGAATGATTTATGAAGCGTTTGACATAGTCCGATGAAAACGTAAAATCAACTAGCTAACAATCTCAACATTACAGAAAATACGTTGTACGTGTACGTTATGCTAGCCTGTAATTCTTCAATACTCACGGTTAGTTAAGAATGCGATAGCCACGTAGTCAACTCTAATGATTTTACCTAGAGATTCCTTTTTATGCATATCAATCTTTTAACTTAAGAAATTTTATTTAAAATTTTTAAATTACGTGACGCATTTACAATACTTTATTATGCTGTTTATCAACGCTGGCATTTCATTACATACCTTACCTTGCAAAATTAATGTTGTAAACATTTACAGTGGACTAAGACACATCACAAACTCAGGGTCACAACTAGAATGTCGTCTATATAACACATGTAAATTTGATCCTCTATTTTCCCATTGTTGGGTTTCCTGCTGAAATTAATGAATAATATAGTTAATGTCTTTATAACAGTTGATTGGTTTATTAGATCTCTTATAATTATTATATTGATTTTATATTACTAAAATTTTAAGACAATTTTTAATGGAATATGGATGTCAAAAAGGCACACAATCTACATGATGGTAAGTGGATGCTGTGGCCCTTAGATACCTTCGTCTAACTTCAATCAAGAATCAAAATGCAGATGAGTTGCCATCCTCGAAGAGTAAGATGGAATGCCTTATTTCTTGTGATAAATGTCAGCGGTTCTCTACAATCACCATACGAAACACAGCAGTATCAAGTTGCTATTTGCCGCTGGTATTTTGTGAGAGCGTGATACTTCCTCGTTAGAACCGACCCATTCGTGCTTCAACCATAATATATGTGCAGCGGGCCTCTACGACGTGGTAAGACTACTAAAGAAGCTTATTTATGATTCTTTAACTCATTCCATATTTCAGATTTGGAGTATGAATAAATCTTAAGAATAATATAGCGAGACAACTATATACGGTTATCTTGCAATAACTGGCTAAATCTGCAGAGATGGATCAGAATAAGTAATAACGTTGCTGCCAATAGATCATATTCAATTTGGAATAATTTCAAATAAAAGTAGAAGCCTTATTTATTCGTATTTTAACAACTGCAATAACGGTTTAACATTATTTATATGCCTAAACTTAAGTTTAAACATTTGCTAGTTGTTGAAAAATAGCTCTGTATATTATTATGTACAGATTAAAAATATATTATTTGCATTTTACTGCAAACGTGTTGAGTTTGGGAGAAATGGAAAACGATTCAGTAAATTTAGTATATAATCAGTGTTGCTCATTGACTGAAATAAAACTTTAGAAATATTCCCGTGATGAAATTAAATTTAAAATCCCTTTCTTTACAAAAGCCTTGTAGAATGCCCAAGTTTTTTCTAGTCATTAAAATGAAAGGATCTCATTTATATTTCACATAAAAGCCCAGATAAATTTGGATTAAGATTAGCAAGGTTTTAATGAATGATGTCCTTTACAAAATAAAAGAGTCTTTAAAAATAGGCTTTTCAGCTGCGACTTAATAATTTATTTAAATAAAAATCTTAATACCAATGTTAAAGGTGTAACAAGTTATGTATGTGCATACTTTAAATATGAACGAAATGTTTTTTCAAATATATTATAGGTAGGTAGTTACATTGAAAATTTTACCCCTAATTTGCCACAGTTAAATGATAAGATAAACTGAAAATAAAAACAGTACACACGGTTGAACTGAAAACATCCTTATTTTTTTAATTGGCCATAAGTAAATTGTATATTTTGATGACTTACTTAAGGACTAAATGAGTTAACGATATATTTATGTGATCGTATCGCAGGTCATTGGCACATGGCAAGATTGAGCATAATAGGTTTTCGACTCTGGTTGTTTTGTGGTAGTCTTTAAATACAGTCAGCCTCATTGTATTGTATAAACTGAAGGTGAATTTAGAAAGAGCATTAACAGGATTTAGTTAAGTGTTTAAGTCGTCTTTTGTCTTGCCTGATTATCAATTTATTCAGAACTTTTTAATAGAATAAAATTGACAAACGAGCTCTATATCTGTACTCGATTAAAAAATCACAGTGCAGATACGTTGTAACCCCAAGGACTAAGACGGAGTGCTTTGTTTCCAGTGAAAAGGTCTCCAGTTTTCTATATTCACCGTACTAAACTAGCAATATTAAGCTGCTTTTTTTAGCTTTTACTTTGGTATTCTATGAGAGCGTGATCCTTACTCGGTCGAGTCGATCCATTTGTATTACAACCACCAATATAGCTGTAGCTCTTTCACGTATAAAGTCCTATTTTATAGAGATCAAAGAAAAAATACAAGAATTTTATATATATACAGGATTTTTTGTAAGAGAATACGAAAAGTGTTAATTAATCTCAAGCTTCTAAGTAGATTATTAAGTGGTTCCATATTACTGTTATTTATCTCAATACATTCGCAACTCAACAGTGTTAACAAACATTAATTAGCAAAATTAATATTCAAAAAATGATTTCACGCTGTAATTATGTACAATATGTAATGTTACCCTTTTTAATAAAGTGCAGTAACATAAAAAAAGCTTCAATTTACTATCGAATGTTTTCTGTGGCCAAATTTTCGATCCACGGATAAACAAAAGACTGCGTTTATGCAGTTAGAAAATAAAAGAATATTTCAACCGTCGGATAGGCTTTATCAAATAACTTGACTTTTGTCCAATAACTCTATTTGTCTCTTTGACGAACAGAAAACCATGTATTCGATAGTGTTTCGTTAGATGGCAGAAGATGCTAAGCACATTTAATTATAAACATTAATTATAAAGTAGAACAGTTTTCAACATTGCAGATTATTAAATTTCACTGCTGAACACAGGCCTCCTCCATAGATTGCTTCTTACGGGGGATATTTGCTATAGTTGGCGGGTGTGCAACCGCAGTTTTTTTTTTAATTTTTAGTCGTTATTAGAATGATATTGCTGCCCACCTCCTGATTTGTCTCCCTCTTTAGCCTCTTACGACATCGATATGAGGTAGTGGATATTCTTCCACCGGCACCAGACGGTTGGAAGGTTACCTTGGAATGTTTTTTTTAATAGGAAAAGGGTAACAAGCGAGCACACAGTCCACCTGATGCTAAGTGGTTTCTGTCGCCCATAGACATCTACGTCCATCCTCGTTTGCGAATCAAAATGCAGATGCGTTGTCAGCCTTGAGGACTAAGATGGAATGCCCCTTTTCCAGTAAAAAGGGTCTCCGGTTCTCTTCACTCACTATATGAAACACAGCAGAATTAAGCTACAATTTGACGCTGGTATACTGTGAGAAGTTGTACGCCTTCTGTCTTTGCAGATAAGATTTTTTTCCTTACTTTTTAATTCTCACTTATTCAAACCTTAAATTACTATTAGCCGATTCGTAATAAATGTAACGTAATTCCACATGAATTAAATAACTCTTTATTTCAGAGCAGATTCCTTCTTTATATGATAAAGCTAAAGAGCCAGTGGAAGGCAAACTTACGGTATTTCAATAAACTCCACGTTTTTTTCAGTTAATCCCTTATACCTGATGTACATGAAAGGGGGACTCTTCAGTTTGACTGGTGGTCGATATAGAGACGCTCAGGTGTTAAAGGTGTCAAAAATAACCGAAAAAACGGGATAGCAGTAAGTCTGTGATCTGAACTCTTGAAATATTCAATAAAAGATACCGAAAACACCTATGATGGCAAGATCATGGCAGACGGCTTGAAAAATTCAAATTTTTATTAATAATCACCCTATCAACCAGTCAGACAACAAACTTTTGGGTCGTCCATAAGCGCGTACTATTAATACTCTCTCTAATCCAGTCTTTATATTAATTTAAAATTTATTACATTAATTGAAAGTAAGGACTACCTTTTCATTTTTATATTGATTGCAATTATTATTATTTATTGCATAATAATAATTATTATTAATTGCATAATAATAATTATTATTAATTGCATATTAATAATTATTATTAATTGCAATCAATATGATGGTTATAAAAATAATAAATGTCTTGTAAAAATAATAAATTAAGTATACCGAATCTGCCTTATAAACACATAATATTTTAAAGTAATTGGTCACTCATGTTTCCATACATTTTATTATACCAGGGATAGGTACTTAAACTTCGTCTTATGATTGATTGACGTGATTATTTTACTAAAACAATAATTCTATTTAAAAAAAACATGCAATAGCCGTCATACTGTTTATTACTAACTTATATTAAAAAACTAATTTGTGGTCGTGATGTAAATTATGCCGTGTGGCGAGGCCGTATGAGGACGCTCAAGTTCGCTCATCGAGCTATGGAAAGGCCTAAGCTCGGGGTTTCTCTACGTGATAAACTTAGAAATTAGGAGATCCGCATTAGAACCAGAGTGACCAACATAGCCCAATAGATCAGTAAGTTGAAGTGGCAATGGGCTGGCCATATATGTAGCTCGAAGAACAGAAAACCGATGGGGAAAAAAGGTTCTCGAGTGGCAGCCTCGTGCTGGTAGGCGTAGTGTAGGGCGACCCCTACTAGATGGAGTGGCGACCTGGTAAGACATGCAGGAAGTCGATGGATGCAGGTGGCTCAGGACCGTGCTTCGTGGCATTCCTTGGGGGAAGTCTATGTTCGGCAGTGGACTTGTGAAGGGCTGTAATGATGATGATGATCTTGTTAAATAAGTGATTTTTTTAATCAAACCTACTATACTAGTTAAAATTTTCTCGTATTTTTTTTCTACAAAATGATAAGGTGTATGCCCACAGCAGTCAAGAAGCTAGCACGCGTATTCCGAGAGTTCAACGAGCACATTATCCTTCGTCACTATTGTTTGGCTTGGAGTTTCATATTCAGGCTTAACTGAGGTGTTTTTGTTAAAAAGGTGTAAACCTGTGTGTGGAACCCCTTTCTCAAAAATTGTTCTTACTTAACAACTATTTGTAGGTCATACAAATACTTGTTCCGTGCGGGATTCGAACCCGCGAGCCCCAGCGCAGCCACTCATTGCTAAGCCACTGCGCCACGGAGTCGTCTATTAGACAATCCTCTGACCCCTCGATCAATACAGAGATAATTAATCTTTTTAAATGTGTTTTTTTAAGAAAAAATATTTCTATACGCTTGAATACTGATTCTGACAAGGCACTTTACGGGAACCACAGGGTTTTTATTACATGTTGTATAATCACTTACAATCAATATGACACGTTCAAAAAATTACGTATTTTCGTCGCAGAAAAAAGAAAATTAAATAATTTGTGCTACTCGGGACCTTGTGATTTTGTGACAAGACGCATCATTCACGTTATACGACGACCATCACTCTCATCGAATCTCACACATAATTACAGCCACATCTCTTACAGAATACCAGCGTAAAATAGCAGCTTAATGATGCTGTGTTTCGTATGGTGTGTGTAGAGCACTAGAGACTCTTTTTTTAATAGGCACGAGGTATTCCATCTTAATCCTCAGGACTGACAACTCATCTACATTGTGATTCGTAATCAAGGATACAACATTTAAAATAAGGTGCAATGCATAAAATATGTTACTACAAAAATTGCCAAAAATTTATGAGCTTCAGTTAAAAGTAAGATAAAAGAAAATTCTTTTACCTTAAGTCACATTTGCCAATAATGAAGCTTTTTATATTTATTAAGTTATTTTCATAAATTGACGCAGAAATGTACGCCAAATTCTGCAAGCAATGATGGGTGACCGTGACACTTCGTCGTTTTTCAAGTATCGTCCTTTCGATTTTTTCAAAAATAAATATTATTAATATTGTTATTATAAATAAGTTATTTATGACTAAAGTCAATTCTTACTAAGTATTTTTTTACTTTTATTATAATAAGATTAATAATATAATTTTATGTATTCTAATCATATACTTCTCTATCATGTTTGATAGATGAAAATGATATTTATTTTCGTTATGATGTTTGAATAATTCTTCCTATTGGTAATATTAATAAATGTTTATCCTTACATTATTTAACAATTTAACCTTATAACATATATAAAAACTCTAAGGAAGCTTATATATCGTCGCATTCTTATTGTATATAAGTATCTAAATTAGTTGTCTATTTTAAATATATTTAAAATAGACAATTAATTTGTATTATTTATCCTTGAAAATTATTCTTTTTATATTTTAAATATTACTGGGAACCTTACCAAGAAATGAGACTCTAGTTGTAGTAGCATGTAGTTTACTACCGCAAGTTTGGATTTATTGCATGAGTTCAAATTATGATAAATTACGCGTCTTAAAGGAATATGGATGAAGCTGATGATGTAGATGTACAGGCAAAGCAATGGTATGTTTACCTTTACAGAAGGCTTAGCTGGGAAAGAGGAAAAAAATTGAAATGAAAATATATTTCGACAAAGAAATTTTTTCATTTTTAAAATGTCCTCGGGTAGGTATCTTATTTTGTCAGTTTAAGGATCAATACGTAATTCTTTTCGATTGCTCTTTTTAATAGAAAAAATATAGCAAATTTTACTTTTACGAAAAAGTTGTCTAATTTTTGTGATGTTGGTGCTGTTAGCCTTTTGGCTTTTACAACTTTAACGGCCTCAGGTCTCATGGCCTCAAAAGTGGGTAAAGTTTATTTATTTTAGTTCGACGCTACGAATGTAACGTTGCACGAAACTGAATAACCTTGTGTATTTGTGAACATGTCTTGACATTGTTGAGTTATTTAACCGCCGTTGGAATAAGGGTGGCGGGTTTCGGCACTGATGGCGAACTCGTTTCGTTCGGTGTTTTGGATGTAGGCGGTGAGAACCGCCCAGGGACGCGGATGTACGGAGTGTACGCGATGTGGAGGGATGTGCGACGTGTCCGTCTGCGGAATCAATGCGTCCCATCCATTATTCTAACTGTGTTTGTGGCACTAAGTGAGTGTGTAGTGTTTATGTGTGACTGGCCTTCGATTGCCAGGAGATCTGGCGTCCAACTTATCGGCATTTAGATTTTTGGTCTATTTTGATAACTCAACAACTCAACTAAACTTCTTTCATGAAAACTTTTCAAAAGTTTCAGTAAGTCATTGCAGAAAACTTTATATAGTTTATAAGTAATAATCAATATTTATTAGGAACCCGTTTACACTTTATATGCATTCGATCTCAATTTTTCATATATAGAAGAAGGCCTGAAGTTATCCACGGTTCTATAAAGAGCGTTTTTTAGGTGTTATATTACTAAGTGTGTTTTTGTTTTTCCAAATGTCCTTTTTTTCAACATGTCTTAGTACTGATTATTGAGAAATTCAATTCCTTTTTTTATTCTTTCGTTTGACTTCTTTATTTGATTATTCTGCTCTTTTGTTGTGGCAACGTCTGCTACTAACTTTTCTAAGAAAGAGATTTTAGTATTTTTCAGAGCAAATGCATTATCACCCCTGCGGACTAATATGAGTGCTTCGATTGCGTTAAAAATGGTCGTTGGTTCTCTACACTCACCATACAAAACGCAGCAGCATTACGCTGTCGGTCGGCTCGACCGGGGAAGGACTACGCTCTAACAAATTACCAGGGTAAAATAGTAGCTTAATGCTGCTGTGTTTCGTATGGTAATTATAGAGAACCGGTGACCCTTTTTCCTGGAAACGAGGTATTCCATCCTAATTCTCACAGATGACAACACATCTGCATTTTATTAATAATCGAAGATAGCCATAGCAACCACTTACCATTAGGTTGACTGTGTGCTCGTTTCTCACCCTATCCTATAAAAAAAACGTTACGTTGGGATACAAATGTTGGCTTTACAGCATAAAGTAAAGTTTTCGTAACATCTGAATCCGAGGAGGTGTGTTAAAGCACATGTAGTGATCTGTGATTTGATTTATTTTAGGCATCTTAAATTTATGTTTATGCGGTCGTCTTGAATTTTAGACATGTACCACGACCACACTACAACCACAACTACAACTCGTGGGCGGGCGCATTTTGTATTGGAAACAGATAGTACAATTCACATGTACCACATTTTGAAGTCATTATCGATTGCGTGAGTGTAGTACCGACCACAACGCAACCATAACCCAACCACGACGCAACTAGCAGCCGCAACTACATCGACATTTTGTCGCAATCACAACGCAACTGCAAAAAGCTGCAGCGACACTATTCACACGTGACCACATTTTATCGCTGCGATGGGGTTTGGTTGTGGTACCTGTGGGACGACACTTACTCTTCACAACTACTGTTCGCCTGGTACTTGGTCTTTTTACAAGAAATCGAGAATCCCGAGTGAAAATCTATCGCGCCACCTACCGGAAAGGGCAGAACGACGTCTACCGTGCCAGTCATTAATATAATACCACACCTTACTTGACATAATACATCAATATATAAAATCATCAGTGCATATATTATTTTCTGCGATTGCTTGAGCATAAAATAATATTTTTTTAAATTGAAAAAACTGACAAACTGACAACTAACAGGGATGTGTTATGGCAAACGCTGAACGCATTTAGGTTGAGCGCTGGTTTGATACAGGCATTAAAGTCTCTGTATAGGTACTCGAGTGCTTGTGTTAGAATCAACGGTGTCTACTCGGACTGGTTTGACATCCATAAAGCTTCCATAGCTCCATAGCTTCCCCGTGGCTGTTCAACCTACTTATGGACAGCTGTTTGGAAAATTTGAAAGTTGAAGAATGCGGGTTAAGAATAGGTGAGTTAACCATAAAATGCCTTTTGTACGCCGATGATCAAGTCATACTTGCGTCGTCGGCGGCCGAGTTGCAAATGATGGTTACATTAATGAACAGGTCATCAAAAGAAAGGGGAATGAAAGTGAACGCAAGTAAGACGAAAGTGATGGTTTTTGAAAGAGAAGAAAGCTAAACGATATGTGAAATAAGAATAGAAGGAGATTTAATTGAGCAAGTGGATGAGTTCGTATTTTTGGGATGTGTATTCAGAAGGGATGGGAGATATGATAAGGATATTGAACGACGAGTGAATGCAGGAAATAAAGTAAATGGGGCTCTACACTCCATTGTGTAAAGTCAGAATGTGTCAAAAAAAGCACGTATGGCGATTCACATTACATTAGTCCCTACTTTAACGTATGGTAGTGAAAGTTGGGTGTGGCAGAAGAAGCACGAGAGTAGAATAAATGCAGTAGAAATGCGGTTGCTAAGGAGTATGTTAGGGCTGAATCTGAGTGACAGGGTGAGAAACTGTGTGATAAAAGAAGAGTGTGGTTTGCAAGATGATGCGGTGACCAGGATTAAGAAAGGAATGCTTCGGTGGTTTGGTCATGTAGAAAGAATGAGTGCGGAAAGACTGACAAATCAAATATATGTTGCAGAAGTGAATGGAAGAGTCGGAAAGGGACGTCCTAGGCGGAAGTTTGTCGACCAAATTGGCGATATACTAAAAATGGGCCAAATTAAGAGTACCCTTAACCAACGAGCATGTATGCGTAGGTATATGGATGTGGAAGAGGCGAGAAAGGTATGTCAAGATCGTGCTAAATGGAAGTCTGTAGTCTCTGCCTACCCCTCTGGGTGACAGGCGTGAGTGTTTATGTATGTATGTAAGAAAAAACTGAATCAAGAAAGTTTTTAAATTATATTTTTTATTATTGGCCTGTCATGACCATTTTAATTACTTACGGCTTCGCTAATATCAATTTATTTTAAAGTAAGCCATGACTATTTTGAACTTGAACATTTTGATTTCGCTAGTAGATTGTATCGCTGTGTAATTGTAAAAATAAAGATGTTTTTAGACTAAATTTATAGCATAACTTACTTTTGTAATTGTTTTTTACTTTACCATAGACTTAGACATAGAATATACTGACGTATTTTACGACACGACGTAGACATATTTTATAGGCGTCGACGCACTCTATTCAAAAAGTTTTTTTTTAATAGAGTGCGTCGATGCCTATAAAATATGTCGTTTTTTCTTTATTTTTATTGTCTTTTTTATTTTCTGACGTGACGTCAAATCAGAACTTTGACTCAGCACATTGTGATGCCACGTTATGGTAGTTTCATTGCTGATTTATGTTTTTAGAAATACTTTTCGTAGAACAGCATAACTTAAGCACCTTCGCACCTTCGCACCTTCGCACCTTCAAGAAATTTCGCTTATCGAAAGTATGCAGATAATTTTTTTTTGTAGAAGAGGGGGGCAAACGAGCATGCAGGTCACCTGATGTTAAGTGACTCCCGCCACCCATGATCAACCGCAACACCAGGGGAATTGCAGGTGCGTTGCCGGCCCTTTAGAAAGGAGTAAGCTCTTTTTTTGAAGGTCCCCAGGTACGTATCGGTCCGGAAAAATTGCTGGTGGTAAACTGTTCCACAGAAAGGTTATACGCGGAAGAAAACTCCTCTCGAAACGTACAGTGGTGGACCGCCAAGCATCCAGATGGTGTGGATGGTATCGGGACGTTTGCCGCGTAGTGCGTTAACGAAATTTGACGGCTGGGATTAATCTGAAAAATTCCTCAGAGCACTATCCATGGTATATGCGGAAGCAAATGCAAAGAGATGATCCACCTCTTCGCAGTACCAGTTAATCGAGCCGATCGGAAAGCACTCGGTCGTCGACGATTCGAGCCGCTCTGCGTTGGATGCGGTCAAGTGTCAGGAGCTGGTACTGGTATTGGCATATTTGCACGTTTTTGATTCTAATGAAAGCTTGTATAGCGACTTCAATTTTTTATTATTATTCTATAATGTTTGAATATCTATGTATACTTTTATTGATATAAATGTTTTTATATTTCTGTACGGGAGAGGTAAAAATGACGTTTCTTAAAATCGGTCGACAATGGTGCGCGCACAGGACAGTTTTGCTTGTCATAAATATGCCAAGTTACTTGGTAAAAGGTTGCAATAATTACGATACAAAGATTAAAAAAGAACATGGGATGTCGTACATAAGGTTATTTACCTATAAGGTAAACGTTATGTTAATTTTAAAATTAATAAATTATATAAACTCATTTTTAAAGTTTTATTTTACAGTTAGTCAAATTAGTTACGTTACCAAGATTAGGCCAGATTTGGATTCAGACCCTCAAAATATTGTACATGGAAAATAAAATTATACTATAATATGTCAAAAATTATATCAAGATTAAAACTACTTTTACGGATTTTATCGCGTTTATTTTTACTTTTAATTACTTTTATTTTTAATTCCCGACGTTTCGGGCGCTTTCCAGCACCCATGGTCACGGGGGACTGAGATGACTGACGTCCCGATGTCATTGTTAAACCCGGAGTACCTTCAGCTTTTTAAATTATTGTTTATGGTCGCATAGATCGGACCATAAACAACGGATTTTAATCATGTGTAGTGTTCGCGTAAATATAAGAAATCATTAAATTATATCAAGTTTGACGTTTCCTGATTCTTTTTTCCCATATGACGGGATTTTACACGTTTCGTCTTTTGACGATTTTAAAAAAATATTAACAATGCTGTAAACATTACTAACATTCCCCTTAACCACTCGTGGTAAGCTTATATTGCTTGTGTTACGAGTGGTTCACGGCAGTAGTCGAATGGCGGATTCGACCCCACGACCTTTTGAGTTCGTGTTTTTGAGCGACAGTAGCCTGCCATTAGGCTACTGTCACTTAATTTTGGTTAAAATGTTAATAGTTTGATTGGGATGAAATTTTGTGCCTTCGTTTCATTCCGATAAAGAATCCCGTGGGATAATTTTCAAGGTTGGTCTATACCAGGCGAATAAAGTCGAGGGCGAATTCTGGTAAAAATGAACAATGACAAAGTAGAATACGGGTAATATCTTATATTGGTAATTAGACAATAAAACAAAGTAGGTGTTTTTTTTATTTTAATCATTTTTGCGTTCTGGAGGTGCGAGAAATTGTCGTGATTTCGGTTCGAGTCATTCGAAGTTTGTTGATCAAGGGCCAAAAAGTTGAAAAGTCCAATTATTTTTATTTAATTAGGATAATATAAGTATAATTTTTTCGAACGTGATCGTCGTGGAGGCAGAGAGGCCCCTTGAGATCGAGGGCCCCGGGGCACTGCCCCGCCTAGCCCAAAGGTAGCTACGCCACTGCATGGGACCTACCCGTTCTCCTGATGGTCACTCTTAGTGCATGAAAATGTACCTTATATTTTTCATTTAGCTATATTGTAAGTTTTGGATCTTATTTAATTTACTCCTAGCTTAGCGTAGAGCACTCTGCTAATTAAACGACTGATAGTCAACAAACGGGCATAGTTTTAATTCTAAACATAATAGCCTAAGATTGGCAGCTTAAGACACGCAATCTATATAAATAAAAATCAATTGTTCGTTAGTCTCGCTAAAACTTGAGAGCGGCTGAACCGATCGCGTCTGGGACAGCTTTCATCTGCTGTGCAATTTGTGCTGGCGGACGGGAGATGTCCCGGATGATTGGCGATCCGCGGTCATTGTGCCTTTATATAAAGGTAAAGGTTCACATTTTGACTGCGGGAGCTATCGGGCGATCAGCTTGACCAGTTTAGCAAGTAAAGTTTATTCGAAGGTTTTGACACGCAGGATGCAAGAGAAATCGGAAAGATTCTTATGGGAGGCACAATGCGGATTTAGACCTGGAAGAGGATGCACGGATCAAATGTTTTCTCTCCGCATGATCACGGAGAAGCTTCTGAGTGTTAACCAGAGGATTTTCTGTGCTTTTGTGGATCTGGAGAAAGCATTTGATAAGGTTATAAGGAAGAAAATGTGGGAACTGTTGCCGGGATATGGTGTGGATGGTCGATTGTTAAGGGCTGTGCAGTCACTTTACTATGACTGTAAAGCCTGTGTGCGGGTAGGGCATGACCTGTCACCTATGTTTAGCGTCCAAGCGGGCGTAAAACAGGGTTGTGTCATGTCTTCCTGGCTGTTCATACTGTATCTCGACAGCTGTTTACAGAAGCTGAAAGATAGCTGTTTGGGTGTGAAATTGGGTGACATAAAAGTTAATTGTCTGCTGTATGCTGATGATGCAGTGCTTATAGCACCATCAGAAGCAGAACTGCAGGCATTAGTCACGTGTATGAAAGAGGAATGTGAAATTAAAGGTCTCCGTTTGAATGCTAATAAAACTAAGGTTCTGGTATTTGAAAAGGACGAAGAGAGAACGAAATGTGAAATATGGGTAAATCAGGAATGTCTAGAACAGGTAAATGAAATTGTATACTTGGGGAGTGCTTTCAGCCGGGATGGAAGATGTGATTTAGATGTGGATAGGCGTGTCGCTGCCGGAAACAAAGTCAATGGTGCCCTGAATGCATTAATAAAAAGGCAAGGCGTGGTGAAGAGTGCACGCCTTGCAATACATAACGCAGTGTTGGTACCGACTTTGTTATATGGCAGCGAAACCTGGGTATGCCAGAAGAAGCATAAAAGCAAGTTGAATGCAGTGGAGATGCGATCTCTTCGTAAAATGTGTGGCGTTACCATAGCCGACCGAAAGCGAAACGAAGAGATTCGCAATATGGCAGGATTGAAAGATGACCTTATCACAAAAATTGATAGGGGCGTACTCCAATGGTTTGGACACGTTGAACGAATGAGTGAAGACCGAATGGTGAAGAAAATATATAGAGCGAAAGTAAATATTAAAAGGTGTCGAGGTAGACCGAGACTAACTTTCGAAGACCATGTGAGCAAATTGCTCGAAGAGGGGAGGGTCAAGAGTACTCGGATACCTAGACGTGCATGTATGAAGAAGTTAATGAACCTGAAAGAAGCGAAAGAGGTATGTAAGGATCGTGACACTTGGCGATCTGTTCTCTCTGGCTACCCCGTTAGGGATTGTGCGTGACGATAAGTAAGTAAGTAAGTAAGGCTGAACCGATTGGCTAATTTTGGTACACGCAATACAATATAAATTACCTAAAAATTTCAATTTCTTCTTCAAAAAAAATGTGAGAATATTTTTATCAGAATACGATTGAAGTTTTGTTGCTGAATTTATGATTGAAGTTTCATTGCATTAAGAAGATACTAACATCTTGAGAAAGATTAATTGTTAATGACGCCAATGGCTAGACAAAAATGTCGTTCCGCAAAACAGTTATATAATTGTTCCTCAAAGCAGTTGATTGACCTATTTTCAATGGTTATTGTGTCAGTTACTTTTAACATAGACTAACAAAACTTTTATTAGATAAAAAATAGCTTTTGGCCAAAATTCAAATATTAGTGTTGTTAATTTCTTATAAAACTAAATTGTTCTATATTTTAATTTTACCGTTAGTTGCTGTTTCAACATTTTAAATGTCCACTGCTGAACAAAGGTTTCCAACATTTTATACGTGGTAGAGCCATGCTGCAGTTATATTAGTAGTATAGTTGTAGCACGAATGGGTCGGCTCGACCGGGGAAGGACCACGCTCTCACAGAATACCAGCGTGAAATAGTAGCTTAATGCTACTGTATTTCGTATGGTGAGTGTAGAGAACCGGAGACCCTTTTTACTGGAAACGAGGCATTCCATCCTATAAAAAAACCTGTCCCTATCCTATTAAAAAAAAATATTGTTTAATAGGAGAATATTTGCCAGGCACGACAGGCTGGTCCAACTGCAGTTTCCTTTCCATAGTTTTGAGTTGTTATCAAGAATATGCTGCTATACATCTCCTGTTTAAGGTTTCACCTGCGACTTACAATTTACACGGGACCATATGAGATGGTCGTTTATATTACATACATACATAAACATACATAAACACTCACGCCTGTCACCCAGAGGGGTAGGCAGAGATTTTTTTTGATTTGTATTGCAAGATGATGTTGTGACCAGGATTAAGAAAGGAATGCTTCGGTGGTTTGGTTATGTGGAAAGAATGAATGAGGAAAGAGTGACAAAGAAAATTTATGTTGCAGAAATGATTAGCAGAGTCGGAAAGGGACGTCCTAGGCGAAAATTTATCGTTTAAAAATTATTACCAAATATTATCATTTTAAAATTATTACCAAATTGGCGATTTATTGAAAACGGTTATTATTACTTCGCCAAAATGTGTTAATTGCTCATATAAACGTCTAAATATGTAGATAATGATTATGTTTTTTTTTTCATGATATTTCATTTCTAGATGTAGGTTATTTAATTTCCAAAAATGAAAAAAAGTAAATTATACATCTATGAAACAATAAAGTTTGGGAATCGCACGCAATGTTTCCCCAAAACTTTCATTAAATATTTTCACGAAACATCAGCAGGTATTTTCCACGAAAAACTTTGCCAATTCGATTAAAACTTGAAAAAATACTTTTTCAAAGATTTAATACAGTTTCTTTTTCAGAATTATACATTTTGTAATACATATTTTCAATAAACGTAAAAGTTTTCGTTGGTAGCTTAGTGCCTTAAAATCATTAGTAATGAATTTAATTTATCACGTTTTTTAAGTCACTTTCTTGTTTGTTTGTCGTTGCTGGTATAATCTTGAAACTCAACTTTCGAACACTTCCCAATTAGCAAAAGACTTGTAATTTTATAGCCCAGAAACAGTGACAATGTCTAAATATGAAAAAAAAATATGTTAATATGAAATTTTATAGTAGAAAATTAAAAATAAATTACTTGTAAAATGTAAAAGCCGAATTTAAATTTCTAAAAATACTAAAAGACATGCATAAGATGAAGCTGAAAAAGCAACTGACTTTTTCAGCTTCATTCATAGCTACCAGTAAAAAAATGTTTTCGGTTCACCACACGAATTACAGCAGCATTTTCCAACACCTTTACCGATCGAGTCAGCTTCAGCTTCAGTCATAATTATTATAATGTCATTGAAGTTCTAGCAGGTATATAATTATAACACAAATAATACCATTGTCCAACCAACGGACACAAGCCATCTGCTAGCTAGCAGTTTATACGTAGTAGAGCC
Source organism: Parnassius smintheus behrii (assembly GCA_036936625.1). Lineage (NCBI taxonomy): Eukaryota > Metazoa > Arthropoda > Insecta > Lepidoptera > Papilionidae > Parnassius > Parnassius smintheus. Next base: position 13,456,551 of record JAUPFT010000026.1, on the reverse strand, counting down.
ACTGCTGCTATATTATTGTTGTAGCACTATTGGGTCGGCTCGATTGGGAAAGGGCCACGTTATAACAGAATTCTATAAATTGCAGCTTAATACCGCTGTTTCGTTTGGTGAGTGTAGAGAACCGCAGCGGTCTTCCGATTCTCTACACTTTTACTGGTAACAAGTTATTTCATTTTAGTCCTTAGGGGTAACAATGCATGTGCATTGCGATTCCTAATCGACGATAGATGTAGATGCTTATAGGTCACACTATCCACCTACCATCAATTATGCAGTGTACCTCTTAGTCTCCTTTATTCTATAAAAAGTATTTTAGGAGATTAATGGACCAGTAAGAAATCTTTCGCTACAGCTCATATTCTTCAAAACATATTGCATATCAAGGACATGATATTAGTTTCTTTAGTTATCATGTTAGTTTTATGGTGACAAAAATCATGTTCACATGTGTTGTCGTCCCTAAGAATTAAGATAAATTATCAACAGCATTAAATCACACTGACTTCCACTAATACAAAAAAAAAAACAAAAGTGGTCTCGCTGCTATGGCAAAAGAAATTGGTAAGAAGGTGACATCGACCCACACGTACCTCTTGGTACGTACTAAAAAAAGCTGTACCGGTTTCGTAAATATATCGGGGGCAACGGAACAAAACCAACGAGTCTATCGTCATTTTATATCGTAATATATTGTATCAGTACTTGCTTACGTATATAATATGTTATATGACTCTTCCAACCATAATGAAAGAAAGTTATATATTATATTATATGCAATATCTTAGTAATACTGACCACAAAGCTAGCTTTTTCTTCTTCGTTCTTACTTCTTAGTTACGAATGAAAACTAATGTATTCGTCGAAAATTTGTCATTATTTATTTTGTTTGCATTAAAAGTACGCACAAATATTACTTAAAATGTTATCCTACATTATTTAAAGGTTTTAATTATACTAAATTATTAAATCACAGCTAAAAACTTTTGAACAGGTCATCATTCTTTATAACCTCGCTAATCTTGATTCATAAATGTTGTGTTTTATGTAAAATATGAATGAGATCCTTTTACTTTTAATGAAGAGATAAAACTTACCTTAACTTTTTGTCCGCGAAATGCAAAGACATCAAATTTGGACATTCTACTACGATCTTTGTAAAGAAAGGGGTATACATTTAACGCTATGTAGGGAGAAAATTTAAAAATTTCATTTCATTAAATGAGATACTAGATTGTGGATCTTAAATTAATATAAAATTAAAGTTATTTAAATTTTTAGTTCAATTTCTCCAAAACTCTGATCATACTCATAATAACTCTAATAATACAACCGTTTTACTATGTTAGTGTATTGCAGGTCATTGGCACATGGCATGATTAAGCATAATAGGTTTTCGACTCTGGTTGTTTTGCAGTCGTCTCTAAATTCATTCAGTGTCATTGTATCTATTGTATAAATTGAAGGTGAATTTAGAGAGAACATTGACTGGACTCTACCTAAGTGCTTAAATCGTCTTTTGTATCGACTGATTTTCAATTTATATCAAACTTTTATATAGGATAAGGGTGAAAATCGAGTACACGGCCCAACTGATTGTAAATGTATGATGTGCCCCATAGATATCTACATCTATCCTCGATTAAAGAATCACAATGCAGATACGTTGTAATCCTGAGGACTAAGACGGAATGCCTCGTTTCCAGTGCAAATATCTCCAGTTTTCTCTACATTCAAGATACAAAAACAGCAATGTATCATGTACTACTACTATTTTAAAAATAAAAACGTTTCATATATCTACATGATTTTTTGTAAGGATACGAAAAGTAATACTTATTAATCTCAAGCGTGTGAGTAGATTATTATGTCATTCCATATTACTGTTATAATAATTTATCTCAATACATTCGCAACTCAACAATGTTAACACACATTGATTAGGAAAATAAATATCAAAGATATGATCTCATGAGTAGTAATATACTTATTTTAAATATTTATTAAAAAGTTTCAATTTATTATGGAATGTTTTTATTTAATTTTTTCTATGGCCAAACTTTCGATCCTTGACAGTTAGAAAATAGAAGCATTTTTCGACTGTCAGATAGGCTTTATTCAAACGAATAACTTGACTTTTATTCAATAACTCTATTTGTCCCTTTGGCAACCAGAAAACCGTGTATTCGATAGATAGTTTCATTTGATGGCAGAAGAAGATAAGCACATTTCACTTTAACGTTATATTTATTGATTTTGCACTAATTATAAAGTAGAACAGTTATTACCGTAATCGTTATTAGAAAGACATTGTTGCCCTGATATGTTTCTCTCTGTCGTGTCTTACAACACTCACGGCACAGTATGGGGTAGTGGATATTCTTACACCGCCATTACAAGGTTAGAATGTTGCCCCTTTTGTACGTTTTCTCTCTTTGCAGAGGAGATTTCTGTTTCGGACTTTTTAATTGTCACTTATTCTAGCCTTATGCTCTTCTATTAGCCACCGTTTGTCGTAATTCCACATGACTTAAAAATTCTGTTTTTTTCCGAGCAGATTCCTTCTATTGTTGTTGTGTTGGTCTCGGATTGGGGGCAAATAAATCTAGTCCAGTTTAACCCACAGAAGACACAAGCTTGCGCGTTTACAGCTAAAATGAATCCCTTTGTCGTATCTCCTCATTTTCAAGGTACTCGCCTTGTTGCCTCAGACAGTATCGGAATCCTCGGCGTCGACATATCGAGTGACGTGCAGTTTCTTGGTCACTTGAAAGAGAAGGCCAAATTGGCCTCTAAAAAGCTTGGCGTGCTCAGTAAAGTGGGACGGTATTTCATGCCTGTACACCGCCTGCAACTTTACAAGGTGCATATGGAATACTGTTCCTACCTCTGGGCTGAGCTCCCCGGAGCCAGCAAGGATTTGACCTAATCCAGCGTAGAGCAGCTCTCATTGTCGATGACCGAGTGCTTTCGATCGGCTCGATTCACTGGTGTTGCGAAGAGATATTGCATCTCTTTGCATGTTCTTTCGCATATACCATGAGGAGTGCTCTGAGAATTCCTCAGTTTCGGATCAATCCCAGCCACCAAATTTCATGAACGCACTATGCGGCAAACCTCCCGATACCATCCACACCATCTGGATTCTTAGCGGTCCACCACTGTACATTTCACTAGGAGTTTTCTTCCGCGTACGACCTCTATGTGAAAAAGTATACTACCGGATGTTTTTCCGGATCCATACGACCTAGGGACTTTCAAGAAAAGAGCTTACTCTTTTCTAAAAGGCCGGCAACGCACCTGCAATTCCCCTGGTGTTGCAGTTGTTAATTGACGGCGGTAGTCACTTAACATCAGGTGAACCGTATGCTCGTTTGCCTCCTCTCTTACAAAAATGGACAGACAGACCGATAAAAATTCTAAATAGCAATAATTTGGCTTCGGTCACAGCGGTGACACTCCCTGTACGTGAGAGCTTAAGCGCCGGTGACCTTGAGTCGAAGCGTGTAACGCTAGGGTTGATATCGAACCGAAATGGAATATTATAGATTTGTACCAAAGAAGATACATAGTAGGTATGTGTTATATATTATGTAAACTTATGTATTTGGCTAGTGAAAGATACGTTCAATTTTAAATCAACTTTTATTAAATGAGGTATATTAAAACTTCCGACAAAACCAAATATGCACGACAGTTAATGGTAATCTTAAATAATTAACCAACCCTTATTTCAGTACGCAATAATCAGTATTACCTACTATCCTTTAAAAATAATTTATTCTTATATATTTTTGAATTTTTCGATTAATTTTTTAATTTTCATTATTATTTCTAACAATTGCAAAAATTCGTAGCATGTATATTTTTTTTAGAAAATCCAAAGGTATGCAGGTTTCCTGGGACATGGCAGCCAACAAATTGTTCCCTGTGTGTTGAGGAGATAAGTCATTTCTATTTATAATGAAATAATCCACAAATACAACTTTGAACAAATACAAAAACTCTTTATAGATATCTAAAATTTCTTGACTGTAGTGGTATTTTTAATAGTGTATATTTCAGTTAATGTAATATAATAAAATTATTGGCGATATATTAGTTTTATTGTCATGGTATTTCCCCATAATTCTTGTTAAGATCATATCGACTTTCATTACAATGAGTTCACATATTTTAGGTATCATAAAACATCATTAAAAATAAACTAACAAAACAAGGGCCCTTGTTTTGTGCAGTGGAATTTATTTTAATTCTAATCACTTAAAATCACTTTCAGTAATACTTATACATATACTATAATATCATTTATTTTATAACAACATTAATATTTATCAAAGCATATACACCTAGCATACACGGCTATAAAAACTAATAACGTTACTTGGTAACATAAACTTAATACCTACATTAATAGAAAAATAATATGTACATTAAGATATCAGTAATATTCATATATTAATTGAAATATTATATCACTTGACGAATATATTCATATTAACTAATACTGGCAAATATCGGTATTACTACTAGGCCTCGGCCAGGGCAGTCGGCGACTGCCCGTTCCACGCCCCGTGCGCCTCACAAGGCCCCCGCACACCTCCAGACACCTACACATAGCCGCAAGCGATTTTACGTGCACACATGCTTAAGTGTCATTTCTTTTCGCGTAGTGTATATATTCTTTGCTTCAGTACACTTTATTTAGTCCTCTGGACTTGTTTTTTCAAAATTATATTAGAATTACAATTATGGCGACCACGAAAATATGTTGATTGGCTATCAATTAATCTTCGTGGTCGTCAGCACAGAGAGTTAAAGTCAATCAACAGTCTTTCTCTGATTGGTCTTATCTAACCACTGGCGTTCCACAAGGTGGATTTCTTTTTCCTTTATTATTTTCTATTTTTATAAATCTCATAACAATAAATTTTAAATGCTTCTACCGTCTGCATGCTGACGATTTACAGCTGTACGCTCGGATTAATCCAGCAGAAGTTAACTCAGCGATAAAAATTTTAAATCTAGATCTGAAGGCCATCTGTGACTGGTGCAGAAATTATGAAATTGCTGTCAATCCTGTTAAATGTCAAGCGATAATTCTCGGTAGCCCTCGCCGTCTAGCCAAATTAGATTTTAATTCACTAGAGCCTATCGTTTACAGCACAATCATTCCGAAATATCAGTTAAATTTTTCAAAATCTTAATATAGGCTTAATTTATTTCATTCTGGATTCATCTCAGCTTATGAAGTGTATTATAATTGATTTAGGATTAACTCATGAATATTTATGAAAAACAAAACATTTTAGTTTGCGGAATTATATCCAACTATCATTTTTAGTGAATTAGAAAGCATTTTACTATGTGCTTATTACCAATTAAATGTATTGTATTACTAATCGAAAAATTATATTGTAGATATATTATTAAACGAAATGCGCATGGCAGTGTCGTTAGAGAATCCATAACTTCATGAACTCTTTTAATATTTGACGAAAATGAAAGGCAACATTTGGTTAGAGTTTAAATGGTTAAAATGGCAATGACGGATTTAAATCCCTAGTGACCTAGAATAATCGTGATGAGGTAGGTATTATATAATCAATCTAGTACTGTAACCGCTAAACTGCACGCTAAGCGTAACTTTTACGCCAAACGTTAGCCAATCGTGGCTATTACGGTGAATACTCTATACTGCGATACTATATAAGCTCAATTAGGTGTCACAGCCTTCAATAGATAATATTATCGTCAACTTCTACGTCAGTTGCTAGTGACCGCCTCGTTGGTCTAGTGGCTGTAGTAGTGCGACTGCTGATCATGAGGTCCTGGGTTCGAATCCCGGGTGAAAAAATCAATTATTGAGTTTTTCTGTCAAGAAATTCTCAGTAGCTGCCCGGAGTCAGGAAGTTGGCGGTGTCTCATCCCCGTGCCTCGGAAAGCAAGTAAAGCTGTTGGTCCTGCGCCTGATCTCTCTCCGGTCGTGTCGGTTTACCGTCCCATCGGATTATGAGAGTGAGGGAATAGAGAGTGCACCAGTGCTTGCGCACACACAGGCAGCCGTGACCGAAATTTGGTCTGGGGGACATTATTATTATTATTAATATTATTATTGTAAGTTGCTAGCACTGATTTTGGTTGCGAAGAAAATTGGTTCATTTATTTATTTAGTGAAAGAATTTCAATATGCCACTTTGTTTCTTTTATGGTATAATAATTAAATAGACTAAACTATCGAATTTGGTTAAGCTGTAGTAATAACTAGAGCCGACTAAAAGCTCTGTTTAAATATCCACTAGCCCATATCGTCTCCCATATCGTGTCGTAAGAGGCGACAGGCGAAGCAAACTGGAAGATAGGCAGTATCATCTTCCTAACGACAAAAAAAAATTAATGTTGCCAACCTGCCCGCGATACGCAACTGTGGCAAATATCTTAAGAAGCAATCAATGGGAGTGGCTTGTGTTCAGCAGTGGATATTTGATAGGCTATAACGGCTGATAGCTGCGTCAATGTGTGAGTCATTTGGTGCTACGATTGACTGTCAACACATAGGCAAATATTATATAAAGAGCCGTGGTAGCTCAGATGGTTAACGCTCGCTGTAAATATAACAGAATGCGAGTAACCCAGGTTCGATCCCCGCCGGCACCAATGAAATTGTTAACTGTAATTTTAAGTGCTGATATACCACGTGCTCGCCGGTGAAGGAAAACATCATGAGGAAACCTGCATGTCTGAGGAATAAGAAAAAAAATATTTCGAAGACATCTGAAGTTCGCCAACAAGTATTGGGGCAGCGCGGTGGACACTTCCTTGCACTAAAAAACTCTCATAAATGAGGGGAGGCCTGTGCCCAGTAGTGGGACGTATATGGGCTTTAACTTTGCTTACTTTACATAGAAAAATATTTATATTATAACAAATGATTCCTATAATGGGAGAGATTCATGCTCATGTATTCCTTGGTTAACTAATGATAAATGAAGATAGTAAAAGACAAAGTCAAATATTTGTATTTATAATTTTAAAAGTCATTAACTAAGCCATCGATACCACAAATGGCCACTGCGAAGAGAACTTGTGAGAGAAAGTGATAGGAAACATATTGGTAGACTATTTTTCTTCCATATTCCATATAAAATGTATACATAAGTAAATAAGTCTAGGTAAGCTTATTATATATTCACGCATTCTTATTATATTTAAAATGGTCATCGTATTTATAATATCTTTCTTGAAAAGAATACATTTTACATTTTACATATTGCCGGAAATCTTGTTTTAAAGAGTAATCTACCAAGAAAAGAGACGCTGGTTTTATACAGTTTGTAGCTTGGTACACCAAGTTTATATTTGTAGCGCGAGTTAAAATTATGATAAATTGCGCGTGTTACAAAAATATAGATGAAGTTGATAATGGAGAGGTGCAGGTAGAGCAATGGTCCGTTTACATTTACAGTATGAGAAAGAGGAATAAACAAATGAAAACCATATTTCGACAAAGAAATTTAAATTTCATTTTTAAAACGTCCGATTATAGTTTCTTTTATCAAGTTTTTAAAGATCAACCCGTAATTCTTTCAATTGCTCTTTATACTAAAAAAAAGTAGCCTACTATACACTTTTACTAAAATTTTGCCTTTGTAACCAAGATTTTTTAGCATGTAGGGTAAGGAAATTAATAACAGTATATCGTTCCGTGGGTTACCAAAAAGTTGATTGTGGAAGGTAATAATAATGACATTTGTCAGATGGCCGTATAGATTTCTTTGATCACATGCCAAGCATGATGTATGACTAACCCCATGCCAAACAGTGAACTAATAAAGATGAAAAAGAACTAAATTTAAGATATTTAAATTATGTAACAACTAATTTTGTTAAATGATGACGATAATATTTCTGGAAATTACATAATTCTTGATCACTTTAATTCCTTAAATTAAAATCTTTATTCCAATTGAAAAATAGTCATAAATCCTTAAATTGATAGAAAATTATGAATTTTTAACAAAAGCAGATTAAGCTAAATGGGGCAATAGTACGCAAAGAACTCAGGTTCGATTAGACGTCCCCACCAATAAAAATAGTAAAGGCAGTACATAGTCAAACATTTAAAAATAACTTATTATTTAGATATGCAGGTTGCATATCTAAATAATAAGCTTTTTATTAATATTTTACCGTTACAGCATATTAAAGGTCATTAACATTCTACTATGTTTTGTGTGGTGAGCGTACAGAACCGGGGACCCGTTTCACCGGTAAGGAGGCATACCATCGTAACTCTGAGGCGTGACAAGGCATCTGTATTCTAATTCTTAATTGAGGATAGACGTCTATGGGCTATAGCACTCACTTACCGTCAGGAATGTGTGTTCGTTCCTCACCCTTATTCTATATAAACATACAAAAACATGGGTCGCAAAAGATTTTCCTTCATTTATACTTGAATTTTTCATCGGGTTATCTTTCCTAACATATAACAAGATAAATATTTTCATATTACATTATAGTTCTATTTCACTATCATCATTAATAACCTTTTTAAGTCCACCACTGCTGGTAATAGGCCTTTTTCGAGAATGCAATAAGATTTGCCCATACGCAGCATACTGTGCAATCGGATTTTTTTTATAGAATATGATGACATACGAGCACACAGTCCACCTGATGGTAAGTGGTTGCTGTGGCCCATAGATATCTACATCTATCCTCGATTACGAATCAAAATGCAGATGCATTGTCATCCGTGAGGACTTAGGTGGAATGCCTCGTTTCCAGTAAAAAGGGTCTCCGGTTCTCTACACTCACCATACGAAATACAGCAACACAGCATTAAGCCACCATTTCACGATGGTATTCTGTGAGAGCGTGGTCCTTCCCCGGTCGAGCCGACCCATTCATGCTACAACTATAGCACTAGTATAACTGCAGCATGGCTCTACCACGTATAAGGGATTGGTACAGTTATAGTTATTCAGCAGTCCATCACTAGAGTCTGGAATTATGTTTCAACATTTTACCCTTACTGGCCTGCATCTACACTTTAATATTATAAAGAGGAAAAATTTGTTTGTTTGAATTGAATAGGCTCCAAAAGTACTGGACCGATTTGAAAAATTCTTTCACCATTTGAATCCTACGTTATCCCTGATGAACATAGGCCATAGTATATTCCATGTACATCAGGGATAATGTAGGATCAAAAAGTTGGGGATCCGTATGAAAACTTCGTTAATGTAACTAACGGCGTGAAAAAAATGTCAAAAGACTCCTTATATCGCACACGCTGCGGAAACTATTGACAATAGAGCAAAGAGATGTACTACAGTGTTATACAAGATATCAATATCTATAAAAAAATCCGCATTACTATGTGCCTAACTGTTAATGTCAGTGCCTAACAGTTATGTCAAAATAACTACTTTTTAATGTTAAATTATGCAGCAGTAACGCCGAAAAATCCTTATATCGCATACGCTGCGGAAACTACTGACAATAGAGCAAAGTGTTGTACTAAAGTTTTATAGAAGATATCAATATTTACAAAAAAGTCCGCAATACCATATGTCTAACTATAACACTTATGTTACAATAACTACTTTTTCATGATAAATTATGCAAAGCCCCCCGAACATGTGCAATAGGATGAGGCTACTTAGGAAAATTTAACTGTAGCGAACATCACCAGCTGGTCAACTACCTCATATACCGAGGATATTTTGCTGCCACAAAATAAAACAACATCAAATATAGTTAGTTTACAGGGAAGCTCTGAACTTATACATTTATGTTTTGTATTTATTATCTTTTTACAAATAATATTGTAATAATATTTCAAATAATAATAAAATAGTCAAAATTAAAAAAGTACGAAAAAAATATAAATAAAAAATAAGTAAAAAATAATAAAAAAAATCATTATCTATACTTTAATATTTTGAAGAAGAAAGATTTTTTTGTTTGTTTGTACCGAATAAGCTCCAAAACTACTAGACCGATTTTAATATTTTTTCACCAATAGATATCTAAATTATCACAAAGTAACATAGGCTATAATTTATTCTCAAAAATATTGGAGATCTTTAAGAAAATTGTAACCCAACGTAGCAATATTTTGCCTATAAAATTCATTATTTGGCGTGCGCTAAGAAAACATATGCATAAAAATTATATGCTACATGATTAAAATACTTATTATTACCTTCGAAAAAGTCCGCGTAAAGAATATTCTATCATAATTAAGTCACAATAGTAACTTTTGTATTTTAAAATTTAATTAGATCATCGGTCGAAACAAAAGTCGGTTTCAGTCGTATCGTAGTGTTACGAGCTTGAGGTTCGTGACAATAAAAATTGCCGATAAAATTACCTAAATTAACACTTTAATTTTCTTTACTCAAATTAAAACTTAAAACACCAATAATTAATCACACTGATTCACTTTATTCCGCTCCGAAGCTTCGCTTGTCTCGCCGAATTGAATACTTCCCCGATCGCATCTTGCAGCGCCTATAAATATAAATTAGCACCGAAATATCCGAAATATTCAAGTAAACACGCGCAAGGTACCGAGAGTTCGAGTTTCAACTTCTAGAAGTTTAGTTCTTCGGTTCGAGACTAGATGGCGCTGTCGGTTTTTCAACCGACAGCGTTAGTGATGCAGCATTAGTGATGTTATTTTCTGGAAAGCTCCCCTCGCTCTCGTCTCTGACTCTAGATGGCGCTAGTGCCGTCAACTTAGCCGCGTAACAGTAGTATTAATTCATATTCAAATAAATAGTTTTATTATAATGAAAGAGTTAAGAAATAATTTGTACCTCTTTTTAAAGAGCATATTCTATTATTTACTTTAGTCAAACAGTGTCAGATCAAGAAAGTGCGACTGAATTTGTCAAATACTTCTACTCAGTGTACAACACAACAGCGAGCCAGCGCGTTTGAACGTAGACGAGGCGGTGGTGGCGGGCGGTGTGAGAAGCGCGCGCGTGCACGTGCCGCAGCTGCAGGTCGGTGAGGTGCGCGCGGCGCTCGTCCGACTCAAGCCGAACGCTCAGCGGGCCCGGACGGTATACCGGTGTTTGTGATGCGAGACTGCCGCTCAGTGCTGGCAGAACCGTTGTTACATATTTTTAACTTGTGTCAACTTGTGTTGTGAGGTAACAAACCTACAGTTGAATCCTTCAGACCAGTGGCGATTCTCTCAGCACCTGCGAAGGTGTTTGAGGGAGCCATTCAGCGAAGTGTTTTGCAACAAGTTGCGAACAAGTTGCATCGCAGTTATCGGACGCCCAGCACGGCTTCCGGCTAGAGAGGAGCACAACTAGTAACCTCTTAAATGCCATGACGTATTTGGTTCCTCATGTTCACGCAGGGTTGCAGGTAGATGCCGCCTACTTTGATTTTAGAAAGGCGTTCGACTTGGTAGATAACGATATCCTACTCTCAAAGATGGCGAAAGCTGGCTGCACACCTAAATTGCTTTATTTTTTTGCAAGTTACATGAGTGATAGAAAACAGTATGTGGAGTATGGCGGGTACCGGTCGGAGCCTTATTTTACTAGGTCTGATGTGAGTCAAGGTAGTAATTTAGGGTTAGAGTTCAACATAATGATTAATGATTTACCCGAAGTAGTAAGAGAGGCTAAATGTCTGTTATTTGCAGACGACCTAAAGTTGCTTTTAGCCATCAAGAGTGAGGATGATTGTCGCCACCTTCTGCAAGATATCGACCGAGTAGTTGAATGGAGCCACAAAAATAAATTGCAGTTTAATATTTCAAAATGCTCTATTTTATCATTCAGTCGTGCAAGGGCACCACTCCATTACAACTATAAGGTGAATGGCGAGCTAATCAAGAGGGAGGAATCAGTCCGGGATCTTGGAGTCCAGATAGATGTCAAATTGACATTCCGGGAACACATCATGAATATATGTAAGAAAGCTTATAAACGGCTAGGGTTTATCATTCGCAGAGCAGTAAAATTTACCAACATTAAAGCAATCTCAGTGCTTTATGATGCTCTAGTAAGGAGTCAGCTGGAGTGTAACTCGGCAATATGGGCTCCACATGAAAATAAATACAATCGTACGCTGGAGCGCATTCAGAATAAATTCGCGCGATTTATATATCATAAGCTTTATGGGGTTTATCCATCCTACCCCTTGATGTATCCAACCCTGTTTGTTATAGGTATGGTTGGATACAACAAGTAGGAAACTAGAAGAGATCTAGCGCTGGTAACCTACATTTTAAGAGTGTTCCGTGGTTACATCAGCAACCCGGGTGTGCTGCAGTGGATAGGCTTATGCGTGCCTGATATGTATGTACAGCGGCGATGGCGGCCGAGCTTGCTCGCGATGCCATGCGGCAGGACTAAACTGGTTCGCAATACCCCCCTCACGCAAACGATACACATACTAAACTTGGTAGCTGAGAAGTTGGACTTATTTTCATATTCACGGAGTGAGTTCGCAAAAGTGACATTATATACAATATGTTATTCTTAAATTGTATTATAGGTACAATTGATTGTAATGTATTTTCATTGAAATTAATTATTATGTATTGTTATTTAAATTAATTATTATTGTGTTGTAATTAGTAATCTTTAACCATTTAAATTGTCGCTCTTTGAATTGAGACGCTACATTTATCGATTTAGGTTTTCCCTGTAATGGTAGATGTTAGTAGGAAATATAAATAAATAAATATTTTGGCGGTAAAGTTGGAAATTTTAATAAACCTAAAATTTGAGCAAAAAAAAATCGATTAAAGATAAGAAATGTTCATATTTTGTGACAGATTGCGCAAAAACTATATAAACGATATCGCTTTCGTATGTATAAAAAGTTGATAGAAAATTCATCAAGGATCGAAATGATGATGGTACCTCCACACTTTTCATGTACCGTATACAGTTATCTTTAAAACTGAAAAAAACTGTGTTTTGGAGCACTTTCTGGGGCGTTCATCCGGGAGGGGGAGAGAGAGTGGATAAAATTTAACTTTGCTGTATAACGTACATATACCGATGGATAAAAGTACTACATTAATTTTGCCAAGTTTTTAGCTAAAATGATTGAACTAAATGAGCGAGGTGTCATGTCATGTTGCACGGCGCAGACACGTGATATACGCGGGTGAAACCGCAGGGCACATCCATATAAAAAAATTTTAAAACAAAAAACAATTTTTAAAATTTTTGTGTCTGTTTTTCTGTTTGTTCCAGCCAATCTCCGAAATGGCTGAACCAATTTTGTCAGGACTTTCACTGGCAGATAACTGATGTTTTAAGGAGTAACTTAGTCTTATTTTGATTCTATAAAAAGAATTGGGGTCATTCGCAAAACATTCAAATCCATGGAAATCAATCGTAACAAATTTCACGCGAACGAAGTCGCGGGAAACAGCTAGTACGGAATAAAGTTACAAAAGTAAGTTGTAGTGATCCAATCAAATGATTCTAATATATTTTAGAGGTTTAATATTGTTAACATTTTAAGGCGTTAAATTACGTTATATGAAGATTATTGATTAGCAAATACCCGTAGTTAGTTCCATAAATGACACCATTATTCAAAGTTTCGCAACAATTCCCACTTGAAAAGTTCTTTAATCGAGATCGTTTGAGAAAGCGCTTAAACGCCTTATTTGTACAGAGGCTGCATTAATAAAGCAATGGTAGGTAAGTTTATTCGAAGTGACAGTCACTTATGGTGAAGGGTGAGCTGTAATTCTTGCGGGAATTGTTGATTTCTTCTAATGTGATGCAAAAATGGTGATATTTTCCTCCTCTAAAAAATATTCGTGTTGACGTATCCTATTGTTGGGCCTCATTATCATCCTCCAGGTGAGCGCGATAGAACATACGACTCTGCAAACGGACCAAGTAATATTGGATGCAACATGGGTGGCAGTCGCGGGTAAAAAGCAATCATTAATTAGGGTAGTACACCCGGTTGGTTGTAGCACAAATAGGTCGGCTTGTGCGAAAAGGTCCATGTTCACACAGAATACCACAAGAATGCGACGTACTGTTGCTGAACTTTGTTTTCGAGAGTAAATGAAGACGTCTACTACTGGTAGAATGTGTGATCACATGTCACCATTACTTACTATTTAAAAGATGGCTAATGAAAACGAAAAACATTACATATAATGTTAAATTATTTAATATTTTAATAACAGATCATGTAGTCTTCAATTTCTAGCCAAGTGAGGTAGCCTGACTTGCAACAACAACTGCTGGTCCTGCTTTAATGATCCCGTCTCTAATGTGTTGCCCAACTCTTTCCTAAAAAAATAAATAAACAAATATTATTAGAAATTATTATTTTACCACGATTTTATTGGGTCACTATCATTTGTCTGCCGTTTCGGGTGGAATTTTGTAATTGATTATAAGCTAACTTCCCGATGAGCTGGAAACTTGAAATATTGAATATAGCTTAAATTCGGACGACAATAGAAGAATATAATTAAAAAAGTGGTAAAATTAAAAAAAAACACATAAATTTCGCTTGTTTCACCGACATTATTGAACGAACGAAAAAATATAACATATATATATATATATATATATATATATATATATATATATATATATAGATTAGGTACTTAGTATAATTTTCGTCGCTTATTCTCTGGCTTTCAGCATTAATGTACTCAATCTTTATAATCAAATTTTTCAAAATACCTACCATACAAAAAAAATCATACTAGCAATAATCTATATTCCTTACTTTTTAACTTAAAATTACTAATTACACCTTTTGTAAATCTCTCTGGGCACGTTTAATGTGCGTAAAAAATGTATCAGGACCGTTTCATTTTTATAATTTATGTGTCGAAAGAATGTCTAAGGTCCTTAAAAATGTAAATTACTTTAATACTCTATTGGATAAGTGTTTAATAATTGATTATAATTCAAATGCTTAAGATGTTAAACTATAATATAATATATAATATAATATAATATTCCACAACTATCACACAACGCCATCTAGTCCCAAGCTAAGCAGAGCTTGTGTTATGGGTACTAGACAACTGATAAACATACTTATATATTTCTAAATACATAAATATTATAGATAAATTACACCCAGACACAGAACAAATAATCATGCTCATCACACAAACATTTGTCCTGGGTGGGAATCGAACCCACGACCTGCGGCATAGCAGTCAGGGTCACTAACCACTAGACCAACAGGCCTGAATTATGGTCAATTATTACTAAAATACCTAATAGAAGTGACTTTTTCAATACACATTGTCGGTTATTCTGATGAAGTATTAACTATTATATTAAGTGAACTGGCTAATGATTGAGAACTGATTCGTACAGAAAATTTAAGTACTTTGGTTAGAATTCAATTTATTGTTATAAGGTGGTTGTGTAGCCATTTTCTAAAGGTATCGAATTCTTTTTGCGCTGGGGATTCCCCCTGTAGCGTCCCGGGTATGAATCTCGCACAAAACTAGTGTTTGTGTAGCTTACAAATAATTGCTACGCGAGGTTTACATACATACATTTCACGAGGACATAATAATTTATGTATGTTACCTGTCTCTGCGATACAGGAGATAATCTTTCCTACTCTGGGAACATCAGTTTTGTCTACAATACGGTTTAATTTAAAAATAGCCGAGTGGGCTTTGTATTTGCAATTATTGCATGTATTAAAATTTTTTAATGCATTCTAAAAATTACTTACAATTTTCTTAAAAACTTTCCATTTTGGTGAAGCGTCTGCTAATGAAACTGATAAAAGGCAGAAGAGAAAAATATACAAAAATCTTTTGAAATTCATTGTTGGAAACTATAATAGAATAGACTGACTAAAGAAATGCCACAAGACTGTTTTGAAAAAAAGTTCGACAGTTATTTTATACTGAGCATGAAGAATATTGCAATTCATAATTTTGATACCATAAGCTGCAATGAAAGCCTAAACCTATACAATATAAAGACTAAACGAAATGCTGGCGTATGTTTGTATAATTCTAGGTTAAGTGCCACTCAAAACGTTTACAGAGAAGCACTTCTGAAAAAAAGTGTTTCATAATTGTATTGATGAATGCCCTATCAATGGATGTGACAAGTAATTGGTTCAGATGCTTAAAATCAAAAAGTTATAAAATTTTAAATTGCAACCATGTAAATACTGGCAGTCAATAATCAGAGAAAATCTGTATTTCTTTGTAATTAGAAAAAAAAAAACAAAAACAAAAACTTGTTATCGACACGCTTCAACGCGACGGACCTTTGCAAACACCAATTTCATTATTTTGAGAAGGACTGCGCTCAATTTTGGTTCGTATGAAGACTACTCTTTACTTTGTTCTTTCTTTTCTTCTCTGTCTTTCTTCTTCTTCTTTATTTTAGTTAAATATATTACTTTGTGAGTTAAATAAAGTTACTTTGATAAGTACATTGCTTTTTAATTTAATGTATATATTTATACAAGTATGTATCTACTAGTATACATACTTGTATAAATATATACATTAATAATAAAAATTACTTTATTCCGTGCGTTATTTTGTGCCGTGGAGTGATGGTGTAAGAATATCCACTACCAAATATCAGCCCGTAGGTGTCATAAAAGACCACTGAGGGAAACTGAACCAGGAGATGGGCAGTAGCATCATCTTGATTACAATTTACAACTCAAATTTATAAAAAAACTGCGGTTGGCAACCCGCATGCCAAGCGTGGCAACTATGGCAAAATTCCCCCTATGAGGCAATCTATGGGAGAGACATATCTTCAGTAATAGGCTTTTATAGGCTGAAATGAATGGATGGATTAATTTTATCCCCCCCCCCCCGTAGTCTGTCCGTAATCTAAAATAAGTAAATTAAGTTATTTTAGACCCTATATAATCAGTTAAATTAGTTTTATGTCGTAGAATATTCCATAATTAATGATGTTCGCTTTTCTACACAGTGGAAAGTACTAGTAGAGTAGTTAGAGCTGGTTGATATTTCTTTTTTCTGGTTTCAATTCCTTTGCGCTGCTTTTAATTTCTGAAAATCATCAAAAAATCAAATAATCTGATAGGTATTTTGACCGTTTAGAAACTAAATGCATTTCTTTCTTTCTCTATTCACTGTACTTATGTGTTATCTCAGTTCTTATACGCTATGTATACTCTAAGTAACTATTATCGTAGCACTATTGTTTATTCTGTGATATTGTTTTCCCTTTTAAGTATTTATTTTACTGTATCGTTGTACTGGTGCTCGTAAACGCGTTTGCTGATCATGAAATATATTCCAGTTAAGTAGCTCCGAAGAGGACGATGTTTTTACCTGGTCTTAAAACAACGTAACTATTTCACGGGGGGCTGGTAGTTTTGGAAGCATCCGGGGACAGACTGAATTACTAACAGAGTGTAGTAATCATAAGTAAGGTTATATATGGGAGAGTATCGACTCTGCCCTCGCCGATCTGCCCGTCCATAATTGTGAGTATGGTATTGAGTTGGGCTATATTTGCAAGAGATCATCTCTGCTCTTATCAATCGGCCATCTCAAGCGTTGTAAGAATGGCTGGCAAATACATCGAGTACATTCTGGTACATTTTAAAAGAAAAGGCCGATTTTTTTTTAATAATTAAATCCATACTAAATTATAAAATGTTCATTACAACGTGAATCACACCCTTCTATTTTAATGGCCATTAAATAAAACTTTAGTCGAATGTTTCATTTTGTCTGAGAAATATAGCGACATTTACTTTAGGTAATTTCTTACACTTTGAAAAAAGATTGTAAAAAGCTTAGAATTGATTTCGACGCCACAAAGGGTTTTACTTCCAAAAATGATATAGAAAAAGCAAGTTTGTATGTCTTAAATAAAATACTTAGTTTTTTTTAAATAATATACACATAAATAGGTATAGATATTTATTGAATTATTCAATTAACAAATGTATGCAAGAGCAGTGACCGTTTTTTAAATAGAATTAAGGTGATAAACGAGCACAGTACACCTGATGGTAAGTGGATGCTGTGGCCCATAGATATCTACATTTAACCTCGATTAAGAATCGAAATGCAGATGCGTTGTCACCCCTGAGGACTAAGACGAAATGCCTCGACTCAGTTACAGCATATATATATCCCACTGCTGGGCACAGGCCTCCCCTCATTTCTGAGAGGGTTTTAGGGCAAGGAAGTGTCCGCCGCGCTGCCCTAATGCGTGTTGGCGAACTTCACATGTCTTCGAAATAATTTTTTTTCTTATTCCTCGGACATGCAGGTTTTCTCACGATATTTTCCTTCACCGCTGAGCACGTGGTAAATCAGCACTTAAATTGCAATTAACAATTTCATTGGTGCCGGCGGGGATCGAACCCGGGTTACTCGCGTTCTGTTATATTTACAGCGAGCGTTAAACCATCTGAGCTACCACAACTGATTCGTGCAACACGACAGCACACGGCTGTAGCACGCTTCTTTACCATATGCGCAGCCGTACGTCGCTTTAATCCTAGAATGTATTCGTGGCTTGATACCGTTGCTGGCGTTCCACAAGGTCGCGTGTTATCTCCTCTCTTATTTGCACTCTTCATAAATTCCATTACCTCCAGAATATCTTCTCTCTACCACTCGTATCCTGATGATCTCTTTACAAACCACCGTAGAGGATCTGCCAAAAGCAATTTGTGATATAAACAAGGACCTAGCCTGTATTCTTGACTGGAGTCGATCTTATGGGTTAACTGTTAATCTAATAAAATCCCAAGCCATAATTATTGGTAGTTCAAGAATTAAATAAAACTCAGTTAAACCCCATAACATTTAATGATGTTCAAATTGAATAAAACTATTATTTACGGATTTTATCGCGTTTAATTACTTTTAATTTATTTTTATTATTATCCCGACGTTTCGGGTGCTTTACAGCGCCCATGGTCACGGGGGGGACTGAGATGTTTGACGTCCCAATGTCATAGTTAGTCCGGCTACCTTCAGTTTTTTAATATTAATTTTTTTTAATTTTTGGTCCGATTTACGCAAAATGAGCTTATAGTATCATGAAGTCTTGCAGTGGTATGCTTGGGTTTGGGTATAATTTTGTTAATTATAGGATCCCAAGCAGATGGTAGCACCCAACCATCTTCTCTATTGAAATTTGGATGTTTTTTAATTTCAATAGCCTCGCGTATCATCCTTGGTAGGAATCGGTGTTCTTTTGCGAGAATTTGTGGTTTATCAAATCTAATGTAATGGTGGGGACGATCTTGAACATGTTCGCAGACTGCAGACTTCCCAGAGCGTCGGTGCTTCACATCAGCTATATGTTCCTTCACGCGGGTTTTTATAGATCTCTTAAAGCTTAAAGAGATCTATAAAAACCCGCGTGAAGGAACATATAGCTGATGTGAAGCACCGACGCTCTGGGAAGTCTGCAGTCTGCGAACATGTTAAACCCAAACCCAAGCATACCACTGCAAGACTTCATGATCCTATAAGCTCATTTTGCGTAAATCGGACCAAAAATTAAAAATTAAAAAAAAATTAATATTAAAAAACTGAAGGTAGCCGGACTAACTATGACATTGGGACGTCAAACATCTCAGTCCCCCCCCGTGACCATGGGCGCTGTAAAGCACCCGAAACGTCGGGATAATAATAAAAATAAATTAAAAGTAATTAAACGCGATAAAATCCGTAAATAATAGTTTTATTCAATGTGTAGTGTTCGCGTAAATTTAAGAAATCATGATGTTCAAATTTCTTATAAGGACGTAGTGAAAAACTTGGGAAACTTGATAGATTCTAGCCTTTCTTGGTCTCCTCAAATCAACGCATTATCTCGTAAAATATTTGCAGCTTATGGTTCACTCCGAAGAATGAACCACTTCTTACCCATCTCCACCAAAATTATGCTTGCCAAATCTTTACTGCTCCCCATCCTCGATTATGCTGACATACTCGTAAGCTATCTAGACATTACCGAAGAGCAACTTATCAAAATTGAGCGACTCCAAAATTTATGTATAAGGTTCATATTTGGACTTCGTAAATATGACCATGTATCAGAATACTGCGCTAAGCTCAAGTGGATTCCAATCTGCCTTCGTCGGAATACTCATATCCTTTCTGCTCTCTACTGCATTTTATTTGATATATCAAGTCCTCCCTACCTTAAAGAACGTTTCCAATTACTCAGCTCCTCTCATAAACTTTCCCTTCGGTCCTTAGAAAACATTTCCCTTCTGTTTCCCTTGCACTCTTCTACATTTTAACAGTAAATATTTTTCAGTTCTTGAAGTGAAGCTTTGGAATTCCTTACCATCGACTAACTAAAACGTGCTTAAACAATAGACTTATTTAAGTACCAAGTTAAAAAACATTATCTTTCCTTCTAAATTCTCCCTTCTTCTTTCATCCCTTCGTGTCGTTTTATGATCACTAGTCTATCAATTAAGTAAATTCCGCCATGTTTATTGATTCACATTTATATTTTAGATTATAATATTATTTGTAGTGCACTCTACCCATTAATTAACTTTTCCTTATTTTTATTTCCCATTTAGGTTGTCTGGAAGAAATTGCTACATAGCAATAAGACCGCCTTTTATTTTTCTCTTTGTTTGTTTCTTGTTATATGTTTTCTTAGTGTTCAATAAAGGGTATTGTATTGTATTGTATTGTATCCTAGCGGCTTAAGTTAGTCATTTTTTTGAATTCAAAATACTTATACTTCTCATTTCCGGGCAAAAGTCAACTCTCATTTCCGATAATCGAACAAAATTTATTTATTATCCTGCCTACATGTGATTGTCGTTGTGTCTGACAGTGCATCCAAGTTTACCTTAGTTTGCCTTTGCGTTGCATCAATTTTATTTATTAATTTATTTATTGAACCCAGAAACACTTTATATAAAACAAAAACTTATAAAATTATATTGATAAAACTTAATCTTAAACTACTTATGCGTAGGTGTATGGATGTGAAGGAGGCAAGAGAGGTGTGTCAGGATCGTGCCAAATGGAAGTCTGTAGTCTCTGCCTACCCCTCTGGGTGACAGGCGTGAGTGTTTATGTATGTATGTATGTTAAACTACTTAGGATAGTTTTAGCAAACGTTCTAGGTCACAGACCTGTGCCACAGCTGCTAAGCCCTCCCCATTGATTACATTTCAAAACAGAATAAAAAAGCATAAGTGAATATGGATATGGATAAATACTATATTTATTTTATGACAACCTGATGTAGTCTGTGTTGCCTACGCAGTTATGACAAATCGATCGAAATATTGCCAAATCCAAAGGCTAATTCAGGAGTAGGTATGAGTGAACTGATTAGTTCGTAGGTATGAGTGAAATATTGCTAAATTATAGCGTCTGACGCTAATGATGTGTACTATTAACGCGAATGAAAATTTAGTTTTTACTCCAATATCATGGATGAATTTACAACCTATACACCCTAACCGCTCGATAACAACCAAGAGAAACCAGCGCAGCGGTGAACGTTTCTATAAGCGATGTTAGTTCAATCATTTTAGCTAAATAATTAGCAAAATTAATAGAGTACTTTTATCTATCTTTATTACGTTTTAGAGCGAAGTTAAATTTTATCCTTCTCTCCTCCCGGGTGAGCCTCAACCCACGCGCACTCGAAAGTGTCCCGAACCGATTTTTTTTAGTTTTAAAGAAAACCGTACATAATACATGAAAAGTGTGTGAGTACGAAATGATTATTGATGTATTTGCTACCAAACTCTTATAATATATAACAATATATAACATACAAAAGCGATATCACGTATGATGTTTAATTTTTTCTAAAATTTCTCACTTTACTGCCAAAATGTGTACCATTAAAGTAAAGAATAGATAAAATATGTTCTTTATAAAAAGGTACAATTTTTTAAAGAACTTTTCTTAACTCTTTCATTTCACGTTGCTATGCTATATAGAAAATTTTATTGATTTGGTCATTTAACGAGATATATTTTTTTTCATTTTAGCTAAAAAAGTAGAAAAATTAATAATTCCACTGTCTGGTTTTCAGACACAATAGTAAAATAATAGCAAAAACCTTTATGTAGTACACTAGACAACGAAGGGGTTAATGGATCATTTTTTTCTATCGGCATATGTAAGTTATAAAGCAAAGTTACATTTTATCCACTCACCTTTCCTCTCCCGGGTGGGCGACAACCCCAGCTGCGTATTAAGTGACCCGTATCTTTTTTCAGTTTTAAAGAAAACAGTACACGATACATGAAAAGTGTGTAGTGTGCGAGAAAGTGAATAAAATGTTACTTTGCTCTATAACGTACATATGCCGATAGGTAAAAGTACTCCATTACTTTCCAATTTTTCCATACATTGCTATCTAAATGCATAACTATAGTTATCTATATTAACGTACGTGTTACTAGCTGTGGCTAATATTATATATAGGGTTATTTGTCAAAGATAAGCCACATTTTAAACTTAAGTTCAAATATATAATTAACGATATACCGTTATCGCAGTTTTTGAAAATACGAGTAAATAAGATTTCTACTTTTTTTTTTTTAAATTATCCTAAATGATTTACAGGCGACTACGTTTCTCGATGACCGACCGATCGATCGTGTGTGTAAAGTAAAATCATTTGAAATAATGCATTACCACTTATTTTGAATTTAAAAGATAAAAAGGACAGCATTTTTGAGATTTTTTCGATTAAGTTTTCTTCACCACTTGCCCATATTACTTATTATGAACCTTCCTGCAAATTGGTAATTGTAAATACCGTATATAAACGACATGGAACGCCGTATCAACTCATCATCAGTTGGACTAGTGTCAAATATATATGAAACTCTTTAGCTTTATCAAAGTCGATTCATTCAGGGAGACCGGCACATGGAGAAAACTTTCAAAACTTTTTATTGCTTGTATTTTTTATTTATTCTCCGTAATCTTAAGGAAATTTATATCGTGAGCTGCGTTACACAGTGGGTATTAGGATCCCTTCTCTAACTAGAAGTTAATCTGGAAAGGTGCCTCTTACTTATTTCTGTGATGTGATCGGGTCCGAAGAGTATAAAGAACCATTGTATTAAAAACTGTGAGGTATTCCATCATAGTCCACCGAGATTACAACGCATTTTTTATTTGAGGTTAGCCGCAGATAATAAGAGGCTGCAGAAGCCACTTTTTTATAGGATACATTACAAACGAGCACACAGTCAACCTGATGATAAGTAGTTGCTGTGGACCATAGACATCTGCATCTATCCTCGATTACGAATCAAAATGCGGATGCATTATCACCCATGAGGACTAAGGTGGAATGCCTCGTTTCCAGTAAAAAGGGTCTCCGGTTCTCTACACTCACCATACGAAACACAGCAGCATTAAGCTGCTATTTGACGCTGGTATTCTGTGAGAGTATGGTCCTTCCCCGTTCGAGCCGACCGATTCGTGCTACAATTATACTACTAATATAACTGCAGCATGGCTCTACCACGTTTAAAATTAAAATTTAAAACTTACAAAATGATATGTTTTAAATATATGTATTATTCTTGACGATTACGTATTCTTGCCAAAGTCATCTAAAGTTGAGGTTTACAATGGACTGAATAGTCGTTTTGTCTATGTTAACCCTTGAGAGATTATAAAAGTTAAAATAAGAATGATAAAGTATAACATTAAAAGAATCACCAATACAGATACATTCACTTATTATTCTACATAAATTAAATCTAAAAAATAATAATTTTACATGGATCGTGTAAAACTTATTATCCTTAATCCTGAAACTTTATTTTTATTTCCTAATATGTTCTATCAGAAATACATGGGACTTACATCATCCTTTGATCACTGATGAAGCTTGTCCTACCATTTCCACAGCTTGGCCAGCTGTTATTACACCATCGCGAATATTTCTAGTAACTTTCTCCTGAAAATAAAAAAAAGATTCTACTAAAATCAAACCATCCGCAAGAATATAAAATTAATGGTATTTTTTTTAAATATGTGTGAACTAATCCTTATTAACTTTTGATCTTAGATAGAATAAGACAATTCAGAAAATCAATAATATTTCAAACTTAAAATTCAATGCAGGTTACTTTCGAGGCCTTGAGTGACTTTTTGTTTGTTCCACTCGCTTCTGCGTTTTGAAATATCTTAATTGAGACTATTTAATCTCTGATTTGTTATTTTACAAAATTAAGTTTAAATATCCATAGCTCCAGTGGGGCCCCCATATATCTAAACTAGCAAGCAGACTAAACTCTGCAGCTTTTACTTTAAAAAAGATTTGAGGTCTCACAAGTGTCGAGACAGCTAGATTAATTTATTTCAGTTATTTAAATAGCATAATATCATGTGGGATTTTGATATGGAGAAATGCGGCTGGTTTAGAAACTATTTTTGTTTTGCAAAAGAGGGTTATAAGAGCAATTAAAAACCTAAAAGTGAGATAGTCTCTTAGAGAAAAATTTAAAGAAATAAATATTCAATATATTTTTATTTCTTTGGCCTCTCAATATATCTAATAATGGTTGTTTGTTCACAAATACAAAGGAATTTTAGTAAAAAAGTGACAAACACTCTGTAAACACTAGGAACAAACACAAGCTAGTGATACCAGTTTCTCGACTCTACAAAGTTAGTGATTAATTCTTAAAGTCCCTGAAAATATATAAGGTCTCTCTGTTACCAAGCTTAAATATTTAATTAAACAAAAACTCTATAAAAAGGATTATTATAATATAAATGAATATATGGTTGTTAATAACTTTAATAATTTTGTATATATTATGTGACAATGTGAAATATATTTTAAAAAAAGTCCCGATGGGTTCTTGCTGGTTCTTCCTAGTTAAGTTACATCCTATATACGTCCCACTGCTGAGCACAGGCCTCCCCTCATTTTTGAGAGGGTTTTAGGGCAAGGAAGTGTCCGCCGCGCTGCCCCAATGCGTGTTGGCGAACTTCACATGTCTTAGAAATATTTTTATCTTATTCCTCAGACATGCAGGTTTCCTCACGATGTTTGCCTTCACCGCCGAGCACGTGATAAATCAGCACTTAAAATTGCAATTAACAATTTCATTGGTGCCGGCGGGGATCGAACCCGGGTTACTCGCGTTCTGTTAAGAGCCGTGGTAGCTCAGATGGTTCTTCCTAGGACAGAGTTTTTTTCGAATCAAATGAAAAAATGACTTTCAATAAGAATTAAATATAATCAATATTAAATAAACAATTATTCTGTTCTATTATATCCTATTCTATAACATCCGTAGTTTCTTGGGAGCCAAGCGCTCATTGTAAATCTCACTAAACGCGAGCAACCCAGGCTCCAGCTCCGATTGCATCAATAAAAGTATTAATTGCAATTTTAAGTGCTTATGGTGCATAAAGGAAAACATCGTGAAGAAACCTATATATCTGAGAAATAAAAATATTACAAAGACATTTGAAGTCAGTCTATAGCCATAGTAAATTTAGGAAATTTTCGTATCGTATTTGGCATCCCTATTTTTGGCATCACTAAATAGTTACTTGTCACTAGTCAGTCTGTCACCTGTGCTCTCACTCTGTCAATTACAATGGCGTTGCCGTAGATATAGTGTCTATGGGCAACTCTAGTTCTTCTTTATTATATCGGTGTGTTTTGGTGACTTTGGGACTATCTATTGAATTTTACGACTTGGCTATTTTAACGGACTCTGATTGTTTTCAAAAACGACTTACCTGATTGTGATTTTCGGAACTTTGTACTGTTTAACCTGTACGCCAAGCGAGCGCGCGCCATGTTACACTCCCGTTCACTCGGGACCTTTTTGGCGGGAAAATTTCTAGGTTAGGAAATTTTTTGCAATATTGCAAATTTTGCTATATTTTCACTTTGAGACAATATTTATGGATAAAACTTACAGGAAGTCTTGTTGAATGTATAAACTATCGAATAAAATTATTTTTGGTTGCTAGAAATTGTAATAAAGTATATAAATTACACTGTATAGCATAATAGTAGTATAAACTTCAATTTTAGTGACAAAATTACTACTAATTTGAATTCTACACCTTTGTTTTTGGAGAAATTTATATGAAATTGTTTGGAAATATGTATATTTTATGTTTTATGTGTTTCCATTCGTTACTCATACCAAAATATTAAAATATTAAAAAATTAAAAAAAAAAAATAAAATAATATTTTATCTGTGACATTTCGAACAATATTTCTAAAATATGTTCGTGTGAATTTGAAATAAATACAACGTCATGTTATTTCAAAATATGTAGGAAAACTATTTTTACTTACATTTTACACTAAAAATAAATGAGAATTTGAAAAATAACACATTTATAACCCGCCCGCCAAAACAGGCCTTTCGGAATTTGAAGTACTTTTGGCAATTTACTTTTCACTTTTTATACCACAAATTACATATCTACGTGTTGACTATATTACAAGGAATATAAAAAAGTATAATACTTTCGTTTTTAGTCCAGACACAAATATAAAATTCTATAAAAAAGACGGACGGACCTTCATCAAAGTGACACGTGGAACGCCGGAAGTTCAGAGTGATTTCTTTTTTTTTTTTTCTAAGAAACATTGCCAGGTTATGGTTTAAAATAAAAGAGCATATCTTTGTCTTTGATACTAATATCTATTGCATAGTGTCTTTGGTTTTGTTTAAAACGAAAAAATAGTTTTTTCATAGGTAGACATGTTTACATAATTCTGATCTAATTCGATCACTACTTGGCGGGCGTAAGGTTGGTATTGCGCGATCGAAAGTGAGCATGGCTTGGCGTACAGGTTAAACGACAACCTGCCCCTCAAAAACGGACTTACGCATATGCAATGAGAAGTGTATTTTGTGTGAATTGCGGCTCTGCTGGTGGTTCTATGTTGGTAGACATTGGTACTAAAAGTTGCTAAATGTTTTAGGATATTGTTTTTCAGTTTCAAAAAATCACTGGGAGCTATGAAAAACTATAATATTAGTAGATCTATTGTAACCTCAAAATCTGATACCTTCTTGAAATATATCTATTCTGCAGCTAGTCCGCTTTAAAAGCGACACATAATTTTCCGATGGTCTTGGTTCCAGGGCGAACAATGTACGGGCGCAGAACAATGTCCTAGATTACGATTGAAAATGACTGACTAGATCAATGAAAGATTTTGAATCGAATGACGAATAGCCTATATTACAATAAATAAAATTCACATTTGTCACTGGGTAGCTGGAAATATAACAAACGATGAAAAAGAAACCGTAATGCTATAGATTTACAGTGATATTTTGTTTTCAACAAATGACACATTTAGCTTGCAGTTGAGCAGAGGTCACGGGTAAATACTCGGCAGAGAAACGCAGCGAGACATAAAAGTGAATCCCCTTTTATTAGACGCTATTAAATTGATATTTGTAAATAACACTCAGTAAATTCTAAACTTTTTATCGTTTATTTATAAACTAACAGCGCCTGCGATTTCTATTGCATAGAATCTTTTATCGTTTGTTTTAAAACCGAATAAATTAGTAATTTACAGGGTTTGAAGCTTTATTTAATAAACAATAATACTTCCCCAACTTAAACGGTAATGATATAGATATACTGTATCTATATAGACATACTCGTACATATACACTTCGGGCAATATCCTCTCTATGATCAATGGGTGAGAAGTAGTAAGGTGTAGTGGGCATTGATAGGTTATCGTGATGACGATGATACACAGATAAATAGATACTTTACACTTATGATGTTCAATTTCATAAAAAACGACCAAGTGCATAGACAGCTATAACACTCAGGGTTCCGTACTATAATATTATACTAATTGAAAAATCGTAGTAACGTCAATATACAATACAATACAATAACTTTATTTCAGGCATCAAGGACTTAAAAATTAAGAACATTGGCCCATAGCAATATATACCTTAACCTAAAAATATATATAAAATATAAATATAACACTATTAAGGAAACTTTCTTCTTTGGCGCGTATCCCTGTATCGGCGAAGCAGTACCCCAGAGGGCCAGAAATCGGGAGCAAGGAATGTCTCTTTGTATTTTGCAGGAACCTGGTGTACGTACGATTTGAAGTTCGTGGACCTCTTAGACTCCAGACGCGGCAAATGTAAATAGATTGGATCCTCTATGCGGCATCGGCTTCGTTCTTCCACGAAACGCAGGACGACTTCTCCCGACGTACTTTTGTTCAAACGGAAGATATAGAGCTGTATGGTGGGCTCCACAATACGCAGAGTTGTACTTGCGTTTAATATGCACTAAGAAAATATGAAAAGGGAATTTAGAAATGGATTAAAAATATAAAAATGAACTGAATAAAATCCTCTATCGTTCTAAGCAGGACTAGCTGGTTCAAGCACGTTGCTGCCGCAGAAGAAACAATTTAGAACATATCGTTTCGAATTTGGAATAGTTAAATTGTTTAATTAGGAATTCATTGAAATCTAAACTGAATTCCTTTCAAATAAATATGTCAGTACCCACCTAAATTCACAATTCAGATGATGTTAATTGTCTTCCGTTGTCAAACACTATCGTTGGTGATTTGACTTGACTTTACTAAAACACAGTTACTTGAACTAAAAGCTTAAGAGATAAGGAGGGAACAATAATAATTTTTTACACTTCTTTGTCGTAAAATACCTTAGAAAAGTACAGTATTTTCAATTTTTAAAGCAAACTATTGTAAACTATGACCATCTTCTGTTTGTTCTTCTTTTCTGCATTAGCGCTCAAAATTCCCATGACAAACTTGGGCCTCTCCCGCAGAGTGAGAGAAAGAGAGAGAGAGAGAGAGAGAGAGAGAGATAGAGAGAGGTTAATCCACCATTTTTAAGCCATAATATTTTGAGCGATTTCCCATAGTTATTAGCCTTTTACGACATCCAATGTACGAAATAGGGTGTTATATTATTTACGGCACCGTCATATGACAATATGGATGGCCATATTTTATCACATATAAAAAAATCAACAAATAATATGATCATAGCAATATAATCATTAATTACCTACTGAGAAAAATGTTCATAACACATTGTAATCACATGTATGTATAGACGGACAAATTGGTCAAAGGTCCCGTTTGGGTTTTTTTTAACACAGAACCCTAAAAATTATACATATTTTGTTGTCTATAAGGGTCTCTTCATAATCAATGTTGAATATTTCTTTTTGTGATGCTTGAAAAATTATAGAACAGCCCCATGAAAATCAAATAAAAAGCAGCCACTTGTGAGATTCGTGCCATGAGAATAAAAAAAATATCATCGTAATCTCACCAGCACTTAGATAAATTTTTATATATTATAGCCAGTCACGCGTTTGCTATATTTTGGTGTAGTACGAATGGGTTGGCTCGATTGGGGATGGACAATACTCTAACAGAATATCAACTTAATGATGTTTGTTTCGTTTTTTTATACTATATATGGTGATAATCGAGCACACAGTCCACCTGTGGTAAGTGGTTGCTGTGGCCCATAAACATCTAAATCTATTAAAAAAATAGTATGAGAAGAGTACTGAACCGGATACCCCTTTTACTAGTAATGACGCATTCTACTTTAGTCCTCGGGAGTGACAATGTACCTACTAACGAAACAATCGGAAAATAATAGATAAGAAAATCTAAAAGTAATAAAATGTTTTTTTTTTTTTGATGACGGTTATAAAGGAAAATGGCGAACTTTCATATACATTTTTGTTACACCTTTTTTGCATCTGCAGATAAAATATGTGTAAAACAGTATTTAGATTCCTGAAATACATTGTATTAAGGTTTACTATTAAAGGAAACACAAACAGAAATATACATTACATTTACTATACAACATGTAACAAAAACCCTGTGGTTCGGCGTTTTTGGGAAGTTGACCAAACTTGATCATTTAGAGAAAGTAAAAGTCGTAACAAGGTTTCCGTAGGGGAACCTGCGGAAGGATCATTAACGTATATATGATGTATTATAAAATACATTATATTTATAATATAATCCAAATAAAAATGATATATTTGTTCCAATTGGTGGTCACTCGTGCGTCGCTCCTTCTCCTCTGTTTCGAACGTGTCGGTCGTACGAAGCACCCTATCGTATTGTTGTGAGACAGACGATAGATACGATGCGCAAGTGCGACGCGCTGAAGACTTATATATATATATATATATATATATATATATATATATATATATATATATATATATATATATATATATATATATATATATACATAAATATAAGTAATATTTTCTTCTAAATGTATTGTCAGTCGTAACAAGACTGTAGTTTATTCAGATTTAAAACGCATTAACCGCCGCGATAACCGTCATAACTCTTAACTAAAATCTCTGATTTTGGACTTTAAGGCCGAATACGACGCGAACGACCTTGCGTTTCGCAGCAAACCACGCGCCGCCCGTACGTTTTGTTTATATAGACATGTATAATATAATCAAAGGCGTACGGGCTTTGATTATATTATATTTGACTGAGCTAGCTCAGTATGCAGAGTAATGAACAACACAGAGAGCATTGCTTACTTCTTAAATAAATCTTTCTAATTTATAATATTAGTTCCTATAGATTATAAATTCTGTACTTTATTCGTTATAAAATATTGTACGAAAAGTTATTGAATTGATATTGATTTTTTTAATTTTTGCATCGTACGTAAAGAACCTCATATAACCGAAAATGTTTGTTCTTGTGAGTCTTACAAGATGCCGTAATGCAAATTGCATAAATAATAAAGAAAAAAAAACTAAAAAGTCGGTGATTGTCCCATAGTGTGTATGTAATCTACATGTAAGTAAAAAGTGTAATCATCCCAAACTGTGTATGTAAATTCTCACAAGACTACTCCGACTGGTCAATCACTTCACATCCGAAGTATTTCGGTTTTTCTTAATTATGTACTTACACCATGCTTTCGGACAATACATTGACTATGACATTATTTGCGGTCTCTGTGCTTGCACTACTCTGTACATTCTTTTCCGACTGGGTCTTGATATTTAAATTTTTAGTGTTTCTCACTTGAAACTAGAAAAGTATAAATGATCAGTTTGGCTAATATAAATGAGTAAAAATGCAACCTTGTACCTTAATTTGTAGGTAGAACTGCTTCGGTCAAAATTGGATCTTACAATCGATGAAATAGGGTATCGGAATAGGAATGAAAAAAAAAGATTAAATCTATTCGGGGTAAGAGGGACATACAGGTTCGATCAGGGGTGGCAAACTAAAAAGAAGTCGACCAGTTATATTTCTATATTTATTTAATCATACAAACAGTAATATATCTCCCTAACTAGTTTTCCCTAGTTAGTCACTCTTTAAAAATAACAATGGCACTTTGGATTTTAAACCTTTGCGGTCGTATACACGGTTAAAAATTGTTGTTATTAGTATATTTTACAGTTTTGATGCGGCGTATGCAGATATAATTTCATTTTTTACCGCATTGACAGCCGCAGAAGTCATGTGAAGTTCGCCAACACGCATTGGGGCTGCGCGGCGGATAATTCCTTGCCTTTAGGAACCCTCTCAGAAATGAAAGGAGCCCTGTGCCCAGCAGTGAGACGTATATAGGCTGTAACTTTACTTTACTTGTATGTTACCCCGGTTACTACCAGCTTTCCTGTTCATCAAACTCCAATTTGTCCACTTTTAAGTGCCATCGGTAGTGCGTCCGTTGACTCTCATAACCGACCTCAAGACATTAGATCAGCGTGTTGGGTCTGCCGCGTGCTTCTGCCACAACGGTATCAAAGTAACACCTTCCAACAACGTCCTATGTAACTCTTCCGGCTTATATCCCACTTTTACTTTTTTCTAAAGCTTATTTGCGACATCGCTTACTCCAAGACAGCCATGAGTGTATTCGTTACGTATACATTCCCGCATCGTACGACAATGTAACCCTGCATGTGTGACGTCACGCGAGGTAACATTATCGTTTCCATAACTTAGCAGTCTTAAGCAAGTTAGGTCATGCAGCCCCAACGAGAGGCGGACTTCACATAATGACTTTGAAATTTTTTTATATCTCAAACATGCAGGATTCTTTACAATGTTTACATTGACTGATGAGCACGTGATAAATCAGAAATTAAAATAGTTGCAATTAACAATTTCATTGTTGCCAGCGGGGATCGAATACTGACTGCTTGCGTACTGTGAAATGTACGGCAGCGGCAGCAGCCATTGAGCCACCACAGTTCTAATAGATATATCCTATTTACAATCTTAAACTGAAAGTCTCTTAGAGAAAAATTTTAAGAAATAATATATTAATTTCGGCCTCTCAGTATATCTATGAAAATTTGATGTATGTTCACAAAATAAAGTTAGTTTTAGTAAAAAAAGTGACATACACTATGTAAACACTAGGAACAAATACAAGCTGGTGCTACCAGTTTCTCGACTCCAAAGAGTCAGTAATTCATTCTTGAGGCAATGTATACGCTATTAAAATAAAGTCCTAGAAAATATACAAGGTCTTTCTATTACCAAGTTTAAATATTTAATTAAACAAAAACTGAATAAAAAGGGTTATTATGATACAAATGAGTACATGGTTGATAATAACCCCTGGGAATGAGGTGGTCGCTTCCAAGCTGTTTCTAAAATAATTTTGTAAATATTTTGTGACCCTTGACATTCATTTTATTTAAAAAAAGTCCTGCTGGGTTTCTTGCTGGTTCTTCCCAGTACAGAGGTTTTTTTTTTCGAACCAGTGGTAACGTAAAATATTGACTTTCAATAAGAATTACTTGTAATCTATATTGAATAAAAAAATATTCTATTCTATTCTATTTTATTGAATATTACACATTATTAAATTTACTTTAATTTTATTTATTAGTCATTTGAAATTCAAAACATTTGTAATTGAGTTAAGGTACAAATAAATTTTTTGATAAAAACTACATACAATTTGCATTTTCTTCACTGTCTTCATATGCAACCTTTATTAATACACTGCTGAACTGTCATTAGTCCCGCTTTTTAAAGAAAATATAGGATTGTAGTCCAAAATTTGGGATTCACGGCAACATAGATAACTATCGCAAACGAAAATAAGAATATTTGTAGGTAATAAGAATTTTCATGAGGTGATGAAATCTTCTAAAAATAAAGTAAAACAAAATTAAAATTTAAAAATTATTTATTTACAGACTTACATAGTTAGCTTAATCTATAATAAATAGGTTATTATTTCGAATGAATGTTTTTCTATTTTAAAATAATAATAATGTTAATAATTATCCTTTGGCAACGGCGGCAGCTTGCCCAACCACCTGTACAGCTGGTCCGGCCTTAATAATTCCGTCACGAATATTTCTCCCAACTTTCTCCTAGAAGAAATACAAAAAATTCAATTATTTTATGAGAAAGTTCAATTATTTAATAATACAAAATTATTAAAAACCCATATACTCCGCAATAAGTGCATTATTACTAACACCCAACAAATTTATATTTTTAAAATTTTCGCATGAATAAATACAATTAATTTTACATTATTTTTAATCATATTGAAGTGACAACCAAAGTAAACGATTCACTTGAAGATAAATGATCACTGTGGCATGGTGTATGGACTTATTGCTTTATTGATGGTAGCTTGAGGCTGCTGTGTTTCGTATTATGAGTGAAGAGAACCTGAAACTCTACTTCACATCTAAATTTTGATTCCTAATCTAGGATAGATGTAGATGTCTATGGGTCAAACCACTCACTTACCATCAGATGAATTGTACCCATTTGCCACCATTAATTTATAAATAAAATAATGAGACAATAAAAATCTACTTATCCCAATGTGCAACAAAAACGTTAAGATACTTACAATTTTTTTAAATATCTTCCACTTTGGGCTGGCTGAGGTGACGGTAAGGGCTGCCAAGCAAGCCATTACGAAGAAGAGGATCTTCGTGAAGTTCATTGTAGAGGTTGGCTCGTAAAGTGGTTTTGATGTATAAGAAGTAAGGACGTCTCGTATGGAATGACGGATGTGCGAGCACCGAGCAGAATTTATACAATAAAAGCGACCAAGTTATTTATGGAGCTAATAAACAGTATCTGAAGCCAAATTGAACCTTATGTTACAACTGCATACTGAATTATGTGTATTGAAGTAATTCGAACGTAATAAAATATTAACGATAAGACGTGGCACTGAACGTGACATAGCGTGAACTTTGGGTGGGAAGTTCCGGTGTACGGAAAACTCTGTGAACCCCCGAATTAATGGTGGTGCGTAAATCACAAATAACGTAATTAAAATGTTCATTAATTTTTTTAATAAAATATTGAATGATGAATGTAATTTATAGTGAATTCGCACGTTCATACCTATTTCAGTCAATATGCATTTGGATCAGGTGATAGTAAATAATCAGATATTAAATTTGAGTAATTACAAAATAATCAGTAATACAAAATAGAGTAAAAACTAAATGGCAGATTAGACATGGCACATCAGAAAATTAATTAATTCAAATAAAAGTGAACTATATTCTTGGTTAAAATTATGCGAATTTTCGGAATTGAAATTATATAGTAGTTTACATACTTTTAGAAGTGAACCACAGAGTTAATTTAAAAGTTCTTTGTCATATTCAAAGCAATTTAATTAGATAAGAATATTGATTGTATAGTTTAAAATTAATATATATCATGGGGCGTTTATTTTATTTTGTCAATATTTTTTTTACAGGATATGGGTGACGAAAGTGCGCACAGTCTACCTGATGGAAGGTGGTTTCTGTGGTCCATGGACAACTACATCTATCTTCGATTACGAATCGAAATGCAGATGCGTTGTCACCCGTGAGGACTAAGATGGAATGCCCCGTTTCCTGTAAAAAGGGTCTCCCGTGCTCTACACTCACCATACGAAACACAGCGTTAAGCTGCTATTTTACGCTGGTATTCTGTGAGAGCGTGGTCCTTCCCCGGTCGGGCTGACCCAGTCGTGCTATAACTGTACTACTAATATAATTACAACATGGGCCTACTACGTAACAGTCTGTCAAGTAAAGTCAAGTCTATCGCTGAACATATAATGTAGGCCTCCCACATAAATTGTCTCATGAAGGGATTATTTACCACAGCTACTACGCTTGTCCGGCAGGTTAGTAAACATTTTTTTATTATTTTCATTTGTTTCAGGAAGATTCTGTGGACATAACCTGCTTTATGTTCCCCTGTCATCTCTACGGGATAGTGGAATCACTTACGTTAAATATTCAGTGTTTAATATTTTACTTCAAAATAATAAAACGTTAGAATTAAATACTTATTACACATAGTATAGCGTTGCTGCTGTTATAATTATTATAGTTGTAGCATGAATGGGTCACCTTTAGTGGGACAGAAGTTAGCTCGCAAAGAAACCAGGGTAAATTAGCTGCTACTCGTAATTACTTCTGCGGTTTTCATGGTAGAGAACTGGAAATCAAACGGAAACTTGAAATGAGGCATTAGGTTTTAGTCCAAAAGGTGAAACGTAACAAACAAACAGAAATGAAAACTTTTTCAAATATAGATGATAAAAAATATATATTTAAAGTCACTCTTTTATTTGATTACCACTGGTTCGAAAAAAAAAATCTGCCCTGCAAATGGAAACTTCTGTCCTGGAAAAAGATAGATATAGATGTCTATGGGCATAGCATCTGCTTACTATCAGTTGAATTGTGTGCGCGTTGTAACCCTTATTCTAAAAAAAATTTATTTCTTCGT
Source organism: Parnassius smintheus behrii (assembly GCA_036936625.1). Taxonomy (NCBI): domain Eukaryota; kingdom Metazoa; phylum Arthropoda; class Insecta; order Lepidoptera; family Papilionidae; genus Parnassius; species Parnassius smintheus. The sequence goes on along the minus strand of JAUPFT010000026.1, from coordinate 13,420,758 downwards.
CTTAAAATTATTACTTTTGTCAAAAACATTTTTTTTTCATTTTCTACCGTTTCGAAATAAGTTTACTCTAACAGAAAAAGAAACGATTAGAATAATTTCAGGTATCCTCTTTTTTATTATTTACAGTCGATTTTAAGGGGGAATAGATTTACAATTTGACTGTATGTTTTCCTTTTTTAATAAAAATTATATATATATATATATATATATATATATATATATATATATATATATATATATATATATCTTATATACTGAATACTGAAAATGATATATTGAACGAGAGATGTGTGTCAGGATTGTGCCAAACGGAAGTTCGTAGTCTCTGCCTTGGTGACAGGCGTGTGTAATGTTACGTTATGTTATATATTTCAAGAGTTTTATCTAAAAATCTACTCCTTAGGATGTTAAAATAAGGCACGATTTTTAAAGGTAACTATTTGAAACACTTCTTCACTTCACTTTGTGATATTCTGAATCTCTTATTTCATCGAAAATGGTGAAAAACATTTTTCAATAGAAAGTGTAAGCTGATTTCATGGAACCAAAAATAATATTATGCCTTCAAATTCTTTAGTTAGAGCTGGTCGGAGATCTCAAATCTTCTTAGTTCTTCTATAACACTTTGTCATAGCACACGCCACAAAATCTGAAACTATTTTATACTTTGGGTATGGTAATTTGTTGTTGTTTTTTATTAAAATAAAAACTAAAAGATGTTTCAACATCCTGAAACACAGTTATGGATGTAATGTTATTTGGCAAGAGTAAATCTGACAACTTAGTGAAATCATCGCAAAATCCTTGTGTTGCGGCTTAGGCGTTGAGCCATTGAGCAATCGTATGTATAATTTCGCATCAATAGCTTAAGCTAGAAAAACAGGCGTAATCAACTGAAAAATCCCAATGTGCTCGTTGTTAGCCTAATTCTACAACAAATGCTTGAAGGTGCTCTCTGTTTTACTAGATGAGAATAAAAAGACACAGCTATAGTGATAAATATTACATAAGATATATTTGCGATAGTTAACGATTCTAAGTAAGGATGTTAAAGTTTAATAATCATATAAACAATATTACATCAATTTGTAATAACCCGATGGATTTGCGCGGTCGTTCTAAGATTCTAATAAACGGGGATTTACTTTGTCTCATAAACGCGGTACTTTTAAATTTACAGACGCTTCGACACGTATCCATTATTAAATTGCATCGTATTAACTCTTCGTTTGAAATAGTTCTTATAATTAATAGCAAAAGCTTCAATTTTAAATAAATTTTTGTGTAATAAAAAATAACAAAAAAAAATGAATATTTGAAACCATCGATGCTATATAAGGAGTAAATCATTCCAACATTATTCATTCTACCCATGACTTTTAGCAGCCAGAATTATTTGAAATTAGTAAATAAAGAGTACTATCACAATAAACCTTGCCAAGTTTTTTTTCTTCGTATTTGCCTGTTTTGCCGCTGTCAGTGTTACTGCTGTTTCCCCAAATTGGAAAATATTAAGAAAATATGTAGATTCTTAAATTAATATCAACTCTTTTTATGTTATGGAGATCAATCTAAATTAATATGCCTTGCCATTAGTAAATAGATACGTATTGTAATTTAAATAGCGTTATGATGACGGCCTCGTTAGTCTAGTGTTCATATGCGCGACTGATGAGCATGAGGTCTCGAGTTCGAATCTCGGGTCAAGCTAAAAAAATCAGATATTGGGTTTTTCTGTCAAGAAATTTTCAATAGCAGCTCGGAGTAAGAGAATTAAAGAGGTAAATGGAAATATTAGGAGTGCTAGCAACATTACTAGTATTTTATTTAAAAAAAAATGATAAAACTCCATAGTGTTGTATTTAAATAATAGTCGCTACAAAACACTATATTAAAACAGTAAAAACAAGTAGTAAAATAAAAGAAAATGTGCAAGCGACTTCTATATAAACTATTAAGGATAACTCAGAAAAACTAATAATAGATCCTAATCAAAATTGTATAAGATCACTCGAGAAGCACCAGCTTTCAAAGAAAAAAAGAATCATCAAAATCGGTTCACTGAGAAAAAAGTTATGAGGTAACACAAAAAAATGTAGTCGAGTTGGGTACCACCTTCTTTTTGAAGTCGGTTAAATACTTGTTTCTGTGCAGTAAAACCATATTCAATGAATTATCATTATGTTTGCAGGAAAAAGTTAGATTTTACATACGCGACGGTGTTATTAAACCCGGACCAGTAGTGTAAGTCGCCGGGTAAGCTTCACAAAATAAACAAGGAAAGACGATTATAGTTCTATAAATAAAAATATATTGCTATCCTTTACGCTAATATTAAAACACGGCTCGACTGAATTGGATGATTTTTTTTTGTGTGTCCCTAGATGGTTTAATTGACATTTGGATCCGGTAGGTGGAGCTGTTGTCGAAATCAAGAAATGACCCGAGCGAAGCCGCGACAGGTCGTTAGTTAGTTATAATTTAATTGTTGTAAGAATGAATTTAAATAACTACGGAATTGTATTGACTAGCCTTAAAGAAAGAAATGAAATTTACTATTTTGTACATGACTAAAGATTTTCTTCTTATTCGATTGTGAAAATTATGTAAAGTAATTTGAGAAACCGCCACGGCAGGGAACATCAATTCACTAGACAAACGTGTATATTAAGATTATAACGTCCTTCAAAGGAAGATCTTCAAAAGAAGATTGGAAAACCCTTTTCAGTGCCTAGAAGAGTGTATTCTGCAAGACCCGTCGCAGAAAAACAGAAAAACTCTGCGATCACACTCTTGATATCACGGCTGTTACGGGAAATGAAGCCGCTGTCTTCAGCAGATTTTACAATATACAGACAAACTTCAAACATACTTCAAATATGATGGCCGATTGTGGCAGCATCGTTTCCGGGACGCCTGAGATGTTGAGTGAGATTGAGAGGTTCTATAGGCAACTTTCACGTCATCTTTGGAGCCACACGCAAGTGAGAGTAACGATCCCAGAGCATGTCTTATCTGACACTATTCCAGTGATATCCCGGACGTCAGTCTGAGCGAGATTAGAATGGCTCATAAGCACCTTAAAAACGGTAAGGCTCCACGCGAGGATAGAATTACAGGGGAGGTTCTGAAAGCAGATGGAAAACCTGTTATTGAACTCCGGAGGCGTGGAGCAGAAGTGCGGTGGTCTCGTTATTCAAGAAAAGTGACGACGCTCTCTTGAAGAACTACAGACCAATTTCCCATCTAAACTGCGTCTACGTGCTGTTTTCGAGTGTCATCACGAATCATCTCGCACGCAGTTTCAATGACTTTCAGCCTCCCAAACAAGCCGGTTTCCGAAAAGTCTACCATAGACCATCTGCAAATACACCTTTGGCAAATTGTTCAGAAGACCGAAGGCTAATCTACCACTTTGCCTTGCGTGTATGGACTATGAGAAACCTTTTGATTTCGTCGAAATTTTGGCGGTGCTGCCTGCCCTTCAGCGGTGCTAAGTTGACTGCTGAAATATCAAAATGCTAAAGTATTTGCACAGTTGGTATACTATGGCTATACAAGTACAGAACCAAAGTACAAAACTCATCTAATTAAAACAGAGAGATGTAAGATAAGGTGACTGTATATATTTTTTATAGGATAATGGTGACAAACGAGCACACAGGCCACCTGATGGTAAGTTGCTGCTGTGGCTCGCAGACAGCTACATCTATCGTGGATTATGAATCTAAATAAAGATGCATTGTTACCCGTGAGGACTAAGGAGGAGTGCCTCGTTTTCAGTAAAAAGTGACTTCGGTTCACTGCACTCACCCTACGAAACACAGCAGAGTTACTGCTATTTTGTCCTGAAATTCTGTTAGGGCGTGGTCCTTTCCCGGTCGAGCCAACCCATTATAGTTACAGCTATAATATGGAGGCAACATGGCTCTAACACGTATCCACACTAGATGGAGTGACGACCTGGTAAGACATGCAGGAAATCGATGGATGCAGGTGCCTCAAGACCGTGCTTTGAACTGAGCTTTGTGCGTGGACTTGTGAAGGGATGTAATGATGAATGAAAGATCCCCTTTTCATCATTGTACTTTAAACAGCTGATGAAGATATAACGAGAGAAAAAGTTCGTGTTATTTGTCTAACATTTCGTAGGCGGCAGGTAGGCTAATGGAATATTGGATTTGTGATTATGTAGACGATAGGTTATCCACCTATTACTTCTTTTTCAATTTTCATTTTAACCCTAATGTTTTCGGCTATACGTGGTCCGAGTAGCTCGCTACATTTCGTTCTCTGCCTGTACCCTATGGGATTTCGGACGTCTATGCTATGTTGACACACTTTATTATACAAAATATTATTTTTATTCGTAATTTAAAAAAGAAAAGCTTTCATATGTCATTAAAATGTTTTATAATTACTTACTACTACGGTATTTATGGGGTCACCTTTCGTTACTTAAAAACAAGAGGTCCGATTCGAATAATTTAAAGTGAATCAACATGTTCATAGTCAACCTTGATTTTGAAACTATTAAGTTGGATAATGATTTATATCTAATCACGAGTGTCATCATCTTTCGATTCTACCAGTGTTTTGATTAAATAATTTGAACAAAAAGCGCTTATTGTGACTTAACTATAATAGTGAATTAGAATTTTTAGTGGGATACAATGAGTGCTATAAACAAGTAGTACATTATGTACATGTATCATCAAGAGTTTTCGCAGCGCACGCCACGTATTAATGTTGTATGTAAATTTTTGATACCATTTTTACAGGATAGGATGACAAACGAGCACACAGTCCACCTGATGGTAAGTAGTTGCTGCGGCCCATAGATATCTATCCTCGATTGCAAATCAAAATGCAGATGCGTTGTCACCCGTGAGGATTAACCCGTGGAATGTCACGTTTCCAGTAAAAAGGGTCTTCTCTACACTAACCATACGAAACACGGCATTAAGCTACTATTTTACGCTGGTATTCTGTGAGAGCATGATCCTTCCCCAGTCGAGCCGACCCATTCGTGCTACAACTATACCTATAAAAATATACCAATATAACTGCAGCATGGCTCTACCACGTATAATTTAATTGATTTACATGCAAACCATGGGTTACATTTTTGCAATTTTCGTAGGAATCACAATTTTTTGAAAACAAAATACAGCTTACGTTACTTGTTGATTATTTAGCTTCCCATAGTTGAAAGAATTCTCAAAAATCAAATGAGTACTTTGAGTTTATCCACTTTACATATTTTCATTCTCCCATTGCACGTAGTAAAGCAGCGCTATTAAAATTATCAATTTAATTGTTACTGTTGGAGATCAAACCCAGGCTGCTCACCTTCTGTGAAATGTACGGTAAGCAAATAAGCGCTCACAAAATTATCAACTTAATTACTAGTAACTTTTGAAATATAATTTTTTTTGATTTTGCGGTTGGTGGTAAAGGAAAACATATTTGAAAACATTTAAAAATAAAATAAAATAAATGTTATCTATCAACATACAACAGAACAGCGGGATGGGAACTCTTCTCTCTAAAAATCCTTTCAGATGGGAAAACCATAGCTCTACATCAGAACGATATTACGGTAAATATATTTCAAGAGAGGCATTATAAAGTAAGCATATGAATTTCTTCGCCTATGCAAGATGAAAATAGAATACTCAGCTAAGGCTAAGGGATTTTACCGACTGATTTCTCGACAGCTCCACTAGCCGCATGGTAAGTGACCATAAGATTGACCATTATTTTTTTGTCGGTCTAGTAATTAAATAATTGATGTATTATTTTTTTCAACAATTTATTCGTTATATAATTGGATGTTCTACAATTCTCAAAAATTACCACGCAGGCTGCAGAATTAATATAAGAGTACTAATTTGATGCCTAACATTATATAAAGAAACCTTGTGTCTTTCTGAGCTTTATGAATGTTTTTATATAGTTTCCAATTTGCCTGTTTAAAGCGGAGTGACCATATTATACTCTTTGCCAGTTGTCGCAATGAAATAAAACACATAATATCACTATACTCAAACTTAACTTTATGTGATAAATGGCTGAATTCTGATGTGTGTCATCATGTCTCCACTGATAGCCACAAATCTGATCATGGTTATCAATTTTATTTGGGAATCTGATAAACCTATGATAATTCACTTACTAATTAAGAAGTAAGCAGGGCTTACAGTACTCTTGGGATTAGGGTTGCCAGATCGGAAGACCAAAATATCTGGATAAAATTTGAAAATGTCGGGATTTTAAGGTTTTTGTCGGGAGAAATAAATGTTAAAAAATAAAAATGTAAAAAAATATTATTTTTTAAATTAATGGGCTACAAATATACTTAACATAGTTGACAGATAATTAATGTTTAGATACTACTTTTCTATGAAAAAGTTTGGTATTATAAAATTTATATAAAATTATCTATATAAAAGTCAGGTTTTACATCATTACAAAAAGACTGTTGACTGAAAAACGTTATTTTGATAACAAAAACAAAACATATCAAGTGAATGTTGGCAACGTGAAAATCACAATTATTTCAATATATATTACTCGAAATTATTTACGTAAAAAGATAATTTATATTCACACAAAAACTTTCATGACAATTTTATAATAAAACAATATACTAAAACACTAATAAAACACTAGTAAAATCAAAAAGTCTACACAATAACATTCACGCGAAAATGTCGTACGTAATGAACGCAGATTATAAATAAATATCCATAAGATAACTGTTTTTTATTGCATTGGAGAATAGAAAATTTTATATTGATTCTATAATGCCAAACTTCTTCATTGAAAAGTAGTCTCTAAATATAAGTTTTAGTGGTTTAAAGTGGTGTGGGTGTGCGCGGTCGAATCCGACCGCGGCGCTATTCCGTCAAAATTCAAGCGGAGATTGAAGGGTTAATTTTGGGGTTGTCACAGGCATTTGTCATTGGACTTTATTTAGTCTAATTAGTAGCTCAAGTCATTTCCCTTTTTGGTATATAAATTATTTAGTGAACTAAACACGCTTTCACAGTAAGCATTGCTTACAGGAATTGACAACACAAATGATAATTTTTTAAAATTATTGATTGCATTTTTTTTAAATAAGTCCAAATGTTGTCATTTGACATGTCCTTGCCTTTCGGAAGATGCCCAAATATTTCTCGATGACAACAGTAATCAGTATATAAAGAATCTTGGTCAATATCGTTTGAAATATTGAGAATGTCGGGCAACGGGGATAACTCTTTCCACGTAAATAAATTTGCACTTTTTAGAGACAATATAGCGAATTTTTGTATAAAGAGTTTTCAGAAAAATCATAGCGGTCATGCAAATATAGAATAGCTCGTTTTAAAAACTGTTCAGCTTCGACGCAAAAAAGGTTTTTCTCACTATTCAAAATATTTCTTAATAAGGTTCTATTTCTACTACCGAAGAATTTATCGTCGAATCTTTTTTTAAGATGACTCATTAGTTTTTTCATTACACTGTCAATTTCCAAGACAGTCCATGCATCACTTTCCATTGCTAAAATTGTTGCTTGGAACTTCAACATTACGTTGTGTGCAAAGTATAAATACGCTTCCGAAATTCCTTCCTGTTTACATTCGTCAACCACTTCACTATTATCAATATGGCTTAAATTTCTGGTTACAAACTCCCACATCTCCTTTCGACATTCTTATTCCCATCTCAATAAAAAATACTGCTTTACAGCTGGCCAGCGACACATTAAACGATCTAAAGCAGGCAAAAGAGACTCCAATCTTGTTGGGACAGCACATTGCACAGTGCATCCACAAGATATTTTAGCAGAAATTTCGCTATTAGAATCAGAATCGCTATTAGACAGTAGAAGCTAGTTTCATCTGACAGTCGAGGCTGTTATAACTTATACCATGAGTTACATTGTGAAATACAAGCATTAATTTAGCTTTTGATATCTCATTTCCCTCATCGCTATCTTTCCTTACCAAGAAATTTTGAAGATTACCTGATACCTTCTGTGACGATTCCAGTTTACCGTGTTTTTTTGTCTGCTTATGTTTTTCTAAACCATGACTCTCATACTTGATTGAAATATCAGTTTGACACAATTTACATACAACGGTAAAATTATCTTTTTTGGTATCCACTTTGAGTAGTCTGGACGATTTTCCCAGTTATTATAATAAACTGTATAAAACTCTTTTTTCTTAGATGGCCCAGCTCCGGCCTCCTTGTCTATCTTTTCTGGTGATTTAGATGCCGACATTATCTAAAACAAAATAGCATTACCGCTAACGTCACACCAAAAAGTCACATTACACCATGCCAAATATACCCAAGTACCACCAAGCCATAGAAATAAAATGATGTGAATTTAAATAAAATATTTAAATCTTCTATCTATAATACGTAGCGAAATTAATTAAAAAACACAGAACACTATGATTTGACCGCGATAGTATCATATAATAATATAATCTCGTTTATTGATTTAATAAACTTACTAATTTATTTAAATTTTTGAATTTTTCAAAAACCTCAAAATTTGAAAATATTATCTGTTAATTTTTGATGATAATTAAATTTTAATTATCAATATAATTTATTATGTTAGAACAGACAATAACGAAGCAGTTTTTAAACAAAAATAGAAATACAGGTTGGTAAATTCGAAAATTAATCGTTGTCGATCAATTAAATTCTGTAAGTAAATATTATTTGCTAATCGCGCATAAATACATGCGTGGGTACTAAATTAAGCTACCATAAGATCGTTCGACAATATGACATGCTTTAAAATTGAAATCATAAATAAATAACGCAGACAAAGCACAAAAAAAATTACCTATTCGAGTTTATTGTCAATAATTTCCTCTTGCGTGTTGATGTTGAATAGTGCGCGCGCGACGAAGTAAACCGGGCGAACGCGGGGTTACAGCTTACAGCATTCCACCGTTCCACGCCACGCCACCCGCCCCAGCCTCCGTTTACATGGGCCAGGGCTAGGGCCAACACCAACGTTCCGTTCGAAAATGGAGTGAACGTGAAAGTACGCGGCAATTTTAAATTATTATTTTCTATAGAACTTTTCGAGGAGCTGATTGTCGGGAGATTTTGAGTTTTGTCGGGAGTCGGGAGATCATTTAAAATGTCGGGAGAATCCAGACGAATCCCGACCATATGGCAAGCCTACTTGTGATTGATATATCTCTTCCAACCGGCGCCTCTTTCGTTTTAGATGTTATCAATCGAACATGAATATGATCCACACCTTAATATATAGCACAGCTATATAGGCTGCCTCCGATGCATCTGCGAACACTTTCATCCATGTGTCCAACCATCTTAGAATAGATATACGATTTCGTTGTTTGGGGGTTGTAAAATGCGACTATGGGAAATGCCGGAACATCTAATGACTTCCGACAGATGGTGGTGATGAAACCACAACAAGCGAGCGACCGGCAGTAGCGTCGAAGGTGCGACACGTCTGGCACTGCGATCCTATATTCGTCGCTAAGCGTGACAATCCGGGCACGACAACACGGCAACGGGAAAGACCAATTATGGTGTAAACAACAACATTATAATTCCTGATTGCGGTGTTTTAAATTATGGTCAACCAAATCTAAAAAATATCTTTTGACGGTTCACATTAATCATTCCGCAATCACTTTGCACAAGCGTACTGAGACGATTTACAATAACCTTTTACCTAAATCTGAAGAGTTATGAAGTTATCTATATTGAATTACAAAGTGTTTAGTTTTTATTGCTAATTTAAATTCGAATCTTTCAAACAAAGCAAAATATTAAAAAAAATTACCATTATCAAATTTTTTACTTGACGTCGTTTCAATGATATGTCACTATGAGCCTTACCGTAGTGTTTGGATGATTAAAATTCATTAATATGCGAATAATCGGCAAAAAGATTCAAATAATCGTTAAAAATATTCAAATAATCGAATCATTAATTTTTATATGTATTATTTGTTTAATAGAATTTTTATTTTTATAAGTCTTTAAATTACATGAATCATGAATAAAACAAGTTTATTTTTTTTACTTTGTCAGCGTAAAGGACAATGGCAAACTTTTTTTTCTGGCGTCTACAAATGCAAAATAAGTAAAAATATAGTTTATGATCCTGAACATTTTTTTCTTCGGTCATACTACTGCAGGAAGTCAGGAATTAGAGATATTCCAGTTCTTTTATGGGATAAGGGTGACAAACGAACACATAGTCCGCCTGATGGTAAGTGGATGCTGTGGCCCATTCACATCTACATTTAACCTCAATTAGAATCAAAATGCGAATGCGTTGTCACTCTTGAGGACTAAATTGGAATGCCTCGATTCCAGTAAAACGGGTCTCCGTTTCTCTACACTCACCATACGAAACACAGGAGCATTAAGCTGCTATTTTAGGCTCGTATTCTGTGAGAGCGTGATCCTGGCCCGGTTGAGCCGACCCATTTATGGTACAACCGTTATATAGCTGTAGTGTGGCTTTACCACGTATAAAAAGTTTTAACAAAATACACATTAGATTAGGACATATGGTATAAAACCCCTTAACTGGCAAATCGATACAACAACTAGTCAATGTAATTTTCATATATGTTTATATAGGGTAAATACTAGCATGGAAGGAATCCCTAAAGAACACATTAGTATATATAGAAGAGTTTTCTGAATAAAATACACTTCCACCTCGGCTGTATGTTATAAGACCTTTGTCTGTCTTATCTGACGAATCGTAAAACTACAACAACTAGTCAATTAAGTTTTGAATTGTGCATGATTATTTTTATAGCCCACAAGCTTGTTTAGATAATACATAGTAAATTATTTTATTGATATCTGTGACGGTGACTTAAGTAGACGCTTAATAATTGCATCACTTATTATTCCGCCATGGTCCTTTGTGTGAAAACCTCATATAAAAGGCCGCACTAAAAAAACCTTTACGTAATTTCAATCTCCCGCTATTTCGGCAGTTCACTTTGCGTAATTTTGTGATTTTGTGTTTGTCTTCTTATTTTGTGAATCTGTTTTAACTTTTTGGACTGTTTCTTCTATATTAGTTGAATCATGTGCCCATGTCAAAAACGATGATTGGGTGTGGTTGAAGTGGTAAAAAAACAAAAAAAAAGATTGTGGATGACTTTGAGAGGCATTAATTTTGTAATCAAATAATAATTTATCTAAACAACGACAACTCAAGTAGTTGTACTGAACGTGATTGAATAAATTTATTATTAATCTACTTTCAATTCTAAATTTTCATAATTTTGCCTCTAGAAGTATTAGAAGTATTAGAAGTTTTAATAAGCAGTTACAACAAATACGAAGAAACCGATAAATCTTGTGTTTTAAATTATCCGTTTTTAATTTATTCTGGTATTATTCAAACCAAACTATAAATGATTACTAACTCTAAATAATCTATATCGAATTTTTTAAGAATCGAATATTGTACGTTCCCATTTTTTGGTTGGCATGCTTGGTGCAATAAGTCTGACAGCTGTCAAAATGTATTTCTTTCATTTGGTTGACTATAGTGTATGCATCTTCTTCATCGTCTTATTAAGGAGTTTTTATCGATCTACTGGTGGACTAGTAACACTTTCTGCCACTATTTAGCTTTAATTTAGAATTATAGTTCAACATTTGGAATTCACGGTCTAAATTCAGCCATAGCTAATTTCTTGACACGAAAATAGGAATATTCTAGATAACAATAGTTTTCATAACATGATTAAAATTTCCAAAAAAAGTACAAAGAAATGAAAATTAAAAAAATATATTTATTTACGTTACTTATTACATTTATAGCTTAATTTATAATAAATAAGATTATCATCACAGACGAATATTTATTATTTTTTAATAATAATGATCATTATAACTACCCTTTGGCAACAGCGGTAGCTTGCCCGACCACCGCCACAGCTGGTCCGGCCTTAATTATTCCGTCACGAACATTTCTCCCAACTTTCTCCTGAAAATAATACAATTACATATTTTAATACAATTTCAATAACACCCAATAAAAAAAATTATACGGCAGTCAGTGCACTTCTGCATGACAGTAGTAATAGGTAAGAGAGTGGTGCCAACCCGGACGGGATGCAGTAATTCCACTTTGTAAATTCATATTTATATATATTTTTTAGATACAAAACAATTTTTTTTACATTTTTTTAATAAAATTTAAATGACTAGCGAAATAACAGTCCACCTAATTATGTGACTACTTCGGTACGGTATGTATGGCCTTATGGAATTATTTCTGGTGACTTAATGAGTGTAGATTTAGTGTAGTGTAGAGTGAGGGTCGGTGAGTATAGAGAACCGACACCCATTATAAAAACGAGTCACTCTATCTTAGTTCTTAGGGGTGAAAACGCATCTACACTTTGGATCCTTATTGGGTGTCTGTGTGCCCGTATCTCACTATTCTTCATTAAAGTAAAGTAGTTAGGATGTTAAAAACCTATTTATGTTAACGTGAACAACAAAAAAAGAACTTACAATTTTTTTAAATATCTTCCACTTTGGGCTGGCTGAGGTGACGGTAAGGGCTGCCAAGCAAGCCATTACGAAGAAGAGGATTTTTGCGAAATTCATGGTAGAGGTTGGCTCGTAAAATAGTTTTGATGTGTAAGAAGTAAGAACGTCTACTGCAGAATGACGAACATGCGAGCACCGAGCTGAATTTATATAATAAAGCAATAAAGTTATTTATGGGGTTAATAAACAATATATTAAGTCAAAATAAACCTTATGTTATAACTGTATACTGAATTATTTGTATTGAAGTAATTCGAACGTAATAAAATATTAGCGATAAGACGCGACACTGACGTAGCGTGAACTTTGCGAGGGATCTTCCCTTGATACGGAAAACTTGTGAACTCCCGATTTAATGGTGTTGCGTATACCAAAAATAACGTAATTAATATGTTTATCAATATATTAAATATAATATTAAATGATGAATATAGTTTATAGTGAATTCTCACGTTCATACCTATTTCGGTAATTTTGTACAATCGCGAACAACAGTCCATCTTCTCTATTGAAATTAGGATGTTTTTTAATTTCAGTAGCCTTTCAGAGGATTTGTGGTTTATCATTCACAATTTAAGTATAGGTTGGTATGGGGCTTTTTCTTATTATACACAGTGTGTATAAGAATAAGATAAAGAATAAAGTGTAATAAGAATTTTGGATGACTAAAACATCTAGGAAAGCTAAAGAATTTTTTTTTATAGAAGAGGGGGCAAACGAGCATGTGGCTCACCTGATGTTAAGTGACTACCGCCGCCCATGATCAACCGCAACACCAGGGGAGTTGCAGGTGCGTTGCCGGCCCTTTAGAAAGGAGTAAGCTCTTTTTTTGAAGGTCCCCAGGTCGTATCGGTCCGGAAAAATCGCCGGTGGTAAATTATTCCACAGAGAGGTTGTACGCGGAAGAAAACTCCTTTTGAAACGTACAGTGGTGGACCGCCAAACATCCAGGTGGTGTGGATGGTATCGGGACGTTTGCCGCGTAGTGCGTTCACGAAATTTGGCGGCTGGGATTAATCCGAACAATTCCTCAGAGCACTCTCCATGGTATATGCGAATGAAAATACAAAGGGATGCAACATCTCTTCGCAGTGCCAGTGAATCGAGCCGATCGGAAAGCACTCGGTCGTCGACGATTCGAGCCGCTCTGCGCTGGATGCGGTCAAGTGGAAGGAACTGGTACTGGGGAGCCCCAGCCCAGAGATGGGAACAGTATTCCATGTGCGGCCGAACCTGCGCCTTATAAAGTTGTAGGCGGTGTGCCGGCATGAAATACTGTCCCGCTCTGCTGAGCACGCCCAGCTTTTTAGAGGCCAATTTGGCCTTCCCTTCAAAGTGACCACGAAACTGCACGTCACTCGATATGTCGACGTCGAGGATTCCGATACTGGCTGAGGCAACAAGGGGAGTGCCTTGAAACTGAGGGGATACGACAAAGGGGTTCTTTTTAGCGATTAACGCGCAAACTTGTGTCTTCTGGGGGTTAAACTGGACTAGATTTAGTCGCGTCGCTAGAGGTAAATAATTACCAACGTTTTACGTCTGTCTTCTACCCTAATTAATAGTCTAATTTTAAGGTCGATATCACAAGATTATAATCAGAACTCGTAAGTAAAATCGAAACGCAATTTCACCCATGCCGTCGAGGTTGAGACGAAATTCCAACTTCTATAATTAATCTAGAGTATATGTGTACGATGATGATTGAAACTACTTTTACGGATTTTATCGCGTTTATTTTTGCTTTTAATTACTTTTATTTTTAATTCCCGACGTTTCGGGCGCTTTCCATCACCCATGGGTCCCCCGTGACCATAAAATCCGTAAAAGTAGTTTTAATCATGTGTAGTGTTCGCGTAAATATAAGAAATCATTTTGTACGATGATGTCGAAACCGGAAATCACTAAAATATTATCTCAAGGTGTTTTATTGGTTTAAAATGATGTATATAAAAAGAGTGGATACTCGGCATCGCGTATTCCGCATTCATAATCACCGTGTTAGTGTTTAGAGGGTCGATTTTCCCAATTCATACCATGGATGATGTAAGAATAGATGTTTCATGTTTCTAAATATAAAAACCGAACTGCATCCGTCAACTTAAGACATTTTTAATTTAGTAAAATCATACTGCAGCTATACTATTGTTTAAGCACGAAAATATTGGCTCGGCCGGGGCGGAATATGTCTCCTTGTTATAATAGAATACAATACGAGTAGCAGGAAATTGCAGGTTAACACTCTCTTTGTACGATTTTCAGAAACATTAGTGAAACAACAGCAATGAACTATATGTAGTACACGGGACAGCAAATGGGTTTATGCGCAGTTTTTAGTGCGGGGAGTGTAGTGAACCGGAAATGGGGCATTCTATTGATAAAGCATCTAAATTAAGAATAGGCGTAAATTTTTATAGGTCACAGCATCCACTTACAATAGCGTGATCTTCGTCACCCTAAATCTAAAACAATGCTCAGTTTTGTCTTCGCTAAATGACAATATAGAGATCATTAATACTTAAACTAAGTAAGCGGTACTAAAATGATTCTAAGTAAGGCTAAACAGCAAGTTTAATAAATAAATAAATAATATATCAATTTGCAATAACCAGAGAGATTTGCGCGGTCGTTGCTAATTCTAATAAATGGGGATTTACTTTGTCCCACAAACGCAATACTATTAAAGCAGTCGCTTCGGCACGTTATCGTAAAATTGCATCGTATAAACTACTTCCGTTTAAAATAGTTCTTATAAATGAAGGAAAAAGGATTATTTTATAATAATGTTAGTACACTAACTGCAAATATGTTTGTAATCATCATTGCTTTTAAATGTGTAAAGCATTCCGACATTATTCACTCTACATTGATTAAAACTACTGTTACGGATTTCTTCGCGCTTAATTTACTTAACTTCCGATGTTACAGGTGCTTTTTACCCATGGCCACGGGGCACGGAGGTAACAGACGTCCTAATGACAATATTAATCCGGAGTACCCTCAACTTTTTTAATTATTATTTATAGTGTGATCTACGCAGAATGAACTGTATGTTGAAGTCTTGCAGTGGTATGCTTAAGTTTAGTTTTAATTTTATTAATTACAGGATCCCAAGCAGGTGGTAGTATCCAGCCTCCTTCTCTATTGAAATTGGGATGTTTTTTTTTTAATTTCAATAACCTCACGTATCATTCTTGGTAGGAATCGATGTTCTTACATGAGGTTTTGTGGTCTATCAAACCTTATGTAATGACGGAGGCCGTCTAGGATATGATCAGATCGTTGGTGCTTTACGTCAGCTATATGTTCTTTTACGCGGGTTCTAATTAATCTTTTTGTTTGCCATATATATAAGAGACCACATTCACAATCAAGCTTGGACATCCCGCATCCTGCAGAGAAATATGACACTTGACGTATGGTAAGAACTGACTAATCTTCTTCGGCGGCTTGTAGAATGTTTTAATAGAAGCTCGCTTCAAGATGTAGCCAATATTTTCTGTGACACCTCTGACATATGGTAGTACAGCAGGCACAAGTTCGACTGTGGCCGGCTTCACTCAGTTGCTGTGACAATCGGCAAATTTTTGTCTTAGGACGTCCGTCACCTTAGTCTCCCGTGATCGTGGGTGCTGGAAAGCACCCGAAACGTCGGGATTTAAAAATGAGGTAAATTGAACGCGATGAAATCCGTAAAAGTAGTTTTAATCAATGTGTAGTGTTTGCATAAGTATAAGAAATCATTATTACTAATTCTATACAAGTCTTTTAGCAGTCAGAGTTATTTAAAAAAGTAAGTAAAAATAATATCACAATAGACTTCGCCAAAATTATTTTCTTCGTATTTGCTTGTTTAGCCGCTATCAGTATTACGACTGCATTACCAAAGTTGAAGGTGTTTAAAAAAATTGTAAGTAAATTTCAATAGCAGCTCGGGCTTAGGACGCAAGCGGTATTTCTTATATTGTTCTTTAAGATGGTTGATCTCGGTTCAGACTAGCCGCCGTGATTGAAATTTCACCAGCGTAATAATTTTTGGCATTGTTGTATTTATCGTCGTTACGGTAACGTTTACGTTTTCGTGCAAATATTAATCTTGCACAGTAACAACCAACGACAGCCTAATTGGTAAACTCATTGCAAACTTTAGCCTTGAGTTCGCATCTGCCATTCAACTAATACTAACACTAATACACTTAATTTTTAAGGTAAGTTGAAAAGACAACGGTGAGGTCACACTGACAATTTGGGAATCCCCCCCCCCCATCCGTAACCTCGTACCGGTAAGCGAAGTATAGGTTTCGATGATGTTAATGCTGCTAGCCTATACTCGTACGGTTCTCACAGCTTCATAGGTACTACGAAGTGTAGGACAGCTACCTATTAGATTGTGAGGACTTAGTAAGACATTCGACCGTGTTTAGTGGCATTCCTCAGCAGAGGTTCCTCAGCAGCGATGGACTTGTGACGGGCTTTGATAAAAATTACTTCTTTTCAGATTACTTCAAGAGATTAATTAAATTACTGGGAATAATAGAAAGGATAACAGCTTTATTAGTTTTTATAAAAAAATTGAATTGAATAATGCCGTAGTGTAGGTTTTAAAATTATATTCAAATTGCGTACTATATCATGCAATAAAAATAAGTAGCAGTTCTACATTATATTTATTTTTATGCAATATAACTATTGGTAGACCTTTTTACCTTCTGGAAAATAATGGTGTGTAACATGTGAACATCAAATCATATCCTCCTCCATCCATCCATACACTCCTTTTATGATGACTGCTTGCCGACGTTTAATAGCCTAATTATTATTAATTGGATAAATCGCGAACGCAAGCTAAATAAAACTTTATCTCTGAGTGCGAGTGTCCGTATTACTTTGCATCTTTTTCACGTCCTACGTCACGGCGGCCTTTCCGTCGTTATAAAAAGCTGTCAACAAAGAGTTAAAAGTATATTGAAAATGTTAATTAAGTTACTTAGATGAAGTACTACTACACTATGATCGACTGACCATATTTTCGCACCTATGTGAGTTCCGCCATGTCCAACGCATGCAACTTGCAAGAGCAATCGTCTTGAATCACGATGCTTGGCTCGGAAGAAATAGGTAGATAGTGTAGACAACAAATTAACCTAAAATAGGATTCCTAACAGAAATGTGATTGTATTCTACCTAGTTAAAAGTCTTGTTAGGAGGTAAACAAGGTTTTAATTTCAGTGTCTTTTGTTCTTATAACTTAGAATATTTTCATTACAAAAGACGAGTAAGGTATAATAAGTAGATAGTTGGCTAGTGAAAATTTTCAACTAAGTTTTAAAATAAAGTACGTAGGTATTACTTCTGTGGATAAATTATTACCTTATTCCTTTTTGCTATAAGTGCCTATCTAACAAAAAGGAAAGAAACAAATTCACCATTAATAACTTCCTACTAAAATCGTTCATTAACTTAAATAATAATACATAATATATCTGAAACCATTTATTGGTCATTTAGCATATATGCACGCAACAATTATAGCAGGAACGACGTTTTGCCATTACAATCTATATTAAATAGGAAATATACATAATATATACAATTTTATATTACATCAAAACTTTTTCAACTATTTCATCCAACAACTAAATATACTAAACACTAAATAAAAACTATTTAAGTATTTACAAAAACGATTTACGTAAACAGCGTTAAAAACTTTAACGTTCAATCGCCTACAGCGCGTTAGCCCCGACTGCGTGCCTCGCGATTGTAGGTATTCACGCAGGTGGCAAGAGTGACAGAGGTCTGCCAGCAACACAAGTTGCAGGGCAAGCTTCACAGATGATAAACAAGGATAGACGACTGAATAATTTTAATACTTGCATATAATAGAATTAATTTAAATAAATACCAAATTGTATATACTACTACTAAGTTTAAGGAGAAATGGATTTATATTATATTTTTACTTACATACTAAAAAATTTCATTTAGAAAATTTTGTCTCATGTGATTAAATGTGAAAATTATGCAAAGTAATTTAAGAAGCCATGGTGGCGGCGTTAGAAAATTCATCACTTCATTTTATCCCGCATTTCGTCGTAATGAGAGGTGACTATGAAGTATTGGAAAAATGTATATTATGTAAAAGAGCCATGGTAGAGTATGCTCTCTGTAAATTTACAGTACGTGAGCAACCCGGGTACGTTCTCTGCCGGTACCAATGAAATTGTTAATTGAACTTCTAAGCGCTGATTTACCACGTACTCAGCAGAGCAGGAAAGCAACGTGAGGAAATCTGATGTCTGCGAACTAAAAAAAGATATCCGAATTTCGCCAACATTGTGCTTAGCAGTGAAATGTATATAGGTTGTAACTCAACTTATGGTATATGCTATAAATGCCATAAAAATTCTGAAGTGGTGGCGAGATGTGCCAATGTCAGGCGTAAAATGGGAACATCAATTCACCAGATAAACATGACGATTAAGCCAATTAATTTCCTCCAAAGGAGGAGCCCCCTGTCCGTTTGGACTTTTAGTGGCTGATAAAGATATTTGGGTTGAAATAAAACAGGAACAGTTCATATTCCTTGCCTAGCATGTCGTAGGCGGCAGGTAGGCTAATGGGGTATTATGTTTGTTTGTGGGCGACGGGTTAGCCACCTATCACTTCTATCACAATTTTCCATTTTAACCCTTATATAATTAATCCTTCAATGGGGCATAGCGCCATGTTGTTTGGCACTAACATTTTATTGAACACAACAATATTTTTTCCAAATCAAAAGAACATTTTTTTATAGAATGAAGGTAACAAATGAGCACATAGTCAACCTAATGGTAAGTGGATTCTGTGGCTCATAAACAATAAACATCTATATTTATCCTCGATTAGAAATCAAAACGCAGATACGTTTTTCACCCCTGAGGACATAAAGCAGGACACAGTAAAAAGGCTCTCCG
The DNA here is from genome assembly GCA_036936625.1 of Parnassius smintheus behrii. Classification (NCBI taxonomy): domain Eukaryota; kingdom Metazoa; phylum Arthropoda; class Insecta; order Lepidoptera; family Papilionidae; genus Parnassius; species Parnassius smintheus. The sequence continues at coordinate 13,401,208 of JAUPFT010000026.1, read as the reverse complement.
GATCTCTACGAAACACAGCAGTATTAAGCTGCTATATACGCTGGTATTCTGTGAGAGCGTGGTCCTTCTGTGGTCGAGCCGATCATTCATGCTACAACCTTAATATAGCTGCAGCGTGGCTTTACCACGTATAAGCCACATATAAGTATACCACGCACAATGCAACGTATAAATAAACATATACTTACATCTTTCATGTCATTAAAATGTTCCATAATTATTTACTACTACGGTAACAACAGGGTCACCGCTTGTGCTTTTAGCTACATTTGATCCATATAAGTGTTGTCGAGATTCAGAAGTTACCCATGCGAAGAAAGAGCGGATTGCTGGTAAGTTTCGAAAAATTGTCCTGCTTCCGTTTTAGTACTTATAATAATATAATAAAAGCAGCTACCACCATATCAGCCGTATCAATGATACGGGGGCTCCAGGCTATAAGGCCCCGAACGGGTTTAAGCAAAAATTCGTAAAATGCTATCCACTATAACACTTAAAATCTTAGGCCGTACTTCCTGAGAAAATAATCATTTGATAAAAAATTACCAACGTTTCAAAGAAGTTTTCACTTCTAAAAATATGAAAGTCAAAACGAGAATCTCTTTTTTCCCCAGGTTAAGAGGGCGCCCAAAAGTTGGCAACACGTCTCACTTCACGCTTGACCCACGATCACAGACTACTAATCCGCAACGGCTGCCTTTCAGTATCCTTTAGGGGTATATATGTTCCATGGTCAGTATACATCATCTTTTGCAGGATTCCCTCGTTTAAGTAAATGACAATGATAAACCAGCTCCTAGGAGTGTTAATTGTAAGTAATATATATAAATATAATCAATTTATAATTATTTTAATTCAATGCGAGAGTTTTTGTTCTTTTGTGAAAAATCTTTACCCTTTGTTTGGGTTCCCCATTAAATTTCGATATAGGGCCCGTCTAGGGTACGCTATGCTACTGCTTATAATACGAAGTCTAAATAAAATAAAACCGCCATAATAAACATCGTAACGTTAAAGAAAATGTTGTTGTTCAAAACGTTGAATTCACGGTTTATACGTGGTAGAGCCACGCTACAGCTATATTATGGTTGTAGCACGAATGGGTCGGCTCGACCATGGAAAGACAACGCTCTCACAGAATACCAGCGCAAAATAGCACCATCATAGTGCTGGGTTTCGTAAAGTGAATTTAGAAATCCAGAGACTTATTTTTCCTGGAAACGAGGCATTCCATCTTAGTTCTCAGGGGAAACAACGCATCTGCATTTCGATGCTTAATCCCTCGATTAAGCATCGAAATGCAGATGCGATGCTGTGGCCCACACAGACATTTATCCTCATAAATGTCTGTGTGGGCCACAGCATCCACTTACCATCAGGTGGACTGTGTGCTCGTTTGCCCCCTTATTCTATAAAGAAATCAAAATAGCATTTTTGGACACGTTTAATAAGTAGGAATATTGTAGGTAACAATAAATTTCAATACAAAAATAAAATTACAACAAATTAAAATTGAAAAAAAAATTTATTTACAGTATTTACATCGTCAACTTATAATTTATTTACAGTACTTAAATCTATAATAAATAAGATTATCATTACAAACGAATATTAATTATTTTAAAATAATAATGTTGACAATAATTACTATCCTTTGGCAACAGCGGCAGCTTGCCCGACCACCGCCACAGCTGGTCCGGCCTTAATTATTCCGTCACGAACATTTCTCCCAACTTTCTCCTGAAAATAATAGAAAAATACATTTATTTCATAAAAGAAATGTTTGTAATACAAATTAATAAAAACACAAATACCCGGCAATAAATGTACTGCTTTCCGATAGTAGAAATAAGTAGGAGAGTAGTGCCAACCCGTACGGGTCACACAAAATCACTACCATTTCGTTAGTAAATTTAGAATTATTCATTGATCATTTAAATCCCAGTTGAATAATTTTTACTTTTCAGTAAAAGTGGAGTGACAAGCTAACTTACGGTCCACCTAATTATATAAGTCTACTTCGATATGGTACGAGACGAGTATGGTCTTATGGTATTACTGCTGGTAGCTTAATGCTGCTGTGTTTCATATGGCGAGTGTAGATAATCGGAATCCATTTGTGCTGGTAACGAGTCATTCCATCTTAGTGCTCCGAAGTGTGACAATGCATCTACATTTTGATCAATTGTAGGTGTCTATTGGACTGTATGCACGAGTTTCACTATTTTTCTTTAAAACAAAGTATGAGGATGTTAAAAACCTATTTATCTTAACGTGAAATAAAATAATAAGACACTTACAATTTTTTTAAATATCTTCCATTTTGGGCTGGCAGAGGTGATGGTAAGGGCTGCCAAGCAAGCCATTACGAAGAAGAGGATTTTCGCGAAGTTCATTGTAGAAGTTGGCTCGTAATGTAGTTTTGATGTATAAGGAGTAAGAAAGTCTCGCATGAAATGATGGATGTGCGAGCACCGAGCAGTATTTATACAATAAAAGCGACCAAGTTATTTATGGAGCTAATAAACAGTATATGAAGCTGAATTGAACTTTATGTTATAACTGCGTACTGAATGATTTGTGTTGAAGTAATTCAAACGTGTTAAAATGTTTGAAATAAGACGCGACACTGACGTAGCGCAAACTTTGCGAGGGAAGATCCCTTGTACTGAACATTAAGGGAACTCCCGCTTTAATGATGTTCGTATTCTACAAATAACGTTATTAAAATGTTCATTAATGATTTTTAACAAAATATTAAATGATTATAAAAATTTTCAGTACATATTTACGTTCATACTTATTTATGCCTATATGTATTTACACCATGTAAAATACATATTAGTAAAAAACCAAATATTATATTTAAGAAAGATAGAAAATTAATTATCACTAATAACTAAAACACTTAGTTAAATTATAGGAATTCAAGAAATATAAGTTAGAAAATAGTTTTTTACTAAGATATTTTCTTTTAAATAATTTAAAAGTTTTGAGTCGTTTTCAATGCACTGTGATTATATAAAAATATTTATTTTGAACATGAAACCTTCGACATATCATCAAGTATTTATTAAATTTTTGTTGTTTTTTTAAGTTGGAACCTAAATTATCATCATCAACATTATTTTTAACAATATTCCTTTCCTTTTCCTTTAAGTCCACAGATGAACATTTGTAGGCCTTACGAATAGAGTGCTTCATAGGGAGATATTTGCAATACGCTTAACAGGCTGGTTATCAACAGCATTTTTTTAATAATTTTTACTAGTTATCAGAAAGACGCCGCTGCTTATCCTCTGCTTTGTTTTCGTCTATTACCTCTACGGGTAACGCAGTGTTGCCAACATTAAAATCTAGCTCCTGTTGTATAGAATTGATTTGATATTGATTCTTGACACACGTGGACTATTTTTCACAGTGTTGCCAACATTAAAATCTAGCTCCCGTTATATAGAATTGATTTGATATCGATTCTTGACACACATGGATTATTTTTCAGAATTCAATCTAAGAGAACTAAGAGAATAACCAACAAACCGAAGTATATGCATACTATAAGTACATAATATGATAAATTTTAGTAGCCCCGTTAAAAAATCCGTTAACCGTTAAAAATAATTTTTCCCGTTGCCAACATCGCTGACCCGTCAAATCTGACGGGAAACCCGTCAAGTTGGCAACACTGGTCCACTACTCCAAACGGGATCATATGGGATAGTGGATTCTCTTACGTCAAATATTCAGAGCTTAATCTCTAACGTCGGCATGATAAAACGTTCGAGTTAAATATTTATTACACGTGGTAGGGCCTCGCTGTTGTTATAACTATCGACAACGCACATGTATATTGATTTTCAATTAAAGATATATTAGTGTATTGTGAGCTCGTTTGTCATCCTAGTTCTATAAAAAATATTTATTTCTTCGTCTAAAAATTATTAAGTACATTTTTCAAAAATAATTTTTATTTAAATTTTCCACCGTTTTCAAATCAGATTCCTTTAACTGGAGAAGAAACGGCGAAAAAAATAACTAAAAACTGACTTCAAGGAACTAATTATTACTTCACACTCTTCAATTCTTTCCAATTCTTCATGTAATTTAACTTATTAGAGACTTTACAATGTGAAATTATTTAATCCTTTTTAGTTTTGTACTCGGATAGCCATCGTAGCCCTACTGTACAGACATTTCAGTACTTCGATATACCGACAGTCAACTTGGCACCGCTGAAGGGACACCACCACCGATGAAATTTCGACAGAATCTAAGGCATTTTGTAATCTGAAGAACTTTAAGTATCGGTTTTCCACTCGTTTTCAGTAGCTCCGCTGTAATTCCATCCTCGCCCGTGGACTTGCCGTTTTTAAGGTACAGGAGAGTCATTCTCTTTTCTCTTGCCGTCTAGTAGTTATAATGAAGTCAATCTCACGTTTATTCAAACCGTCAGGGCTTGATCAGGTCCACTTTCTGTGGAGCCGCTTTTGGAAGAAAGAGCTTATCATAAAGAGTACCTCTTTCTCCATATAGCCGGCCAGCTGCTGGCACCTTGGGTTCCGTTGCCCTATCCCAAATTTCTCTATTTTCAGCTTACTGTTCTCCTGTCCGAACCAGCAAATATAAAATGCAATATGTAATGATGTATCCAGGGGCTATGAATTAATTAATCTTGTTTTTTTACGCTCTAGGCGAAGTCAAGATAGAGCGTATCTTGTCTGAGACAAATGAAATACGTACCTTTTTGTATAATTTGCTTCTTAAACTTCTCTCTAACATGACTAACAATACTTTGTTTATGAATATTTCACTATTTTATGATATTATATTATGAAACTTTATTAATGATAACATGGTATTCATTCACTCAACGTCTCAACGACGACTGGCTACCACGACCTAAATTCGGTCTAGAAGATATATTAGTCTGTCTTTTATTCGCCATAAACGCAGATTATGGCAAAAATCAGTATTTAGTTATTTCTGTGAAGAAATTTTCATCAGTAGCTCAGTAGTAAATGTTTCGTTGTCGCCCCCAACAGACAAGAGTATCCCTCATTTACGGAACTGTCAAAAGGCCGATTCTTTTCTTTGATAATTTTTTCGGGTTAAGAAGCTTATAAAACATTAAACTTTTGCTCCATTCTACAATGTAGAAAGAAACGAAATCTATTCTTATTATACAAACCATATCTATAAAATATTACTTCCACTATTGTTGAGAAATTTTATGTAAAAATGCACTTTTTGTTACTTTGGTTTTGTTAATCTTGAATACGAAACCTTATAATTTATCAATATAATTTATTTTTAATTCCTATCAATGTATACGCATATTCGCACATTTTTCGGACATAATTAAGAAGCAATGAAATTACAATAATTTCATCCATAAATACTTTACATAACATAACATAACATAAACACTCACGCCTGTCACCCAGAGGGGTAGGCAGAGACTACGGACTTCCATTTGACACGATCCTGACATACCTCTTTCGCCTCCTTTACATCCATATATCTACGCATACATGCTCGTCGGTTAAGGGTACTTTTAACGTGGCCCATTTTCCAAATATCGCCAATTTGGTCGATAAACTTTTTTCTAGGGCGTCCCTTCCCGACTCTGCCGTTCACATCTGCCATATAAATTTGCTTTGTCACTCTTTCCTCATTCATTCTTTCTACGTGACCAAACCACCGAAGCATTCCTTTCTTAATCCCGGTCACAACATCATCTTGCATACCACATTTATCTCTTATCACGCAATTTCTCATCCTGTCATTCAGATTCAACCCTAGCATACTCCTTAAAGACCGCATTTCTACAGCATTTATTCTACTTTCGTGCTTCTTCTGCCACACCCAGCTTTCACTACCATACATTAAAGTAGGGACTAACACAGCATTATGAATTACCATATGTGCCTTTTTTGATACATTCTGGTTCTTCACAATAGAGTGTATTCACTCTATTCCCTGCGTTTACTTTACAACACTTACAAAATAATGAATTTATATAAATCCGTGTAGTTAGGTATAAATATAGTTTTAAAGAAAAAATTTACAGTGCAATAATTTAGTTATCATGTCTGCACCGTCCTTACAGCAAAAAAAACCTCTTTGTGTTCGGCAGTGAACTTTGCTAGGCTGCAATGTATGAATGCATGAAAAATATTTCATTTAAAAAATATTCTAATAAATTGTCACAAAACCCGGACTTCAGATTCAGAATTAAAATCATTTATTCTGTTGATACCAATGAACACCAATGGTGTTTCATAGATATTAACAAGATAATATTATATTAATCAAGTTCAACTATGTGCATGTGCATATGAAATACAATATTTTTTAATTAAAGTTAAGATAGTATGTCACATTTATAAATAACAGTATGAAATGCGACTTCAACATAAACAAAACATTAGTGGATACAAAGATTGAGAAAAAAAGTAAAACATGTCGGGTACTTACTTATATCATATATTATCTTGTAAATTGATTGATTCGATGATCTACACGATAGATCGCATAAGATTTTGGTCTATTGAAGGAAATAAAAATATCTAAGAAGATGTGTCGTAATTTCTTGAACGCTGAGTTGGGTCTGTTCGTATTTTGACCTGTTGATAGATATTACACGTGGTAGAGCCTTGCTGCAGTTATATTAGTAGTATACTTGTAGCACGAATGGGTCGGCTCGACCGGGGAAGGACCACGCTCTCACAGAGTACCAGCGTAAGCTGCTGTGTTTCGTATGGTGAGTGTAGAGAACCGGAGACCCTTTTTACTGGAAACGAGGCATTTCATCTTAGTCCTCACGGGTGACAACGCATCTGCATTTTGATTTGTAATGGAAGATAGATGTAGATGTCTATGGGCCGCAGCAACCACCTACCATCAGGTGAACTGTGTGCTCGTTTGTCACCCTACCCTTTAAAAAGTAAATATCAGACGATTAACAGACGAACAGAAGTTGCTAGTGCCAGTAGTTGTTAATTACAGCAATTTAAAATTTAATAAACACTGTGTTAGAAAACGAGCAAAGCGGAAGCGAGAGCAAAGATTCATATTTTGTACAAAATGGTATAGGATTAACTACACGGGATTAACAAAGTAACATTTGTATTTATTATATTCTTATACATTTAATAGAAGGGAATTCCCATACGTGTACAAGGCGTTATTCGTTGTGCTCAATCATACTCGTATACTGACCGTGAACTTGAATTATCGGAGCAATGACTCACTGTACAGCCGCATTTATCAAGAATATTTGTTTACATTGTACGTTATATATGTATAATTTAAATATATTACGTTTTATATCTATGATTTAAATATATACTTATAAATAGGTGGACCATAAGTGAGGGGTGACTACGAGTATGTTCAAATCCTAATCGATTGTGTTCGGTATTTAGAAACATAAAAAAGCAAGTCAGGGTCTTTTCTATGTTTACTATTTATTTTTCATTTTATTTTATTTAGTTCATATTAATTACACGGTGTTTTCGTTGTATTAAAATTACAGCCTTTAAACATCCAATGCTGGGCACAGGCCTCCTCTCATTTCTGAGAGGGTTTTTGGGGATTCAATTTCGGATATTTTCAAATAAATGTAGGTAGGTATTTACGGTTATTTTTCAAAAATTGTAAGTATGTCAGTATTAATATTTTGAAGTTTTTGAAAAAAAAAAAAGCAATGTGCGTGTGAGTGCGAGGGTGTATGCGTGCGTACGTGAGTTCATGCATGAATGCGGGTGTGTGTGTGTGTGTGTGTGTGTGTGTGTGTGTGTGTGTGTGTGTGTATGCGTGCGTGCGTGTAAGATTATGCCCTATTTTTGTTTGCGACATCGCGTATGATGCGACTCTTAGATTGGTTGGATATATCGATCACAGAATAAATATTTGTGCAAAGCACAAATTATTGGTTTAAAACTTTTTCTACCGATATAATTAGATTAGAACAGCCAAATATTATGTTTACGCTTAAATCTTCCTGCTGCGAGTCCTGTGTTCGATAAAGCAAAGGACGAGAATGGTATGCCTCGTATTCAAAAAAAGGATCTCGGCTTCTCTACTCTCATTATACAAAACACACTACTATTATACCCCGGAATTCTATGAGAGCGCGATCATTCCCTGGTCGAGCCGTACGTAACGTTAACAAGCGTTATCAGATTATCAGACATCTCTTACCTTAGACGTTGCTTCCTGTCGCCCGTCTGGGCTTTTTACGTTAAGCGAAAAGTTTTCAATACTGGCTTACTATACCTACGTGAAAATATAAATACATCTCAAAAAAGAATGTAGAAAAAATCAACAATTAACACAACCTTCACCCCGTTATCAGAGATCACATCACGAAAATCATAAGTTTATTTTTATTACGATGAATTATAAGTTGACAGTTATACTTATATTTTTTTTAAATAAGTTGTATATTGGTCAACGGATTTTTACATTGTTCTTTTTGTTTCTTTTTTAATATTATAAACCAGTGTTTGACATCTGATTGTAAGTGGTGATGCAGCTGAAGACGGTAAAGCGAACCACTTAGCTTTACAAAAACCAATTTATTCATCATCATCATCATCATTACAGCCCTTCACAAGTCCACTGCTGAACATAGGCCTCCCCCAAGTAATGCCACAAAGCACGGTCCTGAGCCACCTGCATCCATCGACTTCCTGCATATCTTACCAGGTCGTCACTCCATCTAGTGGGGGGTCGCCCTACACTACGCCTACCGGTACGAGGCTGCCACTCGAGAACCTTTCTTCCCCATCGGTTATCGGTTCTTCGAGCTATATGGCCGGCCCATTGCCACTTCAGCTTAGTAATCCGTTGGGCTATGTCGGTCACTCTGGTTTTACTGCGGATATCCTCATTTCTGTGTCTATCACGCGGAGAAACTCCGAGCATAGCCCTCTCCATAGCTCGCTGAGCGACCTTGAGCGTCCTCATACGGCCAGCAGTGAAGGACCACGTCTCAGATCCGTAAGTTATCACTGGCAACACGCACTGGTTGTACAATCTAGTTTTTAGAGATTGAGGTATACCTGACGAGAATATATGTCGTAATTTCCCGAACGCTGCCCAGCCGAGTTGAATCCGTCGATTGACCTCTCGGTCGAAGTTGGACTTACCTAGTCGGACTATTTGTCCCAGGTAAACGTACTCGTCAACAACTTCGAGCATAGTGCTCCCAACAACTACCGGCATAAGTGTGACATGGACATTGAACATGATCTTTGTTTTGTCCATGTTCATCTTAAGACCTATCCGTTGGGAGGCACTATTGAGGTCATTGAGCATAATGCTTAAGTCCTCCAGCGATTCTGCCATAAGGACTATATCGTCAGCAAATCGAAGGTGAGTGATGTACTCGCCATTGATGTCAATACCGTATCCTTTCCAGTCCAGTAGCTTGAAAACGTCTTCCAATGCAGCGGTGAAGAGTTTCGGGGATATAACGTCACCCTGTCTTACACCTCTCTGCAGTTGGATAGGTTTCGAGCTCTGGTTCTGTACTCGGATAGCCATCGTAGCCCTACTGTACAAACACTTCAGCACTTCGATATACCGACAGTCAACTTGGCACCGCTGAAGGGACTGTAGCACCGCCCAAATTTCGACGGAATCAAAGGCTTTCTCATAGTCCACATACGCCAGACAAAGCGGCAGATTGTACTCTTCAGTCTTCTGTACAATCTGCCGCAGGGTATGTATGTGGTCTATGGTACTGAAGCCTTTTCGGAAACCGGCTTGTTCGGGAGGCTGGAAGTCGTCGAGTCTGCGTGCGAGACGATTCGTAATGACTCTCGAAAACAGCACGTAGACGCGGCTCAGAAGGGAAATCGGTCTGTAGTTCTTTAAGACAGCGTTGTCGCCTTTCTTAAAGAACAAGACCACCGCACTTTTGCTCCACGCCTCTGGAGTAGTGCCACCATGGAGGACGGAATTGAAGAGCTTCTGAAGGACTTCAAGTACCGGTGTTCCACCGTTGTGTTCAGAAGCTCCGCTGTAATTCCATCCTCGCCTGGGGCCCTGCCGTTTTTAAGGTGCTGGAGAGCCATTCTAATCTCGCTCAGACTGACGTCCGGGATACCATCGGAATAGTGTCGGATAAGACTTGCTCTTGGATCGTTACTCACACTTGCGTGTGGCTCCAACGATGATGTGTACAACTGCCCATAGAACCTCTCAATCTCACTCAAAATCTCAGGTGTCCCAGAAACGATGCTGCCACACTCAGTCTTCAGCTTCGACAGTTGGCTCTTACTGGCAGACAGATCTCTGGCAAAGACTTTGGAGCCCTGGTTCCGCTCGATCGCTTCTTTAATACGAGCAGTATTAAAGTTGCGTAAGTCTCGCCGCATGCATTTGGAGATCTGTCTGTTCAGTTGCCTGTATGCTGTCAAATCTGTTGACGATTGCAGCCTCATCTCCCGTCTAACAGCCATGAGATTAAGAGTGTGATCGGAGAGTTTTTGTGTTCTTCTGCGGCGGGTCTTGCAGAACTTAACTCCGACCGCATGGACAGTTTCCACGAGCTTGTCATTCATATCGTCCACTGAATTGCAATCTTCTAGGCACTGAAAGCGGTTACGTAACTCGAGCTGAAAGTTTTCGGGATTCTGGATTAGAGCACGAGGGGGACGGAGCGTTGACTTCATTAGACGAGACCTCTCCAACTTCACGTTTAGGTTCAGTGTGCCTCTAACCATTCGGTGATCGCTGCCAGTTTTCACCCTTGCGATCACTGAGACATCACTGAACAGTTGGCGTCTGGTCGTCATAATGAAGTCAATCTCATTTTTTGTCGAACCGTCGGGGCTCGACCAGGTCCACTTCCTGTGGGGCCGCTTCTGGAAGAAAGAGTTCATCATAAAGAGTCCCTCTTTCTCCATAAAGTCGGCCAGCTGCTGGCCCCTTCGGTTCCGTTGCCCCACTCCAAATTTCCCTAACTTCAGCTCACCGTTTTCTCTTGTGCCTAGTTTTGCGTTGAAGTCTCCCATCAACACCGTGTATTGAGTTTTGGAGGAATGCATGGCTTTGGAAATATCCTCATACATTTCCTCCACCTCCTCATCGGGATGTGCCGAGGTTGGTGCGTAAACCTGTATGACCTTCAGCGAATACCGTTTGGTGATTCTGAGTATCAGGTACGCGACCCTCGTCGACACACTCCCAATCTTTACAACGTTGTTGACGAGAGACTTGTGGACGATAAATCCTACACCTCCTTGGGACAGATGGTCGCCCTCCCGGTGATAGAACAAGTTGCCGGATTCGAGAATCACCGTGTCCTCCCCCTCTCTTCGGACCTCGGATAATCCTATAATATTCCAGCGCAACTTGTCTATCTCTTCTTCCAGCTCCAAGATCTTCTCGTCAGTCCTCAGAGTGCGTGCGTTAAATGTTGCCAGGTCGAGTCGTCGTAGGTGGCAACCGAACCTCCACCGGAGATTCTTAGCACCCCCTGCCCCGCCGTTACCATGGTCGCCACCGTAGCCAGGAATAGCGGGGCCGCCGGGGACTGGGGGCCGTCTATTTGTGTAATTATTCATGGGGGGTATATTGCCATAGTTGCCACGCTTGGCGAGCGGGTTGGCAACCGCAGTTTTTTTTTAGTACAGTTGCTGTTATCAGGAAGATGCTGCTGCCCATCTCCTGCCTGTGTCCCTCAATTTATTCATACCCTGAAGATACCCATTGTAATCGGATGGAAAAACAGATGTTGACAGGTTATTCCACGGTGAAAAATATCCCCAAATATGGGGAAATCTATGGGAGGGCCTAAGTGAGCCGTGCACTACAGATGTGCTATAATGAATAAATGGTAAATGAATATAACGACCGTCACTGGGGAGAACTTTTGCTTTCATTTAACGTCCCAAAAATGTTCCAACCAAAGAGTGATTAATGCTATTTGGATAATAATTTTCCACGTGGCTCAGAGCGGCGTATTTTTGGCAGTAATTATATAATATAAAACTATAAAAACGATAAGATAAAACAATAATATTTGAAAGAATAATATAATAATAATAATAATAATATTCCACAACCATCACACAACGCCATCTAGTCCCAAGCTAAGCGGAGCTTGTGTTATGGGTACTAGACAGAAAATTTTAATGTTATTCTGTGATATTCAAGAAGCTGTTGAAAGATAAATTGGGTTGAGGATGATAGTTGTATTTGACATTTGAAAGCAATCAAAACAAGCTGAAATAATTTTACAGCGGAAGTTCGAGATTAATGAAGTGTTATACGAGTACGTCAAGATTTGAAACGGACCTCGTTTACGATTTAAGTTTTCTTCTGGTGATAAATACTTTACTTTTTATACTTTTTTAACGAGAACTTGACTACTTTAGCAGAGAAGTATAGTTAACATCAGACAAGTATAATTACGTCAAAGAAATATAATTAACATCAATGAAGTATATTATAAGAAGTATTAACGAAATAATTATCCAATTGCTTAACAAGTAAGTGCAATAGGTTTCCTGCAGATTGAAGCATCAATGTAGTAATAGACGGTGCGTGCTTCGACGTCTTCGAAAGTTAACGTTGATGTTTTACAAGGAAGCGTTATATGGCAAAAAAGTAACATTCATTGCTATGCAGATGGGAGCGCGGGAACAGAATAAATAATATTTGACATGGGTAATGTTTTTTACACCGCCCGTGCTATAATAAAAATCCTTATTAAACCAAGTTTGAAATTGGAAGCGGCAAAACCTAATCCAGTTTGAGTCTTTCGCACTCTCTCTCTCTCTCTCTTTCTCGCTCTCTCTTTACCACAAAAAATAACTCCCTGGTTATTTATTTTTAGGGAATGCCACTTGCTGCCTCAGCCAACATCGGAATCCTCGACGTAGATATATTAAGTGACGTTCAGTTCCACTTGGAAGGGAAGGCCAAATAGTTCTCTAAAACTTTGGCGTGCTCAGTAAAGAAAGAAAATAATTTAAGCAGGTATACCACTTGCAAATATTGACTCAATCTCATAACCTTTCACTTAACCGCATCTAGCGAAAAGCGATCCGAATCGTTGGCATCCGAATTCTTTCTGATCGGCTCGATATACTGACACTGCGAAAGATGTTTGCTTTTGAATTTTATATCTATTGCATTACTAAGGAGAGTGCTCAGAGGTATTGTTTAGATGGATTCCAGCCGCCGAATCCCACCATCATACATCGTGACAAAATTCTGGAATATACCATCTGAATGCTTTGCGATCTATCAGTGTAGTAGTGCGTTTCATCATCGTACGACTTATTTGAGGAATCGGCTACTGCCAGCAATTTTTATGGACATATTCAGGGGCTTCAAAAACGAGCTTACTGATTTAAAAGGGCCGGCAACGCATCTAGGCGGTGGAAATCACTCACTAACAGGTGACCCGCAAGCTGGTTTGCTTTTACGCACACACTTATTGTAAAAAAATGTGACTAACAGAACTTATACAACTTATGTAATATATAGACACAAATATATATATATATATATATATATATATATATATATATATATATATATATATATATATATATATATATATATATGTAGATATGTGTGTGTGTATACCGATATACATAACTAGATAATTAGGGTATATTACAGTGCATCAAGTAAATATCTGAATACATAGGCATTATCTTATCCCAGTTAACACGTGTGCGATACAACACTTGAACCTAAATACAAGATGATAATGTCTTCTTCTTTAAGTGCCTTTCCATTACTGAAGGTCAGCAGTCATCCTTCTAAATTCTTCTTTGTTCGTGGCTAGCCTGAACAGATCTTCAACTTTCTTTATCCCAGTCCATTTCCGGATGTTACATAGCCACGACATTTTCCTTCTGCCAACACCTCTTTTACCCGCTAATTTGCCCATCACAATAGTCTGCAGCAGTTGGTAACATTCATGCCTTAGCACGTGTCCTAGGTACGCAACTTTTCTTTGTTTGATGGTTTTGACAAGTAGGGGTTCATACCTTTTCATCTGTTTGAGGGCCTCAATGTTGGTAACTTTATCTGTCCAACTTATTCGGAGCATACGGCGATATATCCACATTTCAAATGCTTCTAGTTTCCTTCGGACATCTTCCTTCATAGTCCAAGATTCGCATCCGTATAGTATGACAGGCCAAATATAGCATTGCATGAGTCTTGTACGTAGTTCGATTGATAGTCTCCTTGTAGTAAGGACTTTGCTCATCCTCATGAAAGAGGCTCTTGCAGTTTCAATTCGAACTCGTATTTCCATGTCACTCTACAAAGAATCAGTTACCCAAGATCCAAGATACAGGTACTTCTGAACTTGTTCGATACTATCTTGTCCTGTACATACACTACACTGCTTTGGCGCTCTCGAAACTAATGTCGCTATCTATCAAATGATACATGTTCTCCAGGACAACTTTCATATCGATTCCGTTAACACTTTTAGTGTGCGGTGTTTGAATCGTTTTAATTTTTTAAAATAGAATAAGGGTAACAGGCGACCACACAGTCCACCTGATAGTAAGCGTAAAGATCAAACAAAATGCTACTTAATAATTTACTTCACAATGTTCCAGGAATTTAGAGTTGCGAGCATAGGCGTAATTTATAATCGATTTATTTTCAATTCAATCAATTATCTGCATTGGTTATAAGTACGATGCCTAGTCTGCGCGTAGTGACGCACCGATACAAGGTTACGTAGGGTCAATATGCTATCGCATATTTCTGAAAGTAAATCCCCTGGAGACAAGCCACCTTATTTCGCTGTTTAATCAATCATGTTATGTTATAAAAGTGAATGGATACAAGAGTAGAATCAGGCCTAATAATCTAGCATAATAAGCATCTTGGATAGATTGTATATAAGGAATAATATGCCTAAGAAAGGAGTAAGTGTACTCGTATTTTGTTCGTGGTAGAGCAATGCTGCAGCTATATTATAGTTGTAGCACGAGTGGTTCGGCTAAACCGGGGCAGGACCATGCTCTCGCATAGCAATGTAGAATAACAGCGTAAAATAGCAGCATAACGCTGCTGTGTTTCGTACGGTGAGTGTAGAGAACCGGGGACACTTTTTACTGGAATTGAGTCATTCCATCTTAGTCCTCAGGGGTGAAAATGCAATTTTCAATTTCATTTTTAATTGAGGATAAATGTGGATGTCTACGAGCCACAGCATCCATTTAACATCAGGTTGACCGTGTGCTCGTGTCACCCAATGCTATAAATTAGTCAAAGATGATGGTTAATAGAAGGGAATGGAATGAAAAGATATACTATGCCGATCCAAAATAACTTGGAATATAGACAGGAAGAAAAAGAAGAAGCCATTTAGTTATTTGAATAGAACATCAGCACAAAATTTGCAATTAAAAATTTGGATGGAACGCAAATTATTCGCGAAGTGCTGTGAAATTGGAATAGCGAGCGCTTAGCCGCTCTATTCTACCGCGGCTCAGAGTAGCCCATAGCAAATTTACTACGTGCTCGGCGGTAAAGTAAAATATTGCGAGGCCTTGCATATCTGAGGAACAAAATATTTCGAGGACATGTGAAGTCCACGATCATTATCAGGAGTGTCGTGGTAGAATTATTATTCCATCACACTCAAGTTCACCCTCACTCACTCACACATCAACTTAGATTAAAGGGAATATATCAAATTTTCTCCAAGTTGTCAACCTCACACGCACGTTCGCCATCTGAAAGAATACTGCTCCTTTACGCCGGTTTTCTTAGAGAGCAGTATTTCCCAGGTCGAGTCAAATCATCTAACTTATTACAAGCTATAATGAAGCAATTTTAAGAAAAAAAGAAAATAATGCGATAATTATTTTTCGTAAATCATTATAATAACAAACGTATTTTATTAATGTCAATCTTATTTTTATAATAAACTCACATAACATTGAATATGGTGTAGACAGTTTTAGTTAATATTCATGTGTTTATAGTAAGAGGAGGATCATATTCGTTCTCACTTTAGCCTTTATGTGTTCTATAGTTCAAATTATTGCTAATTTAATATAAATTCGCCGTTTAG
Source organism: Parnassius smintheus behrii (assembly GCA_036936625.1). Taxonomy (NCBI): domain Eukaryota; kingdom Metazoa; phylum Arthropoda; class Insecta; order Lepidoptera; family Papilionidae; genus Parnassius; species Parnassius smintheus. The sequence continues at coordinate 13,385,133 of JAUPFT010000026.1, read as the reverse complement.
TAGCGCGTATGGGACTCCACCAACTCAAGTCGTTTTGTAATAGAGGCCTATTTTCTTACTTATACATTTGTAATTGATGGATTGATGGTTAGATAAATTGGTACAAACATATTCTTTGGAGCTAAATTAAACACATGTTACATTTTACTAAACTATAAAATAAGGAAATTCTTTTTTGTATTTTGAACAGGTTGCATTTAATTGTTATTATATTATTAAAAAGAATTATTCAATATAGCCTTTCATAGTCCACTGCTGGACATAGGTTTTTCTATAGGTTGCATCATAGTAGGGATTTATATTAATTAAATTAAGTAAATTAACTAATTAATTAAACCATCATTTATCATGGTAACCATGGTGGCATGGTTGCATTGAGATGGGATAAGTGGGAAAATCAGCTAGAAAATTTACTATTGCATAACGCCTTTTGGCGGTTGGTCCGAAGCCTGAAAGCTAAGCAGACCTAACTACTCCTTTTATTAGGCTTGGTAAACCTAATCTTACTTTCTACGACTTTTTAAAAGCCGTATACTTCTCGGAGAGTCTACACATTCAATCTATCAAGCCAATAGATTCCGCTTAACTTCTAGATGTTGAAGTTGAGGTCGGTGGTAAGTCTGTATTACATTATTAGTGTATGGATAAAAAACCGTTGTCTTAACCGCCGGAAAACAAATCAAAAGACCTTAGGCACGATCATATTATATAACCGTTCAATTTCCTGAGCATCGATTGCGAAAAACTAATAAGTTATTTTCAACCACGGTATATCCTTTGTGTAAATAATCTGCAACGTCCGCAACCAACCCAAAATCACATACTAGCTGCCTCCATCTCTCAGAGGTACATCAACAGCGTCGGTGATTTTCATCTCAACCCGCTAAATATTCCAACTTAAAATGTCGCGGCCAATCTCCGGAGACCACGCAACGTATTAATCAAACTCCCGGTTCCGCTCGACCGCAATGAGCCAAATGTTGCAGGGCCGTCACATGAAGATATTACATAGACACCTAGTGTTACGAGTAACAACACCGTTGTTATTAAGAATGGAATGAGAGACCCCCAAAAACGCGCGTTGCTACACCTCGCATACACACCGTGAGGCAAATTGCTTGGATGCTTCTTACTACCCAGAGTATGGACCAACACGAGTTAAGCTGTCAGAACTAAGGCCCGCTAACCTTTGTTAGGACGGCGGTTTGACAACTTATCTGTACAATGATTCACGTGTAGGTAAACACCTAAATGGAAATCAGACATTTGGATACGAGCATGGTCGTCATTATCATCATAATTAACGTCATTAGTCGTAATTAGTCATCATCAGTTCCCTTTATATATTTTAGTTTCTAGTTGTCGTTAAGATGACGTTGTTGCCCTTCACTTTGTTTGTTTCCTCTGTCGCCCCTTTTGATATTCATGAGGCGATATAGGTTAGTGAATATTCTTGAACCGTCACACAACAACATTTATTTCATTTTTTAACTTTCTTTAACCATTTCGCTTCATGCAAAGAACGGGTCCACAGAAAGACGATATCAAATTAGAATTTCATATATAAGTATCGATCGAAAGCTTGGAGTGCTGATTCCATGGACAAAACAAAAAAACTTCAGTATTGCAATTCTTGTTTATGATTTGTCATTATTATCATCAAGAAGAATAAGAAATGAGGTAATGAAGATTTATTTGCTTTGAAATAAAACAAAACATGGCTTTAAAAATGTAAGCTTAATTCTTAAATAACAAACGTATCGTAATGGTTATCATATCATTTTTAAGGCAAACTCTGATCTGCTAGGAAGTTGCTACAATGGCTCGTAACATAATAAAAATATTTTACTATATTTTTTAATTAAAAATATTCGTTGTGGTTAAGTAAATAATAATAGAAACATATACAAAACTATGAAAACTGCAGAACTTTTACTATCAAAGTTGTTATACAAACCGTATCTATAAAATATTAGTACAGCTACTTTGATTAATTTTGTGTAAAAATACAATTATTAAATTATTTACTTTGGCTATATTAAAATTGAAAACCTAAATAATTTATGTTCAATTCAAATCAATGTTTACGCACATTAGGAAATTTTGCAGACATAATTAGAAAGAGATGACAGTACAATGATTTCATCCGTAAATAATAAGCAACACTTACAAAATACAAAAGACTTTATATAAATCTGTGTAGATAGTACAAGGGTGGTAAAATAAATTGTAAAAAAAAATTCTGTCATAACTAATGTAACTGGATACTGATTAATGATTTAAGTAATTTTAAGAAAATTTGTTTCCATTAAACTTAATTAAATGTTTGAAAAAAAAAACAGAATTTTTACTCCACTGTGAATACACCTTTACTCTGTAGTTGCACTGATGGCTCACTATTTTCTTAACGCGAACGGACTATATTTTTTTTTATAGTTACTGACACTACGTTACATGAACAGCTTGTGCACAGATTAGACAAATGTGATGTACGTGGTCCATTGCTTAATTGGTGCCATAATTACCTTAAGAGTCTAAAATCTTTTGTGAAGATTAAAAATAGCTACAGGGAGCCGATGTTGATAACGGAGGGTACGCTTACGATCAGAATACACATTACGCAACAGGACGACGTAAAATTAAAATGGGAAATAACCGTAATAAATATAAAAAGCGACTGGCTTGGCATAAAGAAATAGGCATAAATATGATAAATCTAATGAAATAAGTATCTAACGACCTATATACTTACAGTATTAGTGATTACAAACGTGTCGGTACATGCATACGACGCGCGGGGAAGTGGGGGCGAAATTAGAATTTGAGCTGAGTTACTATAAGTCCCTTAAGTTATATTATTATAACGTGTCTTGTTATTTTTTGATTGTTTTCATGTTTATTTCATGTTTTTGTTTTTCCTTTTTATTGTATCAGCAATAAAATATAACGATATATCATCTTATAAAATTGTAAAGTCTCTTTAGCCTACGTATAAACCTTATTGGTTTTTAATGCTATCACTACAAATATTGGTAATGTTTGTTCATGTGATAAGTAAATGAAAAAATAAATATCTTGTCTTAATGATAACTTAAATAATGTTTTGTTAGCGAACCGAAAATTTACCTAGTGGCCACGTAGTTAATGCCGTAGGTAGGAAGGGATGCAATATTCTTCTTAGCAGGAGTAAACAAAGCTGATCGAAAAAGAACTCGGTTGTTGAAAATTCTGGTCATTTTCGCTGATTGCGGTTTAATGAAAGAAATGGGCACTGGGGTGTCCCGGCCTTGAAATGGTAAATGTCTTATATGTGGATATACTTACATCTTTATATTTCTATGCTTACATCAATATTAGCAAGGTCATATGCCGGCTTGAATAATGTCCCTCTCTACAGAGCACACCACAGTTTTGAAGGTCAATTTAAATATTAATTTAATTTTAAATAGGGAGGAGCTGAATCTTGTCGAAAGCACCATTTTAATTTTAATCGCACTAGACGCAAAGCTACAATGGGGCCCCATATATCCAAAACATAGCGAGTACACTTAGTTCTGAAGCATATGCTGTTAAAAACGGAACACTTACCAGTGTTGAAACAGCTAGACTAGTATACTTTAGCTATTTCCATTGTATAATATCGTATTTTGCTATGGGGACACGCGACTAACACTGAAATTATATTTGTTTTGCACGAGAGGGCAATAAGGGCAATCTAGGATTTAAAACCTAAGAAGTCGCTCAGATAAAAATGTAAGGAAGTTTACTTATTAACTGTGGCATCTCAATACATTTATGAAAACGTTTTACAAAAATAAGTGTAATGTCGAGTAACGGGTAATAGTAGTACTTACCCGTAACTCGACGCCACCGAGTCAATAATTAATTTTTGGGGCGATGTACGCTTTTACAACAAAATCACAAAAAATATAAAAAATTGACCTGGTCAAAGTTCAAGGACTTTTTAAACAAGGTTGGTATAAAAAGGGTTATCATATTATTAAGGAAATAATGGATGATAATAGCCCCTGGGACTGATGTGATCGCTACCAAGTTCTAATTTGTTTTTTGTTGATTAATTGTGTAACTTACATGACTGTTGGCTGTTTTTTTAAATGTCCCGCTAGGTTTTTTGCTGGTTCTTCCCAGCACAGAGTTTTTTTCCGAACCAGTGGTACTTAAACAAAAGAGTGACTTCCCATAAGTATTATTTATAATAAAATAGAAAAAGAATAAAAAAGTTTCTGTTTCTGTAACATTCTGTAACCGCGGAACCGAACGTCGGTGGTGCACGTCGCATGCGTTGGTCTAAATCGATGAATGAAAACGCACTGCGGGCGTATTTTAGGGCAAAAGGGGAAGAAACTGGATGTTTGACGTATCGGGCTCGGATGCATCGCTTTTTTGCAGAGCTGGAGCCATCTCTATCCGTCACTGAGCAAAACCTGGCAGACCGAGTTAGGTACATCCTGCGCTCCAACATATTTGGTGACGCCGAACTCGAGCGACTACGACGTGAGGCTATTCCTTCATCGAATGGAAATGCTGCGGCTGGGAATGCGGCGCCACTAGATGCGCAACAAACTGCATATGTGGATGCTGCCGTCAACATTCCATTTGTGGCTAATTCAGACGATGATGGAATAGTCTCCCACGAACTAGAGAAAATGATGAGCATACTGGAAGAGTCGATGCTGGAAACGCGCAGCATGCCTCTCGATAATCGACCGCGACTTCCCCGCATACCCCTTAGCAAGCGAAATCGGGCTGTCGTGCGGGCTCTTAACCCAATGCTGGTAACCTATTTGGAAGCCAGCCGGGACCTTTGCGAGACGGATTCAATTCTTTTTGGCGCCGCACTGGCAGTATGCCGTATTATTGGCGCCAAACTTCCCGTGGCTGGACGTGCTACTCAAAAAAGTAGCGCCATCCCAGCCTGGAGAAAAAGAATTGAGGACCGTATCGCAAAGGCAAGGGCCCTTATCGGCAGACTGACAAGCTTCAGGTCGGGCAATACTAGACCGAGGATTATGCGCACCGTTAGGATGGCGTTTGCTGGGACAAATATCAGTTTGTTCCAGCCGGATATCACGCAAAAACTAACGGAGCGCATAGATGACCTGAAGCAAAAAATCGCTGCTTGGGGGAAGCGGATTCGACGATTTAGCGAGAGGTCAAGGCGGTTCAACCAGAATCGTCTCTTCCAGAGTGATCAGAAGAGGCTCTATAAATCATTGGAGCGACCAGAGGTATGTGGAGCGGGCCCAGGACCGGATCAGGCTGCCACTGTCGCATTTTGGCGTGGCCTGTGGTCAGAGCCCGTAAACCACAGCGAGGGCCCTTGGATGGAAGTTGTGGCGAGCCAGAGTGCAAGTGTTACGCCTATGGACCCCGTCACCATAACGCCTGAAGACGTGGCTGAGGCGGTCCGTAGGGCCCCGAACTGGAAAAGTCCGGGGCTCGACGGGCTGCATCATTACTGGTTGAAGGGGTTCGTAGTATGTCACGCTGTGCTCGCCCGACAGTTTCAAGAGGCTCTCGATCAGAAGTCGCTCCCGAGCCTCTTCACTACTGGGATCACTCATTTGGTTCCTAAAGATCAGGATACCACAGACCCGAGCAAATACCGCCCCATCACGTGTCTACCCACCATATATAAGACACTGACATCCATTTTGAGCGCGAGAATCACTCGTCACCTGGAGCTAAATCAGGTGATGTCACGCGCTCAAAATGGATGCCGGGGCGGTGGTCGTGGAACCAAGGAACCACTCCTCATTGACGCGGTCATTGGCAAAGTGGTGAAACGCAACCGTCGGAATTTCTCCGCCGCCTGGATAGACTACAGAAAAGCATTCGACTCGGTGCCCCATACATGGCTAAAGAGGGTCCTCGAGCTGTACAAGATTGACTGTACAGTTCGAGACTTCCTCGGGCAGTGTATGGGGCAGTGGAGTACGATCCTTTGCTATCTGGGCGAGCGGATGATGGCTGCGGAGAACCACATAAGGATAAGAAGGGGTATCTTCCAGGGCGATTGTCTGAGTCCAATCTGGTTTTGCCTCTCCCTGAACCCTCTCAGTACTTTACTGGAGGGCTCCGGGAGGGGATTTCAGCTTCGGAAAGGAGGTACAAAAGTGACCCACCTTTTCTATATGGATGACCTCAAATTATTCGCCTCCAGTCGCTCCTATCTTATGGAATTGCTAAACATCACGTGTGAATTTAGCAATTCTATTAGAATGGAGCTGGGGACGGATAAGTGTGCGGTCCTCCATGTTGAAGGGGGAAGGGTTGCTAACTCTGAGGGCATAGACTTATCTATGCCCGTCAACTTAAGAACCCTTTCCGAGGCTGAAACATACCGATACCTGGGTATGTCACAGAACATCGGTATCGATGAGGCTGGTATGAAACAGTCAGTTTGCGACGTGTTTTATGCACGCTTGACCAAAGTGCTTAACAGCCTTTTGTCCGGTGTGAATAGGACACACGCATATAACGGTTGGGTCATGCCTGTCCTCATGTATACCTTTGGCATACTCAGGTGGAGTCAGACTGAACTTAACGCCCTGGATAGAAAAGTCCGCACTACAATGACGTCCCATAGGATGCATCATCCGAGATCGTCGGTAATGAGGCTGTACTTGCCGCGAAAGCATGGTGGGCGTGGCTTCTTGAGCGCGCTCACCATGCATAATCGCGAAGTGTGCAGCCTCCGTGATTACTTCCTGGTGAGATCGGATGATCCATTCTATAAAGACGTCATTTCTTGTGATAAAGGACTTACCCCTCTATCCTTAGCCAACGAGCAATGGCAAAACCCGGCAGTGCAGAGCATTTCCGACCGGGAGACCGTATGGAAGGAGAAGGAGCTCCACGGGAGGTTCTACAAGGCTCTACATGAGCCTTTCGTAGACACAGCAGCCTCCCTCCACTGGCTACGCTTTGGTGATCTCTTCGGGGAAACCGAGGGTTTTGTCTGTGCAATACAGGATCAGGTTATTAAGACCAACAACTATCGGAGATACATCCTAAAGGATGGCACCGTCGACATCTGTCGAGCTTGTCGCCATCCCGGTGAGTCACTTAGGCATGTCATCTCCGGTTGTTCGGCGCTTTCTAACTCTGAGTACTTGCACAGGCACAACCTAGTAGCCAGAATTCTTCACCAGGAGCTCGCTCTGAAATACGGTCTCGTGGATCGAAAATTGCCGTATTACAAGTACTTGCCGGAAGCCGTGCTCGAAAATGATCGCGCCAGGCTCTATTGGGACCGGGCCACCATCACAGACAGGACTATTCTTGCGAATAAGCCTGATATTGTGCTGATGGACCGGGCACAGTCAAGGATATTTTTGGTCGACATTACCATTCCGTATGACGAGAACCTCGTGAAAGCCGAAACAGACAAGCAAACAAAATATCTGGACCTGGCTCACGAGGTGACCGACATGTGGGGTGGTCTGCCGACCGAAATTATTCCTGTAGTCGTCTCTGCAAACGGGCTAATCCCAGCCAGCCTCTCGGGTCATCTGAGGCGACTGAGACTACGTGGCGGACCGCTCCAGGCTCAAATGCAGAAGGCGGTGCTCCTCGATACCGCCCGCATCGTCCGCCGGTTTCTTTCCCTTTCCCCCTAACCCTCGGCCGTTTGGTCTCCCCTGCCGAGGGCGTCCATCTGGTTGGGCTTTTATTTATTTATGTATTTTTATATTTATTTTATGTTATTGATATTTATGTATATTTATCTTTTCATTTTCATTTATAATTATATATTTATGGGACCCAACCAGATGAGAAAACTATATAGATACCCCAAAATAATAATATTCCACAACCATCACACAACGCCATCTAGTCCCAAGCTAAGCGGAGCTTGTGTTATGGGTACTAGACAGAAAATTTTAATGTTATTCTGTGATATTCAAGAAGCTGTTGAAAGATAAATTGGGTTGAGGATGATAGTTGTATTTGACATTTGAAAGCAATCAAAACAAGCTGAAATAATTTTACAGCGGAAGTTCGAGATTAATGAAGTGTTATACGAGTACGTCAAGATTTGAAACGGACCTCGTTTACGATTTAAGTTTTCTTCTGGTGATAAATACTTTACTTTTTATACTTTTTTAACGAGAACTTGACTACTTTAGCAGAGAAGTATAGTTAACATCAGACAAGTATAATTACGTCAAAGAAATATAATTAACATCAATGAAGTATATTATAAGAAGTATTAACGAAATAATTATCCAATTGCTTAACAAGTAAGTGCAATAGGTTTCCTGCAGATTGAAGCATCAATGTAGTAATAGACGGTGCGTGCTTCGACGTCTTCGAAAGTTAACGTTGATGTTTTACAAGGAAGCGTTATATGGCAAAAAAGTAACATTCATTGCTATGCAGATGGGAGCGCGGGAACAGAATAAATAATATTTGACATGGGTAATGTTTTTTACACCGCCCGTGCTATAATAAAAATCCTTATTAAACCAAGTTTGAAATTGGAAGCGGCAAAACCTAATCCAGTTTGAGTCTTTCGCACTCTCTCTCTCTCTCTCTTTCTCGCTCTCTCTTTACCACAAAAAATAACTCCCTGGTTATTTATTTTTAGGGAATGCCACTTGCTGCCTCAGCCAACATCGGAATCCTCGACGTAGATATATTAAGTGACGTTCAGTTCCACTTGGAAGGGAAGGCCAAATAGTTCTCTAAAACTTTGGCGTGCTCAGTAAAGAAAGAAAATAATTTAAGCAGGTATACCACTTGCAAATATTGACTCAATCTCATAACCTTTCACTTAACCGCATCTAGCGAAAAGCGATCCGAATCGTTGGCATCCGAATTCTTTCTGATCGGCTCGATATACTGACACTGCGAAAGATGTTTGCTTTTGAATTTTATATCTATTGCATTACTAAGGAGAGTGCTCAGAGGTATTGTTTAGATGGATTCCAGCCGCCGAATCCCACCATCATACATCGTGACAAAATTCTGGAATATACCATCTGAATGCTTTGCGATCTATCAGTGTAGTAGTGCGTTTCATCATCGTACGACTTATTTGAGGAATCGGCTACTGCCAGCAATTTTTATGGACATATTCAGGGGCTTCAAAAACGAGCTTACTGATTTAAAAGGGCCGGCAACGCATCTAGGCGGTGGAAATCACTCACTAACAGGTGACCCGCAAGCTGGTTTGCTTTTACGCACACACTTATTGTAAAAAAATGTGACTAACAGAACTTATACAACTTATGTAATATATAGACACAAATATATATATATATATATGTATATGTAGATATGTGTGTGTGTATACCGATATACATAACTAGATAATTAGGGTATATTACAGTGCATCAAGTAAATATCTGAATACATAGGCATTATCTTATCCCAGTTAACACGTGTGCGATACAACACTTGAACCTAAATACAAGATGATAATGTCTTCTTCTTTAAGTGCCTTTCCATTACTGAAGGTCAGCAGTCATCCTTCTAAATTCTTCTTTGTTCGTGGCTAGCCTGAACAGATCTTCAACTTTCTTTATCCCAGTCCATTTCCGGATGTTACATAGCCACGACATTTTCCTTCTGCCAACACCTCTTTTACCCGCTACTTTGCCCATCACAATAGTCTGCAGCAGTTGGTAACATTCATGCCTTAGCACGTGTCCTAGGTACGCAACTTTTCTCTGTTTGATGGTTTTGACAAGTAGGGGTTCATACCTTTTCATCTGTTTGAGGGCCTCAATGTTGGTAACTTTATCTGTCCAACTTATTCGGAGCATACGGCAATATATCCACATTTCAAATGCTTCTAGTTTCCTTCGGACATCTTCCTTCATAGTCCAAGATTCGCATCCGTATAGTATGACAGGCCAAATATAGCATTGCATGAGTCTTGTACGTAGTTCGATTGATAGTCTCCTTGTAGTAAGGACTTTGCTCATCCTCATGAAAGAGGCTCTTGCAGTTTCAATTCGAACTCGTATTTCCATGTCACTCTACAAAGAATCAGTTACCCAAGATCCAAGATACAGGTACTTCTGAACTTGTTCGATACTATCTTGTCCTGTACATACACTACACTGCTTTGGCGCTCTCGAAACTAATGTCGCTATCTATCAAATGATACATGTTCTCCAGGACAACTTTCATATCGATTCCGTTAACACTTTTAGTGTGCGGTGTTTGAATCGTTTTAATTTTTTAAAATAGAATAAGGGTAACAGGCGACCACACAGTCCACCTGATAGTAAGCGTAAAGATCAAACAAAATGCTACTTAATAATTTACTTCACAATGTTCCAGGAATTTAGAGTTGCGAGCATAGGCGTAATTTATAATCGATTTATTTTCAATTCAATCAATTATCTGCATTGGTTATAAGTACGATGCCTAGTCTGCGCGTAGTGACGCACCGATACAAGGTTACGTAGGGTCAATATGCTATCGCATATTTCTGAAAGTAAATCCCCTGGAGACAAGCCACCTTATTTCGCTGTTTAATCAATCATGTTATGTTATAAAAGTGAATGGATACAAGAGTAGAATCAGGCCTAATAATCTAGCATAATAAGCATCTTGGATAGATTGTATATAAGGAATAATATGCCTAAGAAAGGAGTAAGTGTACTCGTATTTTGTTCGTGGTAGAGCAATGCTGCAGCTATATTATAGTTGTAGCACGAGTGGTTCGGCTAAACCGGGGCAGGACCATGCTCTCGCATAGCAATGTAGAATAACAGCGTAAAATAGCAGCATAACGCTGCTGTGTTTCGTACGGTGAGTGTAGAGAACCGGGGACACTTTTTACTGGAATTGAGTCATTCCATCTTAGTCCTCAGGGGTGAAAATGCAATTTTCAATTTCATTTTTAATTGAGGATAAATGTGGATGTCTACGAGCCACAGCATCCATTTAACATCAGGTTGACCGTGTGCTCGTGTCACCCAATGCTATAAATTAGTCAAAGATGATGGTTAATAGAAGGGAATGGAATGAAAAGATATACTATGCCGATCCAAAATAACTTGGAATATAGACAGGAAGAAAAAGAAGAAGCCATTTAGTTATTTGAATAGAACATCAGCACAAAATTTGCAATTAAAAATTTGGATGGAACGCAAATTATTCGCGAAGTGCTGTGAAATTGGAATAGCGAGCGCTTAGCCGCTCTATTCTACCGCGGCTCAGAGTAGCCCATAGCAAATTTACTACGTGCTCGGCGGTAAAGTAAAATATTGCGAGGCCTTGCATATCTGAGGAACAAAATATTTCGAGGACATGTGAAGTCCACGATCATTATCAGGAGTGTCGTGGTAGAATTATTATTCCATCACACTCAAGTTCACCCTCACTCACTCACACATCAACTTAGATTAAAGGGAATATATCAAATTTTCTCCAAGTTGTCAACCTCACACGCACGTTCGCCATCTGAAAGAATACTGCTCCTTTACGCCGGTTTTCTTAGAGAGCAGTATTTCCCAGGTCGAGTCAAATCATCTAACTTATTACAAGCTATAATGAAGCAATTTTAAGAAAAAAAGAAAATAATGCGATAATTATTTTTCGTAAATCATTATAATAACAAACGTATTTTATTAATGTCAATCTTATTTTTATAATAAACTCACATAACATTGAATATGGTGTAGACAGTTTTAGTTAATATTCATGTGTTTATAGTAAGAGGAGGATCATATTCGTTCTCACTTTAGCCTTTATGTGTTCTATAGTTCAAATTATTGCTAATTTAATATAAATTCGCCGTTTAGTAGCGCGTATGGGACTCCACCAACTCAAGTCGTTTTGTAATAGAGGCCTATTTTCTTACTTATACATTTGTAATTGATGGATTGATGGTTAGATAAATTGGTACAAACATATTCTTTGGAGCTAAATTAAACACATGTTACATTTTACTAAACTATAAAATAAGGAAATTCTTTTTTGTATTTTGAACAGGTTGCATTTAATTGTTATTATATTATTAAAAAGAATTATTCAATATAGCCTTTCATAGTCCACTGCTGGACATAGGTTTTTCTATAGGTTGCATCATAGTAGGGATTTATATTAATTAAATTAAGTAAATTAACTAATTAATTAAACCATCATTTATCATGGTAACCATGGTGGCATGGTTGCATTGAGATGGGATAAGTGGGAAAATCAGCTAGAAAATTTACTATTGCATAACGCCTTTTGGCGGTTGGTCCGAAGCCTGAAAGCTAAGCAGACCTAACTACTCCTTTTATTAGGCTTGGTAAACCTAATCTTACTTTCTACGACTTTTTAAAAGCCGTATACTTCTCGGAGAGTCTACACATTCAATCTATCAAGCCAATAGATTCCGCTTAACTTCTAGATGTTGAAGTTGAGGTCGGTGGTAAGTCTGTATTACATTATTAGTGTATGGATAAAAAACCGTTGTCTTAACCGCCGGAAAACAAATCAAAAGACCTTAGGCACGATCATATTATATAACCGTTCAATTTCCTGAGCATCGATTGCGAAAAACTAATAAGTTATTTTCAACCACGGTATATCCTTTGTGTAAATAATCAGCAACGTCCGCAACCAACCCAAAATCACATACTAGCTGCCTCCATCTCTCAGAGGTACATCAACAGCGTCGGTGATTTTCATCTCAACCCGCTAAATATTCCAACTTAAAATGTCGCGGCCAATCTCCGGAGACCACGCAACGTATTAATCAAACTCCCGGTTCCGCTCGACCGCAATGAGCCAAATGTTGCAGGGCCGTCACATGAAGATATTACATAGACACCTAGTGTTACGAGTAACAACACCGTTGTTATTAAGAATGGAATGAGAGACCCCCAAAAACGCGCGTTGCTACACCTCGCATACACACCGTGAGGCAAATTGCTTGGATGCTTCTTACTACCCAGAGTATGGACCAACACGAGTTAAGCTGTCAGAACTAAGGCCCGCTAACCTTTGTTAGGACGGCGGTTTGACAACTTATCTGTACAATGATTCACGTGTAGGTAAACACCTAAATGGAAATCAGACATTTGGATACGAGCATGGTCGTCATTATCATCATAATTAACGTCATTAGTCGTAATTAGTCATCATCAGTTCCCTTTATATATTTTAGTTTCTAGTTGTCGTTAAGATGACGTTGTTGCCCTTCACTTTGTTTGTTTCCTCTGTCGCCCCTTTTGATATTCATGAGGCGATATAGGTTAGTGAATATTCTTGAACCGTCACACAACAACATTTATTTCATTTTTTAACTTTCTTTAACCATTTCGCTTCATGCAAAGAACGGGTCCACAGAAAGACGATATCAAATTAGAATTTCATATATAAGTATCGATCGAAATCTTGGAGTGCTGATTCCATGGACAAAACAAAAAAACTTCAGTATTGCAATTCTTGTTTATGATTTGTCATTATTATCATCAAGAAGAATAAGAAATGAGGAAATGAAGATTTATTTGCTTTGAAATAAAACAAAACATGGCTTTAAAAATGTAAGCTTAATTCTTAAATAACAAACGTATCGTAATGGTTATCATATCATTTTTAAGGCAAACTCTGATCTGCTAGGAAGTTGCTACAATGGCTCGTAACATAATAAAAATATTTTACTATATTTTTTATTTAAAAATATTCGTTGTGGTTAAGTAAATAATAATAGATACATATACAAAACTATGAAAACTGCAGAACTTTTACTATCAAAGTTGTTATACAAACCGTATCTATAAAATATTAGTACAGCTACTTTGATTAATTTTGTGTAAAAATACAATTATTAAATTATTTACTTTGGCTATATTAAAATTGAAAACCTAAATAATTTATGTTCAATTCAAATCAATGTTTACGCACATTAGGAAATTTTGCAGACATAATTAGAAAGAGATGACAGTACAATGATTTCATCCGTAAATAATAAGCAACACTTACAAAATACAAAAGACTTTATATAAATCTGTGTAGATAGTACAAGGGTGGTAAAATAAATTGTAAAAAAAAATTCTGTCATAACTAATGTAACTGGATACTGATTAGTGATTTAAGTAATTTTAAGAAAATTTGTTTCCATTAAACTTAATTAAATGTTTGAAAAAAAAAAACAGAATTTTTACTCCACTGTGAATACACCTTTACTCTGTAGTTGCACTGATGGCTCACTATTTTCTTAACGCGAACGGACTATATTTTTTTTATAGTTACTGACACTACGTTACATGAACAGCTTGTGCACAGATTAGACAAATGTGATGTACGTGGTCCATTGCTTAATTGGTGCCATAATTACCTTAAGAGTCTAAAATCTTTTGTGAAGATTAAAAATAGCTACAGGGAGCCGATGTTGATAACGGAGGGTACGCTTACGATCAGAATACACATTACGCAACAGGACGACGTAAAATTAAAATGGGAAATAACCGTAATAAATATAAAAAGCGACTGGCTTGGCATAAAGAAATAGGCATAAATATGATAAATCTAATGAAATAAGTATCTAACGACCTATATACTTACAGTATTAGTGATTACAAACGTGTCGGTACATGCATACGACGCGCGGGGAAGTGGGGGCGAAATTAGAATTTGAGCTGAGTTACTATAAGTCCCTTAAGTTATATTATTATAACGTGTCTTGTTATTTTTTGATTGTTTTCATGTTTATTTCATGTTTTTGTTTTTCCTTTTTATTGTATCAGCAATAAAATATAACGATATATCATCTTATAAAATTGTAAAGTCTCTTTAGCCTACGTATAAACCTTATTGGTTTTTAATGCTATCACTACAAATATTGGTAATGTTTGTTCATGTGATAAGTAAATGAAAAAATAAATATCTTGTCTTAATGATAACTTAAATAATGTTTTGTTAGCGAACCGAAAATTTACCTAGTGGCCACGTAGTTAATGCCGTAGGTAGGAAGGGATGCAATATTCTTCTTAGCAGGAGTAAACAAAGCTGATCGAAAAAGAACTCGGTTGTTGAAAATTCTGGTCATTTTCGCTGATTCCGGTTTAATGAAAGAAATGGGCACTGGGGTGTCCCGGCCTTGAAATGGTAAATGTCTTATATGTGGATATACTTACATCTTTATATTTCTATGCTTACATCAATATTAGCAAGGTCATATGCCGGCTTGAATAATGTCCCTCTCTACAGAGCACACCACAGTTTTGAAGGTCAATTTAAATATTAATGTAATTTTAAATAGGGAGGAGCTGAATCTTGTCGAAAGCACCATTTTAATTTTAATCGCACTAGACGCAAAGCTACAATGGGGCCCCATATATCCAAAACATAGCGAGTACACTTAGTTCTGAAGCATATGCTGTTAAAAACGGAACACTTACCAGTGTTGAAACAGCTAGACTAGTATACTTTAGCTATTTCCATTGTATAATATCGTATTTTGCTATGGGGACACGCGACTAACACTGAAATTATATTTGTTTTGCACGAGAGGGCAATAAGGGCAATCTAGGATTTAAAACCTAAGAAGTCGCTCAGATAAAAATGTAAGGAAGTTTACTTATTAACTGTGGCATCTCAATACATTTATGAAAACGTTTTACAAAAATAAGTGTAATGTCGAGTAACGGGTAATAGTAGTACTTACCCGTAACTCGACGCCACCGAGTCAATAATTAATTTTTGGGGCGATGTACGCTTTTACAACAAAATCACAAAAAATATAAAAAATTGACCTGGTCAAAGTTCAAGGACTTTTTAAACAAGGTTGGTATAAAAAGGGTTATCATATTATTAAGGAAATAATGGATGATAATAGCCCCTGGGACTGATGTGATCGCTACCAAGTTCTAATTTGTTTTTTGTTGATTAATTGTGTAACTTACATGACTGTTGGCTGTTTTTTTAAATGTCCCGCTAGGTTTTTTGCTGGTTCTTCCCAGCACAGAGTTTTTTTCCGAACCAGTGGTACTTAAACAAAAGAGTGACTTCCCATAAGTATTATTTATAATAAAATAGAAAAAGAATAAAAAAGTTTCTGTTTCTGTAACATTCTGTAACCGCGGAACTGAACGTCATTTAATAATAAATTGACGCCGAAGATTCCGATGTTAGCTAAAGCAGCAAGGGAAGTGTTCTTAAAGTGAGTAGACATGACAAAGGTATTATTTTTATGATAAACGTGCAAACCTATGGTTTTAAAAATGTCACTGCATTAGATGTACCCTTCATCTAAAAATAAAAGTCTATGTCTATACTTCGGCTACAAGATTCACCCGCACTCGGCGGCCTGTTTGCGAGAAATATTTGCACCGGCGATGTAAAACACATAACCATTAATTTAATGATTAGAAACATTAGTAATTAATGATTCTTTCGAAAATAGAACGAGTACGCGGTTCATAAGGTACATCGGTATGTAGTTCTTCAACAGATAGTTGTCGCCGTTCTTGAACAACAAGACCACCGCACTTCTATGTATTGCTATCATGGAGGATGGAATTTAAAAGCTACTAGAGGATTTCGAGCACTGGTTTTCCACCTGCCTTTGAAAGTTCCGATGTAATTCCATCCTCACCTAAATAAGAGCTTTACTGAAGTTAAGTAAGTCTTGGTGCATGCATTCAAAAATCAGTCTGTTCAGTTGCCTGTATGCCGTCTAATATACCGGACCTGCAGCTTTATTTCCTGTCTTATAGCCATGAGATTCAAAGTGTAATCAGAGAGTTTTTTAGTTCTTTCAGGGGTTAACATTAAGGTTCAATGAGACTCTTATCATTTTGTAATCGCTACCTGTTTGCATTGCCGCGATCACTGAGATATCACTAAACTGTTGCCGTCTGTTCGTCATAATGAAGTCAATTTCTTTTTATGCAGAACCGTCAGGGCTTGATCAGGTCCACTTGCTGCGATGCCGCTTTAGCGAAAAAGAGTTCAACATGAATAGTAAGAAGGGGTTCTTCATTAAATCAGCTACTAAACCCTCATGGTCCATTTTCTTATTCCGGATTTTCCTACTTTCAGCACACCATTCATTAATGTGTCTTGTTTTGCGCTGAAGTACCGTTAAGTTAGTTTTAGAGGGAAGCTCCTATGGCTCTAGAAATATCCTCGTACATTTCCCCTTCCTTCTCGTGGTGATATACCAAAATTCGTACGTAAGCCTGTATGACCATCAACGAATATTGTTTGACTATACCGAGTGTAACTGAGTATAACTCCACGCAGCAGATTTAAGCCGCTATTTTACGCTGATATTTTGTGAGAGCGTGGTCCTACACAGATCAAGCCGTGCCATTCGTGCTACAACGATAATAGCATGGCTCTTCTTCGCATACAACCTTAATAAATTTTATGCTAATCATTTAATTTTAATATTTACCTTTACTTACTTATACCTACAATTACCTTTACCTTAAATAAAACGTTACAGAACAAAATGGGGTGACAGATTCTTTCACGCCACCGCGTGGTTTTGAAGTGTTAGAAAGGTTAATGAATATAAAAACATGGTAACGATACAAAACGTCTATTATTTTAAAGAATAATTTGATATAAAAATAATGTTTACTTAACATTAATCATTTTCCTCAATTCGTAATCGTTAATACTTTCGCAACTACGTCAACTGCAGGTCCTGCTTTACAGCTCTAGGCTGATAAGCAATACCAGAACAGACAACTTTTTACATTTGTCCGCGGTTTCATCATACATCCATAATTCTAAAGCTGAACAACATTTTCCATCAAGGGATTCCACAAAAGGCGGTTCTGAGTCACCTGCACCCATTTCTTACATGTCCTATCGGGTCGTCATTCTACACTTCATTAACCGTTAGGGAGTTATCACTCGAAAACCTTTCTTCTCCATCGGCTGTCGATTATTCGTGCCATTTCGGCTTATAGATCCACCGTCAATGGGCCCCGAAGTCTTTCAGGTGTTTCTTTAAGGCATCTTATAACCCCCACAGTACTGCAATAATAAGGCATAATTTTTTTCTCTGTAATATTATACTATACCAGTTTCTTCCACCCACGACACACCCACGACACGACACTCGGGTTCTCCCGTAACTGCACTAAACACTAGTACACTAGTAAAAATTATCATTATATATATATATATATATATATATATATATATATATATATATATATATATATATATATATATATATATATATATATATATATATCATTGTAGGTTAGTAAGAAGCTTAAAATACAAAACTCATTTAATGTTCCATAATTGACATAATTGACTTATTAAATTACGAATTACTATCTTTTTTAAATTCCACCTTTACGTTAAAATTATATAAAATGTAATTTATTAAGCTTAAATGATCGATCATAAAATTTACAATGGATAAAATGTGGGTAATTTCAACACACTATTCATTTTCTATCAGTTATCAGGTAGACACTGCTGCACGTCTCCTTATTTTGTTCTCTGTCACTTTTAACTTGAATAATGTAGATTATTTGTGTAGCGTTGTTGCCTTTATTATTCGAAGCAAGGCCTTAAGTCGAAGGTTTCGAATAATCCTCGGGCTAACAAGCATCTGTATTTCGATTTTTATTCGACGACAAATGTATGCTATTCGCTGTCGATCGCTACATAAAATTTGTCTGTTTATCAATAGCTATAAAGGAACTGATTCCTTTGTGAACACGATAATGTCTAATGTCAAGTGTATATAATATTACATAAATAAGAAAGCGTGCAGATTTCTTAAAAAAATGCTTTATTTTGATCATTATACCTTAAGTCGATCGTAAATTACTGTAGAAACCGCAGCAACGGTGATAAAATTATGCTTCATATCGATATCTTATAACGGTTTTTGATATTGATATGTAAAAATCATATCGGTATATTAACCGTTATTAGAGCCGTGGTAGCGCAGATGGTTAGCGCTCGCTGTAAATTTCACAATACGCGAACAAACCGGGTTTGATTCGCGCCGGCACCAATGAAATTGTTAATTGCAATTTTAAGTGCTGATTTACCACGTACACGGCGGTGAAGGAAAACATCGTGAGGAAACCTGCATGTCAGAGAAGTATGAAAAACATGTGAAGTTCGCCAACCCGCATTGGGGCAGTGCGGCGGTCTATTCTTGCCCTAAAATCCTCTCAGAAATGAGAGGAGGCCTGTGCCCAGCAGTGTGACGTATGTAGGCTGTAAGTTTACATTACTTTACTTTAACCGTTATTATAAAAGAAACTATAACGTCCACGTCTAGTACTTACTCAGTGAAAACTTCAATAAAAAAAATATGAATACTGGTATTGTTTTGAAAATATTTTTTGTTCTATTTTACCAATAAAAAATCGTCGTATAATCTATGTTACTAATACATTTTAATAAAATCATAAATACAATATTTACCATCGTATTATAAAATATTTCCACTTAAAACTTAAATTATTATATCGTCTTACTCCTTACAATAGTCAAAGTACGCCACAAACTGCTATTCCTTCTTAAAGTGACGCCGGCCAGCTAAACGCCTTTGAGCGAGAAAAGAATCACTCATCACCAGTGGCAGCGAAATGTCATAGAATAATATTCTGTAGAAATTTCACCGCACGCGGACCGCACATGTCAATGCATAGAGGTTAGAGAACAGGAGAACGATCGCTACGTGCTAAAGCATAGCCCGCCTGTCAGTAAGTAGTGTCTGTGAAGTAATTTTTAAATTTTTGACAAAAAGAAACATTAAATATGGTGAAATATTTTAAATAATAATAACAAGAGTAATAAATTAATAATAATTAATAATAAATATTTGTAATAATTTATAATATTTACAATAATTAAAGTTATTGAAACAACTTAGCGATCGCAGCCCCCGTCATTTATTTTATCCATATTTCTGGGACACACTTTTATACAGCGATCGTTCTCCTGTTCTCTCACCTCCATGTGTCGATTGTATCTACAGCTAATGTAGGCTTAGAAGGGCTAGAACCCAGAGCCGTAAAGCCAGTTAATTAAAAAAATACAGCTAATGTCACTAGTACGTATCTATTACAGTCATAGAATACTATAATCATAGTATTCTATGATTACAGTATACTCCGATAGGAGTAATAGTATTCTGTGTATCCATTTTTCTAAGTCACGTACTTGCGCTACTTACACAATTCAGCCACCTCTGATGTATGATTTATTAAATCTTCATAATATTTGAAAATTAATAAATAGAAAATATCGATCTTATAAGTAGGTACATAAAAACCGTTTTGTGTGTTTCATAATAAATTAATTTATATCTTATAGTGAATATCATTTTCCTGTCTTAACTATTGTGGCTGCTTGACCAATTACACTGACGGCAGGACCTGCTTTTATAATTCCATCGCGAATGTTCTGTCCGAGTATTTCCTGAAACAAAAAAGTTCATAATTAAATAATAGGTATGGGGTGGTTTAATCAGTCGATTAATTGGTCAAATTGGCCATTAGTGTGGACACGTGGACATTCAATTGAGTGTTGAAAAAGTTTGGTCAAGTCGCTTAACGTTTTATTAAACTGTTTGGTATGTTAATTTTGCTGATGACGAAATTTTATTGTTTGAAAGAGACGTCGTGTCGCATGTTAATAAATACAATTTTGAAGATGTAAAATTCTGTTAAAAACTAAATTGCATTTGTCGCAGTCAGATTTAATAGTTCTGCATAAACGCAAAACTTTATTTTTCTGATCTGGACTTGCGTCTCCGATTTTAGCAATGCTGACATCAGAGACTCCTAATATTTTATATATTTAGAGTTCTTTTGAAGTTTTTATGAAATTCCCGATGGATACTTTTTTGTACACCTCTGAAGTTTTCCTTTTCTCACGACTTGTTTGTAAAATCGGCGACTCAATAAAAACTTTATAATAGGCCAGCAACGCGCTTTCAATTCCTCTTCCCTTTTAATGGGTGAGGGTAGTCAATTATTATCAGACAAGCTGCATAAATTAAGAATAATATATACTATGCAGATGATAGCTTTGGCTACCATTGGGATGTGTGAACACATCATCATTTTGTTGATCACCATTATACCAGAATTATTCTCAACTAGACGTAGATATGTTTTACACCTTTGCTGATACCACCGGGGTATTTTATGTATAGTCATACTAGAAGAGATTTTTAATATAAAATTCAAGCTATTTAGTAATTTAAAGCTTTCATTAGTGAAAACCGTTGCTATAAAGTTCCTACATTAACATTACAGATAGATCTAGATGCCTATAGGGCACAGTGTCCACTTCAACACAAAACAATCTTTACACCAAAGTCACCTCTTACGACACTCAAACAACTAAATGTGCTGACGAATTCTCATACAACTTCTGCCGTGTGCTGACAGCGTTGGAGAATCTATAATCCTTCGCCTTATTTAAATAAAATAAATAAATATATAGGTAGTGTATGAGCAAACTTAAAACCGTACTTGAGCTATTGGTAACATACAAAACCTAGCAGTCATCGTCCTGCCAGAGTACACAAATTTTCGGTCGGTTGACTTTGACTTTAACACTAAAGAAGTTTATGATTGTGCTCCGCCATCTAATGGAGAACATAACAATGTAGGTAGCATAAAAAACCTATAAAAATGTATTATGTGCTTGATTTCATGTTGATTGGTCAAACGTGATTAAAAACTATTAATCTCGAAGACGTTTACTAATTTTCCTTTATATATATATATATATATATATATATATATATATATATATATATATATATATATATATATATATATATATATATATAACACAAAGATATATATTGATTTTGGCTGTAAGGGTAAAGGTGTGGATTATTGTTAATACAATAATCCACACCTTTACCCTTACAGCCAATCAAAACTCCACCGCTGAACACAGGCCTCTCCCTAAGACTATCTTATATTGGGGATATTTGCCATAGTTGCCACCATCTTGGCTGGAAAGTTGGCAACCCAAGTTTTTTTTGTTATTATAAGGAAAACTCCGCTGTACACCTTCTGGTTTGTGTCACTCTGTCGCCTCTTACGACCCCCACGGGACGATAGTGAAGTAGTGGATGTTCGAAAACTGCCAATAAACGGTTAAATTAAACAAAATATTAATTACTTACCAATTTCTTAAATGGATTCCAACTTGGGTTTGGTGCACTTACAGCGACATTAAGTGCCATAACAAAAACGAATACAATATCAAATATCCTGATAAAATTCATTATAGTTTATTTTTAAGTCAAATGTTAGAGCTTATGAGGTAAGACTCGCGGATACAATAGCTGTCCTCCAACTGAACACGCTATTATATAGTTAGTAACAGAGAAACCTGGAGTTAGCAAAATAGTTTTAAGATGCATTCGACTTTATTGCTAATGCACTGGTGCCTTTTATTATACTGTTACGCCGCGCTCAAATCAGCGCACTAGCGCCATCTAGTGTCAGGAACGAGAGCGAGGGGAGCTTTGCAGTAAATGACATCATAAATCTTTCGACCGACAGCGCCACCCGAAGAACGTTACGTTAGAAGTTTCTGGAAAATCTACACTCGAATACTCGTTGCCTGGCGCGCATTTACCTGAATGTTCGGGACGCTTCTTTGCTAATTATATAAATAGGCGCTGCAAGATGCGATCGAGACAGAGTTGAACTCAGCGACACAAGCGAAGCTTCGGAGCGGAATTAAGTGAATTAGTGTGTTTAATTATTAGTGTTTTTAACTTTAATTTGTATAAAGTAAATTAAAGTGTTAATTTAGGTAATTCTATCGGCAATTTTTATTGTCACGAACCTCAAGCTCGTAACAATTGGTGTCAGAAGTGGGATAAAATAATGCCGATTTTACCCAAGGAGGAAACGGAGGGTGTCCGTACCCGAAGTCAACGCCAGCAGGAGACGGACCAGAGGAGATTTGGTGGTGCAACGCCGCAGATGTCTGAGGGCCAGCCACCGGTCACGGAAGCCGGTCCGTCAGCAGCTTCTACGTCTGTGGCACCTGACTTAGGTGCTCTGATGGCCATGCTACAGGAGCAGCTGCAGCGCGGACGAGAGGAACAGGCCCGTCTGTTGAAAGAGCAGGCTCGCCGACAGGAGGAACAGGTCCGTCGGTTGGAAGAGCAGCTGCGGGGTGGACAGGATGAACAGGCCCGCCGACAAGAGGAACAGGCCCGTCGGGTGGAAGAGCAGATGCTTCTCATGAAGGACCTTCACGCTACCTTCGGGAAAGAGATAAGGGAGGTGAAGGATAAGGTTGCTCAACATGATAACCGCCTGTCGGAAGCTGAGACCCAAATCAACCAAGTTAGGAAAACGCTGGATGAACTCAAACTTGGGGATGGAACTACAGCTCCCGTAGTAGCTTCAGCACCTTCGCTACGTGGGTTCAAGGTGCCACCGTTCGACGGGACTTCTTCCTGGTCTGCCTACAAAATCCAGTTCGAGGCTGTTATGAAAGCGAACGGCTGGAATAAAAGTCAGGCCATGACTGCTCTCACATCAGGCCTGCGCGAGCAGGCCTTAACAGTTCTGGAAGCTCTCGGGGAGGAAGTGACTTATGAGCAACTCCTTGAGGCAATGGAGGCGAGATATGGCGACGCTCACCTGGAACATGTCTTTCGTGCGCAGCTTAAAGATCGCGTGCAGCGCATCAACGAAAACCTGCAGCAGTGGGCTCTAGAGGTGGAGAAGCTGGTGCGGAAAGCATACCGGTCTGTACCTGCGCTCATTGAAGGGAACCTGGTGCAGACATTAATCGACGGCATCCGCGACCTGGAAATCAGAGCTGCTGTGAGGCTCGGGCACCACGAGACGCTTAAGGACGCCTTGGCCCATGCACTGGAGGTAGAAGCCGTGCGGCAGGATCATCGTTCCCATCGCGTCAGGGAGGTTGCAGCAGCTACAGTTCGCGACCGCAACAAAGGATACAGCCCTAGGTGCTATGGCTGTGGGGAAAAGGGCCATCTTCGATCCAGCTGCCCTAAGCGAACCCTAGAAAGGGAAGGCGAACGATCCCAGGAGGGTAGTGCGGCCAACAGCACCGCCCAACAGCAGCAGGGAAACGAGTAAAAGCCAGAACTGCGGGGCGGGTGCTGGCTGATGTTAAAAGAGCCCCAAGGATCTCGATCTCACAAACCCATGATGGGAACAGTCTAATCATCAAGGGCGAGGTCAACGGAATGCCGTGTAAACCGACCATAGACACTGGAGCCTCTCGTACGGTTGTTAGTTCCCAACTTATAAGTCAGTTCCTTGGGGACTCCGCATACAACCGAGAACGCATTAATTTGGTAACAGCCACCGGTCAGCGTATACCCGTCCGTGGAGAGAAGGAGATGGAGTAGAAGCTTGGCAACGTGATCTACCTGCATAATGTCATCG
This sequence comes from Parnassius smintheus behrii, assembly GCA_036936625.1. Taxonomy (NCBI): domain Eukaryota; kingdom Metazoa; phylum Arthropoda; class Insecta; order Lepidoptera; family Papilionidae; genus Parnassius; species Parnassius smintheus. The sequence continues at coordinate 13,360,762 of JAUPFT010000026.1, read as the reverse complement.
TGGCTGATATAATGGACGACTGCATCCTAGGCCTAGACTTCATGAGGAATAATTGTTGTGAGATCGACGTTAAGCAAGGTGTTTTGAAATGTGGACAGGAGGAACTGTTTATGGAAGGTGCGTTACCAGGGAACGTGTACAGCATCAAGAAGATTGTTCTTCCGCCGAGATCGGAAACGATTGTTCCGATTAGTCTTCCTCGAAACGCTGGACAAGCTCACCGTTGTGTACTTTTGGAAAGGGTAAACAATGATCTTCCATGGAAAGTAGCTCGAACCTTGGTCAGGACCACTGACATCTCAGGAGTACGTGTGCTGAATCTTTGCGACCGGGAACAGATTATAGAAAAAGACACACTGGTTGGTACTTGTGAGGAAGTGGATTGGTTACGTCAGTGCCAATATATATCGAGTGGGACCCCCAGCAAGGATTCAGAAACGAGAGTGACCACACTTTTGGAAGACTGTCGCAGTGTTCTGCCCCCGAACGAATTGGTCAAGGCGAAGAAGTTGTTACTCGAGTACGCCGATGTATTCTCATCAAACGATGCTGACATAGGAAAGACTGGTTTAGTTCAACACAAAATAAACACAGGTGAAGAGTTGCCTATCCGTCAGCGGCCAAGACGATTGCCGGTAGCACGTGAAAAGGAAGTGGAAACCATGATTAAGGGAATGGTGAAGGATGGTGTTATTGAACCTTCATCTAGTCCATGGTGTTCACCCGTGGTACTGGTAAAGAAGAAGGACGGCAGCTTGCGGTTTTGTGTTGACTACCGCCGTCTGAACGACGTTACTAATAAGGATAGCTATCCCTTGCCAAGAATTGACGACACGCTGGACATGCTTACAGGAGTAAAGTGGTTTAGCACGCTGGACCTAAAAAGTGGCTACTGGCAAGTTGAAATTGACCCTAAGGACAAGGAGAAAACTGCGTTCTCGACGGCAAAGGGTCTGTGGCAATTTAAAGTAGTGCCGTTTGGGTTGTGCAATGCTCCAGCAACGTTTGAAAGGCTGATGGAACTTGTACTTACCGGGCTAATTGGCGACGCCTGTCTGGTCTACTTGGATGACATCATCATCGTGGGCCGTACGTTTGAGGAACACCTTCAAAACTTGGAACGCGTGCTCATGAAGATTAAGAGTGCCAACCTCAAGTTGAGTCCGAAGAAATGTTCACTATTCAAACGGCAAGTCAACTTTTTGGGGTATGTAGTGTCGGAAGAAGGTATCCGCACGGATCCAGGGAAAATCGCAGCTGTAAAGGATTGGCCGGTTCCAAAAGACAAGATGCAGGTTAGAGCATTTTTGGGTTTGTGCTCCTATTACCGACGTTTTATGAAGAACTTTGCAGATATAGCCAAACCTCTGCATAAGCTAACCGAGGAGATGCAACATTTCTGCTGGGATGAAAGTTGTAACATCGCATTCCAGGAGCTCAAGGACCGTCTGTGCAAGACACCTATTTCAGGATACCCTGATGTAAGCAAAGAGTTTATAGTTGACACAGACGCAGGTGATATAGGACTTGGCGGTGTGTTGTCTCAACGTAATGGTGAGCAAGAGGTCGTGATAGCGTACTTCAGCAAGTCGTTGTCAAAACCGGAAAGGAACTACTGTGTCACAAGACGCGAATTGCTAGCTGTGGTAAAGTCGTTGCAACATTTTAGCAAATATCTTCTGGGACGTAAATTTCACTTACGAACTGACCATGCTGCTTTAAAATGGCTATTGCAGTTTAAAAACCCAGAAGGACAGGTTGCGAGGTGGATTGAACTACTGCAGGAATACGACTTTGAGATCGAACACCGCAGCGGGAAATCTCATGGCAACGCAGATGCATTGTCAAGAAGACCTTGTCCTGAAGATTGCAACCATTGTAGTAGGCCAGAGAGTAAGGAAGTGGTATCCGTGAGGATGCTCAGGACAGACCACCTCAGCAACGGGTGGAAGGACAGCCTATGGCATGCACAGCAGGAAGATCCGGACATCAAGCCGATTCTGGGATGGATGAAGGCCCGTGCTACCAAGCCTAAGTGGAGGGACGTCGCAGCGATGAGTTCAACCACGAAAAGCTATTGGGCCCAATGGGATAGCTTGCTGCTTCAGGATGGAGTCCTGTGCCGTAAATGGGACAATGGTCGAGGAGACAGCTGTTGTTTGCAAATGGTTGTCCCTAAAGCTAAAGTGCCGAATGTTTTACAGCTGTGCCATAGTGGTCGTTCAAGAGTCCATCTGGGAGTTAAACGAACTCTACTGAAGGTCCGAGAACAGTTTTACTGGGTCCATTATCGTGACGATGTGGAGGATTGGTGTCGTACATGTACAAGTTGTGTGGCTGTGAGGGGACCTCAGACACGGAGTAGAGGAGCACCGAAATTGTACAATGTTGGTGCACCACGGGATAGGACAGCCCTTGACATTGCGGAGCCGTTACAGAAAGGCGCAAGAGGGACTCCTAAGATTGTCCATGTGGATCGCTTGGCGCGTTACTATGGGGCCGATAATGCTCGGGACGAGCATGTCTTAGGAGGGGGCAGTGTTACGCCGCGCTCAAATCAGCGCACTAGCGCCATCTAGTGTCAGGAACGAGAGCGAGGGGAGCTTTGCAGTAAATGACATCATAAATCTTTCGACCGACAGCTCCACCCGAAGAACTAAGTTTCTGGAAAATCTACACTCGAATACTCATTGCCTGGCGCGCATTTACCTGAATGTTCGGGACGCTTCTTTGCTAATTATATAAATAGGCGCTGCAAGATGCGATCAAGACAGAGTTGAACTCAGCGACACAAGCGAAGCTTCGGAGCGGAATTAAGTGAATTAGTGTGTTTAATTATTAGTGTTTTTAACTTTAATTTGTATAAAGTAAATTAAAGTGTTAATTTAGGTAATTCTATCGGCAATTTTTATTGTCACGAACCTCAAGCTCGTAACAATACAAACTTGCTTGCTAACCACTACAACATACGTACTACAAACTGACTAAAAGAAAAATGAAAGTGGGTCTTCGGTAACTCCCGGTGTTAATGTTGTTTGTGAATCCCCGGTGGTCGATTTTTTATTAGTAGTGATTTGTTTCCTATGAAGCTATAATTAATTTTGTGTAAACATTTACTACAATCTAATAAGAATACAATTATTTTAATACCGTCTATTATGAATAAAATTTTAATTATAAATAACATAGCAGCAGCTAGCACATACTGATTTTTGTTTAATAACTCATTGCAACTGCTGTGCCTAAACCTTCGTAACTGTTTAAGTTTTACGAGTGACTATTGTTCGAAAATCTGACTGAAGCAGCTTGTAAGCAGTTCTTCTATGTCCTCGTGTAGAGACATTACAAAAGATGAAAAGTGATAGAATAAGTTAAACATGTTCTTCTTATATTCCTGTATTCAGATTCAGCTATAATACAAATATTTTAGTTTTCAAACTTACGCTTGAATTGGAAAACTTATTATACAAGCAATTAATAGCTCAAACGACTCAAAGTCAAAGCAAAGCCGTCTCTATTTTAACCTAAAATTTGAGTAGCCTTGTATTATTAACACGTGCGTCAAATATTAACTAAGAGTCGATACAAAGAAAATTGGTATTCCTTGGGAGAGGCCGATTTGCTGAACATGAAGTGGACTTGTAAAGGTTTGTAATGATGATGATAATGATGACATATTATAAACATGAATTACAATACTGAAGAGTTTTTGTCACATGAAATCAACACTCCAAGTGCTGATTTCGATCGACAATGAATGAAAATCTAATTTGATATCATCTTTCTGTGGATCCGTTCTTTGCACGAAGCAAAATATTTATAGAAAGTTAAAAATGAAATAAATGTTGTTGTGTGACGGTTTAAGAATATTCACTACCCTATATCGCCTGCCGAATTTTGTTCGTGGTAGAGCCACGCTTCAACTATATTATAGTTGCAGCACGAGTGCTTCAGCTTAACCGAAGCAAGACCACGCTCTCATAGAATACCAGCGTAAAATAGCAGTGTAATGCTGCTGTGTTTCATATGGTGAGTGTAGAGAACCTGACACTTCTTACTGGAATTGTGGCATTCGATCTTAGTCCTCAGGGGTGACAAAGCATTTGCAATGTACACACTTGCTTGCTAACCACTACAACATCAGTACTACAGACTTAAAGAAAAAAAAAAGTGGGTCTTCGGTAACTCCCGGTGCTAATGTTGTTTGTGAATCCCCGGTGGTCGATTTTAATTAGTAGTACATCGTTGTCTATGAAACTATAATTAATTTGTTGTAACCATTAAAGAAATAAGACCATCTTATTCTTAGGCAAACAATGTGACTTGACTCCCGGGGATTTACTCTCAGAAATATGCGATAGCATGTTGACCCCGTGTAACCCTGTATCGGTGCGTCACTACGCGCAGACTAGGCATCGTGTTTATAACCATCGCAGTTGATTGATTGAATAAAAAATAAATCGATTATAAATTATATCTACGCTTGCAACTCTAAATTCATGGAAGATTGTGAAGTAAATTAATAAGTAGTATTTTGTTTTGTCTTTGAGCTTACCATTAGGTGGACTCTGTGCCCGCTTATAACCCTTATTCTATTTTAAAAAATTAAAACGATTCAACCACCGCACACTACAAGTGTCGCCGGAATCGATATGAAAGGTGTCCTGGAGAACATGTATCATTTGATAGATAGTGATATTTTCATCTTGTATTTAGGTTATAGTGTTGTATCGCACACGTGTTAACTAAGATAAGAGAATGCCTGTATTCAGATATTTACTTGATGCACTGTAATAAATAACATACTTACCTAGTTTTAACAGATATTATAGACACAGATAACAGATATATGTAACAGAAAAATGTCTATACTATACTCAATCTAATAATACACACACACACATATATATATATATATATATATATATATATATATATATATATATATATATATATATATATATATATATATATATATATACATATTAGTCGTACATAACTTCTGTTAGTCACATTTTTTACAATAAGGGTATGCCTACGAGCACTTAACCCTAAAAGTGCTCGTAGGGGTATGCGTAAGGGCAAACGAGCTTGCGGGTCACCTGTTAGTGAGTGATTTCCACAGTCCAGATGCGTTGCCGACCCTTTGAAGCCCCCTGAATTCGTGTTGTCGTCTACATGCACCGAGGTGCAATGCAGGTATCGGGCCTCGGGGTGTACCCCATTGCCCGGATAATCCTCACGGCCCATCACTATGTGCCAGTCCTTGGAGCCTATTCTAGGCATAAATAGTCTTTACGGGTTAATCCGTAGCCAGGTAAAAAAATTTTGCCGTAGTCGGTTAACTGATTGAAAAAGGAGGTTGTCCAGTAAAAGTCTAAGTTGGCCGTTCAGCGGCATTGAGGGTTGTTACTCCACTCTCTAATCGATATAGAGAGGAGTTCTTTTGGAAGAGGTCGCCCGTCCGGTGGCCGAGTGTGCAACGGCGCAAAGCCGTTTAGGTGTTCATGTGGCCCGTTGTCGGCGCGGTCGAACATGCCGCGCGCTAGCCGGGCCACGAAGTCGGTGATGGTCTTGACTTTCAGATCGGCCGCTATTACGTCGTTCCGGACGTAGCGACCTCCTCCGACGATCGTCCTTAATGTCAGATTCTGCTGGGCCTGTAGTCGCCGCCTCAGAGGGTCGCTCAGAAGCACGTACCAGGCCGGAGCAGCGTAGGTGATGATGGTCCGGATATACATCTTGTATATCCGGAGCTTGGTTTTAATCGGCCGCTTGGATGCCAGGACCGGCAAGAGCGTCGCCCGCGCTCATCGGGCTCTGCGGACGACGAAGTCGACGTGCGCGGTCATGCGCAGCATCCTGTCGATCCTGTACCCAAGGTATGTTACGGCCTTCTGGTACGCAATCTTCTGGCCGTTGAGGGTCAGCGGAGGTGGAAATTTTCTGAGACGGCGAGTGAGCAGAGCGGTCGTCTTACCAACATTGACGACCATCCTCCCCTCGTCCAGCCATGGTGGCAACGGGTCCAGCAGACGCTGCATCCTGGCAGTGGCTATGTGGGCTCTTCTGGACGAGGTGAAATAGGCGCTATCGTCTGCGTATAGTGCCAGCTCAACGTCGTCCTCCCACTCTTGCAGCCTGCCTGCCAGTGTTGGGATGTCGTTAGTATAAGCCGCGTACAGGACTGGAGACAAACAGCTGCTCTGTGGAACGCCAACTCTGATGGATCTGGTTGCGGACTCGGCGTCTTCTACGCAGACGTCTTCCAGGAAAGACACCATTAGCCGCAACATAGCAAGAGGGACACTGGTCTGTTCGTTCAGCTTGTAAAGTAATCCTATGTGCCACACCCGGTCGAACGCCTTTTCGATATCGAGAAAGACGCCCAACGATATGTGGCCACGATTGTACTCTGCCGCAAGCAGGTGCAGCACTCTAGTCAATTGTGTGAATGTAGAGTGAACCCTCCTGAATCCGTGCTGCTCCGCCCGAAGTTGGATGCACGGACAAAGACGTCTCAGCAGCAATCTTTCAAACAGTTTAGTTATGTGCGGTAATAGCGTGATCAGCCTGTAGCTGGCAGCTCTACGCCTGTCCTTCCCGGGTTTCGGCAAGACGATGACTTTGCCTTTCTTTTAGTCCTCCGGGAAGTGGGATGTCCGCAATATCCCATTGTAGAGTCGACCAAGCTCTACTAGGACTCTATTGGGCAGCTGTCGGAGTGCAGCTTTGGTAATCCCATCGTGCCCCGACGCCTTTCTCGGTTGCAGGCAGGTTATTATCCTCCGCAGTTCAGCGGGGGAGATGAACCACTCTCCTGCAAGAGGCGGCGCGGGCGACGACAGGAACTCCTGTACGCGACTTTCCTTCCGGGCATGAAGCTCCATGAACTCCGCACTTGCTGGGTTCGGCATAAATTGCTCCTCGAAGTGCTCGACTAGGATATCCGCTCTGCCCTTAGCATCGTAGCAGCGTTCGCCCGCGTTGTTGGTCAGCGGGCAAACGGGAGATCTGGTTTTGGTCAACTACCGGTTCAGTTTATAGAGCGACGCATCATGCTCATACGCCTTCCGAATGCGCCGATCCCAAGCCTCCCCTCTGAAGGCCTGGACTGCAACCGACAGTTCTTCCGATAAGGTGTTAAGCTGGGTCTTTAGTCTAGGGCAGCGAGTACGCGCCCAGAGCTTTCTCAGCGCTCTTTTGCGCTTGATCTGCACGCATATCTCAGATGTTCTTGGTAATTCTAGTAGCAGCGGCCTATACGTCGTCCGCTGTGCTTATAGGCTGATGTGCTGGAGGTCTCTGCTGCAGATGTTGACAGTAGAGCCTCCAGTCGACACGTGTCTTAAATGCTCTGGGCGACGTAGTCTCCGCCTTTAGGCCAAGGGTGATCAGAATCGGGAGGCGCTGTGAGCTCAGGTCGTATAGCACCTCTACCACTACTGGGTAGTTGACGTTCCTAGTGAGCACGATGTCCAATACATCCGAACGTCTACGTGGGTCAGATGGAACGTGAGTTGGTTCTTCGGGACCTAATATGTCGTAGTTGTTACTCTCCGCATCTTCATAAAGTTCAAGACCCAGCGGGGTGATCACTCTGGACCCCCACGCCGGGTGTTTGGCGTTTAGGTCCCCGGCGATGACGGTGGGTGTTTCGCCGTCCATCACCGTCCGAATGTCTGAGGAGCAGAATGGATTCCTGACGGGCGGTATGCTGCGTAGATCCTTAGTTCCTCACCCGCCGCATCCATTCTTATGCCGATAGAGCGCATTGTCTGGTATGGTGGTGGTTCCAGCTCTTGGTGGATGATGTCCCTCCTCACCAGAACCGCCGTCCCTCTGTAGGCGGCCCCTTGAGAAGTGACCTCGTCCCTTCTGTATATGTGTTAATTCGGCAGCTTAATAGGCGTCTTTGGGTTTAGCTTCGTCTCTCCCAGCAAAATGATGTGCAGATCCTGTTGCTGGGCGATTGTGCGGAGTTCATGCAGCTTCTGCTGTATTCCGCCCGGGTTCCAATAGAGGAGGCGAAGATTACTCTCCTCCGTAATGCCGAGCTAGAAGGTTTACCAGCGCTTTCATTATCGCCGTCACTGGGTCTGTCCTGGCTCTGATGTCAGCCAGGACTTGTGTGCCGACCTCGATGGCAATACCAACCAGAAGCTGGATTGCGTCTGCTGTTTCGAGGCTGGCGGTAGGTTTTCTCCTATAAGAAAGCGTTGGCAATTGTCTCGGGTGTTGGAATTCCTGGTTTTGCTCTCTTTGCTTGTGGGTAGAGCGCGCTCTACAAGTAGAGCGGGCTCTATATTCGGGTAGAGCCCTTTCTGGCACTCTACCCATGCTTTTGGTTGTCTCCCGAGTAATCTGCGCCTGCGAGGCTATTGGTACAGTTGGTGTCGTGGTAGAGGTGACAGCCTGAGGAGGCTGCGACTTCTTCCTGCTTCTCTCCCGCCTCCTCTTTTTGGAGGGTTGCCGGGGTTGGCGGGGGGCTGTAGAGTCGCCCCGGTGGTTGCCCTGGTCATTGTGAGTTCCACCGTTTCCTGAGATGTTACGGGTGGGGGCGGGGCTGGTTGCTTGCCCTTCCCAGTGATGGTAGCCCACCCGTCTTTCTGTATGGTGACAGCTTTTGGGCGACTCTGGGTGATCTTTTTAGGGTCCTCCGAGAGTAGCCCCGGTAAAGTTATCCCCTGCCTCCTAGCAGTCCTCCTCAGGACTGGGCAGCGGCGGTCATTTGCCGTGTGGTTTTTGCCACAGTTGGCACACTTCGGTTCTTCCTCTCTACCCCGAGGGCAAAGGCTTGCAATATGCTCCCGGCACAGCGCACGCACCTCACTGGCCTGAAGCAGTTGGCAGAGGCGAGCCCAAAGGCCTGGCATCGGTGGCATTGAGCTGGTCCTGCTTTTCTCTGCCAGGCCTCGATGACGACCCCTCTCATATAGAGAAGTTCGTCGATTTTATAGAGTTCCTGGAGCTGCTCCAGGCTCAGGTGGTCAAGTTGGGCAAAGTAGATGCAGCCAGGTCTGCTCCTACGAGGTGGGATTGCCTTCACATATTTCACGGGGAAGCCTTTTGCCCTTATGGCCTCCTCTATTGTTTTGGTATCCGTGCCCATTGGTAGGCTCCGGATGCCCACTTTAGTGGGTTTATCCTCCTCCGGGGTATAACAATACCACACAGTGTTGGTGTTTCCTTGGTTAGCTCAACCATATAGCGCTGAATTGTACGAAATTCGTTGGCGCTTTGCGGTGTAAACCGTACGCCTTTCCCGAACGAACGGGCATTTAAAGGGTGGCCCAACATTCTGTTGAGCTCCTTAAAATGTTTCGTCCAATCCGGTAGGCATTCAGCAACTATGGGCGGATATCGGGCTTTCTCCTGATCAGCAGGCTTATCAATAGGCACTGCCGCCGTTGGTGGTCGTGGTACTGCTGGTGCAGCTACCATATGGGCATAGCTGGTAGATGGCCGTTGGCCATCGTCCTGCGGGAGCCCGGACGGGTTGGATGTTGTCACCGGCGATGAACGGCCGGCGGATGCTGCGAGGGTAGCATACGTGGTTGACCCCCAACTATAAGATTCTTCACCCCCCTGCTCATACTGGGCCGAATCTTGGCTTCGCCGATCCGGAGATATACAGCGGGGGGGGGGGGGTTGCGGTGGAGAGGGTGACTTGGGTGGCGATTTAGCACCTTCTTCGACGTCACCTGGTGGTAATCTTCATCCTCTTCCGATGTAGATGGTGCTTCATCGGAAGATAGTTGGGAGCCAATCCGTTGCCTCTTCTCGTATAAGCAGGCTTCGGTTTCTGGGGGAGTGTGGCGTCTTGCCGTTTTCATTGCCCGCTGCTGTTGGGGCGACGGTTCCCGCCTGACTGTGTGCTCTGACACGGCCGGCGTGAGCGCGATGCCCGGTGAGGGCTCCTTCCGTGGCGAGACGGGTTTTCTTTGGGGGATCTGTGAAAAGGATGACACTATTCTAGTGCGCTTCGGGTTCGCCAGATCCCTAACAATCAGTGGTCGTTCCAACACACCTTTTCGGTCCGGTGGTTTTCTTATTGGGGGGAGGGAGGCTCCCCCTTTTTTGTCGGACATGATGACCTACCTACGTCAGTCAGGTAATCTAGATTTAGGCCCTGTCTAAATTATGATGGTATAAAAATAGTGACTATCCTCACTTGGGGCACTGCCTACCCCTTTTGCAAACGAAAGGGTTGGGGGAAGTGCGATGGTGGCACTTTAGTACGCGACTGGGCACAGGATGCACGTAACGCATAAAGTGCCAAGAATCACCATAGGGGCCGGTGACCTCGACGCCTCACGGAATCACGGGACTCAACGTTCGGCGGAGTATGTCCTACCGGCGGTCATTTGCAGCCACTGCTAACTACAAATAACGCACACCTAGGAGATCCTTGATACCCCTGAATTTATCCATAAAAATCGCTGGTTTAAATAAGTCGTACGATGAAGAAACGCACTATGATAGATCGCCAAACATTCAGATGGTATATTCCATAATTTTGTCACAATGTACGATGGTGAAATTCAGCGGCTGCAATCCATCTAAACAATTTTTGTGTACACTCTCCGTAGTAATGCGATAGAGATAAAATTCAAAGGAAAACTTCTCTTCCTAGTGTCAGTATATCGAGCGATCAGAAATAATTCGGATGCTGACGATTCAGATCGCTTTTCGCTAGTTGCGGTTACTTGGTTACTTACGTGGTAGAGCTATGCTACAGTTATATTAGTAGTCTAGTTGTAGCACGAATGGGTCGGCTCGACCGGCGAAGGTACTGACTTTCTGGGACGAAATGTAGTAATTTTTTTAGTAAGACCATTAAATAAAAAGTCATCGGGATAAATTTACCTTTACAATTGTCAAACTTTTGATGTGGTTAATGGTCGTACAATGTCCCAATTTGAAGTTCAATTCATAAGATACTTATGACGGGACGAATTTACCAATAAAGTCACATCGTAATATTATATAGCGATAGCGCAGCGCAGCGTATATGTTACTTGCTGCTAAAATATTAAAATGTAATATTTAACATACCACCATTTATCTTACACCTTACATACACACATACTCGAATGGCAAATTGAAACTTAACTTTACTCTCACTGAATACCAGCGTAAAATAGTAACTTAATGCTTAATGTGTTTCGTATGGTGTGTGCAGAGAACCAGAGACCCTTTTTACTGGAAACGAGGCATTCCATCTTAGCCCCCACGGGTGACAACGCAAATGCATTTTGATTTGTAATCGAGGATAAATGTAGATATCTATGGTCCGCAGAAACCACTTACTATCAGGTGGACTGTGTGCTCGTTTGTCACCATATGCTATAAAAAAGTGAAAGGTAATGATATTGAGTCAATATTTGCAAGTTATACAACTTGCAAATATTGACTCAATATCATTCTATTTCTATCTTGATATATATATATATATATATATATATATATATATATATATATATATATATATATATATATATATATATATATATATATATTATTAATATGTGTGTGTGCATTTGTATATATACCTATATTCAAAACTTATTTATTATTTTATTTTCTATAAGTGTATTAGTATGTTTGCATGTATATTTATTTACAATATATTTCTATTTATTTTAATATTTTTAGCACCTACCAACTATTACATGTCAAACTCTCCCAAGGTTGACTGGTAGAGAATGGTGCCCATTGTAACCCTTATATGTATTAAGATGTAAAACAATAAAAATTAAATAAATAATTAAATAATTTGGGCACTGAACTGTTATATCATAATAAATAATATGTACTTTAATTATGCAATTCAATTTGAAAAGTGATACATAAGTGTAAAAGTGAACTGTTTTTTTTTACAGAATACTCTATGTTGTTAACATACCAGGCATTCGTACCCAATGGTTTGCTGCATCTCTCGTAATATGGACAGCAAAGTTGTGGAATAACCTCTCAACATGTGTATTTCCATTTAATTACAACGTGTATGTCTTGTCTATGTGGATGTCTTCAAGGTAAGAGTGAATAGGTTTTTGTTAAGCTAAGTGGTTCGCTTTACCGTCTTCAGCTGCATCACCACTTACCATCAGATGTCAAACAATGGTTTATAATATTAAAAAAAGAAACAAAAAGAACAATGTAAAAATGCGTTGACCAGTATACAACTGATTTAAAAAATATAAGTATTACTATCAACTTCTAATTCATCTCTGATAAAGAAAGGGGTGAAGGTTGTGTTAATTATTGATTTTTTTTCTTCATTCTTCATATATTTCTATACATATATATATATATATATATATATATATATATATATATATATATATATATATATATATATATATATATATATATATTTAAATCATACATCTAAAACGTACAATGTAAACAAATATTTTGAAATAAAAATGCAGCTGTACAGTAAGTCATTGATCCGATAATTCAAGTTCACAGTCAGTATACGAGTATAATTTTGAGCACAACGAATATCGCCATGTACACGTAGGAGAATTCCTTACTATTAATTAAATGAAAATATTTAAAAAAATACAAATTAATGTTACTTTGTTAATCCCGTGTGGTTAATCCTATACGATCGTGTACCAAATATGAATATTTGCTCTCGCTCCCGCTTTGCTCGTTTTCTAAAAGTATCTACAAGGTATTGCAATGTTTATGAGACCCAGCGTTTATAAATTACTTTTGCAACTTTTATCCATTGATTTACGAAGCGTGATTTGAGTACCTATATAATATTTTTTTATATATTGGAATGCTTATTATTATCTTGATTATATGTAACGACCATAACACTCCTACGCTTGTAGATATTTTTTTTTTGTAGATTGACTAGCTTTTAGGCTTGACCGCAACCCGGAACACTGCTCAAATTAGTAGAGGAGAATGTTAACCTAGGTCAAATTTTTAGTCTAAATTAATCTGATTTCTATCAAGAGGTCAAAATACGAACGGATCCAAATCAGCGTTCGAGAAATTATGACACATCCTCTTTGATATTGTAATTTCCTTCAATGAACAAAAAATTTATTCGGTCTATCGTGCAGATCATCGAATCAATCAATTCACAAGGCAATAAATACGATATAATTATGTGTTCGACATGTTTTACTTTTTTTCTCAAACTTTATATCCACTAATGTTTTGTTTACGTTGCATTTGCATTTTATGCAGTTATTTATAGGTAACTTATCCAACTTTAACAGAAAAATATTGTATTACATGTACCCACAGGGTAGAACATAATCGAACTTGATTAATAAATATGTAGTTTACATCCATGTTACACCGTGGGTATTGTTTGGTATCCACAGAATAAATGATTCTGATTCTGATTCTGAAATTCAAGGTCCGGGTTTGGGTACAATTTATTAGAATATTTTTTAAATTAAATATTCTTTATGCATTCGTTCATTACAACCGAGCAAAGTTCAAAGCCAAACATAGGCCTGCCCATAAATAACTCTAATTACGGTGCAGGCATGATAAAAAACTGCACTGTCAGTTTTTTTCTGTCTTTAAAATTATAGAATATTTTATAAAGCTTCCGTTGATTATTTACGATAATATTAAAAGTTTATTTCATTGTTATTTAGCGATAAATTGACAAGCTAGATTTATAACTCACTATCCTGAAATAAATAGACTGTCATACCGACATCATTATATTACGTTGTAGAGCCATGCTGCAGCTATATTAAAATTATAGCATGATTTGATCGGCTCGACCGGGGAACGACCATGCTTTCACAATACCAGCATGAAATTGCATTTAATTTGGTGGTTGCAAAACGAATAGGTCAACTTGACCAGAGTAGAGCCACGCTCTCACGTAATGTCCACGTAAATCAACAGAATAGTACTCAAGTGTTTCGCATGGCGAGTGTAGAGTATCGGAAAACTTTTTTACAGGGAATGAAGCTTTCCTGAGCTGAAGGGAGACAACGCATCAACGCATTTTGGTTTGAGTCGAGAATAAATGCCGAAAAGCCCAACATTCACTTACCATCAGTTTGACTGTAGCTCGTATAATAATACTATTATTCTACAAAATATATTACATTTACAAATAAAACGTGTTAATAATTTATTTATTCGCATTTTTATAGGAAAAAATTAGACAAAATATTTGAGATGCCATTATTAGCGCAGAATCAGCATTAGATGAGTTAGAGCAAGCCAGAAGAGTTATCAAAGAAGGAAACTTGTTTAAAACTTTTGGAAAGTGGCGTACATATTTTTTACAATTTGATTTACTTTACTTGTTTAACTACACAGATTTATATAATTATAGTCTTTTGTATTTTGTAAATATTGAATATTATTTTGTATTTCTTTAATCACAAAATGTGTGATTTGTCTTACTGTGCAAACCAAAAAATACCTTTTATTTTTGTTATTTATTATATAATAAAGAACGAAAAATATTTTACATATATTTTGCAAAATTTCCCAATGTGCGGATATCTTAATGTGAATTAAAAATAAAGTTTTCGTATTCGAGATAGTCATAGTGGCCAAAAGTTAATAATCTTATTTTTTGCACAAGATTTCAAATAGTAGTAAGCTAATAATACATGCATATACACACTACACACTATTAGCTAACCAAAAGCTAATAGTGTGTAGTGTGTATATGCCCGTTGATTGCACTGAAAACTTAACAGATTTTACAGACTGCTTAAGCTATTTAAATGCTATAGTAGAAGAAAGTGAATGTGAGACAGTGTTTCTATTGGGGGACTATAATGCTCACCCAGGACGGCCGTTTTATGAAGAACTGAAAAACTTTTGCGCGGAACAGGACTGGTTTTGTGCCGACGTGAGTACCCTAGACTGTAATTCATTTACATACGTCAGTGACGCGCATGGGACTGGGAGGTGGTTAGATCACTGTATAGTCACTGAGTCAGCGTATAAGTTAATAAATAACACGAAGATTTTATATGATGTGTACTGGTCTGACCACTTCCCACTCATGATTGAATGTAGGTTGAACTATGTTATACCTAAGGCTGTTCCGAAAATAATCGCGTGCAATAAAATAAAATGGGGCTGCAGAAATGATGAACAAAAGAGTTCTCAAGAGTAGATTGAAGTGGTGCCAAAACCACCAAAATCAACTAAAAATGGATAAATTGGCTACTTATCATTCAAAACAAGATTTTAAGAAGTTTTGGAAATCCACAAATAAGCTCAACGTTGGACCTAGTCTTCCTGAAACAGTAAATGGGGTCAGTGACATGAAGCAAATTGCAGATCTCTTCAGGGATCATTTTATGGTCACGTCACCCTTAGGGCCGTCGTCACACCCCGTGTCCAATGCTGAAACCAAGCGTGAACTCAAAATGGTAGCAAGTGACAAAATGATAGCACGAGTTATTAGAGCTATGGTTGCAGGTAAGTCACCCGGTCACGATGGTCTCAGTATTGAGCACTTTAAATATGCAGGTGTGCACTTACCTAGAGTTTTGGCATTATTATTTAATGTTTGTGTCTCGCATACCTACTTGCCTGCCGACTTAATGAGGACTTCAGTTGTCCCCATTGTAAAAAACCGTACTGGTGACGTATCAGAGAGATCGAACTATAGACCAATATCCTTGGCAACGACAATAGCCAAGATATTTGACAGTATGCTTAACTCTATTCTAGAAAACCACTGTATGCTACATGATGGCCAGCACGGCTTCTCGCGTGGTCTATCAACAGAAACAGCAATAATGAGTTTAAAGCATACTGTCAAATACTATACGGACAGGCGCACCCCAGTGTATGCCTGTTTCCTAGATCTGAGTAAAGCTTTCGATCTTGTCTCGTACGACATCTTATGGCGTAAGTTAGAAGGCGTAGGTTTACCTTGTGGCTACACCAATTTACTCAAGTATTGGTATAGTAACCAAGTGAACTATGTGAGATGGGCGAATGAGTATTCCGAGCCGTACAGGATGGAGTGCGGGGTTAGGCAAGGGGGGCTGACATCACCGAGGCTCTTCAACCTATATATGGACGCACTGATTCGAGAGCTCAGCAGCATGCGTGTCGGCTGCCATATCGGCAAGGTGTGTGTGAACAATATCAGCTACGCGGACGATATGGTTCTGCTGGCACCCTCAGTTAGTGCGATGAGAGCTCTACTCGGTGTTTGTGAAAAATTCGCTGTCTCACATGGTTTACTATACAATACCGAAAAGTCGCATTTCATGGTATTTAAGGCTGGCAGTAAATGTCCTAGTGTGGTACCACCTATAAAGCTTTATAACGAACCGCTAGAAAGGGTCTATAGTTTTAAATATCTTGGACATATTGTGACTGACAGTCTTAAAGACGATGAAGACATTGAAAGAGAACGTAGGGCACTGTCGGTCAGGGCGAATATGTTGGTGCATAGATTTGGTCGCTGCACTGACGCTGTCAAGATCACGCTTTTCAAGACATATTGTGCGTCATTTTATTCTTGCAGTCTATGGACCAACTACACCAAAAAGACTTATAGTGCCCTACGTACTCAATACAACAAGGCATTCAGGGCGCTGTTGCGGCTGCCGCGCTACTGTAGCGCGTCCGCGATGTTTGCACTGGCGGGTGTGGATAGTGTTGATGCAATAATACGAAAAAAGACCGCATCTTTGCTAAACAGAGTGCGCGGCAGCGGCCACAGTGTACTGAGTGAGATTGCCAACAGTGGGGACTGTCCACTGATCAAAAAAATGATTTCCAGGACCATGTCCTGCTTAATAATTAAATATTAAAATAAAAATAAAAATGTATAAATTATATTACTAACATAGATGTAAGTTTTTCTCTACTAACAATTCCTATGGATTTCAAGTTGTCCGAAATAAACAATTTTTATTTTTATTTTTATTTTTTTTTTATTTAATAAGTAAGATTTTCTAAATTTTCATTTGTATGTTACGATATAATTTTGTGTCTCTCTACTGGCAATACCATCAACATTTATAGTATTAGTTCTGCAGTTTTAATAGTTTGTATTTATCTCTATAACAATCGATTTTATTAAAATGAATTTTGAAACAAAAAATATTAAAACATATTATCCTGGTTTACTATGTAACTTGTCACTGTGGTAACTTCCTATTAGGCCAGAGTTCGCCTTCAAAATGTATGATATGATAACCATTACGATCCATTTTATTATATATAAATTTCGCATAAATTTATTATTAACTAATTTTGCTATTATCGGATAGTATTATTTATCTCGGCCTGAAGGAGGCGGAGCGAATTTATGTGAATGTGGTAAATATGGTTTGTCGGTTACAATGATGATATTATGTAGACTATGGACTGTGTTATGATGTGAGAATATATTATTTCATGATACTACAAATGTCCTTATCTTCGGGTTACAGAAATGACTCATTTGCAGAAACTGCTCTAATTATATAATCGCTTGGAGCTTTCCTATTTTTGTATGTAGGGTGCTGGAGAGTCATTCTTATCTCGCTCAGACTGACCTCTGAGTTATCATCGGAGTAGTGTAGATAAGAGCTGTTCTTGGATCGTACGTCAGAATTGCATGTGGCTCTACCGATGTACTGCCTGCTGCCCTTAGAACTGCTCAATCTCACTTAGAATCTTAGATGATTTGTAAACTATGCTGCCACTTTTAGTCTCCAGCTTCGACAGTTAATTTTTTCTTGCAGACTAGATCTCTAGAAGAGACTTTGGAGCCTTATTTCGAAGTGTTAACTACACAAAACTTAACTTTACAGAAACAACTTTACAGCTTTACATTAAGGTTCAAGGTGTCTCTTACGATTCGATTTTTATTACCAGTTTTCATCCCCAGCGATTATTGAGACATCACTTAATATTTGCCGTCTCGTCGTCATAATGAAGTCAATATCATTTTTGTAGATCGGTTAGGGCTTGATAGTGTATCATAATTTTATTAATTTATTTATTAAAATTTCACCTAAGTACAAGAACCCTACAACGTCACATACTTTCTATTTGCAGTAGTCTCTGATTTTAAAGTCAGCTGTTAGACGTTGAACAACCTAAACTGAAGGAGGTTATTAGTTTCAAGGGAATGAAACATCTGATACTGCGTCTTTAGATTTGCCCATTTAGTGCGATTATGGAAAATCCTGACTAATATGGGAGACGCATTGTATTATATTAGCATTGTAGGTATGAAGGTTACACACGCGTAAAAAAGCAAGCTGAATTGTTTTTAGATAATTTAAAAAGGGTTAAAATTTGAAAAGAAAATAAAGTAAGGGAAAAATATTTTATTGTGTACTTTTCTTACATTTTCGGGTTAGTGACTTCCCTATATAAAATTAGCTTTGTTATCATATTTTAAATTGTTTTACTTTACTTTAACACTCAAGAGATAGAGGTAATTTTTCATTAATTATCTCCTCACAATGGCAAAGGTCATTTGGTGCTTCCATATATAAATATGCCCCACCGCAGTAATGCAACGCATTCCTTACGTGTCCTTGCATGCGAAAGGAGTGAACAATAAAAATAACCAAAATGAAATTCGTTAGGATTTTTCTGTTCCTTTTCATTTCCGTAATAGCCTTGAGCAATGTATCCTCAGCACCAAGCCCTTGGGATCCCATTAAGGAATCGGTAAGTAAAAATTATGCATATTTTAAATAGTTTGAAGTTGTTTAAAGAGATTTTTCAATTTTGACGTGACAACGTCTTATAAATTGGTTTGCCGGGTGACACTTCAAGAAACTGCGTTACGCTCCGCTCACGTTATGCGCTCACAATGAGAGCGAGTGAGAGGCACGCGTCCCTTCCACTCGGGCATGGTTAGCCCGCCTAAGAGCGAGAGAGACAGACATAAAAAGTGTTATTTCATCCTTCTTCCTACTATACGAATGAATATTCACATTAAAATTATTTTACCACTCAAAGTCGTTGTCACGTAAAACTTTCGCCCGTATACCGACTTTACAGGCAACCAATTTTTTTTAAGCAAATCCCTTCTCTTGTTAAATGTATTTATATAGGGTAGAGCCATTCTAGAACTTTATTATGGTAACTGCAAAAGGACCACTGCAAGGAAAAGTTGGCTCGACAGGGGTAAGGAAACGCTCTCTCGGAATACCGGCGTAAAATAGCAGAATAAAGCTGACGTGTTTCGTATTATGAGTATAAAAAATCGGAGGTCTTTTTAACTGGAAATGAAGCTTTTAATTTTCGTAATTATGGGTGATTTTATTTAGGCTATTTTCCAAATTTAATCCACCTAACATCAATTTGACTGTAGCGTGCTGAATACCACTATTCGATAAAAAAATTATTACATTTACACATCCACAGGAATAATAATTTATTTCTTTTGTCTTTTTATAGGAAAAAGTTGGACAAAATAGTCGAGATGGCATTATTACACCAGGACCAGCAGTTCCTGTACGAAAGCGCGTCAGGATATATACCAAAGTACGAGACTAATGAAACGTTTTAAAAAATTGTTTCGCACATGTTTTTAACAACTTCTATTAAAACACTTGTACTAACTACACAGATTTATATAAAGTCTTTTGTATTTCGTAAGTGTTGCATAGTATTTATTCCTAATTATGTCTGAAAATTTTTCGAATATGCGGATACATTGATATGAATTAAAAATAAATTATTAAGTTTTTTGTATTTAAAATAGCAAAAGTGACCAAAGATTAAATTTTTACAAAAAAATTATCAACAGTAGTAGTAGTAACATTTTAGAGATACGGTTTGTATAACAAGATTAGATTTTGTATCTGTCTACTGGCAGCACCATCAACCTTTATAGTAATAGTTCTGCAGTTTTAATAATTGCGATGCCATAGAAATTGTAAATAAGCACACCTATCTTGGTATAATAATTGACGATCGGCTAAACTGGAAAGAGCATGTAAGTCGTGTTTGTGATATATTAAGAGGGATATTAGCAAAATTTACATTAATCAAACACAAAATACCTTACAAAACCTCTTTAATGCTCTATAAATCCTTAGCTGAATCTGTTATACAATATGGCTTGTCAAGCTATGGGAGAACCCATAAAACATAATATCTGGATCGAATATACTCACTTCAGTTGCGCATTTTAAAACAAATAGTCCCTAATAATCTCAAAATTAATTTTAAAGATGATTATCGAAAACTATTTGCATTTTGTAAAATTATGCCTATTCACGACAAAGTTGAACTAACATTACTAACTGAAAATTACTTTTTGAAAATTTTAAAAAGGTAGATAAGTTATTATACTGCTCACGCAGAACTGATAATCTAAAACTGCAATTACCTAAATATAATTACTTATACGGAAAAAGAACTTTAAACTATATATATTATACCTAATATAATCAATCAGTTACCTAAATCTTTGAAAGACGTCATAACACGTAAAAACATAAAATATAAATTAAATTTTTTTATATACAATTAACTCTTACTAAATACTCGTAACACTTAAAACAACTTCTCGTTCTATATTATTGGTTTACTTTACCAACATATTACCTTATTATAAATTTATGAAAATATATGTTATAATCATCCTGTGTCACGATTATTCACAGAATGTAATAAGTTCTCCATGTGATTTTACGCTCATCGCCTAAAACTATTTTATATTTATGTACCCACAAATAGTTTGTCAATTAGAAACATAACATTTAATGCTAGGTGCATTTGCATTTAAGTTGATAATAATATTAATGTAACTTTGGTTATATAATGTATTATAAAGTTTTAATTAGAATAATGTGTCGACAGCAATGGTGTACGGAAAAAATCTAATGAGTTTATGTTTACACTAAAACTATTCATCTTTGCAATCATACATATCTTAAATAAATAAATAAAATAAATAGTTTTGTATATGTTTACATATTTATTTGTTTTACCACAATTAATATGTTTAAATAAAAAATATAATTTTGTAAACAATATCCTGTTTTATTATGCTACGGGTCATTGTGGCATCATCCTAGCAGGCCAGAGTTTGACTTAAAAACGGTAGGTATGATAACCATTATGGTACGTTTTATTACATACAATTTTTTTACGTAAATTTAGTTTTAATTATTCGTTTGTTATTTTAGAATAAATCTCAAGTTTTAAAAGCCATATTTGGTTTTTGAAATGGTTTAACCTGCACTTTCTACATTGTGGAATGGAGTCTGATGATAAACGTTTTATAAACTTCCTCACTCCGGGCCGCTACTCAAAATGTCTTGACAGAAAAATAAATACCTAACTGAATGTGACCCGACACGGGATTTATAACATGTATATACAATATATATATATATATATATATATATATATATATATATATATATATATATATATATATATATATATATATATATATATATATATATATATATATATATATATATATATATATATATACTACGTTATTATTAATAAAGCTTCATAAAATAATAACATAAAATAGTGTAATATTTATAATCGAAGTATTGATAGTCATGTTAGAGAAAAGTTTAAGCAGCAAATTTTACATATAAGGTATTTTTATTTGTCTCAGACAAAGTAGAGCGCCTATAGTCGAGCACGTAAAAACCAAGATTAATTAATTAATAGCCACTGCATACATCGATAAGTACTGCATTTCATAATTGCTGGTTCAAACAAGAGAACGGTGAGCTAAAAATAGAAATATTTGGGACAGGGTTTGGGCTGTGTAGTCGTTGAGACATGGCAACGGAAACGGTGCTACCATATGCGTAGCAATGAATGTTACTTGTTAACGCTTCCTTGTAAAACATCAACGTTATATTTCTAAGACGTCAAAGCACGCACCGTCTATTACTACATTGATGCTTCAGTCTGTAGGAAACCTATTGCGCAATTGGATAATTATTTCGTTAATACTTCTTATAATATACTTCTTTGATGTTAATTATATTTATTTTCTTTGATGTAATTATACTTTCTTAGTGTTAACTATCCTTCTTTGCTGAAGTAGTCAAGTTTTTGTTAAAAAAGTATTGAACAGTAAAGTATTTATCACTAGAGGAAAACTCAAATCGTAAAGAAGGTCCATTTCTTTCTTTCAAATGACAAATACAACTGTTATCCTCAACTCAATTCATACTTTTAAAGCTTCTTGAATATCACAGAATAACATTAAAACGTCCTTAAAATAATAATTACTAATATATCGTTTTTTTTAGGTTTATATACCTATAATGACTGCCACAATATACCACTATGAGCCCCGTGCGAAAATATTATAAAAATAGCATCAACAATTATTTTGGTTGGAAAATTTTTTGGGACTTTAAATGAAAACAAAAGTTTACAATCCCCTTATACAGATCTACTTGTACCTCAGTGACGGTTATTATATCCATTTATCATTTATTCGTTATAACATCAGAAATGCACGTTGCTCAGATAGGTCTACTCATATTTCATATTTTCCATTATTTTCCATAGCCACGCTTTATAGGCGGTTTGACAACCGCATTAATATTATTATTTTTAGGTTGATATCAAGAAGACGCTGTTACTAATATCGTCATTATGGCGTAACGTAACAACGTAGTATTCTTTGCTATGCATGCAGATACTGCTGTCGGACTGCGTGTGAATTTAAATAAGATGAAAGTCATGTTTTTTTTTCTCAAAAAGAATATTAACAATGCTATAAACATAACTCATATTCATAAACCACTCGTGGTAATATGTATTAAATTGCTTGTGTTACGAGTGGTTCACGCCAGTAGTCGAATGGCGGATTCCAACCCACGACCTTTTTTGAGTTCGCGGTCCGCGCTCTGCCATTATTTTACTGACGCTTTAACGGCCATGTCATGCCAGTTTCGATTAACGTTGGTGGTGATATTATTAAAGTTGTTTGTGAGTATACCTCGAGCAGATAATGCAGTTAAGAGGAAACAACTTCGAGAAAGAAGCCGATGGGTGGATTAAGTTGGTCTGAGAAGAATAGGAAAGTCGAAGCTTTCGAAGCAAGTCTTTCGTCACCCACACCGCGAAGTCTGTATATGAAAGTCTTAAACTAGTGCGTTATGTACGCACACAGTCTCAAAACATGCACACTAACGGTACAATTACTTCACAAACACAATAAGTTTCGGCGCAAAGGCCGCGGGTTCGAATCCCATGAATCACGGAACACGTACATATAAAGGGTTTCTCAACAAGAACTTTGTTTTCTAAAACAAAATAAAACAAAGAGTTTAGATGAAGATGATTCAAATTTTTATTGTATTACGAAGAGAAAAGTTTGGCAATTATGAATGAAAAATGATATCTGGCAAATGTCCACCACGACCACACTGACAGATGTCGATTCTTTCATCAAAGTTTTTAATCACTTTTTGGCAAAATGGCGGGTCTATTTCGTTAATCACGTCACGGATTTTGAGTTTTAAGGCCGCGATCGATTCGATTGGCTCCGTATAGACTCTGTCCTTAACATAGCCCCTCAAAAAATAATCCAGTGGTGTTAAATCACATGATCTGGCTGGCCATTTAACAGCTGAATTTCGTGAAATTATGCGATCGGGAAATTTGGTTTGCAATAAATTGATCGTTTCGTTGTCTGTGTGACATGTGGCACCGTCCTGTTGAAACCACATGTTTGTGATATCGATGCCATCAATAATAAGTCAAAATTGAGATGTTAACCTCGCGATAGCGGGATCCATTGACCGTTACCGCATTTCCAGCCTCATCTTCGAAAAAAAATGGCCCAATCACGCCTCCAGACCACATAGCGCACCATACAGTGACACGTTGAGCATGCAAAGGCTTCTCAATAATCGCTTCAGGATTTTCAGAAGCCCAAATGCGGCAATTTTGCTTATTGACGTACCCTGACAACAGAAATGGGCTTCGTCTGAAAAAATGATTTTTTCAGAAAAACCAGCGGGCTGTTCCTGAATGAATTGAGCGAATCTACGGCGATGTGAATGGTCGGTCATCTTCAATTCCTGCACCAGTTGAACCTTGTAAGGCTTCAAAGCCCAATCCTTACGCAAAATTCGCCATGTGGTTGTTTTGGATAACCCCAATTGTTGAGAACGTCGAGGAATTGACAAATTTGTACCTTCTTCAATACTGTGTTTGTACATTGTTTGTGTGTGTGTACAGTTTTCGATTGAACGACCCGGTCGAACACGCGTTGGTGTTGGCACATTTTGTACCGAGCCTGTCGATTCGAATTTAGCGACCAAATTCTTAATAGCGGTCTCAGAAGGACGATTATGTTGTCCGAAAATCTCACGATTTTTACGAAACGTAACTTTAACCATTTTCATAGTGGATTTTAATTATTTTAATGCGATTTTCGAGCGAAATTTAATTCATTGTAGCAAATGCCAAAGCATCTTTAAATTTCTTGAAGAGATGCAGAGACCATAATCTCATTCCTACGTGTGTCAAAATATCAACAAAAAAGGACATTCGAGGAAGCGCAAAGATCTTAAATCAGGCAAGTAAAAAGTTGTTACGAACGGTGATTCAGCAGAAACGGTTCGATTTACATTTCATAAACAACACCATAGACAATTTGTTCAGTGAACTAAAGACAGTTTTAACGACATTTGATTTTAATAATTGCATCGAAACTTTGAACAAACGAGAAACAGCAAAATACAATTAATGTAAAAATAAACAAATAGAAAAATACCAAAAATTAACGATCAAATCAAATGCCAACCATCTAAGTCAACGTCAGAACCATAGATTACGTCAGAACGAAACACAACCGTTGACCACAGACGCAAACAATAAACAACGCACGGTCTATAATCTGTCAAAACATACACTGGACGAACCAACAATAAAGGTATTAGCGAAGGGAATGAATTTCGCATTAACACCGCGAAAAATCCCGTACGAAGAAATTATCTGCAGCGTTGAGGATTGTCTGTTTAAAAATAATATTAGTAAGGAAGATTTGGAGGCTATACGTCAAGATATTTCGTCCTTGTTACGTCGTAGTTCAGTGCCGAAACCAAACCTTCCTAAAGACGAATTTACAGCGTTGATTAACTTACGGAACAGACCAGAGCTAACGATTCTCCGCGCGGATAAAGGAAATGCTACGGTAATAATGGACACGTCAGAGTATAATTTTAAAATACTACAGCTTTTATCGGACGAAAGTACATACAAAAAGGTCAAAACAGACTCCACAACTAACACGCTTAAAGCAACTAGCGATTTAATAAAGAAATACTCCGAAAAATTAAATCTCGACGTGAATTTGCTAATACCATCATGTACCAAACCACCGAGGTTGTATGGGTTACCAAAGATACACAAACCAAATGCTCCACTACGTCCTATAGTGAGCCAGATCGATTCACCAACTTATAAGCTGGCACAACACTTGGCAAAAGTACTGTCACCACTGCGAGGACATACCACAGCACACACAAAGGATTCATACCATTTTGTTAGTGAGATAAAAGACCTACATCTCGCTGACAATGAAACTATGGTCAGTTTTGATGTTCAGTCACTATTCACATGCCTACCTATTGAAGACTGCATATCAATTGTAACTAGAAAGCTAGAATATAATAACATGCCTGCTAAATATGCAGTATTACTCAAACACTGCCTCACCTCTGGCTATCTATTGTGGAAGGAAGAGTTCTACAAGCAAGTATATGGTGGTGGCGATGGGCTCACCTGTATCTCCCATAGTCGCCGACATATTCATGGAGGACTTCGAGGAGAAAGCCCTTCCTACTGCTCCTGTAAATCCAAGATTCTACAAGCAGTACGTAGATGACACTTTCACAATTTTACCATCTGACAAAGTAACTGCATTTTAAACCATCTTAACTCTATAAACACTAAAATACAATTCACAATGGAGTTAGAGGCAAATAATTCTTTAGCTTTCTTAGATGTTTTAGTCATATCGAAATCCTAATAACACAATTGGTCACACTGTGTATAGAAAAAAGACCCATACCAACCGATATTTAAATGGTGAATCTCACCATCATCCTTCACAGTTAGCTACCGTGGGTAAATCTTTGTTTCAGAGAGCACGAGGGATCTGTGACAGAAAACATCTGGCCGCCGAACTTCAGCACGTCAAGCAAGTATTGCAAGACAACAAGCTTCGGGTTCCGCGCCTACGTCACAGTGACCGAGTGAAGCCGGCCACAGTCAAGCGTGTACCTGCTCTATTACCATATGTCAGAGGAGTTACAGACAAGGTCGGCTACATCTTGAAGCGAGCTTCCATTAAAACATACTACAAGCCGCCGAAGAAGATTAGTAAATTTTTACCATCCGTCAAGTGTAATATCCCTCTACAAGATGCAGGAGTGTACAAGTTAGATTGTGAATGTGGTCTCTCTTACATAGGTCAAACAAAAAGATCCATAAAAACCCGCGTGAAAGAACATATAGCTGACGTGAAGCACCGACGCTCCGGAAAGTCTGCAGTCTGCGAACATGTTCAAGATCGTCCCCACCATTACATTCGATTTGATAAACCACAAATTCTCGCAAAAGAACACCGATTCCTACCAAGGATGATACGCGAGGCTATTGAAATTAAAAAACATCCAAATTTCAATAGAGAAGATGGATGGGTGCTGCCACCTGCTTGGGATCCTATAATTAATAAAATTAAACCCAAACCTAAGCATCCCACTGCAAGACTTCATGATACTATAAGCTCGTTTGGCGTAAATCGGACCAAAAATTAATATTCAAAAACTGAAGGACTAACTATGACATTGGGACGTCAAACATCTCAGTCCCCCCCCCCCCCCCCCCCGTGACCATGGTTGCTGTAAAGCACCCGAAACGTCGGGAATTATAAATAAGTAAAAGTAGTGAAATAAACGCGATAAAATCCGTAAATTTAGTTTTATTCAATGAATTGTTTTTTTACAGAATATTCTATGTTGTTAACATACCAGGCATTCGTACCCAATGGTTTGCTGCGTCTCTCGTAATACGAACAGCAAAGGAGTGGAATAACCTCTCAACATGTGTCTTTTCATTTAAGTACAATATGGGTGTATTCATTGCAAAAGTGAATAGGTTTTAGTTAAGCTAAGTAGTGCACTTTACCATCTTCGACTGCGTCACCTCTTACCATCAGATGTTAATTACTGGTTTATAATATTAAAAAAGAAACAAAAATAACAATGTGAAAATCCGTTGGCTAATATACAACAGATTTAAAAAAATATAAGTATAACTATCAACATATAATTCATCGTAATAAAAATAGACTTATAATTATTGTGATGTGATCTGAATCCGATCTGATAAAGAAAGGGGTGAAGGTTGTGTTAGTTATTGATTTTTTTTTCTTCATTCTTCATTGAGCTGTATTTCTATTTTCAGGTATAGTAAGCCAGTATTGAAACTTTTTTGCTCTAGACGTATAAAGCCTAGAAGGACGACAGTAAGGTGAGAGTCGTCTGATAACGCTTGTAAATGTTACGTATGGCTCGACCGGGGAGGGATTGCGCTCTAACAGAATTTTGGCGTAAAATAGTAACTCAGTGCTGCTGTGTTTCGTATAATGATAGTAGAGAGATAAATCTAATATAAATAAATTATAAAACGTAACTATAATACAACGACTTTACAACTTGACATTAAGGTTCAAGGTGTCTCTCACCATTCGTTTACTTTTACCAGTTTTAACTCTCGTTATTATTGAGACATCATTGAACAGTTGTCGTCTGGTCGTCATAATGAAGTCAGTATCATTTTTTGTGGAACCTTCAGGGCTTGATGGTGTATCATAATTGTTTTTTTTTAATTTGACCTAAGTACAAGTACCCTACAACTTCAAACACTTTCAATTTGCAACAGTCACTGATTTTAAAGACTGAAAGAGGTTAGTAGTTGGCTTGAATTGAATTTTTATACATAAACTTGCTATGATTTGCTATATTAAATGTCAATGGGTAAGCAAGTGATATAATAGTAACGTTAGTCCCAAGTATAAAAACGCTTTTAGATGCCTTGATAACTTGGAATATAATCGTCATTAGCTGTTTGGTGGCTTAAGCTGCATTTTGCTCATATCAGTATCAAAAATAATATAAATAATCATAAATCATATTATTGTATTTTTTGGCTAGGCCTTGTAGCAATTGGCATGATAAATAGAAAAACATAGACTTGAGAAAGATACCAGAAAAATAACTAAAGAAACTAACAAAAACATCTGATACTGCGTTTTTAGGTTTGCCTATTTAATGCGATAATGACAAATCCTCAATAATATGGGAGAGACATTGTA
Organism: Parnassius smintheus behrii; assembly: GCA_036936625.1. Classification (NCBI taxonomy): domain Eukaryota; kingdom Metazoa; phylum Arthropoda; class Insecta; order Lepidoptera; family Papilionidae; genus Parnassius; species Parnassius smintheus. Next base: position 13,332,450 of record JAUPFT010000026.1, on the reverse strand, counting down.
GCATTGTAGGTAAAAAGGTAACACACACGTAAAAATGCAAGGTAAACTGTTTTTAGATGAGTTAAAAAGAGTAATTTGGAAAGAAAATAAAGTAAGTGAAAAATATTTTATCGTACACTTTTCTTTCAGTTAAAGGTTAGGGACTTCCTTGTAAATTCAGCTATGTTATCATATGTTACATTGTTTAACTTTACTACAACATTCAAGTAATAGAAAAGATAGAGGTAATTTTTCACTAATTATCTCTTCACAATGACAAAGGTCATTTGGTACTTACGTATATAAATATTCCCCACCGCTGTAATGCAACGCATTCCTTACGTGTGCTTGAATCTGAAAGGAGTGAACAATAAAAATAGTCAAAATGAAGTTCGTTAGAGTTTTTCTGTTTCTTTTTATTTCCGTAATAGCCTTGAGCAATGTCTCCTCAGCACCATATCCTTGGAATCCATTCAAGGAATTGGTAAGTAAAAATTATGTATAAGGATGATATATTTTTTATTAATTTTTAACCAATTATTCAAACCGGGGGGAGAGGGGTTGAACATATATTTACCACTGTAACATATGTTTATATAGGGTAGAGTTACTTTACAACTTTATTGTGAAGGCTTCAGAAGGACAACAGCAAGGAAAAGTTGTTTTGACCAGGGTGGGCCCACACTCTCATAGAACACTAGCGTAAATCAGCAGAATAAAGCTAATGTGTTTCGTATTATGAGTATAAAGAATTGGAGGTCTTTGTTACTGGATATCAAGCTTTCTATTTTAGTAGTCAAGGGTGACAACGCGTCTGCATTTTGGATCTTAATCGAGAATAAATGCTGATTTCTAAGGCATCCTCTTAACATCAATTTGACTGTAGCTTGTTAAATACCACTATTCTATAAAAAATTGTTACATTTACACATCAACAGGAATAAAAGTTTATTGATTTTGTCTTTTTATAGGAAAAAGTTGGACAAAATATTCGAGATGCCATTGTCAGCGCAGGACCAGCAGTTGCTGTACTAGAGCACGCCAGGGAGGTGACCAGACAAAGAGACTAATTACACGTTTTAAAAAATGGTTTCGCATATGTTTTTAACAACTTCTTATACTACACTTGAACTAACTACACAAATTTATATAAAGTCTTTTGTATTTTGTAAGTGTCGCATAGTATTTATAGATGAAATTATTCTCATGGCTTCCTAGTTATGATATATATCCTCGATACATTGTTATGAATTAAAAATAAATCAGTAATGTTTTCGTATTTAAGATAGTCAAAGTGACCAAAAGTTCACAATTTTATCATTACACAAAATTTCTCAACAGTAATATTAAAAAGATTCTAAAGATATGCTTTGTATAATAAGATTTGATTTTGTATATATGTACTGGCAGCACCGTCGACTTTTATAGTAATAGTTCTGCAGTTTTGATAATTTTGTATACGTTTCTATGATTATTTATTTTACTACAATAAATATTTTTAAATAAAAAATATTGTAAAATATATCCTGTTTTATTATGTTACGAGTCATTGTGGCAGCTTCATAGCAGGTCAGAGTTTGCCTTAAAAATGATATAATAACCATTACGTTACGTTTGTTATTTGAGAATTAATCTTACGTTTTAACAGCCATAGTTTGTTTTATAAATGGTTTAACCTGCACTTTCTATATTTTAGAATGGAGCATGAGGTTGAAGTTTTATAAGCTAACCAGAAAATATTATCGAAATAAAAATACGGCCTTTCGCCAGTTCCGTAATCATAGCAAAATGAGGGAATACTCTTGCCCGTAGGGAGTGACAACAAAACATTTACATTATTTTCGCTAAGTTGTAGTTTATCTCATCTGCTGTTGCTTAAAGAAACATTCAGGGATTCCATTGGTACAGATGGATTGATCAGAATTCGGCGAGAATTTCCTTTTTTAGTTAGGATATGTGACAATCTATCATCAATTGTAATCGTTGTAAAATAAGCGTCATTTTTTGTTTTATCATACAGTAAATTACGAGGGTGGATCGAAAGGTACTCGGCCTAACACAGATCCATTCAATTCTAAAAATCAAATCTACCCACATTATTTAGTTCAGTTCAGACTAGTTCATTGTGTGAAGTTCGAAACGTGTGCGATAATTAGTTGTGATTTTATAAATTTATTAACAAAGTAATCGGACATAATTTCCGCGAATGGAGCAAATCGAGCAGCGTGCCGTCATTAAGTACCTCCATAAAAAGGGGCTATAATCAAAAGCCATCCATGATGACATGGTCAGTACATTAGGCGATTGTGCTCTGTCATATTCATCCGTCAAAAAATGGATAGCAGAATTTAAGCGTGGTAGAGAGAGTATGAAAGATGAACCCCGCTCTGGAAGGCCTTCGACGTCAACTACTGACGAAAATATTAAAAAAGTACTTGATTTAATAATGGGAGACCGCAGATTAAAAATTAGAGAGATAGCCGAGATTATAGGCATCTCTTATGAACGAACTTAAAACATCATTGTCAACGACTTGGGTTTCCACAAGGTGTCTGCGAGGTGGGTTCCGCGACTGCTTTCAGTTGAACAAAAAAGGAAGCGATTGACTATTTCACGCGACTGTTTGGAGTTATTTGAAGCCGATGCAGATGATTTTTTGAATCGTTTTGTTACTATGGACGAAACATGGGTTCATTACAGCTGTACACCAGAAACAAAACAACAATCAAAACAGTGGAGAAGACCTGGTTCACCACCCCCTAAAAAGGCTAAGTCGATTTTGTCGGCAAATAAGGTGATGGCTTCAGTATTCTGGGACTCGAAAGGTGTGATTATGATTGATTATCTTGAAAGGGGTCAGACTATAAACTCTGATTACTACTGCATCTTACAACGTCGTTTACGAGAGGAAATAAAAGAAAAACGTCGAGGAATGCTCAGAAGAAAAGTCCTGTTTCATCAAGATAACGCCCGTGTTCACACGTCAGTACAGTCAATGGCTGAAATTCACAACTGTGGCTTTGAACTGTTACCGCATCCGCCGTATTCACCTGATCTGGCACCATCAGACTTCTTTCTGTTCCCTAACCTAAAAAAGCACTTGGGAGGTCAAAGATTTTCGACAAACGACGAGGTCAAAGCAGCTGTAGACGCATATTTTGACTCTAAGGAAGAATCATTTTTTTCAACGGTCTAAATGCTTGGAAGGGGAGGTGGCAAAAGTGTATTGAACTTGATGGTGATTATGCAGAAAAATAAAAATATAACTGATTTAGTATGTGTTTATTTTCTTGGTTAGGCCGAGTACTTTTCAATCCACCCTCGTAATATGAATAAACCTCGATATCCTCGAAGTTATGAAGTATTCTTTAAACAATAATAATGTTCTAGAAACTGAGAACTCGGTTGCAGTGGCTGGCCCTAATGTAGGCTTGTCATCTACAAAAAGTATAAGTGACCAACACACAAACTATCTAACGACCTGAACACTGCCGAATTCCTGACTCCAATCTACTAATGAGAATTTCTTCACAGAAAAACCTAAGCACTTATTTTTGCCATAATCTGCGTTTATGGTAAATAAATGTATATTTCTGTGAAGAAATACTCATTAGTAGCTTGGAGTCAAGAATTTGGTAGTGTTCAGGTCGTTAGTTAGTTTGTTTGTTGGTCAGTTATACCTTATAATAAAATATAGTATATTACCTTATAATATAATATGTATATTTATTTGCCATATATATCTTCCAGACTGAAATTCGACGTGGTGGCCAGTCTCAACGTCGACTAGACATCTGCGCGGGACAGAATTATTGTGCACGCAGTGTATGCGCAAGCACAAGTGCACTCTCTATTCCCTCGTTCAGATTACCAATGCCTTTGATTTCGTCGAAATTTCGGCGGTGCCAAGTTGACAGTCGGTATATCGAAGTGCTGAAATGTTTGTATAGTAAGGCTACGATAGCTCCAATTCGCAACGCAAAAAATCCAAGTACAGAACCAGAGTACGAAGCCTATCCAACTGCAGAGAGGTGTAAGAGAGAGTGACGTAACATACCCGAAATTATTCACCACTGCATTGGAAGACGTGTGACCTTAGTCCTTAACGACCGACAATACGGGGTTAGCTGGGGACCTTCTAGCGTGTGGCTTACATGTATGGGGCGAGGCACTCGAGATTAGTGGGGAAGCACTTACTGTTTTCCTTGATGTCTCCAAGGCCTATGACAGAGTTTGGCAAACAGCCCTTCGGGTAAGCTTCCAGAGTACGGCTTATCCCCTAGTCTGATTGAATGGGTAAAGGACTTTCTGAGGTCTTTTTCGAAGAGAAATCATAAGGTTTATTTTATATAAATTTTAGAATATTAACTGCAAATATGTTCTTTACTATCGTTGCTAGTGAGAAAAACATTCCAAACTTATTCATTCTATCCAAGTTTTAGCAGCCATAGTTATTTTAAATCTTATATATAAAAAAATAATTTTTGTTTGCTCCCATATCGTTTATCAGATCGCGGTGAAACTTCGTAAACATATTCCTTGCTCTTCCGCGAAGGTTATAGGCATAGTTGGACCCGGTAGGTGGCGCCGTTGTAGAATCCACATATCACCCATGCGAAGCCGGGGCAGATCGCTAGTAGTAAATAAAAAATAATATCACAACGAATTTTACCAAAATTATTTCTTCTTATTTGCCTGTTTAACCTTACGACTGCAAGTCTAAAGTGGAACTTGTCTAAGAACTTGAATTCCTAAAACTTAACTAGGTATTTTAGTTCTTTATGATACTTAATTTTCTAACTGTGTATTTTAGGTTTTACTCTAATATTTATATTGTAACATTTTTATATTTGATTTTTTACTACTTGTTTGTTGATGTTTTTTGACAAGGTGTAAATTCATAAGGCATAAATAAGTATGAACGTATATATTTAATTTATACTTTATTCATAATTTAATCTTTTATTAAAAAAAACATTAATGAACCCTATAACTACGTTATTTGCATTATACGCACGTCGCACACCATTAAAGAGGGGGTTCACTAAGTGTTCTGTACAAGGGATCTTCCCTCGCAAAGTTTGCGCTACGTCAGATTCGCGTCTTATCTCAAACATTTTAACACGTTTGAATTACTTCAACACAAAGCGTTCAGTATGCAGTTATGACATAGAGTTCAATTCAGCTTCAAATACTGTTTTATTAGCTTCATAAATAACTTGGTCGATTTTATTGTATAAATGCCGCTCGGTACTCGCGTATCCATCATTCCATACGAGACTTTCTTACTTCTTACACATCAAAACTATTTTACGAGCCAACCTCTACAATGAACTTCACGAAAATCCTCTTCTTCGTAATGGCTTGCTTGGCAGCCTTTACCATCACCTCAGCCAGCCCAAAATGGAAGATATTTAAAAAAATTGTAAGTTTCTTATTATTTTTGTTTCACGTAAATAGGTTTTTAACATCCTCATACTTTATTTTAAAGAAAAGTAGTAACAAACGGGCTTACATTCCAATAGAGACCTACGATGGATCAAAATGTAGATGCGTTGTCACACCGGAGGACTAATATGGAATGACTCGTTACCAGTACAAACGGTTTCCGGTTCCTTCACTCACCATATAAAACACAGCAGCATTAAGCTACCAGCAGTAATACCATAAAACTATACTCGTCTCGTGCCATACCGCAGTACACTCATATAATTCGGTGGACCATCAGTTAGCTTGTCATTCCACTTTTACTAAAATATATTGTAAAAATTATTCAACTAGTTTTGTATTTAAATGAACAATGAATAATACTAAATTTACTAACTAGGTGGTAGTGAATTGGTGTGACCCGTACGGGTTGGCACCACTCTCTTACCTATTTCTAATGTCAGAAAGCAGTCGTGTTTTTATTAATTTGTATTACAAACATTTCTTTACGAAATAAATGTATTTTTCTATTATACTCAGGAGAAAGTTGGGAGAAATGTTCGTGACGGAATAATTAAGGCCGGACCAGCTGTGGCGGTGGTCGGGCAAGCTAGCGCTGTTGCCAAAGGGTAGTTATTGTCAACATTATTATTCTAAAATAATAAATATTCGTATATCATAATAATCTTATTTATTATAGATTAAGCTAACGATGTAAGTACCTACTGTAAATAAATATAATTTTTTCCATTTTAATTTCTTTGTACTTTTTTGGAAATTTTAATCACGTCTTGAAAATTTTTATTACCTACCGTACTCCTATATTCGTGTCCAAAAATATGCTACTTTGGGCTACCGTGAATTCCACATTTAAACTGTAATTCTAAATTTAAACTAAAGATTACAGAATGTGTCACTAATCCACCAGTAGATAAGCGCTGCTTATGACGACGGTGAGGAAGATGCATACACTAAATTAAAACCAAACTATCAGGAATTATAATGTTGTTGTTTACACCTCAATTGGCCTCTCTCGTTTTTGGATTTGCCTAGATTGTCATGCTTAGTGATGAATATAGGATCGTAATCCATATTATATATCTGAAGTAAACGAGGTGACTCATCTTTCGGAAGCCATTACATTTTAAGCGTTAATAAGTTAAGAATTATATAACTCTTTGACACCTGCTGCACCAGCAAGACTACCAGTCTCCAGTGTCTCCTTATGGTATTATTAACTAAAAAGTGAGAGATAAAGACCTTAACTATTTCTTAAATTGACGTTGTTTAATGAGTACCTAAAGCCGTAAGTACACTGCATATTTAGAAATCCAACCATTTTATGACTAAATTATTGTATTAAATACACTGAATATTTAGAAATCCAACCATTTTATGACTAAATTATTGTTTTAAAAGTTCATTAAAATACTATAATATTCATCTAAAAAGCTAATCAGAATGTTAATATTATTAAATATTAGAGCGACATGCAAACTGTCCATCTGATTGTAAGTGTCTCCGACAAAATCAATAAAATATTTTACATTTATCCCACTATAGTATATTCGAGTGGTAATTTCTTTTCTTTAGATCATAGTTGGAACAACTCATGTACCAATGTTAACTTTATAATACATTTCTAATAATTTATAAATCGAGCCATGTATAAAAAATATCGATGTGAGTTAGGGAGGGAGAGCTAACTTCATATCTGAGAGGATTTTTGGAGCAGGGAAGAGTCCAAAGCGCTGTCCTATTGCGTGTTAATGGACTTATTTCATTTTATTTCATTTTTTAAGGTTTTCAGGGTGCACGACGATATTTTCCTTCACCTCTAAGTACTTTTGTACTTTTACTATTGTGAATATTCAAATTCCAAAAAAACTAAGTAATAATATAAATAAAAATACAAAACTATCAAAACTGCAGAACTATTACAAAAGTTGATGGTGCTGCCAGAAGAAAGATACAAAATCAAATCGTATTATACACACTTATTAAATTTCAGTCATTTTGGTCGAAACCGAACGGGACGAAAACCTAAATAATCTATTTTCTATTCAAATCAATATAACCGCAAAATATTATGCAACACTTACAAAATACAAAGTCTTTATACAAATCTGGGTAGTTAGTACAAGTAAAGTAAAATTGTAATAAAACATGTGCGATATCATTTTTAAAACCTGTAATTAGTCTCTTTGTCTGGTCACCTCCCTGGCGTGCTCTAGTACAGCAACTGCTGGTCCTGCGCTAATGATGGCATCTCGAATATTTTGTCCAACTTTTTCCTATGAAAAGACAAAAGAAATAAATTAATATTCCTGTTGATATGTTAATGTAACAATTTTTTAGAATAGTGGTATTTAGCAAGCTAAAGTCAAATCGATGTTAAGTGGATGCCTTAGAGATCAGCATTTGTTCTCGATTAATATACATAATGCAGACGCATTGTCGCCTTTGATTACTACAATAGAAAGCTTAATTTCCAGTAAAAAAGACTTCCAATTCTTTATACAGATAATACGAAACACATCAGCTTTATTCTGCTGATTTTCGCTGGTATTCTGTGAGAGAGGTCCTACCCTGGCCGAGCCGACTTATTCTTTTTGCAGCCGCCATAATTAAGTTGCTGAGTGGCACTACACTATACTATGTTAATACATATAACAGGGGTGGATGTTTGTTTTAAAAAGTGAATAAAAGTATCTTTTTACATCTTAAAACAAACGAACATTTAATAGGGGGAGGGATTCCTTGTAACAACTTCAAAGTAACATAACATAACATAGCATAAACACTCACGCCTGTCACCCAGAGGGGCAGGCAGAGACTACGGACTTCCATTTGGCACGATCCTGACCTCTTTCGCCTCCTTTGCATCCATATATCTACGCATACATGCTCGTCGGTTAAGGGTACTTCTAACGTGGCCCATTTTCAAAATATCGCCAATTTGGTCGATAAACTTTTTTCTAGGCCGTCCCTTCCCGACTCTGCCGTTCACATCTGCCATATAAATTTGCTTTGTCACTTCCTCATTCATTCTTTCTACATGAACAAACCACCGAAACATTCCTTTCTTAATCCTGGTCACATCATCTTGCATACCACATTTATCTCTTATCGCGCAATTTCTCACCCTGTCATTCAGATTCAACCCTAGCGTACTCCTTAAAGTATTTAAAATATGCATAATTTTTACTTACCAATTCCTTAAATGGATTCCAAGGATATGGTGCTGAGGAGACATTGCTCAAGGCTATTACGGAAATGAAAAGAAACAGAAAAATCCTAACGAACTTCATTTTGACTATATTTATTGTTCACTCCTTTCACATCTAAGCACACGTAAAGAATGCGTTGCATTACTGCGGTGGGGAATATTTATATATGGAAGCAACAAGTGACCTTTGCCATTGTGAAGAGATAATTAATGAAAAAATACCTCTATCTCTTCTAACTTTTGAGTGTTAAAGTAAAGTAAAACAATTTAACATATGATAACAAAGCTGATTTTATAGGGAAGTCCCTAACCTGAAACTGCAAGAAAAGTACACGATGAAATATTTTTCTTTACTTTATTTTCTTTTGAAATTATTCTTTTTCAACTTCAGTTCACTTTACTTTTTTATGTGTGTATTACCTTCATACCTACAATGCTGCAATGCCTCTCCCATATTGGTGAAGGTTTTCCATAATCGCTCTAAATAGGTAAATGTAAAAACGCAGCATCAGATGTTTCACTCCTTTGAAACTACTACCCGCCTTCGGTCTAGGTTGCTTAACGTCTAACAGCCCACTTAAAAATCAGTGACTACTGCAAAGTGAAATTGTTTGAAGTTGTAGGGTTCTTGTTCTTGGGTCAAATTTTAATAAATTAATAAATACAATTATGATACACCATTAAGGCCTGTCGGTTCCACAAAAAAGATATAGACTTCATTATGATGATCAATCTAATAAAAAAAGCAACTGTTCAATGATGTCTCAATGATCGCGAGGGTGAAAACTGGCATCTATCACCGAATCGTAAGAGGCACTTTGAACCTAAATGCGAAGTTGAAGGAGTTACGTCTTATGAAGTAGTCGCTCCGAAACAAGGCTCTAAAGTCTTTTTAAGAGATACCTCTGCAAGAGGAAGCCAACTGTCGAAGCTGGAGTCCGAAAGTGGCAGCATACTTTCCGAAACATCTAATTCTAAGATTTGGAGTGAGATTGAGTGTATTTGAAGTGTTAGAGTTCTTGTTCTTGGGTCATATTTTATTAAATTAATAAATACAATTATGATACACCATCAAGCCCTGACGGTTCCACAAAAATGATATTGACCTCATTATAGCGACCAGATGACAACTGTTCAGTGATGTCTCAATGATCGCGAGGTTGAAAATTGGTATCGATCATTGAATTTTAAGAGGCACTTTGAACCTTAATGTTAAGTTGAAAAAGTTACGTCTTATGAAGTCAACGCTCCAAAACAAGGCTTCAAAGTCTTTGCCAGAGGTTCGAAGTTGGAGATCGAAAGTGGTAGCATAGTTTCCGAATCATCTACAATTTCGAGTGAGATTGAGCGGTTCTAAGGGCAGCAGGCAGTACTTCGTTAGAGCCACACGCATTTGTGAAAAACGATCCAAGAGCAAGTCTTATCTGACATTTTTCCGATGATAACTTATACGTCAGTCTGAACGAGATGGGAATGGCTCTCCAGCACCCTGAAAATGGAATAGCCTCAAGCGATGATATAATGAGAGTAGAGTTTCTTAAAACGAGTGAAAATTAAAGAAAAGAAACAGAAATTAAAGTCCTTCAAAAGCTCTTCAATTGCATCCTCCACGGTGACACTACTCCAGAGCCATGAAGCTGAAGTGCGGTGGTCTTATTCTTCAATAAATATCGGTACAAGCAATTCACTTTTAAACATTCATGGTTTATAAAAATGCTATTTTTGCGCGTTAACGTTATATGAACTAGCAAATACGAAATGCGATATTTAACTTCGTTTCCACGGGCTATGAAATAATCTTGTTTTCTTAAGCTTTAGGCTAGATGACATCTATCTCGACTGAGACAAATAGAAACCCTTACCTATTTCGTACAATTTCCTCCATAAACTTTTCTCGAATTTGACCAACAATTAATTCTTATAAATATTTCACTACTTTATGTTATTGTTTTGTGAAACTTTATTAACGATAACATAGTATACATTTATAATACACTAATTAAATAACGCCTTCCTTACCGAATTTCGGTCACGCTAGTCTGCTCAAGACAGGGTTATTGTGTCTGAGTGCATGCATTATATAACCGCTTACGCGTTACCTGATCATGGGGTCCCGGATATGAATCCAAATATTAAATTTTCTGTCAAGAAATTAAGAGTAGCAGCCCGGAGTCGCGAAGTTGGCGGTGTTTCACCACCTGCCTCTGTTGTGTCAGATAACCGTCTCATGGTACTTTGAGAACGAGCGAATAGAGAGTGCACCTGTACTTGCGCATACTCTTGGGTGGTATAATCATATCCTGTGCAGATGACTAGCCTCGATTTAGATTGTGGCTGATTTTCGGATCAAAAACAAGATCAGTGTTACCAGGCTTTCTAAAAGGATGTATGGCTGAAGACAGCTCGGCCTTTAGGCTTTGGGCCAAACACCGTAAGGCAGTGTGTAATGACTCGATTAATTTAAGCTGGTTTTCCCAATTATATTTTCTAAATTTAACTATTCATTGGTGGTTGCACTGATATGTAGCAATCTATAAAAAGTCCTATGAGCAGCAGTGAAATTTGATAGACTACCGTCAATGAATTCATGAATACTTTTTAATAATATTTAAATATTAACATTTTACCTCCTCTAAAAATAAAAATATTTGTACATTTTGCATATTTCGTAGCTGTACTAATACGATTATGTCAGTTAGTTTTAATCATAGATATAAGTCAGATTTGATACTGGGAAATATGTAGCTTAATTTTCCCTTCATCCTAATTGTCTAGAAAAGGCCAGATTTATTTATTTTGTAAATTATATTATGGTTTGTATTTGATAGAGAAGGCTTGTTCGACTTAACTTCTTCTTCCATCCATCCCTTTACAGCCAGTTAAAAGTCCACTGAACGCTTAACGTCTCCTCTATAAATTATTTTACAACCAGGATATTTGTCATAATTAACAAGTTTAGTAGTCAAGTAACCGATTTATTTAAATCATTTAAAGATTTTTTTTCAAGATGATGCTACTGCCTATCTGATGTTGAGTGTATGGCCTCAAACGACACTTATAGGACGACTTGGGTGATGGACTCTCTTACGCCGTCACTACCCATAAATGAATTTGTTTTAAAAAGCAAAAACTTGAAACATTTCCCACCTTGAAGCCAAAGTGGAAGGAATCTAGTGCTCTATTTCAAGCATATAATCACTTCACGCTTATAACATCTTCATTACATGGGATATTTTAGTGAACAGTATTTGTGTTATTATTTAATAATATAGTACGTTAATTGTTTTTTTTTCTCTTTTTTCACACATCAAGAAACAGAAGCAGTCTTATAGTAAGTTCGTACAAAGTTTCTATTTATTCCATAATTTGCTGAAATATCTTCCAGTAGACCCATAAAGAAATTATATTGATATTGCAAAATTTGTTATTTAATAGTTTTATGTAAATAAATTATCGCTCCCATTGTACATGCTTTTCTTTTTCTTACGTGATAGAGCCACTTTGTAGCTGCAATATTGCTACAGCATCATGCTGCACCATGCATGAAGGAACAAGCTCTCACATAACAATAGCGTGCAGAATAGTTTCACGTGGCAGACGAGCATCTGAGATTAAAGTTTTGGAGAAATTTGGTTTATTCCCTCTAAGATAAAGTTACTGGTATATCTCGCAGTTGGGCGCAGCTTTTCTCTCGTTTCTAAGTGTGTAATAGAGCAATAAATCTCGTGCGCTACTCCAGAGTATGATTGTAGATCCCAAAACAGCCGCGAAATATTTTATTCCCCAGAGATGCGGGTGCTTGCGATGTTTATCCGTCCGTCGTTTAACAATCCGTGTTCGATCCCCGCTAGCACTGATTAAATTGTTAATTGCGATTTTATGGGTTGATTTAAATAACAAAATAACTTATTCCTCTTATTTTTTCATCCTACCTTTATCCCAAATTTGGGGTTGGCATTGTATGTTTTTCTTTTACATTATTTTCTTTTAAGCGTCACCCCTTCACTCACACCTTTCTTATTTATTTATTTATTTATTTATTCTGAACAATACAAATTGTATTGAATAATTCATGCAATAAGTACAATTGAAAATATTAACTACTAAATTTACAACTATACAAAATTACAATAAAAATATGAGATTACAATAATTAGTATACAATTAAATTATATAAAATATCAGTAACTATGAAATTACAATAAAAATTACAAGTCGAATCTCACTACAATCAATAAAATTTAAAGTTTTAAATATCACACAAAAATAATAACTACATTTGTTACAGAAAAAAAAATTCAATTATTTCTTAAAATGTTATCAAAAGTTCAAAACACATTGAATTTTATGTAATAGCGATAGCATGTAGAAACTCGTCAACACTATAATAACATTTATCCAGTAGGAACTTTTTTAAAGTATTTTTGAAGCTACTCTTGTATAACATATTTTTTAAATCAATAGGTAATCTATTAAACAGAAGCACGGATTGATAATGAGAAGAGTGTCTAGTCATAACCATACGAGGGATGATTTAATTATGAAAGTCTTTTCTCCTGGTGTTTTCCCTTATGGTTTTTTGGTCTATAGTTTCATAATCGCCAATAACTTTAGAAAATTGTGTAAGTAAGACCAGTATATACAGGCATGGAACAGTCAAGATTCCAAGTCTTTTGAAATGCATGCGACATGATTCTTGCTGTTTTATGCGGACCATGGTTCTGATTGCCCTTTTTTGCAGAACAAAGGCTTTGTGTACATTATATTTAAAGCTCCCTCCCCAGAATAAAATACTGTAACGTAGTATTGACTCCACCAATGCGTAATAAACCAGTTTGAGATGTTTAAGATCCGTTTCATCCCGTAAGCTTCTTAGTACCTAACAAGCTGAGCTTATTTTGCTTTCAATCTCGTCTAATTCATATTTCCACTTTAATTTACTGTCTATCCTGACGCCTAAGAATTTAGCCACTTCTACAGATTGTACTGTTTTATCACCTAGTGTGACCTGCACAGATGTGTTATTACTGACGTTATTGCGGAATAACATCACATTTGTTTTATTGGTGTTGATCGATAAGCCGTTGACAGTAAACCATATTCTAAAGGATTCCAATATTTGGTTTATTTTAATTTCCAGTGCCGCTATTTCGGAGGCTGAGACAACAGCATTATTGTCATCTGCAAAGAGGACTAGGTTTTTCAAGTCTGTCGTTCTACGTACGTAATGGTTTAAATCATTTATGAAAGTAATAAATAATACGGGTCCTAAAATGGAGCCTTGAGGTACACCCACTTTAACATTAATCATGTTGGACTTCGTCACTATTTCAGACATATTATCGTTCACCGTTTTTATTTCTACGAACATTTTTCTGTTACTCAAGTAGGATTGACATAGTTTCAGAGCCTGTCCTCGAACCCCATAATAGTGCAATTTTCCCAAAAGAAGATCATGATTGATGGTATCAAACCGCGGAGCTCAGATCGAGAAAGAGTGCAGCTACCTTAAATTTGTTATTTAATTGGTCAATGACATCATTGAGCAATGTGTCTATTGCATCCTGTGTACCGATGTTGTTTTGATAACCAAATTGTCCTCTATCAATAACCTTGTTTAAGACAAGATGAGCCATCAATCTAGACTTAATTACACTTTCAAATATTTTTGAAATTGTGGGTAATAAAGATATAGGTCTGTACATCCTTGCGTCCGATATCGAGCCCTTCTTGTGAACAGGTACGACTTTGGCAACTTTCAGTTGATCTGGGAAAATGCCCTCCTTTATGCACTTATAAAAGAAAGAACACAATGGTTGAGCGAGAAGATCTATATTATCCTTTATTATAGTAATAGGAATATCATCAAAACCGCAAGATTTCTTGGCCTCCATTTTTTGTGTGATTTTTCGTACTTCTTCTACAGATGTTGGTCTCAGTGTCATAACGTTTTCGACTCGACTTATATTACATTTAAGGTATGTTAGTGCAATCTCAATATCAACTGGAACGCTATTGATACTATGATCGAACTGGTGAACAAAGGTATCAGCAATTTGAACTGGTTCGTGAATAATATTTTTTTCTACCTTTAGCATTAGTCGCGTTCGTATTTTTCCCGCTAGGTTTCTATGTCTGTTAATGAGGTTCCATACACTTTTGGATAAATTTTTGGAACGAGCGATCTCATTTTGAACTGCATATTTTTTTGTTAGTCTAATTATTTTCCTGTAAATTCTAATATATGTGTTACGGTACCTGACGATTGTTTCGTCATTATGAGATCCTTTACTTGTGCAAAGAAACCGTTTCATTTGGCTTGATACTTTTATTCCTTTGGTAATCCATCGTACATTTGATTTCTTGTTAGTGTTTACTATTTTATTTTTATTCTTGAAAGAGTCATCAAATAAGGCTTTGAATTTGCTTAGAAATGTGTTTATACCCATTGAGTTCCAATCATAATTAATTAAATTCTGTCTAAAGACAGATTTATTATTTTTGGTTAAAGCTCTTTTCTTTATATAAACTATGTTATTTTTGCTTCTAGTTTTAACATTGGGGACCACAATATTGCTTAATATTGCCGCGTGTCCATCTGATAATCCATTATGATCTGTGTTACAATTTATTATACTCTTGTTAGGTATGTTAGTAACAATATTGTCAATGCATGAGCTCGAATTATTCCTAATAAAAGTAGCATCAGAAATTAGTGGCCTAAAATTAAAACCGGTCAAAAGATTCACAAATTCACTCTTCTTCTTATTTTCCGGTAATAAGTCTATGTTAAAGTCACCACATATAACACATTTTTTATTAAAAAAGTATTCGCACAACTTTTCTAATCTATCAATAAAGATATCAAAGTTTTTATCATTAGGGGTGCGATAACAACAGCAAATACAAATATTAGTTTCTAAGTCCTTTACACAACATACTTCAAAGCTGTCCATTTTATATACAGATTTCGCTATAGGCAGATCTATTATATCTCTATCTTTGCTACATAGTATTCCACCCTTTTTTTATTGACTCTTGTACTATGCGATACTATTTTGTAGTCCGTTAGCGCTAATAACTCCACTAACTTTTCATTCAGAAAATGTTTACTGATACATAGATAATGATACTTTACTGTAAGGGAATTTATATATAGTTCTAACTCCAGTTTTTTGTTATTTATACCACACAAATTTTGATAAAATATGTTAAGTTCCTTATTATCTACGTTGTTTTTTCGCAATTCTAAATTAATACTATTATTCACGAAAAAAAGAATCACCAGTAGTTATTACACACTGATCATCATCCGTTTGTGTACTGACAGAGCACTTTTGGTGCTGCTGCTCATCATGATTAGTAGCAGGATGGACCTCACGTGATTTCAACTTAGTCATGCAGGGTAATTTAGTCACAAATTTAATATAATTATGTTTATAAGAAATTCTTAATATTTCTCTCAACAGAAGCCTAGAAATTTGGGTCAGGTTTCCTACTTGCCTATGACTAGTATCATTAAAATATAAGTTGAATGGTACATATGACGTATTTTCAAAGTGATTACAAATTGATTTAACTACATAATTTAACTTAAATTCATTAAAGTAGTAGTTTTTTTTAATTCACCAACCAAAACATTTGTGTGTTTCAGTTTATGTAATTGGTAATATAAAAACGATTGTAATTTTAATAAACTGCTGTCATTACAGCCGGCTAAGATCACCAAATAGTCCGAATCAGTGAAATCTTTACAAAGCTGATCACAAGAGCATAGTATTTGGTCAATATGTGCGTTAGGTTTTAAGTACGAGGTGACGAAATACTCATTTCCTAAAATTTATTGCAATTTTTTCCTTAACCCCTGGCCAGATTGATCCGCAATAATTACTACTCGATTCTTTCGTCTCGACATATCGCAGTAGGGTTTTACTTCTTCACCGCAGGGAAGGTCACTATCGCTATCTATCACTGGTGTGCAGCAATTTCGGCATCCCTTGGTAGGTGTACCGTTACAGTCCATGATGATTGCTAGTTCATCAAGATGCTCTTTCTTCGTCATAGTGGATTTGAGGGAACTATAGTCGAAGTTCTTAAATGTTATAGTCCCTTTTAGGGGTCGGATAGGGATGTCTGTTATACTGTTCTCTGATCTGTGTTTTTATACTGCGGAGAATAAAATTTTAAAGGTGTACATGTTGTGGATCTTCTTAGTTCTTGTATTCCGACAGATTTTAATAAATATATTTTCCTCTCGTAGTCTAATATTTTTTTGTTCAGTCTTCCATTCTCAAGATTTAAATTTTCTACTTCAGCGTTGGCAATATTTAATTCCGTATTTAACCTTTCTATTGTACATTTCAGGTCGGATAGTTCTAAGCTGTCTGTATATCCAACATTAGGCAGACTTTGGTAAGAATTGTCAAGAAACGATTCATCATTTGATACAGTCGTTTCGGTTCTAATTCTAAGCTTGTTCCTATGTGTAATGTTGTAGTTTTCATCCATTATACAGAAAAAAAATTATTAAGTAAAATTTTATTAGTAAGCGCCCTCTAGCGTCATAAGAGTAGATATGCTCGTTAAGTTAGAGGTTCAGTAAACACCAAATTCAATCAATATGTTTCATGCTTACTTCCTAGTCTTCTCAAGTTCAGACATGCAACACTAGATGTCGTTGGTCGTCGTATTGTGATTGTAATTATTTACTTTACTCAGCTGATCAGGATCCAAAGTCCACATAAATGATTTTGCATGTTATGGTAGTATCCGCTATGTTAATTTAAAAAGTGAGCACTATTTACTGCACTGGGTGGGTCGTGTTTACACTAATAAATTTATTAAAGTGTTTTTTGCACTGTTCTTAGGCTGTCGGTTTGTTTTACAATAGAAAACTTCGCTTGGATATGGAAAGTATTGGCGTTTCTATTTTTCAGTCCATTTGTACACTATACTTGAGGAATTATGTCACAAACACTGTCACTTGTTCATAATGTTAACTAGGTTCAGTTTCACACAATTTTAACGCTTATTATTATTGTTTACTATTTTTTATTCTTATTTATTACGGAGCGCTTGTTTATCTAACGGCGCCCTCTGTGAACTTCAATCTGATCTTACACTAATTATTCCTTACAGTTCAACGATAATTTCTAAAGTATCCCTCTACTCTTATGTATATATTCACTTTCATAAAAAACATCATTAAACAGCAATAAATAAAACGACTAGTCTCCGGGGGGATCCACTGTCAGAAATATGCGATAGCGTATTAACCCCACGTAACCCTGTACCGGTGAATAATTACGCGAAGTCTATATATATCGTAGTTATAAATACCTAAATGAATTACATGAATCAAATTAAAATTTGATTTTAAATTGATAATGAATTCGTGCTTATTTAGATTAAATTGACGTGAGATTGTAAGTAAATAAATAACTAGAATTTTGTTTTGTCTTTAATATTTTCGCTCAAGAGTTTAATCGAACACGTGTTAACTTAGATAAGGTAAAATGCCTGTGCGTTCAAAAAACGCTTACTGCACTGTTGTGTATCCTATATACCTGGATTTAAATTGACATCGGCATACACAAGTCTTTGCCGTTATCTGTATCCACAAACATCTTGTCTTAATGTGATAATTTAAATAATTTAAGAAGCGAAAATTTATCTAGTGGATATCCACAGGAAAATCCACTACCACATACCACGACAGATATCAATCTGAACTTTTCCTATGAGCACTCCTCGTAGATATTACAGTAGGAAATACAAAGCGATGCAATATTTCTCTTAGCGTGAACAAAGAAAGCCGATCAAAAAAGAACTCGATTGCTGAAAATTCTGGTCTTTTTTAGCTGAATGTGGTTTAATGGAAGAAGTGAGCACTGGGGTGTCCCGGCCTTGAAGTGATAAATGTCCAATATGTGGCTATACTTACATCATCAATATTAGCAACTGATGTGCCGGCTTGAAATACTGTCCCTCTCTTAAATACTATTTTTTTATATACTACCCCAATTTAAATACTAAGGTTATTTTAAATGGGTAGGAGCTGAGTCTTGTCGAAACCACAATTTTTATTCGAATCACACTAGATGCGATGCTTCAATGTGGCCCCCACATATCAAAACTAGCAATCACACTTAATTCTGCAGCATATGCTATTAAGATAAATAAAAGTCTTACCAGTGTTAAAAAAGCTAGACTAGTATACTTTAGCTATTTCCGTTGTATAATGTCGTATGTTATTTTGATATGGGGACACACGACTGACACTGAAATTATATTTGTTTTGCAGAAGAGAGCAATAAGATCAATCTACGATCCTAGAGTCGCTTAAACAAAAATTTAGGGAAATTTAAATATTAACTGTGGCCTCTCAATACATTTATGAAAATGTAATGTATGTAAGAAACTTTACCTGCTCAAAGCTCAAAAACTTTTTTCAACTAAGTTTTTATAAAAAGGGTTATCATATTCTTAATAATAGATAATAATAACATCTGGGTGATCAAAGTACCCCTCCCCTGGGTGAGAAAAGAAATAAAAACATCTTTGGAAATATCAAATAAATATTAAGGAATTAAATAGCGCGCGACGAAGAGCGCCGGCCAAACACTCCTGCCACCTGCCAGCTTGCGCAGCGCTTCGTAGAGAGCATCCGTGTACTACTTTACGCACGTCCGCTGTTGTCGTATAAACATAACAATATATTAAAAAAATATTGATAACCGTGGTATGCCATTGGGAGGTAGTGAAAAATTAGGCATCCAAACCGGTTTGGATGCCTCCCTTAGTCCTAGTATCCACTCAAACAGTAACATACACGCTCGTCTCAACGCCGCGCGTGCCACTCGTCGTGTTGTGTCTCGACACGAGAACACACCATGTATACACCCGTTCTCGTTGTATCATTTGAACTCCGTATGCCCGTTGTAATGGACCTAGATAAAACTGTTGCTGCGTTTTGCCTTTGTGCTATTAGTTATAATAACATTTTACACGTTTTGCACGAGGGCCACGAGACGCGACGCCACGAGAGCATCATGTACACACTCGTACTCGGCCTGTTTCGTGTGGTTTAGACGAGCGTGTACAGCCGCCATGAATATAGGTACAAAGTATGTTTATAATACACACCGATAAGTAATTTGTTATAGGTATGAGTAAAGTGACCATTTATTTTTTCCTTAAAGCGGGACACCTTTAAAATTATTATAGACTTAATACTTTTGACTGCCTTCTTAGTCTAACGGTTGTAAACGCAATGGCAAAAATTATGTGGTCCCGGGATCGAAACGCGAGACGGGTCAAGAATCATTTATTGGGTTTTTCTGTCACAAAATTATCAGTAGCAGTCAAGAATATTGAATTCTAACTTATTGAAGTTGGCGGGGTTTCACCACCGTGCCTCCGGAAGCACGTAAAGTGTTGATCCTGCACCTGATCTCTCTCTCGTCTCGGATTACCGTTCCATCGGACTATAAGACTAAAGAAGGATAGACTTGTACTTGTGCATACACTTGGGCAATATAATCCTGTCCTGTGCAGATGGCTATTCTCCGTTGAGAATGGTCGCCGTTACCAAAATTAAATCCGGAACCCTTTATTATAGTTTTAAAAATAAAACACATATTTGTTTGAATATTTTAATGATCAAAGGTGAGAATGAGAACTGAAAATCATATAAAATCTGGCTGCTGGCTTTTAATTTTTTCTGAACAGCAAATAAGTACTCATTAGAAATAACTTATGTTATTTGATAATTTATTGTATATTAATTAAAAATTTTCACTTCGTAACTTTAAGTTCAAAAGTGTAGGTTTTTAGAATAATCACGTAACTAGTCAGACCATGCTGGTAAACCCGAAATATAAAATCACGGTATATCGATATTCAATATTTATCATGGAGTATCGAATACGTATTAATTTCGACATATTTTAAAATATTGTATTAATCGACAAAACAAAAAGCAACAAAAGAAGCTACAAAAACATTCATATATCGTTGTCGTTTTTTTTTCGTCATTTAACCTTCCAATAATACCATTTTGAGTTTTATCGTACTATATTGTTATATTTAAAAATATTGATACGATATATATCGATATAGTTTTTCACCTGCCCTACTCGTCGCTACTGCCACATGAGTAGATAAACGTAATATTGCTAGCAGCTAGCCGGACACGCGAGGGACCCCGTTTGCGCGCCTGTGTCTGCTTCACCCCCTTAAAACATTATACACTATATATGTATGTGTATGTGTATATGTATGTATATCTATATATATATATATGTATATATATATATATATATATATATATATATATATATATATATATATATATATATATATATATATATATATATATATAATTAAGTTTGAGCTATGAGTATATGTGTGTGTGATGTGTGGGTGTGGGGAGTATGTGAAATTTATCAATTTTAGGTTTCATCCTGGCCCACTGCAGTACACACATCTCCCACTAACTTTCCGGTTGGCTGGTTGAAAATGCCATATGGCATTGATTCCGCCGTTTGTACCTTTAGTACAATAAAGTGTAAATAAATAAATAAATAAATAAATAAAAAGACGTGTGGCACTCGGGGACTGCCTCGGTAAAGCTATTGCATAGCATTTTGTATCAACTTATGCAATTATAATTATTTATTTATTTTATTTATGCAGTATTTCTTTTTCTTTGATATTAATTCAAGTTACACTTTTTGAGCGTGGTGACCGATAAGAAAACAATTTTTTTCTTTTATTTAATAAATAAATAATAAATGCACTTTGTTCATTCATATTCAAAACACTTTATACACAAATTTTACAAGTACAGTTATTCACTGTTTTACATAAATACCTATACACCTATATACTTTCTCATAAACAGCTGCTTATGTATTCGTCTGATTTCGGATCAGCTCGTCTCGATTCGTGCGAGCTTCGTAGAGTCGTACAATACGTCTAGTTGCACGCACACAAACACCGTGTTGAAGACTGCCGAAAAGAAACGACGTTAGACAATGCACGGCCTTCAAACGCCGCGCAAGTGATTCTCGTCCCACCTGTCCGCGCAGTAACTTTTTTTTCGACCGTGCGAGACTGTCGCAACAAAAACGATTACTACTGAAAACTAATATAGGTACCTACCTAACATTCAAATAGAAATATTCTCAAAAAGCTCAACGAATTCAGAATTTAATTTTATTAAAAGAAAATTGGTCAAATAAAAAATAAAGGATGAAAATAAAGCATATGGGAATATAAAAATAAATCGTATTTATTTTTTATTTCGAGTTTTACAAGAAAAGTATAATATTTACTGGAGACAATTATTTTATTATTATAATAGTACATGATATTCCCTTTAAATTGACACCAATATGAATAATATCTTATATCTATATCTACAAATAAATAAAATTGAAGTGTCTGTTTGTAATGTTAAAACAACAGCTTTTTATTAAATGCATATGAAAGTACTAGTAACAAAAACACAATTTTTAAAATTTTTATCTGTCTGTCGGTCTGTCTGTCTGTCTGTCTGTTTGTTCCAGCTAATCTCCGAAACAGCTGGATCTATTTTGACGGGACTTTCACTGGCAGATAGCTGATGATATAAGGAATAACTTGAACTACTTTTGTTTTAGAAAAAGAATTAGGGTTCCGCGCAAAAAATTAAAACCCATGAAATCCATATTCCACGCGGGCGAGATCGCGGTGAACAACTAGTACTCAATATAGATAAATGTATACTTGTTTTTATTCATTTATTATTTTTATAAATAAATAAAAATAAGTATTAATAATTTCTAGACACATCTCAACAGATATTTCGTTAATAAATTGCTATCAATACTGAAGCATTCTTTTATATTTAGCATCCATTTAACACAAAAAACAGATAAGAATACTTTTTAAACAACATATAATCAATAAACGATAATCGCGTATAGTGAATTTCGAGGTAAATTATTATATGTAAACGTTTTTGAATCGTCGTAATGATACACATTTCCTAAAGAAAATATCTTCACAATTAATTTGATGTAAAATAACATTAGAAATAACGTATAAAAACGGAGGAATTATCAAATTTTTGTTCGAATTCCTAACCAGTACACAAACAAAAATGGCGAGTAGTCATTTTCACATTTTTTTAGAAATAACGTATAAAAACAGAAAAATTATCAAATGTTTGATGGAGTTCCTAACCAGTACACAAACAAAAATGGCGAAATGTCATTTTCACATTTTTTTCTATATAGTTATTTGTTACAGAGTACACAGATAAAATTCACTCTCATAGATGACAAATTTCACTTCGGTTCATTTTCGCACGCTTTCTCGAGAGCGACGCATCGTGACTTGTTTACGCATTTACTTCAAATACCCCGCCCGCACACCGCAGGAAACATATACCTACGAAAAAAAAAACGTAACAAACTTCTGCCAGATAAGGCTTGATAAGATCTTTGGTGTTTTTGCACCATAACCTGACTCTGGTAAATTTTAAATATGACTAGATAGATAAGAACAGTTGGTTTAATACGATTGTTGAAAACAAATACCCTTTAATTGTAATGAAAAATACTTGAGGTTAATGAATGTTGAATCAAAAACATTAATTTTTTATTTAATTTACGGACTCCTATCCAGATGTTTACTAGGAGAATACAAAGTTTATTTCATTTTTGTAATATGGCTAATTATTAATTAGGCAGGGATTTCTAAGATTAATACTGCCCTGATACGGAAGAAGGCGGCTAAGCCACAAATGTATGTTTCGAGAAAAATTGAAAAAAAGCGCAAAACTGGTTTTCTTGATATATATAACCAAGAAAAAAGTTTTAAATATTGAAACACGTGTAAAAAAACATTACGTAACTTTTGTTAATATGTTTTATTGAAATTAATGCCATACTCTTCTGTAAAATCCAAAAATGTAGTTAACGTAAGTATTGTACCATTATATTTGAATATTTATCATAATATAAAAGGCAGCTAAGTGTACCATTACCGCTTTTTAGTGTAGTACTAAGAATAGTCATACGCAAAAATACTTTAACGTTCTTTTGATTTCTGACGTATAATTTAAATTATACTCGTAGATAATGCTTTATTGCAGTTTAGTGATTTCACTGCCTTTAAGTTTAGTTTATTAGCAAATAATTAAATTAAATGGAAGTATTACTAATCTAAAAGGCAGTTAAATGCACATCAATCTTATATAACTGCTTTTTTGGTTAGCATTAGCATATATATATTACTATTATGTAAGTTTAAAAAGTTGCTAAGTGTAAAATAAAAATGTGCTTTGAAGGACATCATAACTTTGGATTGTTAGGAAAAACAAGAAAATGATTTCTAAAATTTCAATAACAAAACCTTTATTTTTAAAACATAATTATTATATCTGGTAATCAGACTTTTTACTCACTTCGTCATTCTAAAATAGAAGGTAATTATCAATCTTACAATAATTTTAAGGAAAAAAATAACAAAAATATTTTAAAAATCAACAAATAAAAGTAACATTCTAAAATCTTAATTAGTGTAATCAGAATTTTAACGCTTTTTTGAAGAGATACTTTTAAATATTATTTATCGTCACTGAGTGACTCTACACTGAGATCAGCAATCATTATTTTTTAAATACTACCCTACATTATTAATAAATTCATTCCTCATCAGAATCAGTCTTTTCATTGTCATAGGTAGGTAAATTTTTCCAAAACGTTTGCTTATAAGGCAGCATAAATTTGCTAAGTTTTTTCAGTATATTCTCTTTTCTTGAAGTGTTTATGCCTCTTGGATTTGTTCTAGACGTTATTACAGAAACCGGTCCTGTTTAAGATTTTAAATACGTATCTTTTAGAAAAGTTAGTTCGTTTACTTACCCATCAAAGTCAGTTTTGTAAAACAAATTAAACGATCCACTTTTGAATATTACTTGCACGTGGGTTTGGATTCTTCTTGGAGATGTATAGTCAATAACGTTAATGAAATCGAAGTTTTTCATTTACTTAACAGTCACTTTTGCGGAATTGGCAGCAGACACTGCTTCAATAAATTCTTGAAAATCGTGGAGTTTCTTTTTTCTTTTCATTGAAAGTTCCACTAGGTGATGGAAGTGGTCACAACTCATAAAGGTGTGTCCAGATTCAAAATAATTAAGGTTAACTTGCTTGGCACTGATTTCGCTGGAGTTTATAATATGGACTAGGTAAAAATACAATAGCCAGTTTTTATTTTGAGCCGCGCAATTGTCAAGCCACAAATCAATGAAATTATAATCTCGACTCTGCATAAGAAAAACATTAAAGGCACTAATAATGTCTTCTTGTTTACGGCCA
This sequence comes from Parnassius smintheus behrii, assembly GCA_036936625.1. Taxonomy (NCBI): domain Eukaryota; kingdom Metazoa; phylum Arthropoda; class Insecta; order Lepidoptera; family Papilionidae; genus Parnassius; species Parnassius smintheus. Next base: position 13,307,445 of record JAUPFT010000026.1, on the reverse strand, counting down.
GCTATGGCTTCGTGCTTCGTATTAGATTGTGATTGTGTGATTCGTATTAGATTTTCCCATCGGAGCAAAGGTTTGATTAAATGCTACCAGTCTTTGACAAAAAACTACTTCCTTAAAAGTTTCTAATCTTGGTAACATTATAACTTTTCCAAATCTGTGCTATAGTAAATGTGGTTGGGTTCATTTTCCTTCTCTTCCTTATGTTTTAAATAAAGGTTTTTGGCTGCGATCGTTTTTTAGATGTTTTCTTCTGCTCAATCATATCGATATTAATTTTCGATATTAAATTTTTCAGTGCCTGCTAAATCTGACTTTTGTTTATTCACTTTTTTATCATATTGAATAGTAGGCGGAAATAAGTATGAAATAGACTGATTGATTATCGTCTTCTTCGGGATCAGAACTATTTTGTGGCATCTCCGCTGATGGCACGTAGTCCTAATCTCTTACAGAAAAGTCGAAATCTTCACCGATTGATTCTAAAAAATGGTGCTCTTCTACTGATTCTAGAAGACGTACTGTAGACGGCAAGGAGTAATTAATAGACGGATTGTGTATTTTTTCCGATTCGGAGTTATTCAGCGATAAGTTTGCTGCCGGCGCATAATTTTTGTCATTCAAACAATCATTGGAGTTAAAATCTTTATCAATAAATTCAAGGTGATAGTGCTGTTCAATAGATTCTGAAAGACGTACAGTGGGAGACAAAGAGTAAGTAATAAATTGGTTCTCATTTTCTATGGATTTGGAGTTAGTTTGGGACATACTCTCTGGTGGCACATAGTTTTTATCTGTAGTGCTCAATTCATTACAATCAAATCCATCGCTTACAGATGGTATCATTTCTTCATAACAAAAAATATTCACGGAATTTTGTTCGTTATCAGTTAAGTCAATTTTTGATGTATCTTCATTTTTTTGTTGCGAATTATCCAGTTTGAATATTTGCTCCCACGCATGTTTTGGAGTTGACAGAACTTTATCAACTGATTCAGAATCACTTAAAATATGTTCCTTAAACTTAATATCCATCGAGTATGATCGAGGCCAAAGTGAATTAATTATCGAAGAATGGGGAGCCAATCGTGTCGACTGGGCCCACTGATTATGTTCAAATGGTTTACGGTAATCTGCCGATTCTTTAATTGCCATGATTACTAACGTCTTTCCTCTGTTAAACCGAGACATTATTCAATCTGTAAAATAATATAAGTACTCAAATAATGTAAAAGAAAGGAGGTTACAACACATATAACAGCTATGTTACGTTTGGAAAATATTTAATATCAAATAAGGAAAAAATATTAGTCTATTAACTGGTGTATAGCAAGGATAGTAGTTTCATACAAGATTTCATCTACACTCATGCACAAGGAAATATATTGTTAAACATTTTGGCCTTTCATAAAAGCAAATAATATTAATTATGGGGCCCGACGTCTAACTATAAATTAAAAAAAAATCCTTGGCTGCATTGCATTTTAATAATATTTTATCATGAATATAAAGCTTTTTTTTTATAGAAGAGGGGGAAAACGAGCATGCGGCTCACCTGATGTTAAGTGACTACCGCCGCCCATGATCAACCGCAATACCAGGAGAATTGCGGGTGCGTTGCCGGCCCTTTAGAAAGGAGTAAGCTCTTTTCTTGAAGGTCCCCAGGTCGTATCGGTCCGGAAAAATCGCCGGTGGTAAACTATTCCACAGAGAGGTTGTACGTGGAAGAAAACTCCTTGTGAAACGTACAGTGGTGGACCGCCAAGCATCCAGATGGTGTGGATGGTATCGGGACGTTTGCCGTGTAGTGCGTCCACGAAATTTGGCGGCTGGGATTAATCCGAACAATTCCTCAGAGCACTCCCCGTGATAGATGCGATAAATTACGCGAAGAGATGCAACATCTCTTCTCAGCGCCAGTGAATCGAGCCGATCGGAAAGCACTCGGTCGTCGACGATTCGAGCCGCTCTGCGCTGGATGCGGTCAAGTGGAAGGAGCTGGTACTGGGGAGCCCCAGCCCAGAGATGGGAACAGTATTCCATGTGCGGCCGAACCTGCGCCTTGTAAAGTTGCAGGCGGTGTGCCGGCATGAAATACTGTCCCGCTCTACTGAGCACGCCAAGCTTTTTAGAGGCCAATTTGGCCTTCCCTTCCAAGTGACCACGAAACTGCACGTCACTCGATATGTCGACGCCGAGGATTCCGATACTGGCTGAGGCAACAAGGGGAGTGCCTTGAAACTGAGGGGATACGACAAAGGGGTTCTTTTTAGCGGTTAACGCGCAAACTTGTGTCTTCTGGGGGTTAAACTGGACTAGATTTAGTCGTCCCCAATCCAAGACTCTGTTCAGCAAAGACTCGACTTCAGACACAAGTTTGTCCCGGCACTCGGAGACGTTTTCCCGAGAAGTATTGGCTCGGCCGGTGTAAAGAGCATCACCAGTGCTGTCATCCGCATAGCAATGAATGTTACGGGTATGCAACATATCATTGATATGCAGAAGAAACAGCGTTGGCGATAGCACGCATCCCTGTGGAACACCAGCATTAATAGGCTTGCAATCGGAGCTTGCACCGTCTACAACGACCTTGATGCTCCGATCTGCAAGAAAGCTGGTGATCCAATCGCATAATTTCTCGGCAAGCCCATAGGAAGGGAGCTTCGAAAGAAGCGCTTTGTGCCAAACCCGATCGAAGGCCTTCGCAATGTCCAAACTAACGGCCAATGCCTCCCCCTTGAACTCTACTGCCTCCGCCCATCTGTGAGTGAGGTAGACCAGAAGATCACCAGCTGACCGACCACGGCGAAAACCGTATTGGCGGTCACTAATCAGCTGGTGATCCTCAAGATACCTCATGAGCTGGCAGTTTACAATGGACTCCATTGTTTTGGAGAACAATGGAATCAATGGTCGCCTTTTTTAGGGATCGGGTGGACGAAAGCCGTCTTCCATGATTTTGGGACTACGCCTAGGGAGTAGGAGTACCGGAAAAGACGCGTTAAAACCGGTGCCAACTCTGGAGCACACGTCCTCAGCACAATTGGGGGGATTCCGTCAGGCCCACTCGACTTGTGGATGTCCAGGGAGAGGAGTGCTTTGCGAACCGAGCGCTGTGTGAACTGCACTTCCGGCATGGAGCACTCACACCGCGGGATGGTCGGCGGCGTACTCCCCCCGTCATCGAGAGTCGAGTTAGACGCAAAGAAAGAGCCTAGAAGATCGGCTTTCTCCTTTGCAGTATGGGCCAGTGAGTCGTCCTCCCTGTGCAGAAATGGAAGAGATGGCTGACAGAAATTCCCCTGGACAGCCTTGGCGAGAGACCAGAATGCACGGGTTCCAGAAGGAAGGCGAACTAGTTTCTCGCCAATTCTGCCTATGTGCTCTGACTTTGCCTTGGCAATGACTCTTTTGAAGGACCTAGAGGCGGAATTATACTTCTTTTTTAGAGCGCTGGTGTTTACATCCCGGGACGCTGATGCATCAACCCAGGCTTGGTAGCACTCCTGCTTATAGCATGATGCTATTTTACAGGAGCGACCAAACCATGGCTGAGATTTTCCTCCAATGGGCACCACAGAGGAAGGAATAAAAAGTTCCATACCCTGAAGTACCACATCAGTAACAGAATTCGCAACAACGTTGGGATCATCCGGCGAGAAGCAAACCCGCCCCCAAGGGTAGGATGCAAAGAAAGACCGCATCCCATCCCAATCGGCTGACCTATAGTGCCAAACACGGCGGCAGCCTGCAGAATGCAACCGCGATTTCAGCGTGAGTGGCACAACACTCCGGACCAGACAATGGTCCGAGGAGCCTAAAGGGGCGTCGACGGAAATCTGATATCCGTCCGGGTGAGAGGTCAGCAGAAGGTCCAACAGGGAAGGTGCATGATCCTCCACATCTGGAATCCGCGTAGGCGAAGTAACCAGTTGTGTCAGACCATATGCCAAGGCAAAATCATGAACAGATCTCCCCGCATGATCGGTTAAACGTGAACCAAGCCATTCGGCGTGATGGGCGTTAAAGTCGCCGGGGATCACGATCTCTGCGGAGGGGATCTGCTGCAGCAACGAATCTGCAGCCATTTGGACGTGGTCGAAGAGTCGGTCTGTTTCGGCATTACCGCTATGGGACCTATAGAGGCACCCATAGACGCGCGGATGGTCGTCGCTGTCTACGCGTAGCCAAAGGATGGACAGGTCCGAACCTTCAAGTCTGCCGAGGCGTCGAGAACAGATGTCCTCTCTGACGTAAACGCAAACTCCAGCCCGAGGCACAAAGGAGTGTTCCAGTTTGTACCCCGGGTAGGAGAGATACGAGACATCAGCCGGAGAGGACACCTGCGTCTCGGTCAGAAAGAGCAGAGCCGGCCGCGCCGTCTCGAGATGGTAGTGGACGGCGTTTAGGTTAGAGTGAAGTCCACTGATATTGCAGAAATTCACGGACAGCGTGGCAGGGGTCGCCTTGGTTTTGTTGCTCCGTTTGCCCCGAGCAGTTGTAGTCTTGAGCGGAATTTTGCCCCCCCCCCCCCCAGAATACGTGGGGCAGCCTGAGCACCCACGCTCAGAAGTGGAGAAACATGGTCGTGGATGCTCAGCGAGGGATTCTCCAGGGGTGCTGGTACCCTCCTGGAGTAGTCTATCATTATTTAATTCCGCTACCATGTTGATGGGGGGGGGGTTTGGGCCTCCGGCCACCTGCACTCACCAGACGAAACGCGGAAGCAGAGCTTCCACTTCACGCCGGTATTCTGTGAGGTCGTGGTACCACCCCGGTTTGAGCCGGCCCATACGTGCAACAGCAAAGCTGCCGCGTGGCTCTACCACTGTTGAAAGCTGGCATATAAGAAACGTATTAAATAAAATGTGTTATTATTTACTACATTATAAGTATGAAATCAGGGGTTTACGATATGAGTCGCTAAAATGTTTAATATTGATTGTGGTTAGTTAGTACGCTATACGTGCCAATCATAATGAAGATGCCAGTTGAGAAAGATATGAACTTAAATTTAAAATATGTGTATGGCTTAAATTGATGGATTAAATACCAGCTTTTAAGTAGTATTACTCAATAATAATATCATAATGATACAATATGCAACTACAAACATTGTTAAGTAGGTATCTAGTTACCTTATAACTAACGTGTTGGCGCCAAAAAATCTACGTGCTAAGCATGCGGCTTTCTCCCGTGACGTCTCAGAACGCAATGCTCCAAATAAAAAATCCAAACCAAGAAATATACACTTCTGGCGCACTTTTTACCGATCGAATTTTCTACGCACACCTCGATTGCTAAACTTACACTTAAATGCTTTTAAGCGTAGTACATTCATTTAGCCGCTGTTTCAATATTATGTCAAATATAATTCAAAGGTTAATCATACGCTAAAAAGTCGTGACTGCTTTTATGTGAATTTCGTAATTTTAATACATTTTTTAATTTCTCTGCTTAAAAGAAATTAAGTGCTTTTAGCTGTTTTTTAGCTTCTACTAATAGTGCTTACCTCTTTTTAGCGTATTATTACGACTTACTCTAGCAAAAATGCTGCTAAGGAATAAAGCAGTTATCTAAGGCTAACTGCCTTTTAGCTGAGAAAATGCGTTTAACTACATTTTTTCTTAGTTTTACAATATCAAATATTATACTTCAACTAAGAAAATAAATCGTTAAAATCTCTTAATGGCTTTGTAGCGTAACAGTGCATCGTAACTGATTTCTAGCTTATGATAGCAAAGAAAATTTTGCACTTAATCGCCAAAATGCTTAATATATCTCTGGAACCATTAATCGTAAAAATATGATTCCAACATTGGTCGATAGAGAATTTTTTGCTTTGTTTAGTGGTGCTGAAAGCTCAAAATTGGCAAAATGCACTTAGCCGCCTTCTTCCGTATCAGGGCAGAATAACTAATTAACTAAGATTAAGGTTAAGAACTAAGATTAAGATTCATGATAAAATAGGAACTGATTTAATATAATGTTTACATTTACAATGTTCCGAAATAAATAAATAAATAATTGACCATGAGTGAGTAAAAATAATATCTTTTATTTTACAGTATCTAATGTTGTTATATAAGGTGCTTCTAAAATATATGCCACGGTTGTTTGTATGGAGACTTGGAAAATCAGCTGATCGATTTCCATACAAAGTGCAATTTTTTTTGAGAATTGACTATGGGTTCCTTGGGGAAAGTGGTACAGTATCATGAGTAGCACCACCAGTTGCAGCCATGGCATATTGTAGTTTAGAAGCACCTTATATTTCAGTTAAAATAAGTGCGAGTAGGTATTATTTTTCTTGTACCGATTTTCGGCCCATCTCTAATATATATATACATATATATATATATATATATATATATATACATATATATATATATATATATATATATATATATATATATATATATATATATATATATATATATATATATATATATATATATATATATATATATTGAGAATCTAAATTGAGAATTTAAACTATACGCGTGTGTGTGTTTGTGTGTATATAAAGAGGTCTACTTTTAATATCGCTCATTTTAATATCAAAAATTTAGGTTATCTTTATAGCAGTATTATATTTTCAATTCAAAATTAGTACTGCATTTGTGATAATAATAAAATGTATGTATATAGAGTACTCATTCATTTTCTTTCACTATTATTTCGTGACTTTCTTCATTAATAATAAATGCACTTTGTTCATTCATATTCAAAACACTTTATACATAAACACCGTGTCGAAGACCGAAAAGAAACGACGTTAGACAATGCACGGCCTTCAAGCCACACCTCCGTGCCCGTCGGAGTGGGGAGCGTGAGGTTTTTTCGTTACGGCGGAATAAATTTCTGGATTCGGTCCCCGCGCTCAAGGCCCGCGATAGAAGCTATGCAATAGCTTAAAAAACCTACGTGAACACGATACCATTTCGTCTTAACTTATCTTACACTTAAAAAACTACGCGGTGGCGTGAAAGAATCCGTCACTCCATTTTGTTCTGAGACGTTGTGTTTATCAGTGATATATTGCAAACCGGTAACATTCATTTCTCAGCAGTCGACAGCCCTGGTGATGTTTTATACATCGGCCGTGACAATATTTCTCGGGAAAACATCGCTGAGTATCGGGAAAGGCTTGTGTCTGAACCCTAGTCCGAGACCTTGCAGAACAAAGTCCCGGACTAGGGTGGACTAAATCTAATCCAGTTTAATCCCAAAAAGACACACGTTTGCACGTTTACTCATTTGTCGTATCTCCTCAGTTTTAAGACACTCCCTTTGTTGCCACATCCAGTATCGGAATCCTCGGCGTCGACATATTGAGTTACGTATAGTTTCGTGGTAACTTGAAAGTGCCCAGCAGAGCGGAACAGTATTTCATGCCGGCTCATCGCCTGCTACTTTACTAGGCGCAGGTTTGGCCGAACATGGAATACTGTTCCCATCTCTGTTATGTCTCGTCTCGTTCTTCAGCTAATTCTGTCAACTCCTTCCATTTAATCGGATCCAGCGCACAACTGTTCGAATCGTCGGCGACCGAGCTCTTTCCTATCGGCTTGACTCACTGGCACTGCGAAGTGATGTGCACCTCTTTGCGTATTTTATCGCATTTACCACGAAAGTGCTCTGAGGAACTGTTCAGACTTATTCCAGCCGCACAATTTCACCATCGCACATCGCGAGAAAACTCGCGATACCATCCATACCATCTGGATGACTGGCGGTCAACTACCGTGCGATTCAGTAGAAGTTTTCTTCCTCGCCTAACTTCCTTGTGGAATCGACTACCATCAGAAATTTTTCCGGAGCGATACGACTTGGGGACCTTTAAAAATGAGCTTACTCCTTCTTAAAGGCCAGCCACGCATTTGCCATTCCCAAGGTGTAGCAGTTGTTCTTGAACGGTGGTGGTGGAGAAATTCTTCAATTCAATTCTATTACGTACAGATGATGATATTCAACCTTATTCATAAAACAAGGCAACATTTTAAGGAATCCTAAAAAATCTTAAAAAAAAGACGGATATAATCGTAATGAATACTTAATTCAAATGAACGCTAGTCAAAGATAATTTGTAAGGCCACACCAGCTTTCAGATGAAATTTGTTGCAGATCATTATAATTGCATTTCAATTGTTAGGCGTTAATACTTATGAAGTCGAAAAAAAAAACAAGTTTTGATAAAATATTAGCGAGACCTGTAGGTCACATCTTTGTAAGTATTTTACGAAATTTTGCATTTCTACTAAGAGCAGATAGGTATCCATATTAGTAGTAGGTAGCCATATTAATAGTAGGTAGCCATATTAGGTAAAAGATACCAGTTCCACCTGTTTTCGTGAAATGAAATTTGAGAAACAGTTTCAGTAGCCAGTTTTAAAAGTCAGAACAGTCACACAAAACTGTCTAAACTGTGTCATGAGTCTCTTAACATGACACGATCACTGATCATTTAACATCAATGATTTAAAATGCTATCCCTTTCGTTTTTTGAAATAATTAAAATCCCTGAAATTAGGTTAACAAAACACTGGGGATGCCAACCCGTTAAATATTGCAAATATGAGATATTGTATGGAGGAGGCCTGTGTTCAGCAGTGGACTTTCGATTGGCTGTAATCATAACGGTATAGTTTATTAAGAAATTATAGAATGTTTATATAAAAATAGATGTCGGCATATCTTCTTCTTCGTGAGATAATAAATGATTTTTATATTGCTTAAATGTTTCCTTTATAGCTATGGATAAAGACACAATTTATATGTAGCCATCGACAGTGGTAAGACAAACAAGCCGGCGGTTAACCTGATGGTAAGTTGAGGCTCTGAATCTTATCTGTGCTCTTATTGAACACATTATACATTTGTCGTTGACCAATAACCAAAGTTGAGATGGTTGTTACTCTGAGGATTTAGTTGAATGCCATGTTACGAGTAAAATGGCAACATTATGCTGCTCAGATGATCCTAATAATTCAAAATACAAATCTTTCCTATTCATAATGATTTCTTAAATTTACGCGAACACTACACATTGAATAAAACTATTATTTACGGATCTTATCGCGTTTAATTCAACTTTAATTTATTTTTATTATCCCGACGTTTCGGGTCCTTTACAGCACCCGTGGTCACGGGGTGACACAGTTTGGACACAGGTGGGGACAGAGTTGTCCATAATAAGAAGGTGAGTATTGACATATTACCAAATTAATAATCATCGATAATTATTAGCCTTTTGCCATTAATGCTATTATATTTTTGAATTACCCTCTCCAATATCATTATCATTACGAGTAAAGCTAAAATATCCTATACCTTTAAACGAGCAATTCTTGTATGTAATATATATATATATATATATATATATATATATATATATATATATATATATATATATATATATATATATATATATAATCGGAATCTCGGAAACGGCTCCAACGATTTTCATAAAATTTTGTGTGCAGGGAGTTTCGGGGGCAATAAATCGATCTAGCTAGGATTTATTTTTAGAAAATGTCTTTTTGTCCGTGTTTTTAGGCAATGAAAAATTGCTACAATATCGTTAGAATAAGAAGGTAAATTTTGACAGTTTATTAATGATTACGAATAGCTTAATTGGTATATTGGGCGTACACAAAATCGTAATACCGTGGTTCGAGCCCAGACCGACCGACCGACTTTTTTTAATTTTTTTTCAAGTTCCTTTCTTTTTTGAGAAAATCTATTTTTTCGAGCCCTTTTTTAGTATTTTTAAAAAACACGAAAATTTTAATTAAATTGCACTCATGATTTTTTATTCAAATAACCTGTTCAGTTTTTTTTATTATGTCGCTAAGACCAAAAAATATTCGTATTTCATCAGTATGTAATTTGTATCTCAATATAATTTCCAAAACACACGAACTAAAAAAAACGAGCGAAAAATACCGAGCAAAGCTCGGTTAACCGGGTACTTATATACTTATGTGTACTCAAAAGCTATAAATTATAAAATTATAAGTACTCAAAAGCTCATCAAACACATCTATACTTCTGAACATAGGCCACCGATAAAAATTGTTTGTGGCACGGCCATGAGCCACCCAAAAAATCGTGTTACTAATAAAAGAAATTCCATGTAGTGGCGGTTTAAGAATTTCAACTACCCTATACGGTTCCATACATGTCATAAGAAGTGACATAAAAATACAGGAAACCATTGTTAAAGCCTGCACCTTGTTTCATAGCAACGAGTTTACGAATACGTTGCTACTAGTAGTAGTTACATTTTGAACAGGTTCTTTGTCGTTTCAATATTATTACCCTCTCAACTGTTGTGAGATCAACACGATCGATCTAGACCACATTTAAGTTGCATTATTTTTAAATATCCCGTAAAGTCCCGAACATGGTCCTAGATCGTCGCCGGATATAAAATAATAAGAACCAGAATTTGGTTTATGTTTATGGTGTATATGGTAAATATAGTGGAGTTTACGTTGGAATTATATTTTTGAGTTACGTCGCCGCCAACGAGAATGTAGGTCAATTTGCAGTAATTACGTGGTGTTAAAGATAAAATTTAAGATTCATCATCACCCAACACTCTAATTAAGGTAATCTAATAGTATTTGGTGTAAATCATCGGACTTATAATATTCGTAAATTAATTCTTTCTATCGATTATTAATTACCTACCTACTGCATTGTGGTTACCATTTGCAAGTTTTGTTATAATACAAAACACTTTTAGGTACCGCAAGTACTTAAAAGTGTTTTGTAAGGATACCGTTAGAAATTAATCTACATTATTTTTTGCTTATTTACATTATTTAATATAGTTGTGCATTAAAAATCGTTTAGAAGAACTATTTATTATTACCTACACCAAATTAATGCTTTTGGACTTTATTTAGTATTTATTTTTGTTTAGAGAGTTTTACAGTAATAAAGTCATACTATAGTATACCTACTAGCGTAATTGGTATATAATTGAGTTAAGTATTGTAAGTAGCTTAAATAACAAAATTATCTACTATTATTTGAACGTCGAGAAATATTGTGTAAAATTACTTGTCACTATAATATTATTAAACTATTATTTATCCAGTTAGTACCTACCTACATGTTATATACAGATAAATAGTTTCTCAGTTTAGTAGGTCGGTAGTGCATTATTTAGATAGTCGGAGGTTGTTATTGAATATTTTTAATTGTATAAATTCCAGATCGAATACACTCGTCTTCCAGAATGACCGAAGAAACGGAGTTCATTAAGAAGCGAGGTAGTTTTAAGGGCGTAAACCGCCCTCTCTTTCATTAGTTATATGGATTCGCTTACTAAACCTTTAAAAAATCATGACGCGACAGAATTGCAACTGCAACTGGGTAAGCTGGACGCATTGTATGACCAATATTATGATGAAGCGCAGCTACGCTTGGAATGTATTGTTGACAAGCCCGACTTACAACTAACTGAGCGATCAGGCTTTGAATCTCAGTATTACAAGGCGCTACCACTACGACCACCATAATGCTAACTCTGAACCGGTCGATGGTGACAAGAGTTCTCGAGTCGGTAATCGTTAAGTTATCTACCGTACAACTGCCAACATTTAGTGGATCATACGAGAACTGGTTGGAGTTCCACGATACCTTCAAAAGCCTCATTCACTCTAATGATGAGAATGATGAAATTAATAAATTTCGTTATTTGCGGGCGTCTCTCGAAGAGTTTGCTGCTGTGGTAATTCAATCATGAGTTTTCTGCAAATAACTAAGCTGTGGCATGGAATGTTTTGTGTGAGAAGTTTAATAACAAACGATTGTTCGTTCAAAATCATGTGTCGGCCTTATTTAACCTTGAAACTATTACAAAGGAGTTGTCCGTCACTTTGAGATCTTTAGGCGAATTAGTTCAACATTCGGAAACGCTTCTAATTTATATAGTTACACATAAATTGGATCAGAAAACCCACCGTGAGTGGGAGGAGTCGTCTTTTTTTAAATGACTCTTAATCATTTAAAAAAGACGAACCAGTTACCTTTAATATAACTTCTATAATATAATATAATATCTGTGGTACGCATCGCAAAGACTAAGCATAGTTACTTGTAAAGTGTAACCTATTCCAACAATAATACCAAACTTTATGCGTACTTCATGGACTGGGTGGAACAGGTATTTGGATCGAGTATTTTTACAAAATTGGACTAGGTGCACCTAATACAAACTTTACCTAGTACGACTCATCCCTAGGACTCACTTGTCAATGACGTCAACCGCGGCCACAGATGTTAACAGCGTCGCTTTATCGGCAAATGTAATGCATCGTACTGAACAACGAGATGTACGATCGTCAACTGCTTTAATAAAACTAATTGATGGTAATAACGTAAAACACTTCCGCGCAGTATTAGACTGCGGAAGTACTTCTAGTTTTAAAACTGAGAATATGCGTTGAACGATTAAATTTAGATTTTTGCGAAATAGATAAGTCGATTTTGGACATCAATAGCGTGTATTCTCATGTAAGCAAAAGGTGTCGGGTTCATTACAAGTCGTTATATAATAGTTAGTCCGCTAACATTGTTTCATTTTGCCATCAATTACTAGCAAAACCCCAGCTTGCGAATTAAGCATACGTAACCTTCAACTTCCGTCGCATATTTGCTTTTATAAGCATGCCGACGTCGATATTTTAATCGGGGCTGATCTCTTTTGGGATTTGATAGGGTCGCAAAGATTTGAGTTAGGAAGTAATAAGCCCATTCTGCATAAAATCAGGCTAGGGTGGCTAATTTCTGACCCAATCAGTGTTCATCATTCTCCATTGAACTCTAATGACTTACGGTGCAACTTCGCTAAAACTGATTTTTATTTTTGTGGCGATAATAAGGATGACATTCGAATCGACTTAGCGCGGTTTTGGCAGCTGGAAGAAATAAGTTCCAAGTCATCTCACTTAACCTGACGAGAAGTTGTGTGTGGTTCATTTTATAAGAAATACGTCACGTCTTGATGATGGGCGTTTCTGCGTTCGACTATCTCCCAAAAAAGATACCGTGCTATTAGGAAATTCATTTAAAAATCCAATTGCCTGTTCTCCTTAGAGCGTAGATTAAAAAGTAAGCCTGATATTAAACAGATACATTATAAATTTATGTCTGAATATCAGACATTGGGATATATGACATTATGTGAAAGACCTAATTTAAGAAGTGGCGCGTATTTTGTATCCCATCATGGCGTACTCCGTGAAAGTAGTAATACGACTAAGTCTGCAGATTTGGAGAAAATGTACGGCTGCATAATAGTTCATCCTGATGACAGGCACCTTCAGCAGATAGTCTGGCGTAACAGTCCAAGTGAGCCTATACAGACCTTTCAACTAAATACTGTTACGTACGGTACGGCGAGTGCACCATTTCTCGCAACACGCTGCCTTAAGCAATTTGGTTTACAGTGCAAAACAAAAGCCATATCGGACATCATAATGCACGATTTTTATGTCGATGATCTGCTTACGGGTGCTGATGACTTAGAAGACGTAAAAGCCATACATCCTGGAGTTACCACAGTATTGACATCAGCTTGTATGCCATTGCGAAAGCGGAGATCGATCGAACTCGAATTCCTATCAGAAATCGCCAATACATCACTACAGCTAAATATTGGTTCTTCAGTCAGACAAGTTATTTGGTCTTGGCTGGCATTCGGATTCAGATCAACTTTGCCTTCAATTGAATTAACTAGTTCCCGATGGCAATACTAAAAGCGTTATTAAGAGCTCAGTGATTGCACAAATCTTTTACCCGTTAGGCCTTTTGGTTCTGTACGTAATCACCATTAAGATGTTAAACATAACATATTAAATTATGGGATGAACCACTGTCTCCCGAAATCAAGAAATCTCTTCCTGATTTGAATAACCTTCGGATTTCAAGAAGAGTTCTCCAAGCGGATGTCGAGTATGTATCTGTGAGTCTAATAAAGAAATTGAATATAATAAAGAAATAAGGAAAGCCAAGAGAGCATCGTGCGGGAAGCTATGCGAGAAGGTTGAGTTTTTGCCTCGCAGTGCAAAATGCACAAAATGCTATCGAAAGCTAAACCTAATTAGATCGGGCTTCTTAAAAAGCCTAATGGTAATTTCACTAACAGCGTAAAAGAAACATTGGAGTAACTTGCTTCAACCCATTTCCCAGGATCAGAAAACACTTCTGCCTAAAATTCTTTCAGAGCCCTACGAATGTCTTGTAATAAGAACTGGTGTAGGGCTGCAGAGATAATAAGGCGAAACCTGGTGCAGTGGGCTGTTGACTCCTTTCAACCATTTAAAGAGTAGTTACAATAGTTTTTTATGAAATTTTAAATTACTATTTTAGGGAATTCGGCCGATTTGTTGTCACAACTGCCTTTTAGATAGATAATTGGTACACATTGATGATAATAATGAAGAAATTAAGTTTAAACTAAACATTAGATAAAGTAATGTAGTTCATCTAAATTATAAATGATTAAATTCAGTACCAGTACAGAAATTACAGTACAGAAATTAGTCGTAAGCCAGCCTAAAAGTACGCAGACCTGCGATGAGGAGCAGTGATGAAGGTGAGAACTGGCTCATATTAAACGTAACTACTAAGGTGAATCCAGCTTAAAATGGAGATTTGTGTCCCATGTTATGCCCAAGCTTAGCGACTTCACGTTTTGTTGTTTTCATATCACTCTGAGATCAAACGACTAGCTTCGTTGTTCGTAATGCGTGCAGAAGTTTTGAATAATTTTCCGTTATATCCTTCCACCCTATTATCTTGTGCACGTATTCAAGTCAATAAGTGTCCTTTGCCATCTTTGGCTACATCATCGCCTACAATCAGTTGAGATATGTATTAGTCTCAACAGATTGTATTTTCAGTGGCTTATGTAAGTTTTTTTAATAGAAAATGGATGACAAACGACCACACAGTCCACCTGATGGTAAGTGGATGGCTGTGGCCCATATACATCTACATATATCCTAGATTAACCCTTCAATACATATAAAATCCCATGCAGTCGCATGCGTCCGTCAAATCCCGAGCGGTCGCATTCGACCGCACACACTCGCAGCACTTTAAACCATTAAAACTTATATTTATAGACTACTTTTCTGTGAAGAAGTTTGGCATTATAAAATCTATACAAAATTCTCTGTGGTCTAAGCAAAAGTCAGGTTTTACTTCATTACAAAAAGATTTTATTGTATTTTGATAACAAAAAAAATATACCAAGCGGAAGTCGGCAGCGTAAAAATCCCAATTATTTATATATATTTACTCGAAATTATGTACCTAAAAATATAAACTATATTCACACAAAAACTTTCATTACTATTTTACAGTAAAACACTAATAAAACACTAAAAACATCCAAAAATCAACACAATAACATTCACACGAAAATGGCTTACTAAATGAACGTAGATTATAAATAAATATCCACAGACTAAGTGACTTTTTATTCCACTGAAGGATAGAAAATTTCATACCTATTGATTCTATTATGCCAAACTTCTTTACAGAAAATTAGTCTCTAAACGTAAGTATTTATGGGTTATAGTGCTGTGGGTGGGTGCGGTCACACTTGACCTCTTGAATTATGACGGAATATCGCCGCGGTCAAATTTGGGCGCTTGGTAGTTAAAAGGTTAAGAATGTGAATCCAGATTTGTTGTCACCCCTGAGGACTGAATAAGATAGAATGCTTCGTTTTCAGTAAAAAGGTCTCTGGTTCTTTACACTCACCGTACCAAACACAGAAACATTAAGCTGCTATTTTACGCTGGTATACTGTAAGACCGTGGTCCTACCCCGTTCGAGCTGACCCATTCGTGTAGCAACCATAGTATAGCTGCAGCGGTGTTCTACCACTTACACATACTACAAATTTCAAAACATGTTTAGCAGTTATGCAGTTATGTTGATGTTCTTTTTTTGAACTAACTGCTAATACTGACAGTATTTGACTAATATTTCACTTGTAATTAAAAATCATACGTCTTCCTCTATACACGACAGACCTAATCTCAATCGATTATAATTATTTAGTGTTCAGATACCCAGAGTTTTATCGCAAGACATAAATGATCTTCCATTGAGATAGCAGAAATATTGTTACGAGCTTGAGGTTCGTGACAATAAAAATTGCCGATAAAATTACCTAAATTAACACTTTAATTTTCTTTACACAAATTAAAACTTAAAACACTAATAATTAATCACACTAATTCACTTTATTTCGCTCCGAAGCTTCGCTTGTGTCGCCAACTCCAATACTTCCCCGATCGCATCTTGCAGCGCCTATATATACAAATTAGCAATGAAGCGTCCGGAATATTCAAGTAAATGCGCGCAAAGCGACGAGTGTTCGAGTGTAGATTTTCTAGAAACTTAGTTCTTCGGAGGGCGCTGTCGGTTGAAAGGTTTGTGATGTTATTTTCTGCAAAGCTCCCCTCGCTCTCTTTCCTGACACTAGATGGCGCTAGTTGGCTTATTCACGCAACACTGCCCTCTCCTAAGACATGCTCGTCCCGAGCATTATCGGCCCCATAATAACGCGCCAGGTGATCCACATGGACGATCTTAGGAGTCCCTCTTGCGCCTTTCTGTATCCGGTAGGTTACATCGTTGATCCTGGTCACAATCCGGTACGGGCCGTCCCATTTAGCTTGAAGCTTAGGAGATTTCCCTTTGCTGCGGACTGGATTGTGCAACCACACTAGTGAACCTTCGTTTTTTCGAACTTCGAACCCTTTATTGTTAATTTTGCGGTCGTACCGGGTTTTCATTTTCTCAGACCTAGAGGCCCGATTGTCTGACGTGCTCATAAATGTCATTCATTTTGTTCCGCAAGTCATTTGCATAATCAGTTATACTGCGTAGGGTATCAGGTGGTATCCCGGTGATCAGGTTTGCAGGCAGTCGTAATTCTCTTCCAAAGTTTGCGAAAGCTGGTGTCACTGCTGTACTTTCGTGAACAGAACTTCGATATGACAATAAAAACGGTTGTATGTACTTGTCCCAATCTCGTTGCCGATTGTCTACAACTCTTGCTTCGTTCTACCATTTCATCAGATTGCGGGTACGATAAGAAGTCGTTCTTGTTTTATGAGTACCCGTAACTCGGCAAGTTTCCTGGAATATTTGAGACTCAAAATTCCTTCCTTGAACGCTGTGAATCTCTAAAGGTACTCCAAAACGACAGAAGACTTCATGAACTAGTTTATCTGGAACTGTTGAAGCTTCTTGATATGGAATGGCGAAGACTTCTGGCCACTTAGTGAAGTAATCCATCACAACCATGAAATACTTGTTACCACTTTCACTCTCCGGAAACGGCCCCGCCACGTCAATGGCTATTCTCTCCCATGGTGCACCAACATTGTAAAACTTCAATGCACCTCTACTACGAGTCTGACGTCCCTTTACAGCCGCACAACTTGTACATTTGCGACACCAGTCCTCGACATCGTTTCGACAGTGGACCCAATAAAACCGTTCTCGGATCTTCAGTAGAGTTCGTTTAACTCCCAGATGGCCTCCGGAACAATCATTATGGTACAGCTGTAGAACATGCGGTACTTTAGCTTTAGGGACAACCATTTGCAAGTGACAGCTGTCTCCCCGAACATTTTCCCATTTACGGCACAGAACTCCATCCTGAAGCAGAAAGCTGTCCCATTGGGCCCAATAGCTTTTAGTGGTCGAACACATCGCTGAGACGTCGCTCCACTTGGGCTTGGGAGCACTGCCTTCATCCATTCAGGAATCGGCTTGATGTACGGATCTTCCTGCTGTGCATGTTGTAAGCTGTCCTTCCACTCGTTGCTGAGGTGGTCTGTCCTGAGCATCCTCACGGATACCACTTCCTTACTCTCCTGCCTAGTACAATGTTTGCAATCTTCAGGACAAGGTCTTCGTGACAATGCATCTGCGTTGCCATGAGATTTTCCGCTGCGATGTTCGATCTCAAAGTGGTATTCTTGCAGTAGTTCAATCCACCTAGACGGCTGTAGTCAACACAAAACCGCATGCTGCCATCCTTCTTCTTTACCAGCACCACTGGTGAACATCATGGACTAGAGGAAGGTTCAATAACACCATCCTTCACCATTCCTTCAATCATGGTTTCCAGTTCCTTTTCACGTGCTACCAGCAATCTTCTTAGTCGCTGATGGATAGGCAATTCTTCTCTTAACTAATGGTCAGATTAATCTGGCACTTGCCTCCAGTTTAGGTTAGGTTAGAACTGTGACCACAATGTACGAGCCTTTTGTGACAGACAGCAGAGGCTTTTCCCACGGTTTTTCCCCACACTGAAAACTCCCACATTCCTACCGGGACCCGCATGTGACGTTTTCGCCGTACGACTTTTATATTAATAAGCGAAAGCGATTATTCCTTAATATGTAACATAGTTAATAAATTCACAAAAAGGGGGGCTTCCGGCACTTCCCCTTTAAGGGGGAGGTTTCTCATCCCCCCTTCCCGCCCATATATTCCTGCGGCAGATAAAAATCATAAAAAAGGGAGGTTTCCGGCATTTCGTCCTTTTAGGGGGAGGTTCCTACCCCTCCCTCCCCCTCCCCGGTCCATACGATCCGGGTACCTTCTGATTTCTATTTTTATACAGTCCGCTCCTCGTTAAGATAATATCATGTTCAATTTCTAAGGAAAACTTTGTTATCTCAATCTATTTTTATTATAATTGCAAGTAATTTATTAATTTCAATTATAATCCTGATAGACTTGAATGCGCTTTAAGTGTTACGTATTGCTCAGACTTTGCAGACTTATCTTATTTAGTTTCGTTATATTTGCTAAGTTTACTTCGAATGTGCATTGGTAGTCTTACCCGTTGAAAAATTTTTATAACTTGAGGGTATTTTATAATTATTGTTGGAGAACATTACTAAAACGATTTATGGAAATTACTAATATGGTCTTGTAATAATAGCACTTAAGTATTGAATAAATACTTGTATATCTTTGAATGTTAAGTCGCCCGTTAAATGTTATCTAATTAAAATTGTTAAAAAACATTAACATTAACTTCATTATTTG
Source organism: Parnassius smintheus behrii (assembly GCA_036936625.1). NCBI lineage: Eukaryota > Metazoa > Arthropoda > Insecta > Lepidoptera > Papilionidae > Parnassius > Parnassius smintheus. Next base: position 13,288,341 of record JAUPFT010000026.1, on the reverse strand, counting down.
AATGCTAATTTTGTTTTGAGAAATTTATATAATATTCTTATAAATATCTATAGTTTATAGTTATACTTAACATTCATATTTAATTTTTTGCTGTTATTTTATTATCATGTCACAATAAGAAATTAAGACGACACATCGAAAACGCTATCGCCGTACTGATCCGAGTGAATACATAATTTCTATAAAAACTTGAACAAACGCCGTTATAAGGTCTAAAATTGCATAGCGCCCGCGACGATTAAAAGCGCTTAGAAATTGTCAGAATATTAAAATATTTTTTAAAAAATTATTGATTTAAGTAAGCAAAATAATGAACAAGTAAATTGTGAATATTGATGTTATGAATATATTTGAGTGATTCCCAAGCATATAGATCAAATGATTTCGTTGTAATTTCAACTATAGTGATTTTTTAGAGGTGTTTTCGCAAATAATTATGATCGAGTCATAATTATACATTCGTGTTTTTGAGCAATCAAATTTAAGATAAAGACATGAATTTACCAATATCAAAATCCGACTTTCGTTAGTGGTGTCATAGTCCTATACTATTCGATGAAAGGAGGTTCATTTTTTCACGGTGTCACCTTAAACTTAACCTTTTTACGTCACAGCGCGAGTATGTTTTTCGTTCTATACCTATACACTCTTTTTGATTTATCCACTCATATATGAGAAGACTCAAGTTCATCTAAAGGTAGCCAGTTTAAATCTAGATTTCTTAAAATTGAGAACATTCGTGATGAATATGTGTTGCTTACGGAAAAAGTAATTCGTTAAAACAGGCTCTGTTTCCTAAAGAAAAAAAATGATATGCGAGCATTATCTGCATTTGATGATAAGTACTACGAAGTCCTAAGTTTTGCCGTGGAGATGTCCCTACCGGAGCGCAAACAAGGCAGCAGCCCAACGTCCGCTGACGTTAACCACACCATTACGCCCGACATGGAAAAGGTACAAGCTAGATTGCCACAAATAGAGCTTCTAAAGTTCGACGGAAAAATTGAGAATTGGCAAACATTTTACGACACTTTCGTAACCTTAATTTATAACAATAAATCAATCGCGAGTATTAATAAATTTCATTATCTCATTCATGCTTGTCGGGACCCGCTTTAGGAATTGCAAAGAAGGTAAAATTAACTTCCAATAATTATGAGCTTGTCTTCAATGATTTTGTTAACCGTTATCAAATTAGCCGTGGCGTATTTAGATCAAATAAATATTTAGAAACTCCTAATTATAATGATTTACAAATATATACTAATATTCTTTGTGAGTCAGTCATTGCCCCTAAGGCCTTACGGCTAGATAGATAACTTAGGCGATCTTATTTTATTTAACGCAGCGTTTTACGTACCGGATTCTATATAAGAGCCACCGCTTTGAATCTGAGAATAAATCAGAAATTCCCTCTTTTCAAAGTCTTATGCAGTTTCTTCAAAACTATGTAAAGGTTTTAGAAATAAATGATAATGCTGTCATTAGTGCTAAATCTTTTCAATATTTAGCTGGTCAACAAATCAAGAATGTTTCACCGCGGGCACCAAACCTGAAACGTTCCGTGCTCACTACTCAGTCTAAGACTACTTCGAAGCAGCTGCGTTCTTATAAAATGTATTAATGCTTAATGCGAGAAGAGCCACGCTAGTAGTCAGTAACCGTTGTAGCATGAAAGGGCCGGCTTGATCGGTTTAGGACCACGCTCTCACAAAATATCAGCGTAAAATAGCAGCTGTGCAGCAGTGTCGATGAGGTTTGAGTATCTTATACTCAGTATCATCAAACAATATCCGTTGTATTCATACGTAAAAACTTCGGTATATCCCGATTAGAAGGTAAACAAAATGTATGAGGATATTTTTAGAGCTATAGAAGCGTCCGTCCAAAACCCACTATACTGTACTTCAGCGCAAAACTAGACACACGAAAGAATGAAGAAAGAAAGAATAAAGAATAGGGAAACAGAACATGAGGGTTCAGTAGCTGACTTCATTGAGAAGGGGAGACTATTCATGATGAACTCATTTTTGCAGAAGCAGCATCGCAGCAAGTGGACCTGGTCTAGCCCTGACGGTTCTACAAAAAAGAAATTGACTTCATTATGACGACCAGACGGCAACAGTTTAGTGATGTCTCAGTGATCGCGACAATGCAAACAGATAGCAATCACAAAATTCAGTTCCGCGGTCATTTAAAGTGAATGTTAACAGAAACAGAAACTTTTTTATTCAATATAGATTATTAACATTACTAACTGGAAGTCACTCTTTTGTTTAATTACCATTAGTTCGGAAAAAAATCTGTCCTGGGAAGAACCAGCAAGAAACCTATTGCGACTTTTAAAAAACAGCTTAGAATCATATATGCTACACAATTAATCCACAAAAAACAAATTAGAAATAGCTTAGCAAATTAGAAATTATTAAATTAGAAATAGCGAATTTGATAACCCTTTTCATAAAAACTTAGTTTTAGAAAGTTTTTGAGTTTTAAGCTCTAAAAAAAATAAGAAATGTGACCTTTCTTATATTTTTTGTGATTTTGTTGTAAAAGCGTATATATCGCCCCAAAAATGAATTACTGACCCCGTGGAGTCGATTAATTGGTACTACTAACAGACACACTGTTCCTAGTATTTACATGTGAATGAATATTATTCATTTTTGTGAAACTACTTTTTGTACGTCATTTTCATAAATGTATTGAGAGGCCACAGTTAATATATGAATTTCCTTGAATTTTTGTCCGAACGACTCTTTAGGTTTTAAACCGTAGATTGCCCGTATTGCTCTCTTTTGCAAAACAAATATGATTTCAGTGTCAGTCGCATAGCAAAATACCATACGACATTATACAACGGAAATAGCAAAGTATACTAGTCTAGCTGTTTCAACACTGGGTAATACTTTTTTTTTTAACAGCATATGCTGCCGAATCAAGTGTGCTTGCTAGTTTTGATATGTAGGGGCCCCATTGAGCTTTTGCGTCTGGTGTGTTTCAAATAATAATGGTGGTTTCGACAAGACTCAGCAGCTCCCCATTTAAAATTACATTAGTATTTAAATTGGCCTATAAAACTGGCGAGCTTTGTAGAGAGGGACAGTAAGTCATCACTTGCTAATATTGATGTAAGTATAACCACATATGCGAAATTTATCATTTCAAGGCCGGGACACCCAAGTGCCCACTTCATCCAACAAACCGCATTCAGCGAAAAAAGACTAGAATTTTCAGCAACCGAGTTCTTTTTTGATCGGCTTTTTTACTCCCGCTACGAAATTTATTGCATCCCTTTGTATTTCAGAGTAATAGTTCAGTTTGATAATTGTCGTGGTATTGGGTAGTGGATATTCACATACCTAGAAAATTTTCGTTTTACTAACAAAACATTATTTAAATTATCACATTAAGACTTTAATATTACTTTTTAAGATTATTTATGGTTATAGATAAAATGAGCGAAATGATAAAATGCAAAACAAAATGCTAGTTATTTATTTACCTACAATCTCACGTCAATTTAAGGTAAAGAGAAATGAATTCCTTATCGATTTATTTCAGGTTTTAATTTGATTCAAATAATTAACTTAGGTAGTTATAAATACGACACATCGATTTGCGTAATGATTCACCGGTACAGGGTTACATGGGGTCAATATGCTATCACATATTTCTGACAGTGAATCCCACCGGAGACTAGTTTTTTGTTTAATAATTGCTGTTTATTCAATGACGTTATTTTATGAAAAAGTAAAAGGAGATCTAAAAAATGATCGATGGACTGTAAGGAATGATATATGTAAGAAAGAACGGTGTGAGTAAAGAGGTGACGGTTAAAAAAAGAGAATTTAAGAGGAAGACATACTATGCCGACCCCAAATTTGGGATAAAGGCAAAATGAAAAAGAAGAGGAAGAAGTTATTTTGATAGAACATCAACCCATGAAATTGCAATTAACAATTTTATCAGTGCCAGCGGGGATCGAACACGGATAACTAGCGTGCTGGGAAATTTATGGCAAGCGCTAAGTTCTTATATGACACCACGATTCAAAGGCTACCTTATAAGTGCTGCACATATGCTCGAAGATAAAGTAAACATCACAAGTAATCACACACATCTCCAAGGAATAAAATATTTCGCGGCTGTTTTGGGATCTACAATCTTGCTCTGGATCAGCGCGTCAGACTTATTGCTCTATTACACACTTAGATAGAAACAAGAGCAAAGTTGCGACCAACTGAGGGATATACCCGTAACTTTAATTTTTACTGTAACTTTAACTTAATTTAATGATTTCTTAAATTTATGCGAACACTACACACTGAATAAAACTAAATTTACGGACTCTATCATTTCATTGTTAGACATTGGGACGTCAAACATCTCAGTCCCCCCCATGACCATGGGTGCTGTAAAGCACTCCAAACGTCGAGAATTAAAAATAAGTAAAAGTAATTAATTAAACGCGACAGAATCCGTAAATTTAGTTTTATTCAATTTAACATAATTTTTCACGTGGTAGAGCCAGGCTACAGCTTTATTATAGTTGTAGCACGAATGGGTCGGCTCGACTGGGGCAGAACAACTATTTCACTGAATACCAGCGTAAAATAGCAGCGTAATACCGCTGTGTTTCGTAAAGTGAGTGTAGATAACCGATAACACTTTTTACTGCAATCGAGGCATTCCATATTATTCCTCTGGGTGACAACGCATCTGCATTTTAATGGTAAATGAAATAAATGTGGGCCACAAATTTCATTTACCATCCGGTGGACTGTGTGCTTGTTTGTCATCCAAAGCTATAAAATAACCTTTAATTGTATATTAAAGTAAATATACTCAATGTTTCAAAATTTTAATCTATGAAATGAAATGAAGCTGTTCTGTTACTTTACGCTGGTGTTATATGTTCCTTAATGTATGTTGCAGCATGATGCTGAATTCATATGACAGTAACAAAGTGGCCCTTCATGTAAAAAAAGAAATGTATAACGGGAGCAATAATTTATTTACATAAAACAATACAATAACAATTAACGTATTATATTATTAATTAATATTTTTTTATAGAAGAGGGGGCAAACGAGCATGCGGCTCACCTGATGTTAAGTGACTACCGCCGCCCATGATCAACCGCAACACCAGGGGAATTGCAGGTGCGTTGCCGGCCCTTTAGAAAGGAGTACGCACTTTTCTTGAAGGTCTCCAGGTCGTACCGGTCCAGAAAAATCGCTGGTGGTAAACTATTCCACAGAGAGGTTATACGCGGAAGAAAACTCCTCTTGAAACGTACAGTGGTGGACCGCCAAGCATCCAGATGGTGTGGATGGTATCGGGACGTTTGTCGCGTAGTGCGTTCACGAAATTCGGTGGCTGGGATTAATCCAAACAATTCCGCAGAGCACTCTCCATGGTATATGCGAAAGAAAATGCAAAGAGATGCAACATCTCTTCGCAGTGCCGGTGAATCGAGCCGATCGGATAGCACTAGGTCGTATAATACAAACTTTGTTCGTTAAAATGTCCTATGTAGTAGAGATATTATACGAGCACTAGATTCTTCCCACTTTGGCTTCAAGTTGGGCAATAGTTCATGTTATTGCTAATTAATATTAATTAACCGTGTAGTTGCGACGTAAGAAGTCCATTATCGTCGCCCCATAGGTGTCGTAGGAGGCCATAAATTAAACAGAAGTAGGCAGTAGTATCTTCTTGAACACAACTCAAAATAAAACAAATCAGTTGCCAACATAACTCCTGAGCTTGGCAACTATGGCAAATATCCTGGTTGAGAGATAATTTGTAGAGGAGACGTTAAGCGTTCAGTGGACTTTTGATTGGCTATAAAAGGATGTATGGGAGAAAAACTTAATTCCAACACGCTCCTCCTATGAAATACAAAAATGTAATAATTTATTTTACGAAACTGATGTTGAAATGAAAGAAAAACAATACATCTGGCAGCGGATCTCTAGCTCCCAGACTAATTAGCATGAGGAGAAAATTAAGCTACATGTTTCCCAGTATTTAAACTCACTGACATAGTATCCGTAAGTTCAAAATGTTCAAATATTTTTATTTTTAGAGAAGGTTGTATTTTAATCTTACAATGTTATTAAAAAAGGTTAAAGGTTATAGGTTAAGGTTAATTAAGAAAAGTTCTCGAGTGGCAGCCTCGTACCGGTAGGCGTAGTGTAGGGCGACCCCCCCCCCACTAGATAGAGTGACGACCTGGTAAGATATGCAGGAAGTCGATGGATGCAGGTGGCTCAAGACCGTGCTCTGTGGCATTACTTGGAGGAGGCCTAAGTTCAGCTGTGGACTTGTGAAGGGCTGTAATGATGACGATGATGATACTATTAAAAAGTATTCATGTATTCATTTATTACATTCTTTCACATTCCACTGCTGAACATGGGCCTTTTCCTTGTTATTTGAAAATAAAATAAGATATGAGAAAGTAAGGGACTTCCCTATTAATTCATCTACGCTATCATGTGTTAAATTGTTTAACTTTACTTTATCGCGCAAGAAATAGAAGACATAGGGGTACTTTTTCATTTCGTACTTCTATATAAATATTACCCAACTCTGTAATGCATTGCATTCCTTACGTGTGATTGGATGTGAAAGGGTGAAAAATAAAAATAATCAAAATGAAGTTTGTTAGGATTTTTCTGTTTCTTTAATTTCCGTAATAGCCTTCACCTATGTCTCCGCAGCACCGAACACTTCGAATCCATTTATGGAATGGGTAAGTAATAATTATGCATTTAATTTGTTTGAAAATGTTAAAAGCAATTAATTTTTTTAAAACCAATATCCTCACCCTGTCATATGGGTATATACGGGGTAGAACCATGCTGCAACATTATTATGGGGGCTGCGAAAAAAAAATAGGTCAGCTTGACCAGGGTAGGGCCACGCTCTTTCAGAATACCAGCGCAAACCAGCAGAATAAAGCTAATGTGTTTCGTATGATAAGTGTAAATAATTGAAGGCCCTTTTTAATTAAGAAATGAGGTTCAAGAGTGACAATGCATCAGTGGCGGCCCTAGGGCGGTACGAGCGGTGCGACCGCACCAGGCACCGTCATGGGAATGACGCCGAAATCGAACGAAACGCTACCACCCGGCACTGGGTCACCAATCACTCACTCTTACCTGTAACATTCCATTTTGTTGACGCTAATTAGGAAGTCAAAGTACGAGTATTTTGTTGCTTACAAGCCAGTAAGAGATTCTTCGTAAAAAGGAATTACTGGCCACTTTCTTGATGCAATTGTACTAGTGTTTCATTTAGACATAAATGACTATCGAGGTCATGGGTACAATAATGGTGCGAATTTGGCAGGAAAATTAAAGGTGTTCAAACCAAAATTTGACGCAATGTTCTCGGACATTTTTCAATTCATATGATTGAAGTTATCAGAATTTAATTTGCTTATATTTACGTAAAAAAATAGAATTATGTATCCTACCCAGTCTGAAGAGCTCATCCCCCTCCCAACCCCCTCATTTGCATGGACTATCCCCGTAGCCACCACACCCAGTACCACCACACCCATCACCACCACACTAGAAAGGACACAATAGATATTTTAGGTCGGAGTGATACAGGTATTTCTAGATATGCATAGCTGTTAGCATAAAAAAGCTATGCAGTCTGAACTATGGATTTACTAAAGGTGTCGTTTTGTCTAATTTTGTCAAAAATTTGAAACGGTATCGAGCCTTTTCATCTGCTCTCATAACAGATAGATTTCATTTTTAAGCCAGACCGATCCCGAAAAAAGAAATATTATTTGTGTATGAAGTCGCCGGTGAAACACCAACTGATCCTAAAGAATTGTTTAAAATGAACGTTTTTTTTTACTGATGTATACAATTAAAACTGCATTGGTTACTTGACTTAAACTGTCAAAATTCTATGATACGTGTTCATTTTTACACAATATTAAAATATTTCCTGAACGGTCAAAAATCCTGTGTCGATTTGCACATCAATTGAACAGATGAGCATAATGTGATTTGTCTAGTTGTTAATTGGTTCAGGAGTTTGAACCCATTATTTAAAGATCTTCAATCAGCAGAGCCACGTAAAGTTCTCGGACTTATTACAAATAATGATTGGCAGGATATCCTATACTATTAAACGAGCAATTCTTGTATATATGTATCCTATCCTATACTATTAAACGAGCAATTCTTGTATTTATGTATATATATATATATATATATATATATATATATATATATATATATATATATAATCGGGATCTCGGAAACGGCTCCAACGATTTTCATAAAATTTAGTGTCCAGGGAGTTTCGGGGATAATAAATCGATCTAGCTAAGATTTATTTTTAGAAAATGTCTTTTTGTCCGTGTTTTTAGGCAATTAAAAACTGCTACAATATAGTTAGAATAAGAAGGTAAATTTTGACAGTTTGGTAATGATTATAAATAGCTTATTGGTATAATGGGCGGTCACAAAATCGTAAAACCCCGGTTCGAGCCCAGACCGACCGACCGACTTTTTTATTTTTTTTTTTTTCAAGTTTCTTTCTTTTTTGAGAAAATATATTTTTTTCGAGCCCTTTTTTTAGTATTTTTTAAAAACAGGAAATTTAAATAAAAATAATTGCACTCATGATTTTTTATTCAAGTAACCAGTTCAGTTTTTTCTGTTATGTCGCTAAGATCAAAAAATATTATTTATAATTCATCAGTATGTAATTTGTATCTAAATATAATTTCCAAAACACACGAATTAAAGAAATCGAGCGAAAAATACCGAGCAAAGCTCGGTCAACCGGGTACTTTTTCTCAAACGAGTAGACAGCATTTAGTATCTCGCTGACTATACCTTTACTATAACTATCGCTAAACGAAAATGAAGTTTTAGTACATTAAAACATTTAAAACTTTACCTATGTAGGGAAGACTGTCATATCTTGGATTCTTTTCAAACATGTAAATATTTTATACAAAAATATTAACAAATAAAATCAACAGTTGTAGCTCACAAATTAGCGAAACCGGACTGAAATTTTTGTAGTTTATAGCATATTGTTATCATTAATTTCAAATTGGACTAAAATTATAGAACGTACAAAAAACGAATTCCGCAACGTATTTTTTGTAATCTTTACCGGTGGGTATGAATATATATAGCGACAGTGTGCGAGCGAGAGGTGAATAGAGGTGACGCCATTTTCAATCCTATTATTTAACCGCATGGGTAGTATGTTAATTTATTATAATTGGTCTGCCTGCAATTATTGCAACATTTTCCTTATCCTTATAATTTTATCAAAGATATTTTTATATATGTCATGGCCAGATCATAGAATTGATTTTTCAACACAAACAGAATTTTTAACAGAATTGACATCACTTTATGCCTCATTGATATAATAAATAAATGTCTTCTATCACTGATATTACGGCCCTTGCGCACTAGCGGTGGGCCGCCTAGGCGGTTCGTTTAAGTGGCCAGCCACCTGACGCGGTTGGAATAGCGGCTGACCGCTATGGCGGCCAACCGTGGTGAAACCGCGATAAGCAGCTCGATAGGCTTGTTGGGCCACAAATGAAATAGACGCCGTCGAGCTAGTTTCTGTTATCAATTTTTACTCCCGAAAACAACAAATCCTTTACATTGTTTCCGTTTTTAATCTCTATGCTTATAAGATGCTACTTCAAAATTCCCAATAATTTTTCTTTGTTGAATTTCAACAATGATTTTCTCTGTGCCCAAGTTCTTGGCTGCGCAACTCGTACAAACATATCGGCAGCTCGCCGCAAACTAAAGCGCCAGTGCGTATATATTACAGGAAATGTATGAATTCTAGGAATTGTATACAATTCCTAGGAAATGTATAAAGTTCCGAAGCTATTTAGGAAATGTATAAAATATTGATTCAGAGATTACGCGCATATCCTAGGTAATGTATATATTTCCTAGGAATTTTATACAATTCCAATATCGTATTCGGAAATGTATAAATCGAACGCTATATGTGAATAAAATAAATAAAACACGTTTTTAAATGAAGAATCAGAGTTTTTATCAATGGTCTCATTGAGACAATCAAGTAACAATCATACGGTTTATGAATTATAATATCTTGTTACTTCTTGATAATTTAGGAAATAGAGTTATTATTTAGGCTCTCATTGAGACTAACAAGTTACAATCATAAGGTATAAATAATATAGTATACTAATTTAAGCTTAATAAATCAACTATTTAATAACTCTTAAGGTCCATTTATCACAAAACCTACTATATTTTCGTATAAAGCTCAGTGTCGTATGGTAAGTTATCAGTCTGCTATTTAAGTAATTCTACATTACAATATTAAATAAAAGGTATTTCTATTTTAATACTTAATTAAAAACTAAACAATACCCTCCCCTCGCTCCCCTCGCACCGTATGTCCAAGAGTATTCATTGAAATCTTAAATTATATTACATTTCTGATTGCTGTTTGGTAAATGTATAAATTTCCTAGTAAATGTGTCTAATATAATTAAGATCACACATTTCCGGGTGATTTTAGGAATTATATACAATTCCTAGGAATTGTATACAATGATGGACTTCATAAATTTCCTGTAATATATACTCAAAATAGCTGCCAGCCGCGAGGCGCGCCACGGCCCTTCTTTCAACCGCCACGGTTGAAATTTTGTGGCGGTTAAAAAGTGCGTACGATCACAAGCGATTGCATATTATACTAGAAAAGCCGCTAGTGTGTAGCAGCGCTTACTAGATAGTATAGTTTAGGCTCTCATTATTTCAAGTAATAATAGCGCCATCTACTTACTTCTAAGTAAACTAAAATAATGTCACTGATAATTATATCATGTAAATAATTGAAAATTAGTTCCATTGTGAAATTTTCATCTCTATTTGATAGAATAGTTTGTGACATCGTTGGAAGCCTTATTATTAGATAGATGTGGTCAACAATCATGCAAAAGCTTAGTTTCAGATTTTATGAATTGGATTTAAACAAATACGATAGCCGTGTAGCCCGCCTTGTGATTTCATCACGGTGCGAGAGCAAAACGCGCACGATTTCCTCAAGGATAAATTAATATTTTATAGAAAACTTTGCGTGCTGACTTGCCACGTGTTACTTAACGTGGTCAATAACGGCTTTGTGTGAAAATCTAGATGTCTGAGAAATTAAAATAGTAGTGAATATGTGAAAATTGTCTACTCTATTTTTCTGCCTACAAAACGCTATAGGTAATGAGGAGCCCTGTGCACAGTAGTGAGACGTATATTAGCTGCTACTTTACTTTTTACCTTTAATGAAACTTCCTTTTATCAGTTTGTCATACTTATCCGGATCCACCGGTTATCACCTCTGCGACAGACATGACCAGCGCATTGCCACTTCAGCTTACACACCCGGAAAGCTATGTCAGTAACCTTGGTTCTCCGGCGGATTTTCTTTATTTCGAATATTGTCTACCAGAGAAACTCCGAGCATAGCTCTTTCCATTGCTCGCTGTGCGACTTTGAGCTTACCTATATGGTCAGGTCATTAAAAAACTATTCTATAACTAACACTATGATATAGTTATAGAAACTATTCTTTAACTATAACTTTGGAGTTGTCATATTTTTGAAGTGAAAATTTCTTAGGTCCGAATTTTGGACGTCTTATAAGTTTGCGTCAATGACATACTAGTGTTATACCTGTATGTCTGCAGCTATAGAATAGAATAGAATAAAATAAAATAATTGTAAAGTAATAAAAATGTGATTCCTATTGAAAGTCAAATTTTACTTTACCACTATAAGCGGTAAAGTAAAAAGTGACATTCAGAATTATAGCAGCTTATTACTGCAGTGTTTCGTATGGTGCGTGTAGAGAACCAGAGACCCTTTTTAATGTATACGAGGCGTTCTATTTTGTCCTCAGGGGTGAATCTACATTTTGATGCTTAAAGTAAATAGACATAAAGACTCCACGTAAATAGACTAATCCCACAGTCGCATCTTACGACACCCATGAGACAAAATAGGCTCATTGAATCTGTACGCTATCACCAGATGGACGTCACGTCGAAATTAAAATAATTTATAGAATCAGGCGTTACTATTACGTATATAAAGTGACGATATAAAAGTTGGCAAAAATTATTTTGCCTATATCTGAATGAAAACAAAAAATAAAAAAAATTGTCCAACCGACTTCAATACGACCGCATCAATTCATTCAAAGTCAATTAAATTCTCATTATTAAGGATAACTCAAAACCTACTACCGATCTAATCTTGATTAAATTTATATGGGACCACACTATAAGTACCATCTTTTAGATAAAACAAAAATCACCAAAATCGGTTCTCCCAGACAAAAGTTGTGAGACACATAAAAAATAAACAGTGGAATTGAATACCTCTTCATTTTTGAAGTCGGTAAAAAGGAGGAAGTCTCGTGTAGATGGGATTATACTTATGGTGTTGGAAGTAGTAGTGACGGGCCGACGGGGATAGTGCACGTTCCACTCACTAGATGTCGCTACTCGACACAGAGGTAAAGTTTTTGTTACACAATCCTATACCTTTAAACGAGCAATTCTTGTATATATATATATATATATATATATATATATATATATATATATATATAATCGAAATCTCGGAAACGGCTCCAACTATATTCATAAAATTTTGTGTGCGGGGAGTTTCGGGGGCAATAAATCGATCTAGCTAGGATTTATTTTTAGAAAATCTCTTTTTGTCCGTGTTTTTAGGCAATGAAAAACTGCTACAATATCGTTAAAATAAGAAGGTAAATTTTGACGATTCGTTAATGATTACAAGTAGCTTAATTGGTATAACGGGTGGTCACAAAATCGTAATACCATGGTTCGAGCTCAGACCGACCGACCGACCTTTTTAATTTTTTTTTCCAAGTTCCCTTCTTTTTTGAGAAAATCAATTTTTTCGAGCCCTTTTTTAGTATTTTTTAAAAACACAAAAATTTTAATTAAACTAATTGCACTCATGATTTTTTATTCAAATAACCAGTTCAATTTTTTCTATTATGTCGATAAGATCAAAAAATATTATTCGTATTTCATCAGTATGTAATTTGTATCTAAATATAATTTCCAAAACACACGAATTAAAAAAAACCGAGCGAAAAATACCGAGCAAAGCTCGGTCAACCGGGTACTGTCTTTTAATTGAGAAGTTACTTTTAAATAAAAGTTAATCAGTTTCTAGAGTATTAAATTAATACACAAACAATGCTTTAGTGGTTTGCTCTCTAATTTTTTGCACGTTTAATCTCTTTTTTTAAATTTTTCTACTTTTAATATCTGCGGTTTGGTTCATTTATTTTTACTCTGATTAATACAAAATATAACTAAAAGTACAGAAATAAACATTAACCTTTACATTTTACTAACAAATTATTTTCCGCGCTATGAAATCAGTTATTAAACCTCATTTAGGAGTGGCGCCAGTGCAGTGGCATCAATGAAGGAGGGCGGGAGGTACTTTTCAAACTAGGTACAGACACTATATATATAACAATATATAACAAAAACCCTGTGGTTCCCGTTAAGTGTGTTATCAGAATCCGATAGGTGAGGTCAGGATCCAAGGGTATAGAAATGTTTTTTTTTTCAAAAAAACAAAAACCCTGTGGTTCCCGTTAACTGCGTTATCAGAATCAGTATCCAAGCATACAGAAATTATTTAAAAAAAACATTAAAAAAGTAATTTTAATGAAAAAAAAAATTATTTGCAAATTATACATTGATTATGTACTACGTACTAGAGGAGACACCGCATTCAGCTACTCTGTTCCACTCAACTGCGGTTCATGCACTGCACTTTAATCAGTCACTCGCTAGGCGCTTGTAGAGTTGTCACGTGTTGTATTGATTTAAAAAAAATCTCTTGATAAAAATATGCCGTCTTGTGTACTTAGATATTGCACAAATAATTCAAGAAATGTCAGTATAAACCAAGGAATTGCTTTTCATCGGTTAATAAGATACTTATTCAATAAAAAAGTATTATAAATTAATAATAAAACAAATTATTCCTAAGACGCCATCTCGTGTCACTGAATATAGATTATGAAATTAATATGTTCAGATGCGACATTTCCGTGGGTACTTAAGTATAGGACGAATATATTATTATACACATTTTTTTTATAGAAACATATATAAGTTATTATGATTTGGCAAAAATTTCCATGTTTAAATCCGCTTATTATTCTTTTATTTTATTTTTAAGTTTCCACATCAAAGTCAAAGTGGAATAAATTCGTCCATTTTTAACTCTCGCGTGCCCAGCATTTATGAACGATTATTTACAACATTTATGATTCTAATTTAAATAAATAGATTTGTAATTTAAATTTTATGTTAATAAGTTTTGTTAAACATACATTTAGTACGTTTTTTATATTTGATATAGATACCTTTTAAAATATTCAGATAAAAATATCATTAAAATGTAATTCTGACATAATATTATGTAATATTATATTAAATTAGCACATATACAAAATAAAAAACAATTTAAAAAATTGTACTCGATATAATTAACAATACAATATAAATAAACAATTATTACATACTGACCATTCTACTTACGTATAATCTATAATAACAAAAACTGACCGCGCAAGCGCAATGCGCGTTTATACCAACTGCGCATGCGCGACTCTACTATTACCGCGCATGCGCGAAGACATACGAGTAGTGCACAATTTTTGTTTGGAATAGCTTCTCTAGTACGTAGTACATTATAACTCAATGAAATTATATGTGGTTTTATTTCCTCTAGCTCACACGAGTATCGGTAATGCGGGGTCTTTGACAATCCTCTTACCCCTCGGCCAATGTGGAGATAATAATACCACATACTATTTGCAAATAATTTTTTTTTCATTAAAATTACTTTTTTTTTAATGTTTTTTTAGAAAAAGTTATTTCTGTATGCTTGCATACGAGTACTGATTCTGATGACGCAGTTAACGGGAACCACAAGGTTTTTGTTACATGTTGTATAGACAAAGTGATGATTTTACTAGATTTGGAATCTAAAATTGAAGTGATTGTAATGCCAAAATAACAAATAACTTTTTACTAAATAACTTCCATATTTTGAGATATAATATTAAGATTTTATGACAGTCCTGGTTTTATAGCTCACATGAATATGCTATCAAAGGAATCAGGTTTTACTTAAACAAAGGTTTATTTCAATTTACTTGTCAAAGGCAGTGATCAAATTAATTCAAACTGAAATTTCATGGGACATAAGAATTATTATATATTTTAGCATATATTGCAATTGTGGGGTCCTTAGCAGATGGTAGCACACAGCGATCTCTATTAAAATAAGGCTGTTTTTCAATTTCAATAGCCTCGCGAATCATCCTTCGTAGGAATCGGTTTGACTGGCCTGTTGGTCTAGTGGTTAGTGACCCTGACTGCTATGCCGAAGGTCGTGGGTTCGATTCCCACCTAAGACAAATGTTTGTGTGATGAGCGCGATCATTTGTTCTGTGTCTGGGTGTAATTTATCTATAATATTTATGTATTTAGAAATATATAAGTATGATTATCAGTTGTCTAGTACCCATAACACAAGCTCTGCTTAGCTTGGGACTAGATTGCGTTGTGTGATAGTTGTGGAATATTATTATTATATTATTATTATCAATGTCCTATTGCAAGGATTGTCTATTAGATCTGATATAATAGTTAGGACGTAACTGCACATGTTGACCTAGGTACTTCAGACTTCCCGGAGCATCGGTGCTTCACGTCAACGATATTGTAGTTATACGCGGGTTATCATGGAACTTTCATCCAAAGATGACAAAGTTAAAATCACGTAAAAAAGGTTAAAATGAAACGTGAAAACATCCGTAAAATTAGTTTTATTTAATTATGAAATATTAAAGTATACTCGAACAAAAAATATCTACATCTACTTTATGGTGCCGATCAATATTAAATGAGACCAATGATATATGAAGATAATGTCAAAAATAAACATTATACTGTATATTATAATAGTAAAGACATTGTTAAATCTCGCCTAAGAACCAACATAAATTTGACAATTACTAAAATTCTTATCCTTAATTATGCATTAGATAACATTCCTTAGATAGTAAAGGACACTTCTGAATTATGGAGTAAAAATAAAAAGGACTTTTTAGATTTTAAGCTTTATACGTATTTTTTATTAATTTGCTGCGTCTGGACTCCTGTGATTTGGCCAATCGCACAATACCTCTTACATTTAACAGTTTTTCAAAATTTTCTCATAAACTCAAATATATTATGAAAACGTTAATAATTTAAAATATACCTAAGACTAGTATATACTACAAGGAACTGGAATACAGTAAAATCAAGTGTATTCATTAAAAATGACAATACTATTGTACTCTCGTTGGCCAATCAACACTGTGCCACGCAAAAAAAATGTTATGTTGACAGATGACAAGACGATAAAATAGATAGGCGTCAGACGTGCGATCGGTATTTATCAGGCCCGGTCAACTCTGTATGGACAGAATGAAATACCTACGGGGGCTGAATTTAATTATTGCCATTTGTCAGATAAATGTCTTGTTTTATAATTAGTAAGATTTTTCTAAAGATAAATTAAACTCAAAAATTTTGAGTATAGAAATAATAATCCATAGGAAGATAACCATGCCTGTCGTATTTTTCTACATTATTATATTAGCATATCCTTGACAGTAAAAGAAAAATAAATGTTTTCTTTTTGTTTTAATTTTCAATGAGTAGAAAATTATATTTTTTACTGGTAGCACCAAAATATCTAAATTATATACTCATAATTCTCATTTCACATAATATGGCGCCGCCGAATAAATTATTGTTGTTCATGATTAGTTGTTATGTTTGTTTTGCTTGTGTCTTTTTCTAAGATTTTGCAAGTTTACGATGCTGAGTTGAGATTAATGTCCTTCGTTTATATGATGTGCAATCTGTTAGTCAATGATTCGTAGTGAAATACGAAATAGTGACTCTAAAAACTACGCTGCAATGGCAGATAAAGAAAATAGAAAAAGTGTTCTAAGTGCAACAGCTTACCAACCATTGACTACATTAAATTATTTAGGTTTCCGAAACCCGCAGTAAAGTATATTTTGCGGTACGTATACAATATACATATACACTATTTAATAAGTTCTAACCTTAAAGTAAATCTCTTGTCCAACTTATTGTTTCTCGTTAACCATTTAAAAACAAATTATGTGTTTGTAAACCATTGGACCTACTTTGATAATATTTGTATTTAATAATTATATCTTTTGTTTTCAGCTGTAAATTGTGGGCGAAATATTATATTCCTTCCCAAGAGCAGTATACTACTTCAGTTTTCCAGACAAAGCTACATAATAAGCCCAGAATGCTGTGTGAAAAACATTTTCATGATGGTTAATTTAATGATGCAATCAAGAAAAAGCTCTTAAGAACTGCATTCCCACGTGATGTAAGTAAAGTGTATAATGTATATGGTAATATGGTATGTACGAGTACATATAGTTTTCTTTAAGGATTACTCAGATATTTTATATGGGGATTACTATATTCAGGAGTAGACTTTGATAGACAGTAATGAAGATGATGATGATTATTCATATGATCATCATCTGGATCTAACATGGATTGATAGACCACATACAGTAGTTTGAATCCTGTGAATGCTTTAAACTAATTTATAATAATTGGACGGACAAGGCATCCAAAGGATTGAAGTCTATAACTCTATAAAGTTCGCACAAGCCCTTCCTTACATTATTAAAAGTGGAACACACTGCATACATTATTTTTAACAATCAAATATTTTTTTTTAAACAACAACAAACCCGAAGAAAGTTCAAGCATCACAATCTATGAATAATTACATTTCGTCCTAAACCTATCAAATTTAAAGGCACAACTTGTACAACACAGTAGAAATACATGCATCGAATGGTTCTCAAACAATAGATAAATACTAGACTTCTTTTCACATAGTTATTGTATTTACTATCTTATTTTGTTATATTAATTGTAATAGTGGGTGTATTATAGAGCAAGTTGGATGAACAAGATCCATTCACTTATTTTGTATTGGTAGAAGGGTAATGTAGCGCCGTGAGCAGGGACTGGCTTACTATGAAAGTAATGTCAGCGAATATAATGTTAATTTAATTTTATATAATAATTTTATGATACTATAATTTATTTCAGTTTTTATTTATTTCCAGACTAACAAAGTGTATTCCCATTTTATTTTGTGGAATCACAAGCTGGCTCCTCGCAAATTATTGCTGCAAAACCACAAGCAGGATCTTCAAAAAGGACAACATTATATCCACTGAAGAACAACCACAAACATCAAAGCATAACAGATAACGTTGAACCTGAAAAAGAAAGTACTCTATATGAAATTTTTTTTAATTATGTAAGGAATATTTTTGTAATCCAATATTTAATATGTTTTATAATTTTGAATTAAAATTATTCTATTTATAAGCTCATTCAATACTTAATATATTGCATATAATATAGAGACAAAATTTTTAGCTTGTCAATTCTGGGAAATTTTATATGTGGTAGAGCCATGCTGCAGTTATATTAGAAGTATAGTTGTAGCACGAATGGGTCGGCTCAACCGGGGAAGGACCACGCTCTCACAGAATACCAGTGTGAAATAGTAGCTTAATGCTGCTGTATTTCGTATGGTGAGTGGAGAGACCCTTTTTACTGGAAACAAGGCATTCCATCTTAGTCCTCACGGGTGAACGCATCTGCATTTTGATTCGTAATCGAGGATAGATGTGGATGTCTATGGGCCACAGCAACCACTTACCATCAGGTGGACTGTGTGCTTGTTTGTCACCCTATCCTATAAAAAAATAGATGGAGAACCAAATATTATCAAAACAAAATTATTATTTGTGAATTTTGCACTTGTGTGTAGGAGCTTATTTATTAATTAACTTGTTTTTGATTAAAATATTGATATTTGGGTTATTGTAGACATTCTGTGATTTGTGATTGTGCATATTATCAATTCATCCATGATTGTAAATCTTATATATATTGTTTACTTAAGTAATTGAAATTTTGTAATCAATATTGATTTTCTTTTCATGTTTAAACCCATCAAATGTCTTTATAGAAAGAACTAAGCTCCCGGAGAAATTTTGTCTTAAGTTATGTATGTTTTTTATTTTTATTTTGAATAAATAAATAGAAATTTTGTAATTTTTGTTCTTTTATTTAGCGCTGGGATAGGCAACCCAAAAATGCCTCAAATAAAAAAACCAAAAAGGACCAAGTTCAAATTTCCCGCCACACGAGAAGTGCAGGAGGCTGACGATAGATGGAGCTAGTGGTTATATAGCATTTCTTAAATTTTGTATGAAGTTGTCATTCTTCTCCGATAGGAGTAATAGAGTTCTGTGGTAATTATGTTGTTGAAGTTTGCATGGAGGTCGAACAGGAGTTGATTACTGATTAGTGTATTGCATTTACTACATTCTGAAAATGTATGGCTCTTGAGAGGGAGAATACATAGCCGCCACATTAGTAGTAAAACTTATTTTGTATACATTTTGGTTGATGAGTAGGAAATTGGGAGGGAGGCAATAAAAATATCGTTGTAATTGTGTTGTTGGGCCCAGAACTATAGGTTGCTGCGCCCATGTTATGACCGTAATATGGTATTTAAGTTGGGCCCGATACCAAGAAAATATCAACCCCCTGCTCAATTCTTGAATAATATTTTGCTCGAAAGTAATGATGGTTGATAGTATCAATCATTACTTTGGTTTCCAAATGAGTGTATAAATTGTATTTAATTGGTATGAATGGAACGAATACCTAATCACAACCTGAGTTTTATTTACCGTATAAGTGCTAGGCTAAGACTGAATTGCTTACATTAGCAATAACCTAGTAATATTTCATAAAAATAAAAGATAACCTCAAAATCTCTACGATAACTGCTAATATCTCTGTATTCGGAAGTGTCCGTCAAGAGTTATTGTTCTTACATACAATTATGTACAATTTCGGACTTAAAAAGATATTTTTTGTTACTGTTGGTTCTTAGGCGAACATTGTATGGACGCAGAACAATGTCCTTTTGATTCTAAGACAATTTACGATTATACATCGGAAGACACACTCGATATAAAGATAGTAGGTGTTTCTAGACATGATATTAACGCAATTCTGAAAAAAAATACACATACAGACACAAACACCGAGGTGTCTCTAAAAGTGATTTTGCTAATTCGGCAGGGAACAGCATTTAGTGATGTTCCTAAAGAGCGAAGATATTACCTTTATATATAACTAGTAAAACTAATATATTTATTTTGCCTTTTTACAGGAAAAATTTGGGCAAAATATTCAGGATGCCATCATTAGCGCAGGACCAGCAGTTGATATAGAGCACGCCAGGAGAGTTACCAAAGAAAAAGTCTAATTAAACATTGTGCAAAAGGGACTCGCACACGTTTTTTATAATTTCGTTTATTATACTTGTACTACTACACATATTTATATAAAGTATTTAGTTTTTATAAATTATGGATACATTTTATTTTACCGCAACAATATTTTTAAAAGAAAAAGTATTATAAAAGATATCCTATCACATTTACGCTATAATTATGTTATTATGGTAGTTTCCCAGAAAGAAAGCGTTCACTTAAAAATGTGTTATATGATACCCATTACGATCCGTTTTATTATAAACAAATTTAATATATTATTATATAAATTATTATATACAACTTTCACGGTAATTAATTATTTACTATTCCTCTGCTATTAAAGAAGTATTTTTAAGTTTTATAACTTATATTTTGTAAAATGAGAAAATAATCTTGTCTGTAGGGAGCGACAACAATACATTTATATTCTTTCATTACCTAACTAAAATCTGTCCGTTACTACATCGTTCAATGTCGCTATGTAACAACGAAAATGCAATCACAGGTAAAAAAAAACTTACTTGTGATAGCATATTATTATATTTCACTAACGGGTACAGTCTTAATCTGCTACAGGACTAGTTCTGCACCTGATTTCTCTCCGGTTGTGTCGGTTTGCCATCCCATTGGATTATGAGAGTGAGGAAAAAATGATTACAGATACACATTAATCAATTTTTCGAATCCACAATTTGATCACTTTCATATTTAACTCCTTCTACAACCATGCGTGCTTATATAGAGTGGTTACATTAGTAAAAGTAAAAAAATAATAGAGTTACAGCCTACTTACGTCCCACAGCTGGGCACAGGCCTCCTCTCATTTCTGAGAGGGTTTGAGGACAAGAAAGTGTCCGCCGCGCTGTACCATAGCGTGTTGGCGAACTTGACATGTCTTTGAAATATTTTTAATTTTTTATTTTATTTAAAGCTTGTATACGAGTAATAGGTATACGACGACTAACAGAAATGTATATTGATGCGAAAACTCAAGCTCTTTATTTCAAACTGGCTAAGTACGATTTTCTTTTCAAAAACATAATCCCAGTTGAGACGTTACTTATAACATTAGCTCTGGGACTCTGTAGCTCTCTAATGCTATTATTCTCCACTAAAGTAACATTTTCTGCAACTACGCAACAAAAAATATTAAAGCTGTTTGAATTATTATTTGGCAATAGTGTCTTTGGGCGATACTTTCGTGACCGAAGACTACCTGACCAATATATATCCGGGTCCTTTGTTTGACTATCAGCTAGGACCAAAATTTGTGTTTTTTTTTAAATTAAAACAAGTCAATTCTATGTTATATTTATACCTTTTTATTGTTATAACAAGCTTTTCTAAACATTTTTAGGTACGTGGGTGGATTGGTATGTAGTAGTTATGCGGGTTAAATTCATATATTGCAATTAAGATTTGAACAACTTCCCGATGTCTGTTTGTGTTGAAATTATGTAAATCGTAACTTCAGTCACAATGCAATAATATGATATATAAAACTTGCTGCTGCAGTCAGGATTGTCTCCTCACTAGGTCACAATGCAATAATATGATATATATAACTTGATGCTGCAGTCAGGATTGTCTCCTCATTAGGGAACTCTTCAATGAGTGGTAGCACCGTCACGAAGTTTTGTATGTTAGTTTAATTTAGGTAGTTTAGCACGATTTTGTCATCAACTGCTGCTGCACCTAACATTATCTCCTTACGACGGATCTCTTTAACGGTTAGGGGCATGGACTCGAAACTTTGTATCTAAATTTAATTTTGATTTGCTTAAAATGAACTTTATCATAAACTGCTGCTGCAGACGGGATAGTCTACTTACGAGGGAACTCCTCAACATCTATAGTAAACTTTATGTTAGATTCAGGATTTACTACACCATTAAAGAAACTATAAATTATTAAAAAACAAAAATTATAAAAGAAAATTGACTAAGTACTTATAAATAAATTAAAATATAACGAAAACACGGATAATATTTTTTGACCTTATTGACATAATAGAAAAAAACTGAACTGGTTATTTGAATAAAAAATCATGAGTGCAATTAGTTTAATTAAAATTTTCGTATTTTTAAAAAATACTAAAAATTAACAACTGCTTTAGGCATGTTTGACGTTACCCCTGGTTTGAATGCCAGGTGCATTCAAACCAGGGGTAACGTCAACAGCGGTTACGTTTACGACCACCAGAACATAAAGGCAGTCAGATAACTATATACAAACATAACTGCAAACTTGTTTCTGTTGTTATCAGTTGATGATTGAAAATCGTCCAAAAGAGCACTTACAGCATCATTGTCATTATAATTTAAGATCGGCCGTACGTCAGATAGAAGTAAGGGTTACAAATGAGCATACAATCAACTTTATGGTATGTGATGTAGCCTACAGACCGCGTTATCTATTCTCGACTAACAATTAAAATGATGATACGTCATCATACCCAAGGAATAAAATGGCATGTTTGTTACAAGTATAAAAAGTATCGCGTTCGCGTCAGTCACCATACGAAACAAAGTAGCATTATGCTGCTATTTAAAACCATTGAACTATCCGTGCAGTTCCCTTCCTCGATCGAGCAATACATTTTTACCACGCTTCATTATTCATCTTCATCGTTAATGCTCTTCACAAATCCACTACTGCCTGCCTGCTTGCCTTCTCCAAAAATTTATCAAAAATCATGGTCTTAAGACACTTTTGTCACTCCATCTAGTGGGAGGAGGTGGCACTCCACACTTTGCTACCGATACGAGACTGGCACTTAAAAACCTTCCTTCCCCATCAGTTGTCAGTTTTTCGAGCTATATGGTCGCCCCATTGCCACTTCAGCTTACTCATCCTTTAGGCTATGTCGGTTAGTCTGGTTCTACTGCGGATATCTTTATTTCTAAGTTTGTCACGCAAAGAATTCCCGAGAATAGCCCCCTCCATATCTCGCTTCCTCATACGGTCAGCTGTGAAGGACCACGTCTCAGACCCATAAACCCTCACTGGCAATAAACACTGTTTATACAACCTCGTTTTAAGTTTTGTGGTATACCTGACGAGAAGATGTTTAATCTCCCGAACGCTGTCTAGCTGTCAATTGAATCATGAACATGGACAAAACAAAGATCAATTAGCCCAAAGTTGTTGACGTGATGACTATGTTTACCCTGCTTCACTTTTAATAAAGTCAGAAAGAAAGAGCTCAAATAAATTAAAAAAATACATCAAAATGAAAATAACAATTTACTCACTGTAAAAATAATATTCATTATTACGCTTCTATTATAATACATTATATTATACTCACATATGAATAAAAGGCATTCATAATATTCATCAGTTTCTATGTTGAAATTGAATAGAATTGTAGGGTGCTTACAAAAGTAGTAAAGCAACTTCTTATCATAATTCTCGTTAAGGCACTTTATATGGCTTCCCGTTGTGTGAGTTTACTGCTCTTTAATTTAGAACTTAGTTATTGAAGTTGTTTCCTTTCGGTATGGTTCAATGGTGCGGAGTAAGGTACAAATTCTAAATCTAATAATAATTTTTATATGTGAGTAAAACTATTTTTGAAATTAGACATTATTCTTTAATATTACATAGGTATTTCATAAACCGCATTACAATTTCTAACATTATTTTCCTTTATATAAGTAACGTTGAGAAACCATTATAACGTCAACTTTTTTATAGAATAAAAGTAGCAAATGAACATACAGTTCACCTTGTAGTAAATCCAAGCTGTGATCCATAGATATTTACCTTCTATCTTTTACATTAAAAATGAAAGTGTAAATGCGTTGAATTTTGAGGACTAAGGTAGAGGTCATGTTACCAGTAAAAAGAGTCTTCGGTTCAGTACAGATACTCATCAAACGAAACACATGAGCATTATGTAAAACTTTCTTTATTCTACCTGATGGTATGTGGTTACTATCGCTTGTGAAAACCTACACAAATTATCCTGTTCCTGTTATATTAAAAATGCATATAATCGTTCGTCCCTGGAGAAATGATTTTAGATAGAATGCTTCTTTACTGGTGTTGAGGCACTCCATCATACAGTTTACATTTTAATAATAAATAAAAATTTTTTTTAGAGATAAACTTTACAAAATGGATCGCTGTGATCATCCAAGTGCGTGCATATTGTAATCTGTTTAAATACATTTGCTTAAATATAGATAATTCAGACGTCCAGAAGTACATTAAAATTGAATTATAAAATTATATCACATGAATACCTACATAAAAATATATACATTAAGCTAATAAATTTATGCGCATTAACGCTGGTTTATGATGATGTTAATGCTGTTAGCCTTTTGACTTTTACAGTTTTAATGGCCTGAAAGGCCGCGGGCTCTGAGACCTACGTTACAGTAAAGTTTTTTACAGGAGAGAGGGCAAACAAATATACAGCTCACCTGATGGTAAGTGATTACCACCGCCCATGAACAACTGCAACACCAGGGGAATTACAGATGCATTGCCTTTTAAAAAGAATTAGGCTCTTTTCTTGAAGGTCTCTGGTGGTAGTTGGTTTCACAAGGAAGTTGTGCGAGGAAGAAAACTTTGCGATTTAAAAGTGGACCGACAGTCATTCATATGGCATGGATGGTATCGCAAGTTTTGTCGCAATGTGCGATGGTGAAACTGTGAGGCTGGTATTAGTCTGAACAATTCCTCAGAGCGCTCTCCTTGATAAGTGAGATAAAATACGCAAAGAGATGCAACGTCCCAACGTAGCACCAGTTAGTCCCGATCCGATCGGAAGAAGCTAGGTCGTTGACGATTCGAATAGATCTGCGCTGGATGCGATCAAATGGAAGGTGCTGGCACCGGGGAGACCCAGCCTAGAGATGGGAACAGTACTCCATGTACCACTGAACCTGTGCCTTGTAAAGTTGCAGGCGGTGTGCCGGCATGTAATACTGTCCCGCTCTGCTGAGCACGCCAAGCTTTTTAGAGACCAATTTGGCCTTCTCTTCCGAGTGATCACGAAACTGCACGTCACTAGTAATATTGATGCCGAGGATTCCCGTACTGGCTGAGGCAACAAGGGTTGTGCCTTGAAACTGAGGAGATACGACGAAGGGGTTCTTTTAGCGGTAAACGTGCAAACTTGTGTCTTCAGAGGATTGAACTCAACTAGATTTAATTGCCCCCAGTCCGAGAGTTTGTTCAACAAAGTTTCTACTTCAGACACGAGTTTGTCCCCGGTACTCGCGCGACGTTTTCCCGAGAAATATTGGCACGGCCGGTGTATAAAACATCACCAGTGCTATCGTTCGCATAGCAATGAATGTTACCGGCTTGCAACATATCATTCATATGCAGAAGAAACAGTGTTGGGTGTGCACCGTCCACTACGACCTCGATGCTCCTTCTTCTTCTTAAAGTGCCATCTTCTTTCAAAGATTGGTGATCATTAAGATCTATAAAGATAACAGGGAAAAGTCAGCGGGAACCTTAAAATTGTATCTAGGAATTTTTTGCTAATTAGTTGCCAAAATCGCGATTTTGTTGCTAGAAACCAGTTTTGAGAAAATTGATTTACTGCTCTCTTTATATTAAGATAGCAGTAAAAACTTTAAATAAACCCTGCTGTAGCGGATAAAATGGGATAATTTGTTTGTAATTATTTGCTGAAGTAAAATGCAGAAATAATATAAAAAATTCTAAAATTTTTTTTTACATACACACTGCTATCTTTATAGAGCTTTAAAATCTGGAAATAAGGATCACGATCTCTGCGGAGGAGTTCTGCTGTAGCACGGAATCTATTTCGTATTATACACGGAATATATTTCGGTATTACAGCTATGGGACCTATAGAGGCATCCGTAGATGCAGGGATGGTCGTCGCTGTCTACGCGCAGCCATAGGATGGACAGGTCCATACCTTAAAAACTGCCGAGGCGTCGATAACGGATGTCTTCTCTGACGTATACGCAAACTCCAGCCCGGGGCACAA
Organism: Parnassius smintheus behrii; assembly: GCA_036936625.1. Lineage (NCBI taxonomy): Eukaryota > Metazoa > Arthropoda > Insecta > Lepidoptera > Papilionidae > Parnassius > Parnassius smintheus. The sequence continues at coordinate 13,261,814 of JAUPFT010000026.1, read as the reverse complement.
AGGAATGTTCAAATTTGTACCCCGGGTAGGAGAAATATGAAGTTTCAGCTGGAGATGACACCTGAGTCTCGGTTAAAAAGAGCAAGGCCGGTTTGCCGTCCCAAGATGGTTCTGGACAGCGTTAAGGTTCGAATGAAGTCCCCTGATGTTGCAAAAATTTACGGATAGCGGGGCAGGGGTTGTGTTAGTGTTGATCATCCGCTTGCCCCGAGCAGTTTTTGTCGCGAGCGGTATTGTCCCCCCCCCCCCTACCCAGAATACCCGGGACAACCTGAGCACCCACGTTCACTTCACGCTGGTATTCTGTGAGATCGTGGTACCACCCCGGTTTGAGGCAGCCCATCCGTGCGGCAGCAAAAGCTACTCCTTTAAAACTGATTGTAAAGCCACTTTTTTAATTCAGAACTAACTGTGAAAACAACATTTGTTCTGGGAAGAATCAGCAAGAAACCCAGCTGGACTTTTTATAGTGTTGTCTATTAACTTTTTATTGTGAGGGATATTGGTTTTTAATTTAATTTATGTAAATCTATTATTATTGTTATTTATTACAATGTTGGGAACTAAGCTCGCTGTTGTTGGCGATTATGTTTACCTGGTACAAATAGTCAGACTAGGTAAGTCCGAGACCGAGAGGTCAATCGACGAATTCAACTCGGCTGGGCATCGTTCAGAAGATTCGAGCAGGCAACCAGTGCGTGTTGTCACTGATGACTTATGGATCTGAGACGTGGTCCTTCAATGCTGGCCGTATGAGGAAGCTCAAGGTCACTCACTGAACTATTAGATAGGGCTATGCTTGGGGTTTCTCTGCGTAATTAATTTATAAATGAAGATATTCGCAGTAGAACCAGAGTAACCGCCATAGCCCAACGGATTAGTAAGCTGAAGTGACAATGCGCCGGCCATATAACTCGAAGAACCGACAACTGCTGGGGAAAAAAGGTTCCCAAATGGCATCCTCGTACCGGTACCTCGTACCACCCACTAGATGCAGTGACGGCCTGGTAAAACGTGCAGGAAGTTCATGGATGCAGGTGGCTCAGGATCGTGCTTTATGGCATTTATTAAGGGGGACCTATGTTCGACTGTGGACTTGTGAAGGGCTGTAATGACAACGATAATGATTATTAATGCTTTAATAATATAATATATGTTGTAACTGCGTAGTAATGTCGGAGTTGATGGCACTTTATGTGAACCCGCGTCACGCCCAACCATCACGTGTTCGATTTTATCCTAAGAATTCAGTTTTCCGAAAATCGGATCTCATTGACAAAGGATGCGTCATTTTCCTTAATGAATGTCCTGCGTTTTACAAGTAAGTCACGAATACTACTTTTTTTTAATTGAAGTAACATGCAAACATCCGTCTGATGGTAAGTGGTTACGGCAATTAAGGTACACCTGTGAGCAAAAAAAATCAAACAAAGAAAACTATAGATGAGTTATCACCTCTGAAGACTAAGATGGAATGTTTCACATCTAGTAACTATACTGGTCACTATATCCTTCACTGAAATACAGTAGTGGACGCAATTTTTTATGTAGAATTAGGGTGACAAACGAGCACACAGTCCACCTGATGGTAAGTGGATGCTGTGGCCCATAGACATTTACATTTAACCTCGATTAAAAATAAAAATGGAGATTTTTTTTTATAGAAGAAGGGGCAAACGAGCATGCGGCTCACCTGATATTAAGTGACAACCGCCGCCCATGATCAACGGCAACACCATCAGAATTGCGGGTGCGTTGCCGGCCCTTTAGAAAGGAGTAAGCTCTTTTCTTGAAGGTCCCCAGGTCGTATCGGTCCGGAAAAATCGCCGGTGGTAAACTATTCCACAGAGAGGTTGTACGTGGAAGAAAACTCCTTGTGAAACGTACAGTGGTGGACCGCCAAGCATCCAGATGGTGTGGATGGTATCGGGACGTTTGCCGTGTAGTGCGTTCACGAAATTTGGCGGCTGGGATTAATCCGAACAATTCCTCAGAGCACTCCCCGTGATAGATGCGATAAAGTACGCAAAGAGATGCAACATCTCTTCGCAGCGCCAGTGAATCAAGCCGATCGGAGATGCGTTGTCACTGCTGAGGACTGAGAGGGAATGCCTCGATTCCAGTAAAACGGGCCTCTGTTTCTTTACACACAGTAGCATCAAGCTGCTATTGTAAGCTGGTTCAGTGAGAGCGTGGTCCTTCTCTTATCGAGCCAACCCTTTCGTGCTACAACCATAATATACCTGCAGCTTGGCTCTACCACGTATAGACTGCTGCTATTCACTAAATATGTGTGAGGGTGATACCTATTCAAACGAAAATAGGAGTCCTACAACCTTGATATTACAAATACTAAATCATTGTTATATCTATACCATTACCATTTTGTTATAAGCTGCATAAGATAATCGATGACTCAAGTTCGTTCCCACGTGCTGTAGAATATTCATTAACAGTTTTCTCTTATTATGATTTTTCTCTACATAAGAAGACTTCTACTACATAGAAGGTTTTTTATACATAAACTGCACTCACAAGCATCATTTTTTAGACCAAAAAATCTACACTTGTACCGTGCGTGATTTGAACCTACTGTCCTACTCACATATCAAGATTTACTTACTGATATGACGATGAGAAGGTTGTGGTGTTTTTTAATTGATAGCAGAAAGACTCTCTGGTTAGCCGTCAATTGCTTACCCAACACGAGCACGAAACACAGTCATTTGTTGCACTGGATTAACTCGAGTGGCAGCCCAGTACTGGTAAGCGAAGTGTACTACTCCTACTAGATGAAGTGACGATCTATTAACTGACGCAGGAAGCTGATTAATGCACGATGACGTTGAGAGACTCAGGACCGTCTTCTGTGGTATTCCTTAGGAAAGGCCTATAGACAACAGTGAAACTATTCAGCCATTTGAAAACCATCAGCTTTTTTGTGTCGGTGTTTTTTTTTAATTTAAGTTTTCATTCCGTGGAAACAGGACACGATGTCGAATATTTTTTGAATTTCTTAAAGTTTCGTTTCGAAGGAAAGAAAAAGACAAAGAAGGATTCCCATTCTCACCACAGTGTCTTTTTTTAGAATAATTTTTAAAAACTCTAATGATTTACTTCTTTTAATAACCCAAAAATATTTGTGAAAATTTTGGCAATTTTTTTTCGAATTTGTCACGTACCTCCAATTTGAAAATGTTTAGAAAAATTACCGGTTATTCATAATCATTATAATTACAGTACATCACAAGTCCATTGTTAAATATACGCCAGCTCGAAGGAATATCACATGACACGGTCCAGAGCTACCTGTTTCCACTTGCCAACTTTGCCCGCTCCACGGTACGAGGCTGCCACTCGAGAACCTTTCTTGCTTATTGGTTGTCAGTTATTCGAGCTATAAGGCCCATTGCCACGTCAGCTTACCAGTCAGTTACTCTGGTTCGTAGCTCCAACCTTGAGTTTCCTCTTAATAAAGATTATTTTGTATTGAAAGGCAAAAAATCGTTTGCGCGCGTCATTATGATGGTGAATACAAATCTTTTAACAATTATTGCGAATTGGAATACGAGAACTGCAACAGCTGGAGGAGTAAGTTAGCTTTTAAATCATCATTTATTTATTATACCTTTTCATTAAAGCATATAAAAAGTCTAATGCTGAATTGATTTTCCCACAGATTACCTTATAAAGGTGTTATTTTCCACAGTTATAAATCTCGGGAGGCTTTCTGGTAACCGCCGTTTTTTATAATTTTGTGTTGCTATTACGAAGATGGTGCTCTATTTTCCTATTTCAGACCATGTAATGATAATACAGAGTCCTGGATTCTCTTACGTTGCCACTATATGGCATGCTTTTAATATCTATTACTAAAGTTTTCATCTATCATTACTACCTTAGAAATAATTTCGAACATTGGGGTAGTTAAGTATATTTAAAAGTCACTATTCACATTTTAATTATTTAATTCAAAAAAATTATTTTATATAACCTAGAGTTCATCTTATTTCCAGATACATAGTTTATATAAGAGATAACAGAAGTCGGGCATCTATAAATAATAATTATGTTGATTTTTTTTTCATAGAGAGCGGAGAAAATGAGTAGGCGGCTCACCTGATCGGGACCAATGCAACTCTATCAATCCACACGAAAGGAATTGGAGGTTTTTTGCCGGCCTCTCAGCATTTGCTTTTGATTATTTAACTCATTTTCTACTGTACGAAAACAGATTTTAAACATAATTGACATGGCTGCTTTTTAGCATCTGTGAGAGGTTATGACATAAAATTCATTTATTACTAAGTAATACACAGTATGTAAAAACTTATTGTCCAATTCAAAAGGGGTACGCAATGCCATTATCAAGAAAAGTACCATCATTATGTTATTAATGTATATTACAAATGTGTTTGTTATTTTAAAAGGACATTTTTTAATTACAATAATATTGTAATTACATAGTAGCAGCTGAACATGTTCTCACGCTTGACCGGCAGATTATAGGTCCCAGAACCAGATGTCTCACACGTTTTTCGCTGCTCCTCTTCCCCGTTTATTTTCATCTGACGTAAATATCGTCACCTTTTATGAAACCCAAGGGGTGAATCTTATACCGAAATCATACGGAAGAATAAGAAAAAGTATACCAAAATAGTATACAAATGAAAAATAGGTAATACGTACGTGGTGCAAATTTCTGACATAGAAGCGATCTTCTGGTAACTGATGGATCGCAAAAAGCCATAAATAGGTGAACGCTAATGCTACAGACTAGTGTACGGAGACCATAATTGCCAGTGCTGGAGGAATAATTGAGCTAAATGACTGGTATAGTAAGTATGGGAAAACCTTACAAGTATTAATTAATGTCTTTGCTCTTCTTGATATTATATCCAACACTGAAGTTTAAAAAGGCTGAAGTACAAAGGGACGAATCTGCGCAAGAAGTTTATCAGCAATTCATATGCGTAAAGCTGAGGATTGAACTAAGTGCTATGCCTTGGTAATTTCAGACAAATGATGACTACGACAAAAGTTAGAACGATATTGTGGTTGAATATTGCACTCACATGATACCATTGAAATGCTTTTTTCACAGGTTAATTGTTTTAGCTAATTGATTTTTTAACGAACATAACTTTTTTTAGAATGGAGTATGATTAAGCAACAAAGATGCTAAATATATTTACTATCTAAACCTAAAACGGTCGAAAGAAGAGAAAAAAATAAAGATGTGCTCTTTAATATTGTAAAGTTTTGCGATAAAATTTTCCTATACAGTGAAAAATTTTGTTAAAAACATTATCATTATCATTATCATTACAGCCTTTCACAAGTCCACTGCTGAACATAGGCCTCCCCCAAGTAATGCCACAAAGCACGGTCCTGAGCCACCTGCATCCATCGACTTCCTGCATGTCTTACCAGGTCGTCACTCCATCTAGTGGGGGGTCGCCCTACACTACGCCTACCGGTACGAGGCTGCCACTCGAGAACCTTTCTTCCCCATCGGTTATCGGTTCTTCGAGCTATATGGCCGGCCCATTGCCACTTCAGCTTACTAATCCGTTGGGCTATGTCGGTCACTCTGGTTTTACTTCGGATATCCTCATTTCTGAGTCTATCACGCAGAGAAACTCCGAGCATAGCCCTCTCCATAGCTCGCTGAGCGACCTTAAGCGTCCTCATACGGCCAGCAGTGAAGGACCACGTCTCAGATCCATAAGTCATCACTGGCAAAAACATAGCAATAGATTATTCTCTGTTGAAAAATGTATTCCACTTTTAAAAATTTTATATTTTTACCGCATGCAATGCAAAACAATAAAGTTTGTAATTTGTTTTATGGCGTTGTACAATAAACTTATTCATAAAAACACTGAAAATGTCAACAAAATACTGTAAATAATAAAAGTTGAAAGCGGTCAAGTTGAAAATTTTATAAATTTAAAATTGTACATACTCGTATGATAAGCATTTTATTGCGCATAATTGTCACATTTAATATTAAATTAAAAAATGAATAAATTTTGTACTTTTTAATTGTAATAACATGACTTTCTTTTATTTCAAAATGTTAGCATTTGCCGTCGTAGTCTTTTAGGTAGTGCCAACGTTCTGCAAAATCATAAAAATATAGTATCATAAAAATTAGCATAACCTTACTACTAGTACTACTGTAATTGTCTCGTCTTCTCACCTTTGAAAATGTTACGGAGCAGATACTACGAAGGAGCGGGTTGAGGGATTCAAATGTTATGTAACAACCAAATTGGCGATATATTAAAAACTGATCAGATTAGGAGTACCCTTAACCGACGAGCAGTTATGCGTAGATAGATACATTGATGTAAAGGAGGCGAGAAAGGTGTATCAGGATCGTACGAAATGGAAGTCTGTAGTCTCTGCTTATCCCTTTGGGTGACAGGCGTGAGTGTTAATATATGTATTTATTTATAACTAATTAATATGTCTAATTTTGAGCATAGTCAATGGCCTTGGGAAAGTCAAAACGTATAGACATAGAATATATACGAGTATAACCATATTTTAATCCCTTCATTTCCCAAATCTCGTCACACTTGCTTTGCACACTTAATTTGATAGCAAGAGAATTAGACTTGTTTTGTTGCCCCTGAGTGAGTTCACAAAGCTAGCATTTTACGTTATTTGTTATGTACCCAATTTAAAAAGATAATTGCGTATAATAATAATAGCATATAGAATAGTTACACTATCGTATTAAGATAACCTGTAAAGATAGTTGTGAGTGTTGAAATAAATTAATAAATAATTGAGGATACATGTATATGTTTCTAGACCACAGCACCCAGTAATAATGAAGTGGACTGTGTACCCGTTGGTCATTCTTGTTCTACGAGAAAAGTATTTTTACTTTATTTCCTAGAGGAAATATGCGGGTTGAAACCTTAAAAGCGATTAAAATACTTACGTTCGTTTAATTTACAGTTTGCGTACTGCATATCACAAATAGTGCTGAAGTTTTTCCTCCTAATCTCAACATTTTGGTGATCGGTAGATATCGCACAGATGGGTGATTTGCTGGAAAATAAGTGGTTTGATGTAGCTTTACTAAAAATTGCCACACAGTGGTGATTTTGAGAATAAAGAAGTAAGAGTGAAAAATGGACACGGATTTTGTTTGTAATAAACCGCTACATCGATCCTCAAAGTGAAGTTGTAGCTTATACCCATCCAAATACAGGCTTTATGCTCACTTTTAAGAGAGTAATTGAGAGATGAGTCTACTGTGCTTCGTCTATGCATGTTGAGGGACTTCACTTACATATCCTAAAAATATTTTTAAGGATATGTCAGTGAAGTTAATTAGTTAAAGTTATTATTTATTTGATTGTGAGAAATACGTGGACGTATAATTTGTCAAATACTAATGACGAGCTAACGGGGAAACGTATAAGCACACATACGTTCATACATGGATAAATAAAAAATGTCATGTGATATATCTTTTTGAAATGTTTTGCAGATAATATTTCAAACAAACATTATTTTAAACATAAGCGCGGTCTCGAACTACCCACATCCAGCGAATTCATGCGTGTCTTACCAGGTCGCTAATTCATAATACAGTGTGAAGCCGCCCTTACAAATATGAGCCTGCCACTTGAGAACCTTGCTTCCCAAATATCTATAATAGCCATACAGAATAAAGATTGTCGCATTTTGATAACTTGGTGAACACTAATATTAATAGTTTTATGACAGCACTTACAATGCGATAGTACGATGACATTGTAATAATTCGAAAGGACAAGTCATCGGAGAATATCCAGGTCGTAGCTTCTCCAAAACAGGTGGCAAGGTCCATATCTCAAATGGATATCCAAACACTCTCTTTTCATATTGACCTTGAGATGGCTTCAAGGCTTTTAATACTGAAAAGTAATTCATAATAATTTGTATCTCAAGTTAGATAGTCAGCTAAATTTGGTAGATAATTACATAAAAATACAAACCAAAACACGTTTGTATTGGAAATTTATATTTACATACGCTTAAAAATAAACGGTCAAATCTGTCTCCCAATTCAGACAGATATTGTGGTACACGCAATAAGATTACAAAACAAATATTTAGGAGTTTAAAAAATAAAGGTTATAAAATAAAAATAAACTAACTTTTACTTAACGAACAGCTAATAATTAAAGGCAGATCGAAAGTGGTCCCGGTTGAAAAGTGGTAGGCTAGCGTGGTATGGCAATATTATCTGAAGGTGAGTAAGGCATGAAACAAGAAGAATTTTAGCTATGAAAGTGGATGGATAAAAAAGTAGATGGAGACCTTAGAAAATATGTATGGAACGCGTTATGGATAATATGCATTAGAAAGGAGTAAGTATAGAAATGATGGCTAACAGACGAGAATATAATGGACTCCAAGAAACTTAGGATAAGGGCAGGAAGAAAAAAGAAAAAGCTTAGTAAAATAACGGCCTATGTACGTCCCACTGCTTGGCGCAGGCCTCCTTTCATTTCTGAATCAATCAATCAATCAAAAATTAATTAAAACAAATAGCTGATTTTTACGATGCTTTTTAAAACTCAAAGCATTAAAACTTACGTAAAATTATGAAGAGTGCCAAATACTTTAAATAATATTTCATTCCAAGAACGAAAAAACTTTCGTCCATAAGAACAACAAAAAGTAGCAAATAATCGAAATGTAAATTGATTTCACGCAAAGATAGGATAGTAATGAAATTTTTATTGCCACTTACACTCAAAGTTATAAGGCTAAACTCACACTGTTGCATGATATGACTACTAGAAATAATAACATTTAAGAAAACTTAAAAACCACGCATTGATCATGAGCTGTGATGATAACATACATACATAAACACTTACGCCTATCACCCAGAGAGGTAGGCAGAGACTATAGACTTCCATTTGACACGATCCTGACACACCTCTCTTGCCTCCTTCACACGTCCATATACCTACGCATACACGCTCACACGCTCGTTGGTTAAGGTGATACCTCGAAAATTTGGTGGTTTTTCTATTTAACATATTTTTTTAAGTTCTATAGATTACAAACCAAAATTTTGGTATATGATTTTTGACTATATGATATTGGATTGCATAAAAGGAAAACACGATACATGATATCGTGTTAATTTTCTCGATAGAAAAAATTTGTAAAGTAGGCTCTAATTATTTACATTTCTCGATGGCACCACAATATTCTTACGAATAATTTCATGGAATTATTTTTAAGGCATAGTAAATAATCATATCTAAGTTCTCGTAAACCAGTTTTTTAATCCATAACGAAGTTTTGTTAAAATAAATAAAAATGTTGATTGGCGCTTACTTAGTTTTTTTCCGAGCGCTTGCTCGATACGGCTATCACTGACAAAGAAATAAGCCACGCCCCCAAAACTTCGATTCGTTTTCAAGGTATCCTCTTAAAGGTACTCCTAATTTGGCCCGTTTTCAATCATTAATTAAGTCGATAAATTTTCGCCTAGGACGTCCCTTTCCCACTTTGCCATTCTCTTCTGCAACATAAATTTTCTTCGTCACACTTACCTCATTCATTCTTTCCACATGACCAAATCACCGAAGCATTCATTTCTTAATCCTGGTCACAACATCATCTTGCAAACCACACTCTTCTCTTATCACACAATTTCTCACCCTTTCATTCAGATTCAGCCCTAACATACTGCTTAACGACCGCATTTCTACTGCGTTTATTCTACTCTCGTGCTTCTTGTGCCAAACCCAACTTTTACCACCATACGTCAAAGTAGGAACCAACACAGCATTGTAAATTGACATACGTGCCTTTTTTGATACATTTTGACTCTTCACAATAGAGTGAAAGGCTCCATTTACTATATTTCCTGCGATCACTCGTCGTTCTATATCCTTATCATATCTCCCATCCCTACTAAATACGCAACCCAAATATACAAACTCATCTACTTGCTCGATCAACTCGATGATTATAGAGAAAATTATGATATTAATTATGAAAATTATCATGTATATATATATATATATATATATATATATATATATATATATATATATAAATGCAAATCAGTGCATGTAAGGGACTTACTTACTACGGACTTCTTAGGTACCTGTACTATAATGAACTATTCTTATACCGTAGTTTAAATCTGAGACTATCAAAAAGCCGTGTTTTGTAATAAGACGAACTGTAGGTAACTAACAAATAACAAAATAGAAGTTTAGTTTCTAGACTCAAACAGCAAAGTCAAAGAACTTTCTGTCATAAATCTGTACGCAATATTTGTCAAACTTAACGATACAATTTCATACAAGGGCTACTTCGACACTTTGTTCATTTGTTGGATTTATATTTGCAACTATACAAACATACAAACTCATCTACTTGCTCGATCAACTCGATGATTATAGAGAAAATTATGATATTAATTATGAAAATTATCCTGTATATATATATATATATATATATATATATATATATATATATATATATATATATATATATATATATATAGAACACTAATCTTATAATTATTTTGCGCCTGACTTAAATGAGGCTGTCCATCGGAAGTCATAAGATCTTTTCAAAAATCCTCATTTGGATCCTCTTGCGTCGCCATCTCATTGTACTTGTAAAATCATGACTAATTTAATCATATTTTATGCGGTATATAATCAAAATAGTATATTAGCATTTTTTTAAATCAAGATACAAATGCATGGTCACCCCTGAATACTTACACGGACCATGAAGCATCACAGCATTATGCTGCTGTTATTCGCTGGTGTTCTGTTAAGCGATCTATTCGTGATACAGCCATTATGCAGCTGCATAGTGATAGCATCTAAAAATTAATGTATTCAATTATTGTCAAACCATACTTCGCTTATGTATAGGTTTAGGCATAGAATACTATAATACATACATAATAGAACGGAGGATCGGACGACCGCTGGTACTTCTCATGTACGAGTGTACGTACGTGTACGAATTGTATGTCGACGATGAATGGCTAACGAAAGAAATGTGCATGCGTCTCGCTCATTAGCTATTGCAGCCTACGCCGTTTAAAATAATATCATTTATTAGTAGAATGATTGTTATGATGATTTTTATGTATTTTGTTGGATATTCAGACATTTTGCTTATCAGTTATATTTTGTTATAGTTATATATATTGTTATAGTTGTATATATATATATATATATATATATATATATATATATATATATATATATATATATATACATACATTCACTGAATTCTTCTATAATTAATTCTATAACTAATTTGTTAAATAATCAGTGCATAAAAATGTTTAACTAAAAATTCAGTGAATGTATATATATATATCATATATATGTATCTATATATAGATATATATATATATATATATATATATATATATATATATATATATATATACATATATATGGATATTTTTACCATTTGAGCACAATACTTACTGTGGCTAAAGGAGCACGAAATTATTACATTTTTGTATGAGAAGTAAAATTTGCAATACGCGAGTGGCCCCTATCCCCGCCGGCGACAATGAAGTTAGTAATTGCAATATAAGTGCTGATTTCACCACATCAACTTCGTGATGAAACCTGTAAGGCTGTAGAATAAAAATGTTATAGAGATATACGAAGTCCGCCAACCCGCACTAGAGCAGCACTGCAGACGGCTTGCACCACCCTCTCTGTAATGGGGTAACCTAACAAACATTAACTTCTTACATATCCTATCCACTCTTACATTACAAATCCGGATTATAGAACACACGAATGCTCAAACACTGGTATGCTCTCTTTTTCCTCACTCTCATAGTCCGACGGCACGATAATGTATATATATATATATATATATATACAGGTATACACATAAGTGTGATCTATGTGTGTGTGTGTGTGTGTGTGTCTGCCCACTGTAGTACACACTTCTCCCACTAATTTTCCGCTTGGATGGTAGAAAATGCCATATGGCATTAAGTCCGCCGTTTGTACCTTTAGTACAATAAAGTGTGATTTCTCTCCGGTTGTATCGAAAAATTAATTAATTAATTTATATAAATAAATTTTTCGATACGACCGGAGATAAATCAGGCGCACGACTAACGGCGTTCTGTGCTTTTTTCTTTTTGTTTTGTGCAAGGCAATTAAATAATTCCTATGTGACACGTAATAAGCGACAGAGTAAGCCATTAAGTTTGAAAATGTAATAACAAAGCAGTGAAGAATAGCCGGACGTCTAGTTATCCGATAAAAGGTGGAAGAAAAGAAATCAGTAATGTAAAATAAAAAAAACCTTAACACATATAATATTAGTTTTGTTTAACATATTCTTGAAGCGTCGAGTGGTAACAGGCGTTCATCGAAGTTAGATTATCAAACTATCTCTATGTTCATAAGCAAGCACGTAACCACCGGCTGGCTCGTGGGCAAACTAAGACCGCAACAGTTTATATAAAGAATATAACGGAAAGAATATGCAAAATCGTGCCAAAGCTTACTAACAATATAGTGAATTTTATTATAAGTTCCATTAGTTGATTCTCGTAATTTTTTTCAATCACATAATTAACTGTTAATAAAATAATAGCGACTTTAAATTAATAAAAAGAATACAACGATTACATACAATATTACAACTTCAGAAGTCAGTAATTAGACATACAACTAAAACCGAATTTTTTATATCATTAGGAACATAACGCAAAGATTTTTATACATGGTAGAGCCACGCTGCAGATAAATTATAGTTGTAGCACAAGTAGGTCGGCTCGACCGGGCAATGACCACACTCTCACAGAATAGCAACGTAAAATAGCAGCTAAATACTGCTGATATTCGTATGATTAGTGTAGAAATTCGGAGACCCTTTTTTACTGAAAACGAGGAATTACATCTAACTCCTCAGGGGTGACAACGTATCTGCGCTTTGATTCTCAATCGAAGATAAATGTAGATGTATGGGCCACAGCATCCACTTACCATCAGGTGGAGTGTGTACTCGTTATTAAAAAATGCATCCTCGTGCCAAAAACTTACTAAATAACACACCAATAAATATTTTTATAAGTTCCATGAGTGGCTTAACGTAAGAGTTTTGTAATTACATATTTGATTTTTAATAAAATAATAGCGACATCAAATTATTAAAAATAATAACGTCATTTCCGCATTACAAATTCAGTAGTCGTTTTATTTCATGTACATTTATGCGAAGTAAGTTTTGTGCTGCAGTGGTGAGAATATCCACTGCCTCATATCGTGGGTGTCGTAAGAGACGAAAGAGGGAAATTGAAACAGGTGATTGGCAGCAGCGTCTATCTGGTAACAACTCAAAATAATGAAAAACTGCGGTTGACAACCAGCTCACCAAGCGTGTCAACTTTGTACAATCCCCCCTATGAGGCGATTTATATTGACGATTTATTGGGGAGGCCTATGTTCAGCAGAGGACTTTTAAAGGCTATGATCTATGGGGGAGGCCTATACTCAGAATTGGGTGGACAGTACTTGTGATGGGATCTAATGGTGACAATGATGCAGTATATTTGGCAAAACAGGATTGTGACAGCTGATCAGATTATCAGCAATGGTTCAAAAAGTAGTTTCAAATTATAAGGTTCTCATAGTTTTTTAGATAACAATTAAAATTATGTAACCATAACACCTTTATTATAAATGACTATAGTGTATAAGCAAGATACGTAGATAGATAAGTGATTTTTGTAATTTTTACTATATTATACTTTGACCCATTGAAGGGTTATTTTTTTTTAATAAGTGTATTTCGGAACAACAACTGGAATTTCGTGAAACAAGAAAATCATTGCACACATAATTTAGAATCATTTTATGAATAGTACAATTAATACAAGTAGGTAAATCTTCAAGTAAAAGACCTCCTATACTTGAACGGTGTATAACCAGTAAAACTTTACTACACAAATTGCTATTAAGTTATACCTCTCGCTACAAAGCACCAATTAAGCTTCAATTAAAGTAATTAAAAAGTTTTCAGAATTTATTGTGTATTTTTATGAATATTAACCTTTTAAGGTGGATGTTTTGTGCACAAATAAATAAAATACTACCAATTATATCACGTTTAATGTAACCTTTATATTTTTAGACGTTTCGCTTTACAGCACTTATATTCACGAGGGTAGGGGACAGGATTGTTTGATGTCCTGGTGTTTCCCTTCTACTTTTAAATATCAATGCTTTGTTCAATATTCGATATACGAGCATATAATATCTTGAATTCTTGCAGTGGAATGTATTTATAGTTTTGAATATAATTTTACTAATTATGCGATCATAAGCAAATGGTAGCACGCAACTGTCTTCACTGTTAGAGTTAGAATATTTTTTATTTTTTTATGTTAATAGCCTTGCGAATCATTACATTTTTGGTAAAAAAATATCGGCTTACTATGATGCTACGGTCCGTAATCACTTAAATCTAATCGCTTTAGATTAAGAATTAAAAAGAGGTTTCTTTATCAGTAAAAGGAATATCCGGTTCTCTACACTCACAACACGATAAACACCAGTTAACACCAGTATTATACTACTATTTTACTATACAAGCAATTTTATTTTTTGTCCTAAGCCAGCACTTAGCTACAATCCCACCTGATGGTAAGTAGTGATGTAACCTAAGATGGTGAATCGCACTAACTTAATAAAACATAATTTACTCTTGCCTTGAAGACACCAACGCTGTAATCGGATGCAAAGACAGATGCTGGCAACTTTTTCTACTCTTTTGCTGTACGCATGATGAACGACGTAGCAAACCGTTTGCTTCGAATGCGTGGTGAGTCAACGGGTGGAGACTAGCCTAACTGGTTGTCCGATGATGGAAGGAAGAGGAAGGTATTACATACATAAACACTCACGCCTGTCACCCAGAGGGGTAGGCAGAGACTACAGACTTCCATTTAGCACGATCCTGACATACCTTTCTCGCCTCTTCCACATTCATATACCTACGCATACATGCTCGTCGGTTAAGGGTACTCTTAATTTGGCCCATTTTTAGTATATCGCCAATTTGGTCGACAAACTTCCGCCTAGGACGTCCCTTTCCGACTCTTCCATTCACATCTGCAGCGTATATTTGCTTTGTCAGTCTTTCCGCATTCATTCTTTCTACATGACCAAACCACCGAAGCATTCCTTTCTTAATCCTGGTCACCGCATCATCTTGCACACCACACTCTTCTTTTATCACACAGTTTCTCACCCTGTCACTCAGATTCAGCCCTAACATACTCCTTAGCGACCGCATTTCTACCGCATTTATTCTACTCTCGTGCTTCTTCTGCCAAACCCAACTTTCACTACCATACGTTAAAGTAGGGACTAATACAGCACTGTGAATTGCCATACGTGCCTTTTTTGACACATTCAGACTTTTCACAATAGAGTGTAGAGCCCCATTTACTTTATTTCCTGCATTCACTCGTTGTTCAATGTCCTTATCATATCTCCCATCCCTGCTGAATACACATCCCAAATATACGAACTCATACACTTGCTCAATTAACTCTCCTTCTATTCTTATTTCACATACCGTTTTGCTTTCATCTCTTTAAAAAACCATCACTTTCGTCTTACTTGCGTTCACTTTCATTCCCCTTTCTTTTAATGACCTGTTCATTAATGTAACCATCATTTGCAACTCGGCCGCCGACGACGCAAGTATGACTTGATCATCGGCGTACAAAAGGCATTTGATGGTTAACTCACCCATTCTTACCCCGCATTCTTCAACTTTCAAATTTTCCAAACAGCTGTCCATAAATAGGTTGAACAGCCACGGGGAAGCTACACAGCCCTGTCTGACACCTTTATGGATGCCAAACCAGTCCGAGTAGACCCCGTTGATTCTAAAACAAGCACTCGAGTCCCTATACAGAGACTTTAATGCCTGTATCAAACCAGCGCTCAACCTAAATGCGTTCAGCGTTTGCCATAACACATCCCTGTCCACTCTGTCATAAGCCTTTTCCAAGTCCATGAATGCACAAAAAACTCTTTGGTTTTTCGCTAAAAACTTCTCCGCGATCATGCGCATGGAAAAGACTTGATCTGTACACCCCATTCCCTTTCTAAATCCCGCTTGCACATCCCAAATTTTTTCATCAGTTTCTTTCATAACTCTTTCAATTAGTACCTTAGCATACAGTTTTCCCACAATGCTAAGAAGGCTGATACCACGGTAGTTTTTACAGTCCTGCTGTGACCCTTTTCCCTTATATATTGGGACTATCACGGCTTTGCACCAGTCTCCCGGTACCCGCTTTAGTTCCCAACATAAATTAAACAAGGTGTACAGCAGGCCTGCCACCACGTCCTCTCCAGCCCTTAGCATTTCGAGTGAAACTCTATCATATCCAGCTGCCTTACCTACTTTCATGCTTTTCATTGCTTTCATTATTTCATCCACACTTATCTCCCTATCTCTTTCATCTTCTTTCGGAATTTCTATTTCATTTAGTTCACACTTCTCCTCACTCATAAATTCGCTTTCAAAATATTCCTTCCATCACTTTAGACTCAACACTTCATCATTCAGGATACAGCCATTCTCGTCTCGTATCGCATTCAATCTAGGCTGTTTTGAAAGTCCCCTGGTATTTCTTACGAGTTTCCAGAACATTTTAATATTTGCCTGGAAGTTATCCGATATTCTTCTATCATTCCTATCCGTTCTTTCTTGCTTTTTCCTTTCAACTAATTCTTTTACTCTCTTATTTAAACGTTTAAACTCTGCCTTTTTTCTTTCATTCTCATCATTCTTACCGCCAGAGTTACCAGCTTTGGTCGCTAGTAAATCTAGCCATGCTCTCTTCTTTGCTTCAACTTCCATACGTACCTCGTCATCCCACCATAACGTATTGTCTTTCCTTTCATTCATTCTCTTACTAACACCACATACTTCGGTAGCTGCATCCACTAAACCTTTCTTAACATTATGCCACACATTCTCCAAGTCTAACTCATTCACACACAACTCATCCAAATTACTTATATTTTCTCTCAGTCTGCATTTGTACTTGTCTTTCACATCTTCATCTTGTAACCTTTCAATTCTTATACGCTGTAACGCAGTGGTAGACACAGATGTCCTATGCCGCCAACGTCTGAATAAACCCCTAATTCGGCATAAGACCAGGTAGTGGTCCGTCCCTACGTTGGACCCCCGGTAAACCCTTGTATCCACCACTGCGCTCCTCATTCTTTCATCCACAGTTATGAAATCTATCATGCTTCTATCATCACCTCTTTCCCAAGTATACATGTGAATCTTCTTATGACGAAAGAAAGTGTTCGTCACAAAAAGATTCCTTTCCACACATACGGTGAGGAGGCTTTCACCATTCTCATTTATACTTTCATCACCAAACGTTCCCAATATCCTTTCATAACCAAGCCTCCTCACCCCAACCCTTCCATTAAAATCTCCTAGCATAATAATATTTTCATTTCCCTTACACTTCATTAGCACCATCCTTACCATTTCCCAAAACTGCTCCCGGATATAAGTGGGCTTAGACATGTCTGGGGCGTAGACCCCTAACACAAACAACTTCTTTAAGCCCACTTTCATTCGTATCCATAGCAGTCTTGGGCTTACACATTCATACTCTTTCACACATTGGCCCATTCGTTCTGAAAGGATGATTCCTACTCCCTGGCATGCCCGCTCGATCTCGTCTACACCAGACCAGTATGCGGTATACATGCCAAGTGCAGTGACATCCTTCCCCTTCCTTTTCGTCTCATTTACACATAATACATGTATTCCTCTATCATACATCATATCGCATACTTCATCCATTTTATCATTCATTGCCCCACATACATTCAACGTAGCCAGACGGGCCTCTGCAATCCACTTTTCGCCTCTCTGGGAGACAGAACGTGACGGGTGGCGAACCTCGTCGCCGAAGGTATTAAATTATGCAATTACTGCGTACACTCTCCGAAATGTATCCTGTAGAAAACCGAAAGGCTTGCCACTTAATGACTGTGTTCGAGGCTAATAAGATTGGTTTTAACCAAATTCGGGTCACCAATAAGCCTCTTAGCACGCATTTCCGTTGAGTCCGAAGCTGCTAGGTGGCATTTTGAAGCTCCAGCCCATATATGGCAGCAATACTCCATGCACGACCGGACTTGTGCCTTATATAAAGTAAGCATTTGTAAGGACTCCTAGTAAATTGCTGCGAGGAATCGCAGTAATTTTATTATAAGTCACAATCTTCACCTGAATGACCCCAACGCGTACGACTACTTTAAATTTATACATTGAGATAAAAAGATCGGTCCAAAGTTATTTATTACAGGTTCAATACCTTTTAAAACAAGTGCTTTGCATTTAAATGCGTAGGTAAAAGATTAGTTTTACATTTTTTTAACCCATTATTCAGGCAATATTTGGGTAAGGTCGTAAAAAACGTACTTTTTGAAAGTTTTGAGTGAGCCCATGTTTGATTGTGAATACCATACGCTAACAAAAAGTGTGATAATATTATTAATTAATAAAACAGTACCTGGTTGACCGAGCTTTGCTCGGTATTTTTCGCTCGATTTTTTTTTAATTCGTGTGTTTCGGAAATTATATTTAAATACAAATTACATACTGATGAAATATAAATAATATTTTTTGATCTTAGCGACATAACAGAAAAAATGGAACTGGTTATTTGAATATGAAATCATGAGTACAATTATTTTAATTTAAATTTTCGTGTTTTTAAAAAATACTAAAAAAGGGCTCGAAAAAAATAGATTTTTTCAAAAAAGAAAAGAACATGAAAAAAAAATTAAAAAAAGTCAGTCGGTCGGTCTGGGCTCGAACCGGGGTCTTAAGATTCTGTGACCGACCATTATACCAATTAAGCTATTTATATTCACTAACAATCCGTCAAAATTTACCTTCTTATTCTAACAATATTGTAGCAGTTTTTCATTGCCTAAAAACACGAACAAAAAGACATTTTCTAAAAATAAATCCTAGCTAGATCGATTTATTATCCCCAAAACTCCCTGGACACTAGGTTTTATGAAAATCGTTGCAGCCGTTTCCGAGATCCCGATTATATATATATCTATATACAAGAATTGCTCGTTTAATAGTATTATTAATAAAACATTGATAATCATGCTTTGAATAATGTAGAAATAACCATAATATTCAAGAGGCTTAAACATAAAAAATAAAAAATATTTTTGAATCAACAAAATAAAGCTTAATAAAATGCCCCATTTACATTCAGTCCTGTTGGGCAGGGAAGTGAGTAGGGCAGTGAGCAGGGCAGTATGTAAACAGGCTACTCGCGCTGACACTGCCGCTGCCGCTGCCACTGCCCGACGATCCCACAAAATTTCGCTCACTGCGCGCAAAAAGTACTGTGTGCTTCGCGTCAAGCGCCTGCATAAACGGACGTGCGTGCCATCTTGTTATTAAATAAGTACGATCTACCAAAATGCATTTCGAGTGGAATAATGAAAGTACAATAAAGTTTTTAAAACTGCTGGAATCAGAAAAAACTATTTTTTTTTCTATAGAAGAGGGGGCAAACGAGCATGCGGCTCACCTGATGTTAAGTGACTACCGTCGCCCATGATCAACCGCAACACCAGGAGAATTGCGGGTGCGTTGCCGGCCCTTTAGAAATCGTATCGGTCCGGAAAAATCGCCGGTGGTAAACTATTCCACAGAGAGGTTGTACGTGGAAGAAAACTCCTTGTGAAACGTACAGTGGTGGACCGCCAAGCATCCAGATGGTGTGGATGGTATCGAGACGTTTGCCGTGTAGTGCGTTCACGAAATTTGGCGGCTGGGATTAATCCGAACAATTCCTCAGAGCACTCCACGTGATAGATGCGATAAAATACTCAAAGAGATGCAATATCTCTTCGCAGCGCCAGTGAATCGAGCCGATCGGAAAGCACTCGGTCGTCGACGATTCGAGCCGCTCTGCGCTGGATGCGGTCCAGTGGAAGGAGCTGGTACTGGGGAGCCCCAGCCCAGAGATGGGAACAGTATTCCATGTGCGGCCGCACTTGCGCCTTGTAAAGTTGCAGGCGGTGTGCCGGCATGAAATACTGTCCCGCTCTGCTGAGCACGCCAAGCTTTTTAGAGGCCAATTTGGCCATCCCTTCCAAGTGACCACGAAACTGCACGTCACTCGATATGTGGACGCCGAGGATTCCGATACTGGCTGAGGCAACAAGGGGAGTGCCTTGAAACTGAGGGGATACGACAAAGGGGTTCGTTTTGGCGGTTAACGCGCAAACTTGTATCTTCTGAGGGTTAAACTGGACTAGATTTAGTCGTCCCCAATCCGAGACTCTGTTCAGCAAAGACTCGACTTCAGACACAAGTATGTCCCGGCACTCGGAGACGTTTTCCCGAGAAATATTGGCTCGGCCGGTGTAAAGAGCATCACCAGTGCTGTCATCTGCATAGCAATGAATGTTACGGGTATGCAACATATCATTGATGTGCAGAAGAAACAGCATTGGCGGTAGCACGCAGCCCTGTGGAACACCAGCATTAATAGGCTTGCAATCGTAGCTTGCACCGTCTACAACGACCTTGATGCTCCGATCTGCAAGAAAGCTGGTGATCCAATCGCACAATTTCTCGGAAAGCCCAGTCCAAACTAACGGCCAATGCCTCCCCCTTGAACTCTACTGCCTCCGCCCATCTGTGAGTGAGGTAGACCAGAAGATCACCAGCTGACCGACCACGGCGAAAACCGTAATGGCGGTCACTAATCAGCTGGTGATCCTCAAGGTACCTCATGAGTTGGCAGTTTACAATGGACTCCATTGTTTTGGAGAACAAGGAGGTGATGGCGATTGGCCGGTAGTTGGACGGGTCTGAGCGGTCGCCTTTTTTAGGGATCGGGTGGACGAAAGCCGTCTTCCATGATTTTGGGACTACGCCTAGGGAGTAGGAGTACCGGAAAAGACGCGTTAAAACCGGTGCCAACTCTGGAGCACACGTCCTCAGCACAATTGGGGGGATTCCGTCAGACCCACTCGACTTGTGCATGTCCAGTGAGAGGAGTGCTTTGCGAACCGAGCGCTGTGTGAACTGCACTTCCGGCATGGAGCACTCACACCACGGGATGGTCGGCGGCGTACTACCCCCGTCGTCGAGAGTCGAGTTAGACGCAAAGAAAGAGCCTAGAAGATCGGCTTTCTCCTTTGCAGTATGGGCCAGTGAGTCGTCCTCCCTGTGCAGAGATGGAAGAGATGGCTGACAGAAATTCCCCTGGACAGCCTTGGCGAGAGACCAGAATGCACGGGTTCCAGAAGGAAGGCGAACTAGTTTCTCGCCAATTCTGCCTATGTGCTCTTACTTTGCCTTGGCAATGACTGTTTTGAAGGACCTAGAGGCGGAATTATACTTCTTTTTTAGAGCGCTGGTGTTTACATCCCGGGACCCAGGCTTGGTAGCACTCCTGCTTATAGCATGATGCTATTTTACAGGAGCGACCAAACCATGGCTGAGATTTGCCTCCAATGGGCACCACAGAGGAAGGAATAAAAAGTTCCATACCCTGAAGTACCACATCAGTAACAGAATCCGCAACAACGTTGGGATCATCCGGCGAGAAGCAAACCCGCCCCCAAGGGTAGGATGCAAAGAAAGACCGCATTCCATCCCAATTGGCTGACCTATAGTGCCAAACACGGCGGCAGCCTGCGGAATGCAACCGCGATTTCAGCGTGAGTGGCACAACACTCCGGACCAGACAATGGTTCGAGGAGCCTAAAGGGTGTCGACGGAAATCTGATATCGGTCCGGGTGAGAGGTCAGCAGAAGGTCCAACAGGGAAGGTGCATGATCCTCCACATCTGGAATCCGCGTAGGCGAAGTAACCAGTTGTGTCAGACCATATGCCAAGGCAAAATCATGAACAGATCTCCCCGCATGATCGGTTAAACGTGAATCAAGCCATTCGGCGTGATGGGCGTTAAAGTCGCCGAGGATCACGATCTCTGCGGAGGGGATCTGCTGTAGCAACGAATCTGCAGCCATTTGGACGTGGTCGAAGAGTCGGATACCACTGGGACTATATGGGATTTCAACGATAAAAACCACAATTCATTATCTTTTACGAATACGACTTTTCATTTTTAGATAACATAGTACCTATGTACATAATTGATTATAAATTCATCAAATTTATTATATTAATATAAAATTTAGTTTAAAGAATTAATGAACATTTTATTTCTAAAAACGATTAGTAACTCTAAAGCATCATTTACATTCAGCCCCTGCCACTGCTCCTCGTGCTGCCGGCAATACTTTGCTAAATACTGCCGTAGCAGGATCGCGGGAAGTGTGTATTTACACTCTACCCTACCACTCACATCACTTTCGGCTTTCGACTATGGCAGACGTCGAAATAATTACAACGTCCGCGTTGTGTCTTCTTGCAATACAAAATTATGTTAATAATTTAAAAAGATATCAAGTTCAAAAGAAGATAGATAGAAAGATAGAAAATTTATTTGCTTAAAAACATGGTACTTATGATGATCAATGATGTGCAACTGACATTTTTGCCATAATTGGCATGATAAAATGATATGAAATACAGCTAATTACACAAACCCAATGTTATATTATAAAATTATTGCATTGCTTAAAAGTTAGATACAAACATTCTTTTTGAATTCAAATATTATGTACAATTAAATACTTATACTAGGGGGTCATTGTAGAAGCGTGCTCGTCGCGACCCCTGCCAGCCCTTTTCAGGGCTGCAATTCTACACAGCTGCGCACCCATGCGAACGAGGGTTAGGGCGTCCCCCCAAGGCGACGCACACCAGCTCGTCCCCGTTGGTGTGGAATGCAGCGCGCAAAGCGGCGATGGGGACCGCCACCCGTCACGCACAGCCCGACACGAGTCGAGACGGAGTGCAGAGTTGGCACGTGGAATGTTGGAGGAGGCATGAGAGATAAGACGAATGAGTTGATCGAAATAATGAAAGAAAGAGAATTAGATGTCGTGTGTATGTCGGAGACCAAACGGGAAGGCAGTGGTATTGAAGAGCTCCCTGGCGGGACGTTAGCTATATGGTCCGGAGTCCCGGAAAGCGAGAACGCCTGCCAAGGAGTGGGAGTGCTGTTGTCGTCCCGGTTGGTCGATCTTATGACTGAATACAAGGTTGTGAACTCAAGACTTCTCTGGGTTTGCTTCAAAATGGGACTGACGAAGTTATTCCTTTTGGCTATTTATGCGCCGGTAGCTTCGTCGTCCAGGGCTGAGCTGGAGGAGTTTTGGGAGAATGTAAGAGAAGTTCTAGATTTGGTTAAGGGAAACGAAAGAACTGTTGTATGTGGTGATTTGAATGGATGGGTAGGTATCGCTCGACCAGGATACGAGTCGGTGCTTGGAAAGTTTGGCGATAAAAGGGTTAATGATGCTGGCAAGCTTATACTGGCTGTATGCAAGGAAAAGGGTCTTCTTGTGACAAACACTATGTTTAATCACAGGAAGATCCATATGTACACTAGAGAAAGAAAGAATGAGAGAAGTATGATTGATTTGTTCCTAGTGGATGACCGACTGCGAAAACAGGTGATGGATACACGAGCGTTCAGGGGTGCTGACCTGGGAACGGATCATTATCTAGTAATAACTAGATTTAGGGGTTTGTTCGTGGGTTGGCGCCACCGGACGGCAGTAACAGAACCACAGTCGGTCTGTCGCATCCGAAGCTGGAAGCTTCAGGAAGCGGATACTAGGGACAAATATCACACGAGGGTAGCCGAAAAGCTTGACACCATCGATGGCAGGAAAGAATGTGTGGAGAGAACATGGCAGAACCTTAGGGATGGAATGGTAAGTGCAGCGGAAGAAGTATGTGGTACGACAAAAAGAGGTAGTAGTAAAAGAAGAGATGCATGGTGGAATGATGAAGTGAAAGAAGCTGTAAAAAAGAAGAAAAAGGCATGGTTAGACTACTTGGCCTCTAGTAACGATGAGCATATGAGAGAGAAGATGAAAGAAAGATATAAGCTGCAGAAAGTTCATGCGAAAACATTGATTGAGGAAGTACGTGAAAGGTGTAGAATAGAAGCGGACGAGAGGTTGTCGCACAACTTTAGGGAAAACTCCAAACTCTTCTGGAAAGAGGTTGGAAGGTCCCGGAGTGGTGCGACAGCTTTAAGAATGAACAAAGTGCTTTCGAGAACCAATGACGTCCTCTCAGAAAAATCGGACGTCATGCAGCGATGGAGTGAATTTTATAGAGAATTGTATGCGTGTCATGATCTTAGTGAAGGATCCGGGGGTGACGCCGTGACTGGCACGCCAGACACGGACCTCGATGACACTGAGGTCATCAGCATGAAAGAGATTGAACGTGCGATTCGAAGTTTGAAATGTGGTAAGGCTGCGGGACTAGACAGAGTTACTGCTGAAATGGTCAAGTACGGTGGGCCTCGCGTCTGGGACAGCTTTCATCTGCTGTGCAATTTGTGCTGGCGGACGGGAGATGTCCCGGATGATTGGCGATCCGCGGTCATTGTGCCTTTATATAAAGGTAAAGGTTCACATTTTGACTGTGGATGCTATCGGGCGATCAGCTTGACCAGTTTAGCAAGTAAAGTTTATTCGAAGGTTTTGACACGCAGGATGCAAGAGAAATCGGAAAGATTCTTATGGGAGGCACAATGCGGATTTAGACCTGGAAGAGGATGCACGGATCAAATGTTTTCTCTCCGCATGATCACGGAGAAGCTTCTGAGTGTTAACCAGAGGATTTTCTATGCTTTTGTGGATCTGGAGAAAGCATTTGATAAGGTTATAAGGAAGAAAATGTGGGAACTGTTGCCGGGATATGGTGTGGATGGTCGATTGTTAAGGGCTGTGCAGTCACTTTACTATGACTGTAAAGCCTGTGTGTGAGTAGGGCATGACCTGTCACCCATGTTTAGCGTCCAAGCGGGCGTAAAACAGGGTTGTGTCATGTCTTCCTGGCTGTTCATACTGTATCTCGACAGCTGTTTACAGAAGCTGAAAGATAGCTGTTTGGGTGTGATATTGGGTGACATAAAAGTTAATTGTCTGCTGTATGCTGATGATGCAGTGCTTATTGCACCATCAGAAGCAGAACTGCAGGCATTAGTCACGTGTATGAAAGAGGAATGTGAAATTAAAGGTCTCCGTTTGAATGCTAATAAAACTAAGGTTCTGGTATTTGAAAAGGACGAAGAGAGAACGAAATGTGAAATATGGGTAAATCAGGAATGTCTAGAACAGGTAAATGAAATTGTATACTTGGGGAGTGCTTTCAGCCGGGATGGAAGATGTGATTTAGATGTGGATAGGCGTGTCGCCGCCGGAAACAAAGTCAATGGTGCCCTGAATGCATTAGTAAAAAGGCAAGGCGTGGTGAAGAGTGCACGCCTTGCAATACATACGCCTGGGTATGCCAGAAGAAGCATAAAAGCAAGTTGAATGCAGTGGAGATGCGATCTCTTCGTAAAATGTGTGGCGTTACCATAGTCGACCGAAAGCGAAACGAAGAGATTCGCAATATGGCAGGATTGAAAGATGACCTTATCACAAAAATTGATAGGGGCGTACTCCAATGGTTTGGGCACGTTGAACGAATGAGTGAAGACCGAATGGTGAAGAAAATATATAGAGCGAAAGTAAATATTAAAAGGTATCGAGGTAGACCGAGACTAACTTTCGAAGACCATGTGAGCAAATTGCTCGAAGAGGGGAGGGTCAAGAGTACTCGGATACCTAGACGTGCATGTATGAAGAAGTTAATGAACCTGAAAGAAGCGAAAGAGGTATGTAAGGATCGTGACACTTGGCGATCTGTTCTCTCTGGCTACCCCGTTAGGGATTGTGCGTGACGATAAGTAAGTAAGTAAGTAAGTAAATACTTATACAGATCCACTCTAATTGAATTCTTATACAGTAAATTGTTCATAAATTATAATAACATAAAATAATAATAGATCAAGCTAAAAGATAGATTTTCGATTATTCGCTACATGTTTAAACAGGACTAATAATACATATAAGAACAACAATACTTTAACAAAAGTGCAACATACATTCCTCGATAAATCAAATTGACATGAATGCTACACGAACTGTTTTCTTCGTTACTATAAACATCAACATATAATATTTAGTTTAATTTAATTTGTTGAGAAAAGTGTAAATACTAACGTTTCTTTCTGAAATATTAGCTATAATTTTTATTAATAAGATGAAAATGGATAAGCAAAACTGCGGATAAAAAGTGGAAAAAATTAAAAAACAACTACTGAGACGTTGTTTTGTGTATTTAAGTGTATACGCTAGAAACCAAAAACTTTTACTCAAATCGCAACTTTTCACTTAGGACGACATTGTGTAACAAAACACTTCTTCATTTCAGTTCCAACCAGCAACATCTGGCGAGCGTTAATTTATTAGCCTTCTATAGTAGAAATAGAAAAAAAATATGCTTACTTAAAATATTTTATTTTATATGAAATAGCTGATATGAAATTATTAACTGACATTCAAATTTTTATGTACGCGAATTCACGATAGGCATAAATAATATATAATTTCAAAAATATATCAAAAAAAGCGAAGAACGTCGGGGTATACGTGGCATTTTGTGTCATGGGAATTATATTCATCATCATCATCATTACAGCCCCTCACAAGTCAATGCTGACCATAGGCCTCTCTCAAGGAATGTCACAATGTGTACCAACTACCCAGTAATTATGGTTTGAATGTCATTTACGGTGTATACTTACTAATCAATCAAAACATTAAAAACAAAGTCTTGACATGGCGCCTGAATGTCCGTCTATTGTATTTTGAAAATACTTCTTTGGAAATAATGACTTACAATAATTAATGCAGTGGCATTTTTTACATTTACACAACCAGTTTTAAAAATATTTCTTACTATATAGTGTGTATAGGTAATATTATAAATGGACATGTTATCCCTTTGTCATCTTGGCTTTAATCGTATTTCTTTAATAACTGTAACGGTGTTTGGGATATATATTCACTAATCAATCAATACACCAATCAAGTTTCCACACCATATTTGTTTTTCTGTCCACTTTGTTTTAACGGAACTACTAAAAGGATTTTCCATCAATCTTAAAATACCTATAAATGCTGAATTTACTTATCACTTTGTTATAAACTATTAATTATTTAACAGTGCACTATTTTAAATTATGACGACGGTTAAAACTATTAGACAATCGCTTTTAGTTTGTTTATAGGTTATTGTGATATTCATATTTTAATTTTTAATTTCTCAGTATCCACGTTAGATGCGGTAAAACTAATATCACTACTGTAATCTATAAATTATAAGAAATAAATCGACATAAATTTCATTTGGTGTCGCTAAAATGTGTGGTGCGTGCGTAAAATACGTGCCATTCTCCATATAAAAAGGAATTGTCTCCTAAGAAGAGTAAGTAATAGTTTCACGCAACTACTCGCCAATCTTACACTACTTAGCTGTGGTGGGAGAAAACAACTCTTCACTGATTATTGTGCCCTAGTATCGAAGTCTAAAATGGAAGTAACTTTAAACAAGTCCCATTCAGAGACGGATATCAGTAATACCGAACCTAATGTAGTAACACCCCCAAACTATGGTTGCTATCGTAACAAAAGACGGAGGGAGGATGATTTTAAGGTGGATATTCAAGATTTTAAGACTGAAATCAAAAAGATGATGACTGAATTATTTTCTACACAAAAAAAAGAACTTCAAAATATATCCGCTACTCAGAAAACTATACAAGAATCGAACCTAAATATCGAGAAATCTATTGCCTTTCTTGTGGCCCAAAACGAAGAATTTAAGAAGAAAATACAGTCATTAGAATCACAAGTAAAAGAGGACAAAAAACACATTACTCTGTTACAAAACACAATTGAAGATCTTCAAAGAGACTCCAGAAAATCTAGCTTAGAGATAAAAAATGTGCCTAGACAAAAAGAGGAAACAAAGGAAACGCTGTTAAATATGGTCGTATGTCTTGCTAACGAAGTAGGCTGCAATCTAGCCAAGTCTGACATAAAAGATATTTATAGAACTCGTCCCAAAAAAGATAAAAGCATGAATACTCCCATTATTGTTGAAAGTACATCCACCCTTATGAAAACGGAATTATTAAAATTGTGTAAGAATTACAACAACAAAAATAGTAAGATGAAGCTTTGCGCCAAACACCTGGGCCTACGCTCTGCTGGGGATACACTAATTTACATAGCTGAACATTTAACGACAAAGGCTTCCCGCTTATATTTCTTAGCCAGAGACCTTTCAAAGTCAAAGGAGTATAAATATTGCTGGACTGCCTATGGTAAAGTCTATGTCAGAAAACACGATGATTCTCCTATTATTACGATCCTAAATGAGGCTCAAGTACAGAGTCTATTGCAAACGTGACTTTTTATAGGTATAGTTATGTCTATTGTAACTGTGTGTATTAGTCGGAAATATATAAAGCTATGCAAAATAACTGTAAGCACTGCATTGTTAGTATTAAGCATCTTTGTAAATAGCCAAAATGAATACAGACTCTCAATTTACACACATAACACATGGTCATATTTACAAAAAAAATATAAATTTTTTACAGTATTTTTAGCTTTAAGTTACCTCTCTTATAGCAAAACTAAACTCTCAATTTACACACGTAATACACTGTCATATATACAAAGACTATGTACATTTGCTGCAGTATTTTTAGCTTTAAATTATCTTTTTTACACAAATAAAACTGAACTCTTAATTCACACACGTAATATACAGACATACATAAAAAAACTATATACATTTATCACAGTATTTTTAGCATCAATGTATAATTCATACGGCAATAAATCTGTAAAAGTGTTCTATATTAAAGGGTTTATTATGTACTTAAAATTATTTAACGTGTTACTAAGTTCGTACTGCAAGCATTTTTGTAATTGTTTAGTTTACAAAAAGTTACAATGTACAATATTTTTGGTAAATCGAATGTATAAGCTACAATATTATAAATGTAAAATCACAAATTTTGTAAACACACTTCATTTATATATAAAAATACATATAACAAACATTGCACCACACATATCTCACAGTATTATGTATATTTGTAACATTCTACCTTTGCCGTCTGTCTTTAACAATAATGTCAATGGATAAAAATATTTTCAATAATTTACAAGAATTGGACAATATAGCCGAGCCGACATAACCCAACGGATTAGTAAGCTGAAGTGGCAATGGGCCGGCCATATAGCTCGAAGAACCGATAACCGATGGGGAAGAAAGGTTCTCGAGTGGCAGCCTCGTACCGGTAAGCGTAGTGTAGGGCGACCCCCCACTAGATGGAGTGACGACCTGGTAAGACATGCAGGAAGTCGATGGATGCAGGTGGCTCAGGACCGTGCTTTGTGGCATTACTTGGGGGAGGCCTATGTTCAGCAGTGGACTTGTGAAGGGCTGTAATGATGATGATGATGATGATGATGGACAATATAGAGATAGCTTCCTCATATCAATGTGATGTAGAAAATTTAAAAAAATATTTAAAGTTTACAACAACCGATTTCACAATTGTAACCCAAAATATAAGAATTATTTATTCCAACTATGACGATTTTCAACTGACTTTAACTTCTCTACAAGTTAATGCCGACATATTAATACTGACAGAACGTAGGATTCAATTTACCAAACCTATTCCACGTCCAGGTAATTATAATGAGTATATTACTCATCATCATGTTGATCAAAATGATGGAGTAGTGGTCTATATTAAAAAAAATATTTCATCTCAAGTCAAGGAAATTCAGTTGACTCATGCATCTTGCATACAAATCCACCTACAAAACTTAGTAATACTAGGCATATATAGGTCACCATCGAATACCAACGCAGAACAATTCATCATTTCTCTTAGTGAGCACCTGGACTCGTTAAAAGAGCATTCAAATATTGTAATAACGGGAGATATTAATATAAATATTACACCTAGGCTTACAGAACAAACATACGAAATAACTAATAGGTCGAAATACTTAAATATGCTTTCTACTTATGGGCTTTTACCGGGACATCATATGCCTACAAGAGAGAACAGCTGCTTGGATCATTTCATACTAAAATTAAATCAACAAACTATTTCTGCTGAGATTGCTGTACTGAACACTTCTATCACAGATCATGCTATGATATTACTCAAATTAAGCAATATCAGACAAAAAGAAATTAATGTTAAAATTAAACACAACACTGACTTTTATAAAGCACTTGCCAGTCTAGCTCAAAAAAACCTGTCTAACCTTCTTTTTAGTGATAATCCGGAATATATAATACATCAATTAATTTACAAAATAAAAGAATCAATTGAAGAAAATACAAAAATTGTAAATATTTCTAGTAATAAGCGAAAAATTAAACCATGGATAACAACAGGTATTTTAAAATGTATACGAAATAGGAATAGTATGCAAAAGAAGCTAAGATTGAATCCTTATAATGAAGTATTAAAAATTACATACAAAAGGTATCGCAACTATGTTACTAAATTAATTAAGAAACATAAACGGGAATATGAAAGGAAGCTTTTAGAAATATCATCCAAATCAAGTAAAACTCTCTGGAAGCACATAAAGAATATAACCCATACAAAACAATCAAGTGTCAATAGTTTAGACCTGTTAAGTTCGAAATCCTCACCAGTTGATTTGATTGATAAAGTAAATGAGTACTTTGCTAGTGTGGGTAAAAATCTTGCCGAGAAAATAAGTACTAACGATCCTTATAATTGTTTACCTTTTTGCCATACTGATGAAGCACATAAAATTGTATTTGTAAAGGCACATTCTTCCTTTGTCTTGATTGAAACCTATCCGGAAGAGATCAACAGTATTATTGCAGGTCTCAAATCAGATTCCACCCCTGGCTGGGACAATATTTCAACCGGATTTCTCAAGATGGCTAAACAACTACTTGTCCCCATCCTCTGCCATTTTGTTAATATATGCTTTGAAAAGGGTGTCTTTCCGAAGCTGCTGAAGCAATCAATTGTAATACCGATTTACAAAAGTGGAGATAAGAAAGAAGTTGGTAACTATCGGCCAATCTCCTTGCTGCCTGTGTTCTCAAAGATTTTGGAAAAGTTAGTTAACAATAGACTTATACAGTATCTCTCTAAATTTAAAATATTAGCAGACTCTCAATTCGGCTTTAGAAAGGGATGCTCTACGGAAGATCCAGTTGCCGCGTTGAGTTCTCAAATTGTAAATACCTTGGATAGCGGTAGAAAATGTCTTGCTGTCTTCCTGGATCTAAAAAAGGCCTTTGATACTGTATCAATCCCCATTCTTGTTAATAAATTAGAACAGATTGGTATCAGAGGTATACCTCTAAAACTTTTAAAGGATTACCTCTCTGATAGGACACAGATTGTAAGAATAGGTCAATACAGTAGTAGCTATACAAATGTTAATTATGGTGTACCGCAGGGAAGCGTACTCGGCCCTACGTTATTCCTAGTGTATATTAATAATCTGTGTAGTATGAGTGTGAATAGAGGAAGAGTTTTCTCATACGCAGATGACACTGCGATATTATTTTGGGGAGACACTTGGGAAGAAGTGCAGTTGATAGCGGAAAAACAATTAGCAAAGGTTGCTCGTTGGCTTGATAATAACTTACTTACTTTGAATGTTAATAAAACTCAATTCATATGTTTTTCTATAACTAGCCGATCACAGCCAAAAGATGATTTTAGACTTAAAATACATAAATGTTACAATCCATCCAGCGGTAACTGTACGTGTGCATCTATTGAAAAAGTTTCATACATAAGTATCTGGGCGTTATGGTGGATCAACGACTTTCCTGGTACAAACATGTCGAATTAGTGTCTGCTAGAATTCGAAAACTCACTTGGATATTTAAAACTTTAAGATATGTTGCTTGTCCTGACCTTTTAAATCAAATTTATGTAGCGCTTGCTCAATCTATAATAATATATTGTATACCTATTTGGGGGGGTACTTATAAAAGTAAATTTATTGAAGTTGAGAGAGCTCAAAGATGTTTATTGAAAGTTATACATTTTAAGCCATATAGGTTCCCCACTAGCATTTTGTATTCATCTTGTGGGGTGATTTCGGTGAGGCAGTTATACATATTACTCACTTTGTTAAAAAAACATAAGTTTTTGTCTTTTAATCCTACTTACAGTAGTAAAAGAAGAAATTATAGTGTAGTTCCTATATGCAGTACGAAAACCAACTTTGCGAAAAATCAATATGAAAAACGATCAGAACACTTATATAATCAAATTAATAAAATATTGCAAATATATCCTTTAAAGACATACGATTGTAAGAAAAAAATAATGCAGTGGCTTAAGACATTTAATTACGATCAAACTGAAGCCTTATTAGAATCTATCCTATAAATGCATTCACTCACTGTCTTTTTCTCATACGTACCCACGTACATACCCACACAAACACACACACACACACACACACACACACACACACACACACACACACACACACACACACACACACACACACACACACACACTGTTTCTCTTATGTTAATTGTACTTAGTTAAGGGAGGGCGAGGGCCTTCTACCACAAGTATCTTTATACTTAAAAGAAGTCCTCAAACTCGTACTAATTTTAAGAAAATGTTGGAAACAATAAACTTTCATTTCATTTCATTTCATTTCATTAGCTGAAATTACGTAAAAATATCATGTTAAAAAAATAAAAGAGAAGAATTATTTTTCGTACTGGTATCGAATTCCCAGCGCGACGATAGTTTTTACTTCAAAACAGAGAAGAGCACGATTGATCTAGAGGGCGGGTGAGTTTTAATTTATTTGGTTGGAGCCCTCGTACAATTATGATAGAACATCACGTAGATATAAGTACGTTTATTTATTAATAATAAATCTCGTCGCATCGAGAAATTGTAGATCTTTAAAGAAAAAAGACAAAACATTTTAGAACAAATTAAAGATCTTACACCTACGAATTAATTAAGATGAATGTAATGAAATAAACTTACTATAATACCAGGCAACTACATATCAGAGCATATAATGAACTGTTAGAAAAGGTGAGGGTGTACACAAATTATTGAAAAATACATATAACATACATATTATCATTATATATTCAAAGTATAATAAATAAATGCATTTCAATTACAAATATAGAAAAATACTATGTGTATTTCTATATTTTGTAACTGAAATCTAAGAGTATGAAAGAGTACACAAGCAAGTGAAATAGAAGCTTTAACGCAAAAAAGTAGCAATTTTTATAAACGACGAGAGTTCAGGGAGAGATAAAGGAATGATATGTTACTATTTTAGAAGGAAATAAATGTGCTTTCACTAGTTCTTTTTAATATTTCAATTGATTGCGCACATCTAATGTACAGCGATAAGGAGTTCCAGAGCTAAACAGTTTCAATAGATAAGTATTTAGAGTAAAAGGAACTCTTATGTGACGGAATTTTTAAAGTAAGCTTCTTAAAGAGCGAAAAGAGCGACTGTAAGTGTTACCGAGGAATTCAAACCGCTTTTTAAGGTAAGGAGAAAAAGTGGAATTGAACTACAACACGTTAAAAAGGCGGAAGAATGTGATTATTCCTGCGCATACGGAAGAGAAAACCACTTTTTTATGAAATATGTTTGTTCATTTTTATGAACCGTATACAAAGGTTTTGAATGCGATCAAGTTTATTAAGCAACTTCCTATTTACACTGAGATAATACGTGACAGCTAATCGAGAACCGATAAAAGGAGAGGTTGGTTGCCGTGGGTAGATAATTA
This sequence comes from Parnassius smintheus behrii, assembly GCA_036936625.1. Classification (NCBI taxonomy): domain Eukaryota; kingdom Metazoa; phylum Arthropoda; class Insecta; order Lepidoptera; family Papilionidae; genus Parnassius; species Parnassius smintheus. Next base: position 13,227,856 of record JAUPFT010000026.1, on the reverse strand, counting down.
CTTAATCTACGGAGAGATCTGACTGACGCAAATACCCTCTTACTCATCTCGGTTACCTGTGGAACCCAGGATAAAAATTTATCATAGTTATAGTAATACGACTATATTTTTTTTATAAAAGAGGGGGCAAACGAGCATGCAACTCACCTGATGTTAAGTGACTACCACCGCCCATGATCAACCGCAACACCAGGGGGATTGCAGGTGCGTTGCCGGCCCTTTAGAAAGGAGTAAGGTCTTTTCTTGAAGGTCCCCAGGTCATATCGGTCCGGAAAAATCGCCAGTGGTAAACTATTCCACAGAGAGTTCGTACGCGGAAGTAAACTCCTTTTGAAACGTACAGTGGTGGACCGCCAAGCATCCAGATGGTGAGAATGGTATTGGGACGTTTGCTCAGAGTGCTCAGAGCACTCCCCATGGTATATGCGAAAGAAATTTTTTTTTTTTTGTAGAATAGGGTGACAAACGAGCACACAGTCCACCTGATGGTAAGTGGTTGCTGCGACCCATAGACATCTACATCTATCTTCCATTGCAAATCAAAATGCAGATGCGTTGTCACCCATGAGGACTGAGATGGAATGCCTCATTTCCAGTAAAAAAGGTCTCCGGTTCTCTACACTCACCATACGAAATACAGCAGCATTAAGCTACTATTTCACGCTGGTATTCTGTGAGAGCGTGGTCCTTCCCCGGTCGAGCCGACCCATTAGTGCTACAACTATACTACTAATATAACTGCAGCATGGCTCTACCACGTAAAAAACTCACTCTCTACCACGTAAAATGCAAAGAGATGCAACATCTCTTCGCAGCGCCAGTGAATCGAGCCGATCGGAAAGCCCTCAGTCATCGACGATTCGAGCCGCGCTGCGCTAGATACGGTCAAGTGGAAGGAGGCTCCCCAGTACCAGACTGGGGAGCCCCCGCCCATAGATGGGAACAGTATTCCATGTGAGGCCGAACCTGCGCCTTGTAAAGTTGCAGGCGGTGCGCCGGCATGAAATACTGTCCCGCTCTGCAGAGCACACAAAGCTTTTTAGAGGCCAATTTGGCCTTCTCTTCCAAGTGACCACGAAACTGCACGTCACTCGATATGTCGACGCCGAGGATTCCGATACTGGCTGAGTTGCGCTGGATGCGGTCAAGTGGAAGGAGCTGGTACTGGGGAGCCCCAGCCCAGAGATGGGAACAGTGTTCCATGTGGAGCCGAACCTGCGCCTTGTAAAGTTGCAGGCGGTGTGCCGGCATGAAATACTGTCCCGCTCTGCTGAGCACGCCAAGCTTTTAAGAGGCCAATATGGCCTTCTCTTCCAAGTGACCACGAAACTGCACGTCATTCGATATGTCGACGCCGAGGATTCCGATACTGACTGAGGTAACAAGGGAAGTGCATTGAAACTGAGGAGATACGGCAAAGGGGTTCTTTTTAGCGGTTAACGCGCAAACTTGTGTCTTCTGGGGGTTAAACTGGACTAGATTTAGTCGCCCCCAATCCGGAACTCTGTTCAGCAGACACTCAACTTCTGACACAAGTTTGTCCCGGTACTCGGAGATGTTTTTCCGAGAAATATTGGAACGGTCGTTGTACGCGCTTTGTGTCAAACCCGATCGAAGGCCTTCGCAATGTCCAAACTAACGGCCAATGCCTCCCCCTTGGACTCTACTGCCTCCGCCCATCTGTGAGTTAGGTTGACCAGAAGATCACTAGCTGACCGACTACGGCGAAAACCGTATTGGCGGTCACTAATCAGCTGGTGATCCTGAAGGTAATGAGCTGGCAGTTTACAATAGACTCCATTGTTTTGGAGAAGAAGGAGGTGATGGCGATAGGCCGGTAGTTGGATAGGTCTGATCGGTCGCCTTTATTAGGGATCGGGTGGATAAAACCCGATTTCTTTCTTTTTCTTCCATGATTTCGGGCTACGCCTAGGGAGTATGAGTGAAAAGACGCGTTAAAACCGGTGTCAACTCTGGAGCACACGTCCTCTGCACAATTGGAGGGATTCCGTCAGGCCCACTCGACTTGTGGATGTCCAGGGACAGGAGTGCTTTGCGAACCAAGCGCTGTGTGAACTGAACTTCTGGCATGGAGCACTCACACCACGGGATGGTCGGCGGCGCACTCCCTCCGTCATCGAGAGTCGAGTTGGATGCAAAGAAAGAGCCTAGCAGATTGGATTTCTCCTTTGCGGTATGGGCCAGTGAGTCGTCCTCCCTGTGAAGAGATGGAAGAGATTGCTGACAGAAATTCACCTGGACGGCCTTGGCGAGAAATCAGAATGCACGGGTTCCAGATGGAAGGCGAACTAGTTTCTCGCCAATTCTGCCTATGTGCTCCGACTTACCCTTGGCAATGACTATTTTGAAGGACCTAGAGGCGGAATTATACTTCTTTTTTAGAGCGCTGGTGTTTACATCAAGGGATGTTGATGCGTCAGCCCAGGCTTGGTAGCACTCCTACTTATAGTATGATGCTATTTTACAGGAGCGACCAAACCATGGCTGAGATTTGCCTCCAATGGGCACCACAGACGAGGAAATAAATAGTTCCATACCCTGAAGTACTACATCAGCGACCGCGGATTCGGTCGCTGATGACAACGTTGGGATCGTCCGGCGAAAAGCAAACCCGCCCTCAAGGGTAGGATGCATAGAAAGAACGCATCCCATCCCAATCGGCTGACCTATAGTGCCAAACTCGGTGGCAGCCTGCAGAATGCAATTGCGATTTCAGCGTGAGTCCGAGGAGCCTAAAGGGGCGTTGACGGTAATCTGATATCCGTCCAGATGAAAGTTCAGCAAAAGGTCCAACAGGGAAGGTGCATGATCCTCCACATCTGGAATCCGCGTAGGAGAAGTTGTGTCAGACCATATTCCAAGGCAAAATCATGAACAGATCTCCCCGCATGATCGGTTAACCGTGAACCAAGCCATTCGGCGTGATGGGCGTTAAAGTCGCCGAGGACCACGATCTCTGCGGAGGCGATGTGCTGTAGCAACGAATCCGTAGCCATTTGGACGTGGTCGAAGAGTCGGTTTGTTTCGGTATTACCGCTATGGGACCTGTAGAGGCACACGTGGACGCGCGGATGGTCGTCGCTGTCTACGCGTAGCCAAAGGACGGACAGGTCCGAACCTTCAAGACTGCCGAGGCGTTGAGAACAGATGTCCTCTCAGACGTAAGTGCAAACTCCAGCCCGAGGCACGAGACATCAGCCGGAGAGGACACCTATTATATATACCTACATATTATATAGCATTATTCCTTAAGGCATGACGCTATGAATGTAACTAAAATATACTAGTCTAGCTGTCTCAACATTGGTGAAGCTTCTAATCTTTCTTAGAGCATATGCTGCAGAACTAAGTCTGTCTGCTAATTTAGATATATGGGAGCCCCATTGAAGTTTCGCGTCAATAGTAATACCAAGAAAAACAATGGTATCCACAAGATTCAACGCTTCCCTATTTAAGAGCACAGTACATGGTTGACCGAGCTTTGCTCGGTATTTTTCGCTCGATTTTTTTAATTCGTGTGTTTTGGAAATTATATTTAGATACAAATTACATACTGATGAAATATAAATAATATTTTTTGATCTTAGCGACATAACAGTAAAAACGGTACTGGTTATTTGAATAAAAAATCATGAGTGCAATTATTTTAATTTAAATTTTCGTGTTTTTAAAAAATAATAAAAAAGCGCTCGAAAAAATAGATTTTCTGAAAAAAGAAAGGAACTTGAAAAAAAAATTAATAAAATCGGTCGGTCGGTCTGGGCTCGAACCGGGGTTTTACGATTCTGTGACCGCCCATTACACCAATTAAGCTATTTACAATCTGTCAAAATTTACCTTCTTATTCTAACGATATTGTAGCAGTTTTTCATTGCCTAAAAACACGGACTAAAAGACATTTTCTAAAAATAAATCCTAGCTAGATCGATTTATTATCCCCGAAACTCCCTCGACACTAAATTTTATGAAAATCGTTGGAGCCGTTTCCGAGATCTCGATTATATATATACAAGAATTGCTCGTTTAATAGTATGGGATTTGTATTTGAATGTTTAACATTAGGTATTTTAAATTAACACATTTTGCCTTACTGCCGTTTAAGAGCAAATTATTTGGAGTATTTATTAAAACGAAAATGATGTTTGGAGTAACCACCACCGCGCTGGGAATTCAATGATAACAGTTCAAAAATAATATGGTAAGTGTAATATACAAAATTAACAATTACATTGTCGATGTATACAAACCAGTTATTTTATTACTTTTTTGGTTAAAAAAACTGCATAATTATCAAATAAAATATAGCATAGATCACTTTTGGCATTGCTATCTATCTCTTTGTACAATATCATCACAATCGGTTCTGCCATTTCGAGGAGCCCGGACGGAAAGACAGAAATAATTAAAACAAATGGTCATAACTTAATAACACGCAAATAGCTCCTGAGTATGGAGTATAGAGTTATCTCTACACTCCATATTCCTGAGCTTACAAGAAATTAGTTATTTCGATATAACAGATATACACTTCAATATAATTTATAATTAGATATTAAAAAGATGGGAAGATGGGTAAATATTTATCAACAAAGCTGGACGATAATATATGTTTTCTTAAAGAAATATAATTTTTACTTAGAAGAAAATCTTCTATTCTTCATGCATAAAAATAAAGAATATTTGTTTTCTTTCAAATTCATCACATATTAAAACATAAAGAATATTTCAGTACGTATATTGAAAGTAATTTTAAAATTTCTATTTATACGCCATCTGACTGCCAATAAGGGGATATATTCAATATTCTTTCTATGACGTTATTACTTGATTTGAAGTGAAATGACCTGCCCTTGCAGGAAACTGATGAATAAATTTTACTCAGAAATATACACTAAATAATAAAAAAATGCCAACAAACCAAATAAATAAAAAACCCTTGTGGATAAAAATCATATCATTCTTCAAATATGAGGGCAAACAAGCGTACGGCCCACCTGTGAATACCGCCGCTACTACTCCGAACAACTGCAACTACAGAGGAATTGCAGACGCGTTTCCGGCCTTTTAAAAACAGTAGGCACTTTTCTTGATGGTCCTTGAGTCGTATCGGTCTGGAAAAATCGCTGATGTAGGCGATTCCACAAAGAAGTTGGGCTAGGAAAAAAACTTCTTGTAAATCGCACAGTAATGAACAGACAGACAGAATACAATAAATTTCAAGGGTTATTCGATATTCGACTCATATTTTTTGTTTATTTATGTTCTCTGATTAAATTATTTTTATTAAATGGGTTTATTTATATTTTAGAGGTGCTCATCTTTCGATACATTATATCTTAACTATTACTTAAGGGGATATAGTAAGTCAGCTCAAATTCTAATTTCGCCCCCACTTCCCCGCGCGTCGTATTCTATGTACCGACATGTTTGTAATCACTACTACTGTAAGTAGATAGGTCGTTAGACTTATTTCATTAGGTGTATTTATGCCTGTTTCTTAACGCTAACCCAGTCGCTTCTTATTTTTATCACGGTTATTTCCCATTTTAATTTTACGTCGTCTTGTTGCGTAATGCGTATTCTGATAGTAAGCGACACAGCTTCTCCCTTCAAGCCGGAAGCATATCGCCTAAGCGATACTAACGCGGAACGGGGCGACAGGAATCAAGTTTCAAGACGCCGATAGTTTAGGTAATTTCTTTTTACAGTGAAAATAATGGTATTTAAAAAAATAACATAAGCACTTCTTTATAGTTAGTTCAGTTAGTATGCAAAGTTTCATGATCTTATTTAAAGTATTTTATGAATAACAGCGGTTTATTGTTCAGTTTGGAGGTAACATTGGTTTTTTTTTCTATCAAGAAAATTTTACGGAATCGTGTTTTCGTCTAACATAGTCCTTAAAATTAATGTTTAACTTTACCATATATTTATTTCAAAATTAATACTGCAATACTTTCGGCATAACGGAGGATCTTGCTAAGCCATTTGAGGTTATATTTCCCCTTAAGAAGTTCATTTTCATTTTCATTTATAATTATATATTTATAGAACCCAACCAGATGAGAAAACTATATAGATAACCCACAATAATAATAATAATATTCCGCAACTATCACACAACGCCATCTAGTCCCAAGCTAAGCAGAGCTTGTGTTGTGGGTACTAGACAACTGATAAACATACTTATATATTTCTAAATACATAAATATTATAGATAAATTACATCCAGACACAGAACAAATGATCGTGCTTGAACAAATGAAGTAGTAGTTGACACGGAAATATTTTTTGCGTTTTTATTATTTTAATTACTTCGGCATAGTTTACTTTAGTTTGGTATTTAACCAAGATGACACAATTATTATATTTTAAAAATTAAGTTATTTTATTTATTTTATTACCAGGGCTCCAAAGTCTTTGACAGAGATGTCTGCCAGAAAGAGCCAACCATCGAAGCTGAAGACCGAGTGTGGCAGCATCGTTTCCGGGGCACCTGAGATTTTGAACAAGATTGAGAGGTTCTATATGCAGCTGTACACTTCATCGTTGGAACCACACGCAAGTGCGATTAACAATCCATGAGTAAGTCTTATCCGACACTATTCCGATGATATCCCGGATGTCAGTCCGAGCGAAATTAGAATAGCCGTCCAGTACAATAAAACGGAATATATCTCCGGGCGAGGAAAGAATTACCCATTCTGGAAGAGGGTGAAAAACCGGTACTTGAAGTCCTTCAGAAGCTCCTTAATTCCGTCGTCCATGGTCGCACTGCTTCGGAGGCGTGGAGCAGAAGTGTGGTGGTCTTGTTCTTCAAGAAAGGTGACATCGCTTTCTTAAAGTACTACAGACCGATTTTTCTTCTGAGCCGCGTCTACGTGATGTTCGAGAGTCATAAGAATCTTCTCGCACGCAGACTAGACGACTTCTAGCCTCCCGAACAAGCCGGTTTTCGAAAAGGCCGTAGTACCATAGACTACAAATATACCCTTCGGTAAATTGTACAGAAGACTTAAGAGTGTAATATGTATGTGTATGGCGGTGCTACAGTCCTTTCAGCGGTGCCAAGTTGACTGTCAGTATATCGAAGTGTTGAAGTGTTTGTACAGTGGGACTACGATGGCTATCTGAGTACAGAATTAAAGTACGAAACCTATCCAATTGCAGAGAGGTGTAAAACAGGATGATATTATATCCCCGAAATTCTTCACCGCTGTATTGGAAGATGTTTTCAATATACGATACGGAGGATACGGTATTAACGTCAATGGCGAGAAGAACACTCACGTTCTATTTGCCGATGATATAGTCCATATGGCAAAATCGTTGGAAGACATAAGCACTACCCTCAATGATTTCAATAGTGTCTTCTATCAGATATGTCTTAAGATGAACATGGACAAAATAAAGATCATGTTTAATGTCTATGCGACCTAAACTGGTAGTTGTTGGGAGCACTAAGCTTGAAATTGTTGACGAGTACGTTTACCTGGGACAAATAGTTCGACTAGGTAAGCCCAACTTCGACTGAAAGGTCAATCGACGGATTCAACTCGGCTGGGCAGTGTTCGGGAAATCACGACACATCTTGTCGTCAGGTATACTAGATTGTACAACCAGTGCGTGTTGCCACGTGAGTGGTCCTTCACTGCTGGCCGTATGAGGACACGCAAGGTCACTCAGCAAGCTATGGAGAGAGCTATGCTCGGGGTTTCTCTGCGTGGTAAACTTAGAAATAAGGATATCCGCAGTAGAACCAGAGTAACTGACATACCATAATGGATTAGTAAGCTGAAGTGGAAATGGGCCGGCCATATAGCTCAAAGAACCGACAACAGTCGACGGCAGTCTCGTACCGGTAGGAGTAGTGTAGGGCGACCCCCCACTAAATGGAATTACGACCTGTCAAGTTACTCTTGCTTCCAATAACAATTTTGATCCAATCTCAATTTCAATCTAATGTCAATCCAATTTTGACAAATTACCGTACTCTCAAAACAATTTTGAAACATTGGATGAAAATCGGAATTGCGCTCGTATTGGCCAAAAATTTTGTTGTAACACATGAAGTTAGCTGCGTTACTCTTAGCAACAAGCATGTTTTATTTATCTTTAAACCGGTAGTCATAATAAACCCTTTGTAACTTACTTAAACGAGCGTTTGAGTAGTAAAAATACTTAATAAATGGTATAATTCGTCAAACATAACATCTTTTCACACAGTTCTTATAAAAAACGATATATTTGAGAGTATTAATTAATTATAGTACTGTATAGGAGCGTGCCTGTGCCTCATTTTTTGTTGTCATAAAAAAACTGTTATCACGACGATCACGAAACAAAGCAAACAAAAATCAAATGTTTTGTCGGGAACTTGGTCGACGATGGACTGTATAGTCTGTATACAAGGTTGTATGGCTTAGTTCTTTTGCTTTTGAAGAAGAACTTTTTTTTAAGTTTATAGGTGAAGTGATTTTTAAGTATGGGTACTGTGAATTACTATTAGATCTTTCAATTTTGGTATAACTATAAGCAGTTTGAAATAGAAATTATCGCAATATATCATCATATAGCATCATACGAAACAGACAAAATGGGCACTGTTAGCTAATTAGGATGAACGAAATAAATAATAATGGTCAAGGATAGGAAGTAAGTATAACAATGTTTTTGAGGAATTTTATAAGTATTTTGGGCACAGAAAAAAAGCAATTTCATGTCTGTTGAAATTAAAACTAGAGATTGTCTCACTACTTAGTTATTATAAATAACAATGTTGATTCGCTAACTTCTCAATATTGTTGTGTGGCTTCTAATAATAATAACTATTTTTTACCTACTTAAAGACAGAAATTTTAATATTATATTATTTTTCTAGGAATATCTAATAGATAGGATAGGGCCACAGCACCAAATGGGCCAACAGCTGGTTGATTTCAAGGAGAAAAGAGATTCTTTATGATGAACTTTATCTTCCAGAAACGGCCACATAGAGAGTGGACTTGGTCGAGCCCCTACCTACAGTTTGATAAAAATAAGGAACTTGCAATATGTATGACCTACACTCAAGTGTTAAAAAGGTAATCTATCATTTTTAATTGCAACAGTTTACATAAATTTACGTCATATGTGTTATCTCTTAGTGTAGAGAATATAGATGTTTCAATAAATCTTAAACATCCTTTTAAATGGCTTGTGATGGATTAAAACTTCCAATTCAAATATTCCATCTTAATTTTGTCATTAATTTATAATACATTACTCCAGTGGCGGATTCACACATTTGCCACCAGTAGGCTATTAAAATTTTGCTGCCCCTTCACACACTTCGACCATTTCTCGTGCAATATTTGGGTTGTAAAAATAATCTAGGAACTTATATGTAATACATAATTTAGCTTTTATTAGCTTTTATTAGGTCTAAATTGCAAAAGTTTAGTCTTCTTGAAATTAATCTCGAGGTTGTAATCTTGGAGCCAGCAATTTATTACATTTAAATTAGAGGTTAGAAGATGGTGTAAATCTGTGCTATTGGAACATGGAAGAATTAATGAAATATCATCAGCAAAAAGAACACAGGGGATATTACATATATTCGGAAGGTCATTCACATATTATATTAAAAACAGCAAACAGCCCAGCACGCTACCCTGGCGTATTGAGTGTTTTAAGAAATTACAGTTTCAACAATTCTGGTTTGTGGGTCTCCGTAGCCCATATCTACATACTGGACGCGTTGATTAAGGTAAGATACAAACCATTCGTAGGCCAGACCTCTCACACCCACATTATAAAGTTTATTTAATAGGATCGAGTGAGAAACCCTATCGTATGCCTTGCTCATATCTAAGAATATACCAATAGCGTGTTGTTTCTTGTCAATTATCTTTAATACTTCCCTTATGTATTTATATACTGCGAGTGCTGTAGAGCGACCCTTTCGAAAGCCATATTGTCCGTCATTTAATATATTATATTTTTCACAATAGGTATAGAGTCTGTCATACATGACTGTCTCAAATATTTTGGAAAATGTTGAGAGAAGTGTTATTGGACGATAATTATTGCAATTTTTGGGGTCGTCTTTTTGTGTAGCGGTTTGACTATTGCTATTTTTATTAAGTCTGGGACAATTCCCTGCGATAGTGATTGGTTAATAAGAAGGGAAAGTGGTGAGGCAAGATCATCGGCACATGTCTTTATTAAGGTTGGTGGTATTTCATCAAATCCATAGCTTCTTTTATTTTTTAGGTTTTTTATGATATTAAATACTTCTATTGGGTTATTTGGCTCGATAAATATAGAGTTATTGATAGTAGTGGCGGCAGACTGAGCTTGTGTCCGAGATTTTTTTTTATATTTATACTTATAAAACAACGAAAAAGGTAACAATGAAGAAGCGACAAGCTTCTCTGCAACATCAAGCAGCCGTAGTTGTCACTAAATATACAGAGTGGGCAGAACAAAGAACGAAAATGTGTTTTGAGTTTCGAGATAATGGCAGAAAATATTTCTTTAGCTTTCCTTTTAAAATTTAAATTTCTTTAATTTGTGTAAGATATTTAAAATAATTCCTGAAATTGCCGCCCCAAAAATCTGCCGCCCTAGGCTCCAGCCTACTAAGCCTCCAGGTAAATCCGCCACTGCATTACTCTACAGCGTTAACCATCTGAGCCGTGGTAGCTCAGATGGTTAACGCTCGCTGTAAATATAACAGAATGCAAGTAACTCGGGTTCAATCCCCGCCGGCACCAACGAAAATGTTAATTGCAATTTTAAGCGATGATTTACCATGTGCTCGACGGTGAAAGAAAACATCGTGAGGAAACCTGCATGTCTGAGGTTATTCCTAAAAGAAAATATTTCGAAGACATGTGAAGTTTGCCAACACGCATTGGGGCAGCGCGGCGGACACTTCCTTGCCCTAAAACCCTCTCAGGAATGAGCGGAGGCCTGTGCCCGGCAGTAGGACGTATATAGGCTGTAACTTTACTTTGACATTACACTACAGAGATGGGATGTTATGAAATTTTTATTTTCATTTCAGAATCACAACTTGAATGATCCAACAAGAAATGATCAATATATGGAGTAAAGTAATAACCAAATGCAATGTCCGAAATAGCCAGGACATTGGAGGGTCATCAGAAGTTTTAATATTATTGACTTAAATTTTCCGAGCAGAATACAAAAACAATAGCATTTCTGTAATTTAAAATAAAAGACTTTCATTTAATTTTATAAATGTTTTAATGTTATTTTAAATTAATTTGTTTTCTTTTAATTGCTTTTGTAAAAGAAACTGATTTTTGGTTCACTGTAAATATAATTTTAAGATTTTAATTTCATAGTCTTATCATTTGATATATAATTAATATGTATCTGATTACATATGTTAAGCTATATTATCAAATTTCAAATATGAAAAATGGATTTATTGTAGATTTAGTATGTAGGTATGTAGAATATATAATAATGGTGATAGGTTGATAAAAATATGTTTGTATTATATTAAATAAATGGTTAACTTTGTATTAGAATTTTATTAACAAATCCTTATTTAAAACAATGAGTAAATGCAGGAAATAAATCTAAGTAAACTCTATTGTGAAAAATCAGAATGTGTCAAAAAAGGCAAATATTACGGCAATTCAGTGCTGTGTTAATCCCTATTTTAACACATGGTAGTGGAACTTGAGTGTGGCAGAAGAAGCACGAATGTAGAATAAACGCAGTAGAAATGCAGTCATTAAAGAGTATGTTAGAGCTTAGAGCTGAATCTGAGTGTCAGGGTGACAAATTGTGTGCTAAGAGTGTGGTTTGCAAGATGATGTGACCAGGATTAAGAAAGGAATGCTTCGGTGGTATAGTCATGTACAAAAAATGTACGATAATATAAGGAACAAGTGACAAAGCAAATTTATGTTGCAGAAGTGAACGGCAGAGTTGGAAAGGGATGATTCTAGGCGAAAGAATATAGACGAAATTGGCGATATATTGAAATTGGCCCAAATTAAGGGTACCCTTAATGTACCCGTATAATAATGTGGAGGAGGCTAAAGAGGTCTGTCAGGATCGTGCCAAATGGAAGTCTGTAGTCTTTGCCAACCCCTCTGGTGTTTATGTTATGTTAAGTTATATGTTACTAATATTACGTTAGCTATATAATTTTATTTTTAGTTCTTATAAAATTATACATTTATTATATTCATATTTCCTTTACGTCTGAAACCCGCCAATAAACCTCTCAGGCATGATAAGAAACCTCTGCCCAGCAGTGGAATTCTTTAGATAATACTTGAGATATCTAAGCAATCCTCTTTAAACCTTTGCGCCGCCTAATTATTTAAAACATTTCTCTCTTTGTCTTCATTTCATTCATAAAATATATTCTCTACGGAGGGTCATATTTAGGTTTCTATTCATGCACTATTTTCTCACTAAAGTCCTTAATAATACAATGATTAGTTCCATAATCAACATCAACCCTAGAAAAAAACTTTAGTCCTTAAGAGGATTGTGAAGCTGTAAATTTTCATACAAAAAGCGATATCGTTCCCCCACCCGTAAACATTGTCTAATTTTCATAATTTTTGGAAATGTTGTAGATATAACAAAAAACTAGGTCCGCACGTTTTAATTTTAAAGAAATATTATGAAAGATACAAGTTATTAGCATCTAAATATCTATATTTTTGACTTAAAAACTTTCTCGAGCGTTTTTATTTTTCTTAATTAAACTAAACTGATTCACTAAAAAAGAAAACGAACGGACCTAGAATAAGGTGTACTGAATCTAATGAGACCAAAAATATCTCATTTATTAAAAGTTTAAGGGGGTAAAAATGTTATCGCCCGAAACAATATTTCGATAAAGAAATGTAGGCAATTGCTTCCAAGGCTTGCAACTCTCTCTATCGCACGATACGGGTCGGAGGCAGGGGCATACGAATACTGCTGTAGTTGTGGTTTGTTGTTATTAGATGTTGAAGACATTATCGATATACATATATGTATAGATTTCACGGCTACGTGGCGCAGTAGCTTAGTAATGAGTTATAGCGTTGAGGGCCGCGGGTCCGAATCCCGCACGGTACAAGTGTATGGCCTACAAGTAATTGTTGCGGGTCTGGATGTTTGTCCTTGTGTAATTTATGTATTTAAACTGCCTCCATGATCCAGGAGAAAATTCTAGTGTGGGGTGTTAGTCACGTAAAAATTTTTAAAAAAGATATTGAAATTGAAAAAGACATTGACAGACCTGTTGGTCTAGTGGTTAGTGACTCTGACTGCTATGCCGGAGGTCGTGGGTTCGATTCCCACCCAGGACAAATGTTTGTGTGATGAGCACGATCATTTGTTCTGTGTCTTGGTGTAATTTATCTATAATATTTATGTATTTAGAAATATATAAGCATGTTTATCAGTTGTCTAGTACCCATAACACAAGCTCTGCTTAGCTTGGGACTAGATGGCTTTGTGTGATAGTTGTGGAATATTATTATTATTATTATTATTTTTTTTTTTGGGGTATCTATATAGTTTTCTCATCTGGTTGGGATGTATAAATATATAATTATAAATGAAAATGAAAATGAAAAGATAAATATACATAAATATCAATAAAATAAAATAAATACAAAAATACATAAATAAATAAAAGCCCAACCAGATGGAAGCCCTCGGCAGGGGAGACCAAACGGCCAAGGGTTAGGGGGAAAGGGAAAGAAACCGGCGGACGATGCGGGCAGTATCAAGGAGCACCGCCTTCTGCATTTGAGCCCGGAGCGGTCCGTGACGGAGTCCCAGTCGCCTCAGATGACCAGAGAGGCTAACTGGGATTAGCCCGTTTGCAGAGACGACTACAGGAATAATTTCGGTCGGCAGACCACCCCACATGTCGGTCACCTCGTGAGCCAGGTCCAGATATTTTGATCGCTTATCTGTTTCGGCTTTCACGAGGTTCTCGTCATACGGGATGGTAATATCGACCAAAAATATCCTTGACTGTGCCCGGTCCATCAGCACAATATCAGGCTTATTCGCAAGAATAGTCCTGTCTGTGATGATGGCCCGGTCCCAGTAGAGTCTGGCGCGGTCATTTTCAAGCACGGCTTCCGGCAAGTACTTGTAATACGGCAATTTCCGGTCCACGAGACCGTATTTCAGAGCGAGCTCCTGGTGTAGAATTCTGGCTACTAGGTTGTGCCTGTGCAAGTACTCAGAGTTAGAAAGCGTCGAACAACCGGAGATGACATGCCTAAGTGACTCACCGGGATGGCGACAAGCTCGACAGACGTCGACGGTGCCATCCTTTAGGATGTATCTCCGATAGTTGTTGGTCTTAATAACCTGATCCTGTATTGCACAGACAAAACCCTCGGTTTCCCCGAAGAGGTCACCGAAACGTAGCCAGTTGAGGGAGGCGACTGTATCTACGAAGGGCTCATGAAGAGCCCTGTAGTACCTCCCGTGGAGCTCTTTCTCCTTCCATACGGTCTCCCGATCCGAAATGCTAAGCACTGCTGGGTCCTGCCATTGCTCGTGGGCTAAGGATAGAGGGGTAAGCCCTTTATCACTAGAAATGACGTCATTATAGAATGGATCATCCGATCTCGTCAGGAAGTAATTACGGAGGCTGCACACTTCGCGATTATGCATGGTGAGCGCGCTCAAGAAGCCACGCCCACCATGCTTTCGCGGCAAGTACAGCCTCATTACCGACGATCTCGGATGATGCATCCTGTGGGACGTCATGGTAGTGCGGACTTTTCTATCCAGGGCGTTAAGTTCAGTCTGAGTCCACCTGAGTATGCCAAAGGTATACATGAGGACAGGCATGACCCAGCCGTTATATGCGTGTGTCTTATTCACACCGGACAAAAGGCTGTTAAGCACTTTGGTCAAGCGTGCATAAAACACGTCGCAAACTGACTGTTTCATACCAGCCTCATCGATACCGATGTTCTGTGACATACCCAGGTATCGGTATGTTTCAGCCTCGGAAAGGGTCCTTAAGTTAACGGGCATAGAGAAGTCTATGCCCTCAGAGTTAGCAACCCTCCCCCCTTCAACATGGAGGACCGCACACTTATCCGTTCCCAGCTCCATTCCAATAGAACTGCTAAATTCACAAGTGATGTTTAGCAGTTCCATAAGATGGGAGCGACTGGAGGCGAATAACTTGAGGTCATCCATATAGAAAAGGTGGGTCACTTTTGTACCTCCTTTCCTAAGCTGAAATCCCCTCCCGGAGCCCTCCAGTAAGGTACTGAGAGGGTTCAGAGAGAGGCAGAACCAGATTGGACTCAGACAATCGCCCTGGAAGATACCCCTTCTTATCCTTATGTGGTGCTCCGCAGCCATCATCCGCTCGCCCAGATGACAAAGGATCGTACTCCACTGCCCCATACACTGCTCGAGGAAGTCTCTAACTGTACAGTCAATCTTGTACAGCTCGAGGACCCTCTTTAGCCATGTATGGGGCACCGAGTCGAACGCCTTTCTGTAGTCTATCCAGGCGGCAGAGAAGTTCCGACGGTTGCGTTTCACCACTTTGCCTATGACCGCGTCAATGAGGAGTGGTTCCTTGGTTCCACGACCACCGCCCCGACATCCATTTTGAGCGCGTGACATCACCTGGTTTAGCTCCAGGTGCCGAGTGATTCTCGCGCTCAAAATGGATGTCAGTGTCTTATATATGGTGGGTAGACACGTGATGGGGCGGTATTATTATTATTATTATTATTATTATTATTATTATTATAGCCTAGGGAGAAGAAAGTAATATCGAAAACCTAACAAATAATACTTCTTATGAAAAAATTAATATCTGTGAATAACTTTATTGATCAGGTTTTTTTTTATTATGTGCGAGCAACTATGCAGGTAGGTAGGGAAAGAGATCAGTATCACTGCGGCCTAGAAGATCTATTGTGATCGCTGCTATGGCTATAGTTCTCGGCTAAGCCCTATGTCTTCAATGAATAGAAGGAGTTTCTTAACCGTGAGCAATTTCACTTCTTCTGGGCGTAGTAGATAGTTTCCCAGATGAGTGTTACGTTTGCGAATTAAGGGTCCGCAATCAGTTAGGATGTCTAGAGGCGTTTCTTCCGTTATGGAACATAACCGACACATCCTTGAGTTGCTTAGTCCCAGGATGGACATGGGTTATTAGGTATTTAGTCTTTTATTTTAGTCGATTTTATTCGAGTCAAGTTTATTTTATACTGTAACATAAAAAGATTTTGAGATTACATCTAATTAGGTAGGTGAATAAATAAAAAGTAACAACTTGTGTAAATTATTTTTTATTGCTACATATTACCTTATTACACTCTTTCTCGAGTTGCCATATTTCTAGGTACTCGAGGGTCAATCAGTTTTGGTAAAATGAGTTATGTTTTGGCTACATTTTTTCGGTCCAAAATTGGTCATCGTACTTATTTTTTTATTTAATTTGTTAATTATTAAATTGTGGCGTCCATACTACGATAATACTAAATTACCTACCAGTGTCATCATCTTCTCCAATCATTATTTCTTTTTAAAACCATCTGTCCTTCTCGTAACAAACAAAGTTTGAAGAGAACAGAAATATAATATTTGACTTCAATAAGAGAGTCATCTCCGAAAAGTCCATCGGGACTTGTCCCTTAATAATAATCATCTTAATCAATAAATAGTCCACACACCGAAACTTTTAGATTGGTAGTTGTGGAAAATTCTCGTATGGCCTCCGATTCTTGTTGGTTTCCATATTCGGTTGTCGTATTTCCTTTGTAATAAGTATACAGTAACTCTTTTATTGTAGACAAACACGAATTATTTGGGCGCAATTTGCGATTTTTCCAAATTTATATGCAGTTAGCCTTTTTCTCCGTTCAGTGTGCCACAAATCATAGTCTCTTTGACCTTTAGTAGCCAATTCTAATTCTTTTATTTCGTCTTCGTTTTTTTGCAAAGAAGCCAAAAACTCTTTTTTTTCTCAAATAGAAATCTCAAAAACATGATTGACACTGATTTATATGCCATTTTTGATGTTTTTAATTTTTTCCGCGTCAGTGATGTCTTCGTTCTTTCAATTTTTCATGGCGCCAACTACTGCTTTTCGGAGACGCGAAACATTGCTCTCAGCTCTTTTTTTGTAGGTACTGGTACATGACCATATTGGTTGTTAGTTTTTTCCCCAACGGCTTCAGTTTGGAGCAAAATTTCTCAAAAGGTGATTTTCGCACTCTACTTTTTTTCACCATGAGGTTAGAACCGTATGGCATAGTAATCAATAGTCCATTTATAATACCAGAGTCTCCATCGCCAATCAGCGTGTGATATTTAACATCGTGTATTTCAACGCTTCTTTGGAAACCCTTCACTATTATGCCTTCTTCCGTCGATGTAGCGCTGTTAGACCTCTAATATTCATTCGATGAATATTAGGAGTACATTGTCTTTGCATATTACTGTCAAGTCAAGCTTCTTTGTCAAGCTGAGAGTCACTGAAAAATAAATAGAATGATAATAGTTTAAAATATATTTTACGGCTACCTAATGCGGGCAAAAGTCGCGCGCAAAAGCTAGTTAACTTTAATTCGGTTCATTGTTAAAATTTAGATTAGTAATTTAGTAATTAGAACTAGTAATACGAACGAAATTTTCTAACGGACAAATATTATTATTAGACAAGTGGAAAAATTAAATATTTTGTACAACCGTCTTCAATAAAACTCAATTACCACATATGTCAAATGATTTCCATGAGATTTATATGGGGCCAAATGTGAGACATACATTATCGAAGAAAAAATTAATAGGTATTCAAAGTCGGCCGAAAATTGATGGAAAATTCAGTGAACATACATAATAAATAATAAAAGAAAAACCATACAGCCGAACATAGAACCTTCTCCTTTTATGAAATCTTAAAAATCAACATCAGCTATTCCATGATTTTAGATTTTGGTGGAATAAATTTCGGTCTATCACGCACCAATTAAAGCATGATCACAGAATAAATAATATTACGTAGTATGATACCTATGTGCAATAGTAGGTATATTATGTGGTAAGATATGCGATCAAAGTAAGTAAGTACGTGTACTTGTTGTTACCTGTTGATTTTAGAAGTTAGCGTTACCCATCCTTTCGATTTACGAAGAAAATTGATTGTTTTTTCGTTTTGTTGATTAACACAGTCGACTTTTTTTTCCTCGTCTATAATCTTTATCTTCCATTCTAAAAGGTATAAAATAATTTTATTTGAATGAATATAATATTCATCGTAAAAACTGGCATTTACCTGGTAAGACATGCAGAAAGTCCGTGGATGCAGGTGGCTCAGGACCGTGCTTTGTGGCATTCCTTCAGGGAGGCCTATGTTCAACAGTGGACTTGTGAAGGGCTATAACAATGATGATGATTATGATTTATTTTAAATTATAAAAAATCTCACTAGCTTGTTTAACAATTTGTTGACATCTCAGCAGAAGTTAAATTTCCGTTTCATTACACAAGTAATCCCATTAGGTACGAGAATATATTTCTACCATTCACACTACTATAACAGGTAAAGCAACTTTGTCAGTGTTTATTTTAATGTCACCGACAAACGCTGACGTAGTATATAACTTTTATAATCGTGGCTTCTCATTTATTGATATCTTCGTTTATAGAGAATGGATATGTATAATATATACCATTAAACTAATGTTGCAAGAAACTGTACGTATATAAATTAATATAATTAACATGTACTTGCCTTTAATCACGGAAAGCTTTTGAGCCGTAGCAGCTCTACCCGTGTTAAAGTCGCTTGAGTTTAAGTAGTTATTTTAATTTACACGGAATTAAAGGAAAAAAATTGAGGCAATTGAGAAATAAAAAAAATATTTCGAAGACGTGTGAAGTTCGCCAACACGCATTGTGGCAGCGTGGCGGAAATATCCTTGCCCTAAAACTCCCTCCAAATATTTTACTCATAAAGTATTTTGAAAACAAGTGAAATCTACCTTCAGTACGTCATCAAATGCATCGTACTGAAGCAGCACGGCGGTCTAATTGATCTTTGAATCTCATTAATTAGAGGAGGCCTGTGCCCAGCAATGGGTCATGTAAAGGCTGTAACATTAAGTTATTTAGATTATTTTTTATTAAATACAAATTTAATGGCTATTATTAGATAATATATTCAGTGAAAATAAAAGACACAGAAAATGTCAATATAATATTGAGCTACTTTAAATGATGTTGTAATTTTTCTTTATTAAAGACGTCAAAACGTTAACGTGTTGGAAAATAGAAACACGTAAAAACATAGTATAGAGGCCATTTAACAATGAACTTAAAATAGCAGCAGCAATGCTGGAAAAATAAAACGTAAGTATACAATTTCCCAACAAACTCTCTGCGATAAAGTAAAGTGTAGACTTAAAAATTAATTTTATGTTTCAGTTCAGTTCTGCTTTACATAGCTACTGAGTAGAAATACCCATTTATCTTTACAGAATTAATTGCTAACAAAAGTATTTACATTAATTTTCTATAAGGTATTTACTTTGTTATCCTTATTTATTTATCATTATTACGAAACTTTTAAGGTCTAAAACCAAAACTCAATTTTCTCTGAGGAAAATTGAAGTTAAGTTGATTACTGTAATTTACTTTTTCCAAGTTATTCAATGAGTACAAATATTTTATGAGGATTTTAAATTCGGGAAATACTCAATTTACAAAATACGAATGCTATAATTATGAAGTTTAGAAGTATTTTTCATTTGTAGTTCTTTGCAATAACAATAAGCCCATTTGCTACCACTACTTACTTTCTTTTTTGATAGTTCTATTTATAAGCTCAAGTTATGAGTCAAAGGAAAGCATTAAGATTTTAAAAAGATGAAATCACGACTTCTACTTAACTTTCAAGCGGTTCACCTGATGGTAAGATGCCTCCCGTTAAGATTTGAAACGTGCAAGAATTGCAGGTGCTATGTCAGCCTTTCACGAACTTAAAAGTAATATTCTTAACTAATTTTGTGAGTCACTAGTGAGAATAGCAATTCAATAAGAGGTGGTAGAGCCACCAGTTGTTGCACGAAAGGGTCGACTAAGGAAGAACCATGCTCTCAGAGAATGCCTGCGTAAAGCAGCAGCCTAATGCTGCTGTGTGTGCTTCTGGAAACGAGGCATTCTATTTTAGACCTTAAGGGTGACCACGAATCTGGATTTTGGTTCTTAATCTAAGATAGGTGTGGAATTTCTAGGAGCTACGCCATTCGCTTATCAGGTGGATTGTATTTTAATCCACAGACAAACCTTATTCTGCAAAAATCTATAAAGAATAGCGAAGATTCAAGAATATAAGGGTGCTATAGGAAAGCCTTTTTCGTTGAGAATTTTAGAGGAAACATTTGTATTCAATGAGATTTCTTGTAATCCAGATCCAGTCTGCATTTGCCTTAACGGTATTCTTTAATGATACTTCATTGAACGTCTATTGAAAATGTCTTTGCACGAAAATTTAAATGAAGTTACGTAACAGACTTATTCAAATCGAATTAATATTATAGAGGTCTATTCGATATTCTTCTTTTTATTTTTATTGAGTTGAAATATTAAACTCGAAGTTCAAAATAGCTCACAACTAACAACGACTTCATTTAAAGGACTATTTATATTTTAATTTTCCAAAGTAAGATTTAATGTAATAGTGTAAAAAATCGACCCTCCGGGAAGTCTGCAGTCTGTGAACACGTATAGGATCGCCCCGTCACTACATCAGATTTGATAGACCACAAATCCTCGCTAAAGAACACCGATTCCTTCCAAGGATGATTCGCGAGGCTATTGAAATCAAAAAACATCCTAATTTCAATAGAGAAGATGGCTGGGTGCTACAATCTACTTGGGATCCTATAATAAATAAAATTAAATCCCAACCCAAGCATACAACTGCAAGACTTCAAGGTACCATAAGTTCATACTGTGTAGATCGGAACAAAAGTTAAATTTTAATCTATGGTAACCGCGGTTAACTATGACATCTGGACGTTGAACATCTCAGTCCAGCCCGTGACCATGAGTTCTGTAAAGCGTTCGAAACGTCGGGTATTTAAAAAGTTAAATATACGTGTTAAATTCCGTAAAAACTAGTATTATTTCAATGTAATAGTTTGTTTCGCATATGAATTGAAATCTATAAATGTAATTGCGAAGTCTTCCTATTAGATACAATTTTATACCAAGTAGTGCCATGCTGCTTTATGGTTACGACTAATAGATGATCACGAATTACGAGTAATCAAATTGACCGCGAAAGGTTCACGCTCTTACCCAGGAAATAGCAGCTAATGCTGTGTTTCGTATGACGAGCTTGAAGGACCAAAGCTATTTAAGTGAAACAAGACATTCAATCTTAGTCTTTAGGGGTGATAAAGCATCTACATTTTAATCATTAACTAATGACAGATTAAGATGAATATGGCCCACAGCGTCAACCTACCATCAGTTGGCATGTGTGTTATCACTCTTATCCATGAAAAAGACGCCTTGTATCTTTGGTACTGCAGCTTATGTTTGGTCCGGGTATATAATACTCTCATCTATTATGTACAAGATGTTGTATATTGCCAACTATTGTAGATTGTTAAAATTTTCTGGCAACTCGTAATAGGGGGCGAGGGGGGGGCTTACGGTTACTCCATGATGAGGTGTGATAAATAATTACCTTCTCACTACGTTTTATAAAACGTTACCCTAAATAATTTATTTTTGATAATGATGACAGATGACAGGCTAAAATTTAAATAATGTACTAATTAAATAATTTTGAATTACCGGAGAGCTTTTTCACCGGAAACGAGGCATTCCATCTTAGTTCTCAGGAGTGACAATACATCTGCATTTTGATTATCAATCGGGGATAGATGTAGATGTATATGCCACAGCATTCGCTTAATCTCAGGTGGATTGTTATAATTAATTTGTTTTTGAAATCTGATACAACTTTTTTTTTAAGTTTTTAATATTTTATCTATTTGATTGAACACAGAAGTATCATAATTTCAAGGTAACTAGCAGAATGTCGTCCAAACAGTTACATCAAAGACTTCATCACCTATTTACCAGGGATAAATTTTTTGGCTATTCTTTTAAGTTTATTCTCATTAATCCTGGAAGCCAGCAAATACACCCAAAAAAGGCGTTGGATATAGTATTTCACGTTACTGAAACTCGATAGAATTTTTTTTATTAAAATATCAAATTACCCAGCTGTATTATTATAGAAAAAATATTCAAAGGAGGATATCCTTGTTAAAGATACTTGTACATGTTATTAAATTATTATGAGACACTTAGAAGATTATAATGTCAAATATTGTAATGTCATCGAATTTATAGTCTTTTGGAACATAGTTTACAATCACAACAAATAATACTATATGGGTTTTTACCTAAGCAGTCTTATGTACCAGACCATGTTTATCAGAAAAAAAGCTAATCTTGACGGACATTTTTACGTGATATTTTTCTTGTTACAAAGAAAATCTCGCATAGAAATGAATTCCTCAAATATAATAGAATTTTATTTTTTTGTCTACGTCTTATTTATAGAAAGCATATCTGAAAGCGCTTTGTAAATGAAGCAAAAAAAATTACAGAAATTAAAGACAAATTAATATAAGAAATATTTCTTAAACTAGAGACTAGAGAGTAGAAATTCTAAAAATTTGCTATTTTTTTCTACATGTTTCTAAGGGAAACTATCCCACAGATTCTTCTCGTGGGTCTAATTAGAGCCAACTATAAGCACTTGCTGTAAATTTCACAGGATGCCACGCCGGCGTCCATGAAGTTGTTAATTACAATGTTAAGTGCTGATTTAGCACGTGTTCGGCGGTGAATCAAATTTTAGATATTTTATCACCTCCGAGGACTGAGATGGAATGCCTCGCTTCCAGAAAAAAGAGGTCACCTGTTCTCTACACCAACCATACGAAACACAGCAGCATTAGGATGCTATTTTTTGATGTTCTGTGAGTGCATGGTCCTACCCTGATCGAGCCTGCCCATCCATGCTATAACCATAATATAGCTACAGCGTGGCTCTACCACGTGTTAAGTATTTACGTAAAGCCGTTGGTTCTGCGCCTGATCTCTCTCCAGTCGTTTCGGATTACCATCCCACCAGACTATATTAGTGGGGGAATAGCGAGTGCACCTGTGCTTGCAAATACATTCAGGCAATATAATCCCGTTCTATGCAGATGGCTCGTCTCCGTTAAGACTGGCTACCGTGACCGAAATTCAAATCGGATATATTCGTTCGTGTCAGATTTACGAAGATATTGAGAAAAAAAGCCGCCAACTTCCTAACTCCGGGCTGCTACTGAGAATTTCTTGTCAGAAAAACATAAAACCTGATTTTGACCCGAACTGGATTTCGAACTCGGGACCTCAAGTCATAAGCTGCGTGTACTACTCAAGTAGTCATAAACGCGACGAAAGAGGCAGTCAATCAAGGTACCCGTTCTAACGATAACGGCTTTAACTCTCTTTTGTAACGATGAAATTAAAGGAGGTCCAAAACAAAAAAAATGACATGGTTGGTTTTTTATCATAGAATAAACATAGTGTAACGATCCCCCCCCCCTCTCTACTGTATAAAAATATTATAATATTATAATATTAAAAATATCCCCTTTTCAATAACATTATATATATGAGACCAGAATTAATAAAATATGTTTTGATCTTCCTAAATGATCTTTCAAAAGGTTTATTAATAGGCCGTTTTTAATATTTTGGCGTGATCGACTTAGTTAGGACCCTTATTTACGTTGTGTTTGTTTAGTAACTTAGTTCTTTTAGGTGTCTTTTGGAAGAATGAATATTCACTAGAGCAATTGAAAGCTGTTGGTAGTGCGTTATAAGCTAAGTGAACCCCGTTCACGAAGACAGGGCTCGAAAAAGGTTAAGAACATAAAACGTCCCTATTCCACTTGCATCAGGTTTACATTATTAATTATCCCTTCCCGCTCGGAAAAGGCTCAAAATATATTTATACAAAATACCCGATACAAGGGCTTCGCTCTCTTACATTTATTAAAAAAATGTAGGGGAGGTACACGGTACACACGCCGTGCACGGTGAGCGCCAACCATTTTGATGCACTCCCCCCGAAGGGAACGCTAATTTGGGAACTGGACCGTAGTCCACAGCAAAATAACTGGCGAACCAGTAAAAGAGGCTTGGCCCCTTGTTAGTGCGTAAGCACAAACATCGACCGAAGTCGCGCATGTCAATGCGTGTAAACGCCATACAGAATACAAACGAATCCAGCCACAGTGAATGTACGTCATACGGTTTAGGCAAATAGGCACACTGGCCGTAAACCCTCCGTGAGCGCCACCACCTGCCAGACCGCCGCTCCTGCAGACGTGATGTAAGTGTAAGGCATCACTACCAATTGCATGATCAGCACGGCTACTAGCCGCAGAGCGTGTCATGAGTCTACCGCTCACCTCAAGGGAATGGGGTCCCACGTTGTGCGGCTTTCGGCCGCGGCCTTGAGAGTCTCCTCAGATCCTCCCGCCAGCTACCACCCGCATGAGGTCGACACATATGCTCCACCAACCAATACAACGGCAGATATAGCCAAAAGGCAGTTATAAGATAAGAGTAATAATTCACCATCAGAAAGGATTTGTGTCACTGACGTTGAGTAAATGCATTTTCGATCATGTTTGTCTCACCCACCAACAAGTTGCCTTCAATCATTCAAAGGTGGGAAAGTTACAGAGATATAATATTATGTTATATAAAACATCGTGGAGGGCAGACAGTCTGCAGCCCCGCAATGAAGGGACCCGACTTGGGCAAAGCTACTTAGGTGTGAATCAAACCAAGACGCAGAGAGCGCCATTGAGAATAGCGTCCCACCAAACAACCATCGCAGAGACGCAATGCTGCAGAACGCAACAAGCATCAATACGGCTATCGTCGGGCTTACACCATTCCAAGGTCCCCCATACATCCCAGCAGACATCACTACCCGCATACCTCCATCGACCAGAACCACAAGAGAGCGTCGAATCAGGCGCAGCACACCCGCAGATCCATCACAAGACGCAGTACCGCAAGTAGCAGTAAGCATCAATGCAACTATCATACGGGTGGCGCACACTCACAACACACCCACATGACTCCTATCGACTTTGGCAACAAAGTTAGTATTGTTGTTATATAAAAATATCACCAACGTATCATAGTAGCACGCTACTAAGACGTCAATGAACAAAACTCCACGTATCATAGCGCTAATGCACTAAGACATGAAGTTGAGTATGCCTGTTACACTTAAAAGTGCTACCAAACACACTCATCATCCCAATCCGAAAGATAGACGACACATCGCTATGCGCAACGACGTCGCCCACAAACGGTATGGGTGTGCGATGTCCACGGGAAAGCCGTATTGCTACAACAACCCGCTTACCACCGGCACTAAGATGTTAATTGTATACCTCCATCGACCAGAACCACAAGAATGCGTCGAATCAGGCGCAGCACACCCGCAGATCCATCACAAGACGCAATACCGCATGTAGCAGTAACCATCAATGCAACTATCATACGGGTGGCGCACCCTCACAACACACCCACATGACTCCTATCGACTTTGGCAACAAAGTTAGTATTGTTGTTATATAAAAATATCACCAACGTATCATAGTAGCACGCTACTAAGACGTCAATGAACAAAACTCCACGTATCATAGCGCTAATGCACTAAGACATGAAGCTGAGTATGCCTGTTACACTTAAAAGTGCTACCAAACACACTCATCATCCCCATCCGAAAGATAGACGACGCATCGCTATGCGCTACGACGCCGCCCACAAACGGTATGGGTGTGCGATGTCCACGGGAAAGCCGTATTGCTACAACAAACCCGCTTACCACCGGCACTAAGATGATATGTCTAGGACACATCGGTTAGCGAGTCCAAGTTTACCTCGGACCAATTGCTCGTGAAGCAGCACACACGCCACCATAATATTCCTTTTCAAGTCCCTAATAAGGACTAGTCATTTTGCTACAGTACTAGGAGCAGTCAGTCACCCGACCACCCCATACAATGTTTATGCATCAAGGAGACCTCCTATAATATTGCTTTTGTATCATAGACCTTACTTTCATAAGTCATGTATATATAGGTTTCGAACCCATGACCCTACTATTGTAATGCATATTAATCATAGAGACCTTCTATAGTATTGCTTTTGAATCATAGACCTTACTTTCATAAGTCATTCATATATAGGATTCGAACCCACGACCCTACTATTGTAATGCATATTAATCACAGAGGCCTTCTATAGTATTGCTTTTGAATCATAGACCTTACTTTCATAAGTCATTCATATATAGGGTTCGAACCCACGACCCTACTATTGTAATGCATATTAATCACAGAGACCTTCTATAGTATTGCTTTTGAATCATAGACCTTACTTTCATAAGTCATTCATATATAGGGTTCGAACCCACGACCCTACTATTGTAATGCAAATTCATCATGGAGACCTTCTATAGTATTGCTTTTGTATCATTGAGTTTAATATCATAAGTCCCTAATATAGGACTAGTCATGGTGCTACAGTACTTCAGGCAGTCGGGCTCCCGACCACCCCATATATATGTAGAACTGCAGGAATGTATCTCCGGCAGCTCATCCATACAAGACATCTGTACGTGAACACCTTCCATAACTTAGGAAAATTTTCTTTAATACATGAACTCCTTCAATAACTTAGAAAATTTCATCTACACGTGAACTCCTTCCACAACTTAGAAAAAATTTTCTTTTATACACGAACACCTCCCATGACTTAAACAATTTTTAACAAATTTTCTAATTATCTTATAAACGTTATTTAACTTAATTTTATAATATTTTTTGACTTGTATTTCTATTATTTATCTTATTTTAAATATTTTTACAAGTTTTTATAATAAATTTACTTATTACGAGAAACAATAATTTTGCCTTTAATTTGCTATGTTATTGGGATAATGTCTGAAATATATTAACTTTATGTTTATTAATTTAACTTAATTGCTTAATATATATATATATATATATATATCTTTTAAAACTATTTTTGACGCCCCTTTATATTGAATTTAATTATTAATAATAATATTGAGCCGTCACAATAGGTAGAATGACCCGTAGGTAATAGTAGATTGTATTGTTAAATACGTAAATTATATCGAGAACAATACTTAAATTTTGTCATTTATTTTGAATATTATTGTTGCTTATTTAATATAATATTCATCATCATCATCATTACAGCCCTTCACAAGTCCACTGCTGAACATAGGCCTCCCCCAAGCAACGCCACAAAGCACGGTCCTGAGCCACCTGCATCCATCGACTTCCTGTATGTCTTACGAGGTCGTCACTCTATCTAGTGGGGGGTTGCCCTACACTACGCCTACCGGTACGAGGCTGCCCCTCGAGAAACTTTCTTCCCCATCGGTTATCGATTCTTCGAGTATATTGCCGGCCCATTGCCACTTCAGCTTACTAATCCGTTGGGCTATGTCAATCACTCTGGTTTTACTGCGGATATGCTAATTTCTGAGTATATCACGCAGAGAAACTCCGAGCATAGCCCTCTCCATAGCTCGCTGAGCGACCTAGAGCGTCCTCATACGGCCAGCAGTGAAGGACCACGTCTCTGATCCGTAAGTCATCACTGGCAACACGCACTGGTTGTACACTTTAGTTTTCAGAGATTGAGACGACGACCTAACGAGAAGATGTGTCGTAATTTCCCGAACGCTGCCGAGCCGAGTTGAATCCGTCGATTGGCCTCTCGGTCGAAGTTGTCTTACCTAGTCAGACTATTTTTCCCAGGTAAACGTACTCGTCAACAACTTCGAGTATAGTGCTCCCAACAACTACCGGCATAGGTGAGACATGGACATTAAACATGATCTTTGTTTTGTCCATGATCATCTTAAGACCTATCCGTTGGGAGACATCATTGAGGTCATTGAGCATAGTGCTAAGGTCCTCCAGCGATTCTGCCATAAGGACTATATCGTCGGCAAATTGTAGGTGATTTATGTACTCGCCATTGATGTTAATACTATATCCTTTCCAGTCCAGTAGCTTGAAAACGTCTTCCAAAGCAGCGGTGAAGAGTTTCGGGGATATAACGTCACCCTGTCTTACACCTCTCTGCAGTTGGATAGGTTTCGAGCTCTGGTTCTGTACTCGGATAGCCATCTTAGCCCTACTGTACAAACACTTCAGCACTTCGATATACCGACAGTCAACTTGCACCGCTGAAGGGACTGTAGCACTGCCCAAATTTCGACGGAATCAAAGGCTTTCTCATAGTCCACATACGCCAGGCAAAGTGGCAGATTGTACTCTTCGGTCTTCTGTACAATCTGCCGCAGGGTATGTATGTGGTCTATGGTACTGAAGCCTTTTCGGAAACCGGCTTGTTCGGGAGGCTGGAAGTCGTCGAGTCTGCGTGCGAGACGATTCGTAATGACTCTCGAAAACAGCACGTAGACGCCGCTCAGAAGGGAAATCGGTCTGTAGTTCTTCAAGAGAGCGTTGTTGCCTTTCTTAAAGAACAAAACCACCGCACTTCTGCTCCACGCCTCCGGAGTAGTGCCACCATGGAGGACGGAATTGAAGTATTTCTGAAGGACTTCAAGTACCTGCTCCGCTCCGCTGTAATTCCATCCTCGCCTGGGGCCCTGCCGTTTTTAAGGTGCTGAAGAGCCATTCTAATCTCGCTCAGACTGACGTCCGGGATATCATCGGAATAGTGTCGGGTATTATTAATAATATTACATAATACTATATCACAATTTTATTTTAATGATATTTATGATATATTTTAAACGGTATCTATGTCAAATATAAAAACAAACAAACATACTGAACGAATGTTTAACAAAACTTGTTAACATAACATTAAAATTACAAATATATTTATTTAAATTAGAATAAGAGTCGTTCATTAAATTCTGGGCACGCGAGAGTTAAAAATGGACGAATTTATTCCACATTGACTTTGATGTGGAAACCTAAAAATAAAATAAAAGAATAATAAGCAGATTTAAATATAAAAAAATTTAGCCTAATTATAATAACTTATATATGTTTCTACAAAAAAATGTGCATAGTAATATTTTCGTCCTTTAGTTAAGTACCCACAGAAATGTCGCATCTGAACATATTACTTTCATAATCTATATTCCATGACACGAGATGGTGTCTTAGGAATAATTTGTTTTATTATTAATCCATAATACTTTTTTATTGATTAAGTATCTTATTAACCGATTAAAAGTAATTCCTTGGTTTTTACTGACATTTCTTGAATTATTTGTATAAAATCTAAATACACATGACGGCATATTTTTATTAAGAGATTTTTTTAAATCAACACAACACGTGACAACTCTACAAGCGCCTAGCGAGTGACATCATAGATTACTGTGTTTATACTAGTGACTAATTAAAGTACGGTGTATGCACCGCAGTTATGTGGAACAGAGTAGCTGAATGCAGTGTCGCCTCTAATACGTAATACATAATAGTTCAATGGCCTACGATAAAAAATTTGTAAATTGCAATGCATGTAAATTTTGGTAACAATTTGATGCAATTTATGATAATATAGTAACATGTTGTATTATGTATTCATCCGAAAATAAAAATCATATCCTATTTTAATAATGGTGAAATATGAAAAAACAGATTTTTTTACATTAACATTTATTGTTTTTTTTTTTGACAATTTATTGATTTTTTTTCGATATTTGTCATCTATATATAAACAATATTTAAAAAAAATATTGACATGTAGTATTTATTGTAATTTAACAACTTAAAACTAAAATATTTTTGAATAGGCACATAATTAATTTTCTTCGTAAGTTACTTCATTAAATTGTATTAATAATATATTTTTTGTTTACTGTAAAATATTGCACGCCACTATCATGGTAGAATGTAAGGTCTCATTAATAACTAATAACATCATAATATTATGTACCTACTACATTCTAGCAATAAATAAATTTGAATTTGATTTTTTTTTAAAATCGAATGGAGTCGATACATATGCTCCACCAACCAATACAACGCAGAAGCCAAAAGGCAGTTATAAGATAATAGAAATATTTTGCTATCAGACATGGTTTGTGTAACTTACGTCAAGTATACGCATTTTTCGATCATGTTTGTCTCACCCACTAACAAGTTGCCTTTAGTCATTCAAAGGTAGGAAATTTACAGAGAGATATTATTTTGTGATTATACAGGGTGGTCCAAACAGTGAGGTTATAAAATTTTTTTTTGATTCCTCACACCTAGGGGTATCCGAAAATACCCTATGTATGTTACGCGATTTTTTGTAGTTTTCGAGTTGTGATTTTTTTATCCTTTTTTTGAAAATGTTCACCCTAAACAGCCTAACATTAAAAAAATGTAATTGTGGGATTTTCCCAAGTATTTTTTTGTTTGTAGCATGATCCTTATGAGTGGCTCTATTATGCATAAAATAATTAGCTTCCTAACATTCACCGAAAATACAATAATTTTAATCGAAACTTAAAAAATTTCTGTCAGGAGAGTGGGGCTTGAATTTTCAACATTAAATGAAAAATAGTAATAAATGATTTCATACTTTCTAATTATTTTTAAAAACTTGGCAGTACCTTAATATTTCATAATAACATTAAAAAATGACACTTAATAGGCCAGTTTTTCTGTAACAGACTTCTGAAGTTCTCAGGCGGGAAACTACCTGAATAGTTAATTTGATTTAAAAAATCTTTTTATCATTTCTAAGGCTAAACTAAGATAGTAAATGCTTCAGGTTAGCAAAAATAACATCCAGTGTCTTTACTTACGTATTGTTTAAAATTTATTGAAAACAAGGTATCATTTTACTACGTTCTGGACAAATGATTTCAAGACTCATAATAAAACTAGTAAATAATTTAAGATAAATTTATTTAAAGTACATTTTCGAAATGGAGGCCATTAAATTCGATACACACAGCCTGCACGCTCACCAGATTAAAACCCTATTGATTTTTTTATTTGTGGATTCTACAAGGAGATGGTTTATGCTAGAGAAATTAATTCGGAAAATGAATTAAGGGAAACATTGAGACAGTGCGCAGAAAAAATCAAAGAAAACACGAATGCTTTCCGAAGACTAAAAGCAAATTTTTAAGACGATGTAGACTGTGTATCGAATTTAATGGCCTCCATTTCGAAAATTTACTTTAAATAAATTTATCTTAAATTATTTACTAGTTTTATTATGAATCTTGAAATCATTTGTCCAGAACGTAGTAAAATGATACCTTGTTTTCAATAAATTTTAAACAATACGTAAGTAACGACACTGGATGTTATGTTTGCTAACCTGAAGCATTTACTATCTTAGTTTAGCCTTAGAAATGATAAACAGATTTTTTAAATCAAATTAAGTATTCAGGTAGTTTCCCGCCTGAGTAACTTCAGAAGTCTGTAACAGAAAAACTGGCCAATTAAGTGTCATTTTTTTAATGTTATTATGAAAGATTAAGGTGCTGCCAAGTTTTTAAAATTAATTATAAAGTATGAAATCATTTATTACTATTTTTCATTTAATGTTGAAAATTCAAGCCCCACTCTCCTGACAGAAAATTTTTAAGTTTCGATTAAAATTATTGTATCTTCGGTGAATGTTAGGAAGCTAATTATTTTATGCATAATAGAGCCACTCATAAGGATCATGCTACAAACAAAAAAATACTTGGGAAAATCCCACAATTACATTTTTTTAATGTTAGGCTGTTTAGGGTAAACATTTTCAAAAAAAGGATAAAAAAATCATAACTCGAAAACTACAAAAAATCGCGTAACATATATAGGGTATTTTCGGATACCCCTGGGTGTGAGGAATCAAAAAAAAATTTATAACCTCACTGTTTGGACCACCTGTATAAAACACCACGGAGGTCAGACATTCTGCAGCCCCGTAACGAAGGGACCCAACTTGGACAAATCTACTTAGTTGTGAGTCAAACCAAAACGCAAAGAGCGCCATTGAGAATAGGGACCCGCCAACCAACTGTCGAAGAAAAGCAATGCTGCACAACATAACTACCCGCATACCACATTTTCTCGAAGTCCGAATTTTCTCGAGTCAATTCCATTTTCTCAAAGACTAAACAAGTTTAACAAAACCTTGTGACAAGACCGAGAATCTTTTTTAAATAAATAAATGGTATTCGATTTTTAAAACCAATGAGTTTTCAATTAAAAAGATTTTAATATGACAGGAACAGTGGAAATATTCCATTCCCGATACTTTTAGTGCAGCCTTGTATTGTATTTTTAATTATTAATTTTTTAATGTTACTTTTAAAATAATTTTAGACGGCTTTATATAGATATTAATTATTAATAAATAATAATGGGAAGTGGAAGGATTAAACAGCACGCCATACAAACCGGAGAGAATATGAGTATTCCTGAGAAGGCAGATCAGAGGTCATTTGAGCTGTTTGCGAACTTCAGAGATGTGATCATATTTGTGAAGCCTAAATATAAATCTAGTATATACATTTTCAATGCCCTTAAACATATTAAGCTGTTTCTCGGTAATGTCAAGATAGCAAATATCACAGTAAAGGATGGGCAGAAAAAGAGACTAAGCAAGCGTAATTTTAATTACTGTGGGAAGAAAATTACGTAGTGTACGTAAAGATTTTAACGCAGTAAACATTTTTCTACTAACCTCAATAACCTATAACGTCCAAGACATGCAGGAGTCGAGATACAACCCCAGGTTTTTAACCTTGTTACTGTAAGGGATTTGAGTGCAGTCTTGTATAATAGGAGATAGGAAGACCAGTTAATTTTTAAAAATAATCTGGAACTATCGATGACAATAGCCTAAGTTTTTAGGATTAATCGATAAACTATAACATTTACTCCAGTTAGAAATACAAGCGTTAATCTGTCAACTGCTTGAGATAAACCTTCAAGAGGGGACTGAATATAGATTTGGAAAATCTTTGTTTGTTAAATACGTTAATTTATTAATTGGTTGGTAAATTCCAATGTATTAAAAGAGCCTCTTTGAATCATTTTGGGCCTTAGTTCCACCATGTGTCATGATTTAATACGTAGTAACAAAGCAGATTAGATAGGAAGTTAATATGAAATACGGTCAAGTATCTTCAAGTCGGTGTGAAGTATTACCTCAGATATAAGAAAGATATCGCGTTATGTACAAACATACAAAAAAGAGCATACAATAAAATTGAGAACGTTCTCCGTTATTGAAGTTACCTAAAAAGTCCAATAAAAACTCATAATTAGAAAAAAACGAATTAAGGAATTCAGGATGTAAAGATTTAATCATAGAATAAAAGTAAAAACTAGCACACAGTTCACGTAATAATTTTAATATTAACTTTACTTATGAAATTGCCATTCTGCAGTACTGGCCATTTCAAATCAAAATAATTTTTATTTGGCTAAGAATTTTAATTTCAAATTCATTTTATTTTGAAAATATGGCATTCTTTTTTCAAATTTACTCATTTGTTTATTGATTAGAGCTGTGTTTTCATCGCATTTTAATCTTTTTCGTCGTCGTGGAATAGTTTAAAATTCAAATAATTATGAAATATGAGTATCGTCGTGGCAGCAACGTGGTACAGACGGCATGCAACGTCAACGACGTTTACGGAGCTAATACTACAAAATGAGCTCACCACCTGTTATTGAGCCCCGCGGTCGTCTGAAAACTTTGGTCAACAATCACGAATTAAAGTCGATTAAGGAAGCTGATGATATTCAATCTATAGCTGAATTAGCAGCAGCTTTCGAAGTTAGCATCAAAAAGATATTGGTCCACTTGCGTCAAATTAGCAAGGCAAAAAAACGTAAAGTTGCAGGAGGTGTGCAGGCATGAAATATTGTCCCACTTTAGCGAGCACGCCAAGCTTTTTAGAGGCTAGTTTGGCCTTCTTTTCCAAATGACCACGAAACTGCACGTCATTTGGTATATCGACGCCGAAAATTCCAATAAAAGCAACAAAGAAACCCTGAACCTGAGGAGATACGATAGTGGGGTTCTTTTTAGCAGTAAAAATGCAAGCTTGTGTCTTCTGGGAATTGAATTGGACTAGATTTAATCGCCCCCAATCCAAGAATTTGTTCAGCAAAGGCTTGACTTTCTCTGGTTTGCTACGACCTTGATGCTTCGATCAGCCAGAAAACTGGTGATCCAATTGCACAATTTCTCGGGAAGCCAACAGGAAGGAAGCTTCGAGAGAAGCGCTTTGTGCCAAACCCAATCAAAGGCCTTCGCCATGTCCAAACTAACCGCCAAAAAACTACCACTTTGCTTCAGCTTTACGTAACGAGCACTGTGTGAATCGTACATCAGGCATAGAGCACTGACTCCGCGGGATGGTCGGCCTTGTGTTCCCCCTTCATTGAGAGGGAACATTCGAGTTGGACGTGAAAGAGAGCTAAGAGATCGGCTTTCTCCTTTGCGGCGTGGGCCAGTGATGTAGTGATGGCATACAGAAATTCCCATAGAGAACCTTGATTTGCCTAACTAGATGGCAACACATTGCCACTTCAATTTACTGATAAGTTTGGCGATTACCTTGATTCTACTGTGGACATTGTCATCACGGATTCTATCACGCAGAGAAACCATGAATGTTAGTATCTCCATAGCTTGCAAGCGACCTTAATCTTCTTTATGCAATCAGCAGCAACAATGAATGAAAACGACTCAGTTCCATTTCAGTTATCACCGGCAAAAAGCATTTTTTTTTGGATTTGAGGAATATAAGTGATGAAAAAATGTGTCATGATCTCCCATATGCTGCACAGCTCAGTTGAATCCATCGACAGACCTCTTGGTCGAAGTTAAAACTTACTTATTTTGGATTCAATTGAAGACAATAATATTATTATAATTATTATAATATTCTCTTTTATATTTTAATAGGTAAAATACATGATTCAAGTACAATGTGATTGAGTCGAGACTTTAATTTTAGAAACACACGTTTTGTATAAGCCAAATAGTGTAATGTTATAAAAATACCAACATGAAATATCTATTTCTTTTAAAAACCAAAGAGGAAAATATATAAGTTAAACAACTTCGACAAAGTTTCGCTACCGTTTTGGAAGAATCCCAATAATCCATTGCTTTTAGTTACGTAACGTGAAAGTTTTATTCTAATGTCATTTTCTGTAAAAGCATCTAGTTTTAAGATAAAATAATATTTACTTAAAGATTATAAATATCACAACACCAAAAACTGACGAAATTGTAGCCCTAAAGGATGTAAAATAATTATTATAAAATGTATAGCCAACACGCAAAGGAGCAGTGCGGCTAGATTTTCGCCCTCTCTAAAATAAGAATAAATAAGAGGAAGCCCAACATTGAGCTTTATTTAACTTAATCGTCATCATCATCGTATTCTAAATTGAGAATTATTTCCATCATTCATAAGTCAACTGCTGAACATAAGCCTCCCCAAGGTATGCAAAAAGCACGGTTCTGAGCCGCCTGCATTAATCGATGAATAAGAAATGTCTGCACAATAAAATGTTTTAAATGTTCTTAAATCTAAATTTATTTCTTCAGTATTTATTTTCATCTATTTTAATTTGTGTCACGTTAATTTGCTTAATTTTGACGAATACCATCGCAATGTATGTCCAACAGACATTTTCTAACAGTTTCCACGTAATATAGCCAAAAATATCAAAATACGCGGGATATAACGTAAAACGCACAGTGCGACTGTCTTACGTTTATACGATTTCAAAACGCTCACATAGAGGTTGCGTCGAGGTAAATGCGAGAAAAAATATACAAGGTTTTTATTTGATCTAGCGCTGCTTTCCAATTAGCACGATAAAATGTTTACATAGAACCACAATCATCGTAATACATCCCACATTGACCCTATCTTTTGGTAATGACTCAATCGGACTCTAAATAATGCAGGACAAAAGAGTATAATATGTAGTCACTGCATTAACACTATACAAGTTTGGTACAATTTTTTTAAATTTAATTCTATTCCTTTTATTTAACTTAGTATCAACTATTATCACAGACTAAAAAGTTTCTTAAGGGTTTAAACTATACAATCAAAAATGTATTTTAAATATTGGATATTTCTTAATTAATTTATTTTTATCAGTAAATTCCCGCGCTGTGACACTAATGACAGAATGCATCACTTCATTTGTCTCGTAACACTCATATTATAAGAGTGACTAGTGTAGAGTCTACACTAGTTGTCTACAATGTAGACAACACAATTTCAGCCTATTTACGAGCACTGCTGTGTTGCCAATACTTATTTGACTAGGTAGGTGGGTTGACTATAGCTCTTTATTTAAAAATTAATAGAAACGATTTTTTAATTTAGTATCTGTACGGCGCTGAAGGAAATATTGTGAAGGAAAAATTTGTGAAGAATCGTGCATGTCTGAGAAAAAAGTATATTTCGAAGACATGCTGTAAAGTCCGCTAACACGCATTGGGGCGGCGTGGCGGACACTTCCTCGTCCTTTTAACGATTGAGCGGAGGTCTGTGGCCCGCACTGGGACATTATAAAGGCTGCAATTTTAACATTGAAACTTCAAAAGCAATGAACATGCAATTATAATTATAGCCATCTAGTAGTAGCGTAAGATAACACTGCCACGTTATCATTCCGTGAGTGACGTAAGAAGCGACAAAGGGATTTGAAATGGAAGATAGGCGGCAGTATTTTTCTAATGTTATCAGAGTAATATAAATATTGCGACTACAAACCATTTTGACATGTGTAGCAACTGTGACAAATATGGGGAATATTGAGTAATGAAAGTAGGCCCATTTTTAATAGCGGACTTTGATGGATGTAAAGGGTAATGAGAATGAGAGTTACGAAATTGAAACAGGCAAAGTTAATATTTCTATAGAGTACACTTTATAATCAATGAGAAAAGTACCAGTTAATAAATTAACAAATTAATGAGAGCGTAAGTTGTTAACAAAGCTTCGTTAATTAACTTTGAGTGGGTTCACCTTTGTTAATTATTAGGTGATTCAAAACTGGTGCCTTAATTCTACTCCGTATAAAATAAGCCCATTTAAAGTGTGTTATAATATTTTATTGACAATTATTTATTATTAAGTAAGTAATAAGGTACAATATGTGAGTACTTGTATATAATATGTACGTACGGAACGGAGTTTCTTCAGAACTGATAATCCAATACGTTCTATATTTAAACAACGCGGCAATGATTAATAGTTTTATTAAAAAACAATATTAATGTTTTAAAAGCCGTAATGGCTACCCTAAAAATTAAAAATCATCAAA
Organism: Parnassius smintheus behrii; assembly: GCA_036936625.1. NCBI lineage: Eukaryota > Metazoa > Arthropoda > Insecta > Lepidoptera > Papilionidae > Parnassius > Parnassius smintheus. The sequence goes on along the minus strand of JAUPFT010000026.1, from coordinate 13,190,369 downwards.
CAATGGGAATGAACAAACCCACAGAAAATGAAGGGTGGAGATTATAACAACTTCTTCCTGCAATGGGAGAGGCTTATAAACATCAAAAGGCCTTTTACGCGTTGAATCACGAAATAGAAGGGATTAACAATTAACCATTTTGAAATATTTTAAAAGAAAAATGATTTAATTAATAATCTGGATGTTAAATTGTTGTCTTTGTGTCCACGAGATAAATTTCGGTAGAAAGTGTCTGCAAAACGAATTTCTAAACCCGTTTCTACATAAACATGTCAATATAACTAACCCAATATAACTCCATGGTATTGGGTACATAAAGATACACGGGCCGCTGACGTACTGCTCTATGATTGGGTCACTAGATGTATTGTCACTGGATAAAATTTGTCGTTTTTCACTAGCTAGTTCAAAATTCCCTATTAGATTTGGAATTCCAAGGGTGGTTTATTCGTCACGCAGCTAGACGCGCCGCTGGGCAGCGTGCTGTTAACAGCGCGCGCTTGAACAGCGGTGCACTATAAAACGAGATTTGTACCGCGCGTTCCGCTGCTGTGAGACAGTCGTGTACAAAATGTCTCACGTTAATGGTCTTAGAGCCAGTAGCCAGTAGCCTTTTCCATAAAATGTAACAGCCAGTAGGTTGTTTTTACATTTTATGGAAAAAGCAACACCAATTTAGAAGAAGAGAAGTTGATCCTTTTAACGCTACAAGGTTACTGAGAGGCGAACACGTAACATCTTTCTCCGATTTACGAGGTATAAATTTTATAAATATTTTCGCCTATCAACAAGCAGTTTCGACGAATTACTCTGCAAGTTAGAGTTTTCTTTACGACGGTCCAGCTTACGTTGCATCCCCATAACTCCTGTGGAAAAATTGGCGATCACTCTAAGATAAGTGAAATAAAAGAGTATTGAATAACATTAACATTTTTAATCAGTCTTATTTTAATCACACTCTAATTTTGTGTCCCATAAACATCTTCTAAATCGTACTTCCTCAATTACTCGTCTCGTATCGATGTAATTTTGTACACCACAGTACCTAACGGCGCGTCTCAACGGCGTCACACTAAAACGCATACTGGATGTAGAGGCGCCTGAGCGGCGCGCGTTTCGGCAGCGACGGTGAACAACGCGCGATTACCGAACGGCGCTGATCGAGCGCGCGACTTTGAAATGCAACTACAAACCCAATACATAAATCTGAACGCGCGCGCACCATAGCGTTAAAATGGCCTCCAGCTTCACTGAGTCCCTAGCCGCCCTCATTACCCAATACGGGTTAAATGGCAATGAGACGGTCCTCGCCGCCATCGCCACCATCGCCGCCCAGGCTCCCCTCCCTGCCCCTCAGGCACACCATCCGCCGCCGGTAGTAGCGACTTACCTCGAAACGAGGAACTCCTTTGCCCCCCATGAATCTGCCCCCTTAGAAATGGAGTACGCATGCTCCGAGTCCTCGGCGCAGACCTCCCGGAAGAGGCCCGCCACTACTTCAGGCTCCGGTTCATCGGAGTCCTCTGACTCCGACGGAACCGGGGAGTCCACGTTCACCACCGTCACCTCCAAGCGCAACGGTAAGCGCGCCGCGTTAAAACGCACCCCCCCTATTTCAGCGGCCCCTGCCGCTCCTACAACCTCCGCAGCCCTCGACGCTGCCGCCGTCCCACTGATGTCACTAGACATCCCCACACCGTCCAAACCAGCCTCTCGTTGTGCTCCAGTCCTTGCTAAGAAGCAAGTCCCGCCCCCTGTCTTCCTAAGAGACAAGGCAAAATTCACCCAGTTGTCAAAAACCTGCTACGACGCAGGTATTAAGTACGATCATGCCGTCAACCTCGGGGAGGCGATCAAAATCATCCCAAGCTCGATCGAGGATTTCCGTCAAATCACCCGGCTTTTCACAGCCGAAAGAGTCTCCTACCACACGTACGCTCTCCCTGAAGAGCGTAAAGTCAGGGCCGTCATCCGAGGCGTCCCCTTCGAGTTATCTAACGAGGAAATCCTTGAGGACCTTAAGTCCCAAGGTTTCCCCGTAGAAGCAGTGCACAAAATGCACAACAGAACGGGCAAGAGATACAACCTTGCCTTAGTAATACTATCGAACGTGCCGGAGGCTAAAGCCATCTTCCGGCAGGTACGCACAGTGTGTACGCACCTGTCGAGGGTGAAGGTAGAGCCCCCACATAGGCCCGGTTTCCCGGCGCAGTGCCACCGCTGCCAACTATATGGCCATGCGGCGGCCAACTGCTCCGCCCCACCCAGGTGCGTAAAGTACCCAGAACCCCACAACACAAAAGAGTGTCCCCGGCCCAAAGACGCCGAATCCCCGCCCGCATGTGTCTTGTGCAAGCAGATAGGACACCCGGCCAATTATAAGGGTTGCCCCCGCGCACCTCAACCCCGCCTTAGTAGGCAAGCTCCACCGCCGGTCAATGACCGCTCATTCCCAGCCCTCCAACAACGGCCCCGTCAGGGCCCTTCTCAGCCTATCCAGGGCTTCTCTCGACCCTCTCAGGGTCCCCTAGGCCCCCTCAGGGCATAATTCGGCCCCCTCCGGGCTTCTCCAGGCCTATGCAGCCTCCAGTCTTTCCCTGGGGCCCCAAAAAGGCAGACCCACCGCGGTTAACCCCCGATGATTACAACACTCTATATTCCGCTATTAGGAATATTGATGTTAGGGAGATCACCGTAGTAGCACGCAAACTGCGCGCGGCGAAGTCCCCCCAAGAACGTCTCCTCGTTCTTGCAGAACATAACAATCTTCTGCTAGCGTTGTAAGTTAAGTTAACTTAATTAACTTAACTTAAATGACTGAGCAAATTACTCTACCAAAATCTCACGGTCGTATCAAACCTAAGGGTTTATCGCTTGTATCATTTAATATTCGCGGCTTGCGAAATGACCTCCCAGAGCTTAAGCTCTTTCTTCGGAATCGTGAAGTCTATTTCCTCCTCCTAAAGGAAATTAATCTCAAATCCACGGACGCTAAAGGCCTTTCTATTAAAAACTTCTCTCTTCTTCGTAACGACAGACCCGACCGTCGAGGCTGCGGAACGGCCATCTATTACAAGAAGACACTTCATTGCTCGCCCATTTCTACTCCGCAGCTTACCAACATGGAAGCCACGGTTTTCAGGCTAGCTATGACTGGACGTCAGTCCATCCTCATAGCCTCCTGTACATCCCTTCAGGAACCCAGCCCCTCAAAAAAGATTTTGAGGCCATTCTATCTTTAGGCAATTCAGTCATTATGTTTGGAGATTTTAACTCTAAGCATACTGAGTGGACATGCCGTACTACGTCCTATAGTGGCAAGATACTGCTCGATATCACGCAGTCTCTTGATATTACCGTCCGTAGTCCCCTCAGCGTTACTCACTTTCCCGATAACACCGATCACGCCCCCGATGTACTAGATTTTGCGTTACTCCAAGGAGTTTCTCTCAACCTCAGAGCAATCGAGACTCTAGACGATCTAGGATCACCCGGCCAATATTTTCTGTTTCTTATATAAAATGAATAACGTACTAACTAATAAGGGTTATTTGGGTAAAATACATTATCATTAATTTACTTATGATATTAATTAACTTAAAACAATCAGCAACTTCTCTGTATCATCGTATGACAAATTTCGTAACCATGTTCGAAATACCTTCTTACAGTCTGCCATTTTTAATGGATATATATATACAAAATTGTATTGACTTGATTATACAAAACAGGGCCGAGAAATGTAAAAAATCTATGCATGACATAATGCCTTATTCTAATGTTAGTTTCTATTACTTTATCTTTGCGCCTTTTATCAGTGACCTCTCTTCTATAAGGCAATCTTAAGTGCTGTTTTAGTAACGTGCTTATAACAAATAACTGGCGCACTGAGAGGACATTATAGGATTTGTATAAGAGATGGGATGGAAATAGAATAGGGCGGAATGTTGCAACTTTTAATACAGCTCTTTGAGCGCGTTCCAGTGGTAGTAGTGTAGTTTTAGCTGCTCCAGCCCAAGAGGTTAAACAATAGGTGAGTATTGACTGACATAATGCGTAATATACTTGTTTTACTACCTTATTATCAGCAAAAGAACAAATTTTTTAAAAACAAACATTAGTTTACGAACTCTATTGCATAGGTGGTTTATGTGGTTTTTAAATGTAAACGTAGAATCTATAATTATTCCAAGGTACTTAACAGTTTTTGTATTAGAAATAACTGGGCAGTAACATTTAGACTTTGTGACTGAGCAACATTGATGTGCATAAAGTTATATGCTGGGTTGAGCTGCGCATAGAAAAATGAATATATTTGGTTTTGTCCGTATTCAGTGTTAATATGTTTTGTTGGAGCCATTTATTAACTCTATCAAAACCTTGCTGAGCATATGAATAAACCTTGTCAACTGTATTTGTGGAAAAATGTAGCACGGTATCATCTGCGTAAGATATTATTTTATCTGAGTTAAGTTCAAGATTGCAAAGGTCATTTATATAAATCAAAAATAGGGTTGGCCCTAATACACTTCCTTGAGGCACGCCAAAATGAGTACTTTTTTGTTCAAAGCTAACAACCTTATCGATTTTTATGCATTGATATAGATTTTCTAAATAATTCTTAAAAAGTTGAAGCTGCTTACCTCGAATACCTATGCTCTCTAACTTATTTAATAGGATAGGAATGGAAACCGTATCAAATGCTTTTGCAAGGTCAAGGAAAATGCCAATTGATTGGTTGCCTTTATCTAATTCTTGAGAGACGTAATTGGTCATTTCCTGCACAGCATCAGCAGTGGACATTTTAGGCCTGAAACCATATTGCATATTCGATAATATGGATTTACTTTGTAAATAATTCATTAATCTGTTGTTAATTAATTTTTCTAATATTTTAGACGTGAATGAGAGTATCGAGATAGGCCGATAGCTGGAAACGTTTTTTTTGTCCCCCGATTTGAATACTGGAACTACAATTGCTTTTTTTAAGCAATCTGGGAAAATTCCTTCAGTGAGACAAATTCTGAAAATATGGGTTCATGGTGGTACTAGAATTTGTCTATATTTTTTAAAATACTAGTGGGTAATCCGTCCCATCCAACCGCGCTTGTTTCTTTCAGTCCCATTATAATCCTTTCCACCTCACTAGGGTCCGTATCTAATAATGTGAACGAGCTTAATTGGCAGTTTTTTTGAGTTAATAAAGTGGCCCTGTATTCATGATTATTGTTAGAGTTGTTTGTTATCTGCTCAGCCAGATTTTTACCAACGTTCACAAAGTAATTATTTACTGTATTTGCTGATATAAGCGGCGAGTCATTATTTTGTAATAATTCTGACGAAGATTCATGCTGTTTGGAAATAAATACAATATCTTTTACATGCCGCCAAATCTTTTTATTATCTCTACCAGACTCTTCTAGTAAGTTTGTAAGATAATTATACTTCAACTTTTTTAATAAATTGTTACAAAAATTCCTATATCTTTTATATGAATTTTGTAAAATGGAATTATCTGAAGAGGACTTTGCCATCAGGTGTAGTTTGTCCCTGTGTTTCACGCACCTAATCAGGCCAGGTGTAATCCAAGGCTTTAAATTATTATTTTTTAGCTACTGTTCTATACAAAGTATTGCTAGCAATGGCATTTCGTGCGTTATTTATTAAGTAAGGCAAAGAGATGTTTACGTCATCGGTTTTATAAACTGGGCTAAAGTCAATGTTTTGAATTGCTTGTTCAAGGTTTTTCGTATTAATTTTAGTAATAGAGTACTTACAATTAGGTTTCGATATTTTAAGGCTTAAGTTAAGAATGACGGCACTATGATCGGTTACTATAGGACTGGTGACAAGGGTTATTGATGGTAACCTAGTTTTTAGTAAAGTGTGGTCTAAACAAGAACCACTTAGATGTGTAGGGAGCAAATGTGCTGGAAGCAGGCCCTGGCATGCACATATATTAAGGCAGTCTTTTGCTCCGCCTTCACTGCCTTCTGGGTTGATATCAATATTCATATCACCCGTTAACACTATATTTTTGAACGACGACAGTTTCCCAAGTGTAATGTCTAATGACGTGATAAAATTGTCTATTTGCTTAAAACCACAAGGTCTTTAAACAGCAAGGACAGCAGTTTCATGACCCACTTTCACCAATAACCTGCTACAATCTAGCATATTAGGCTCCTCGACTGATATGTTCGTATTTTTTTTCGCAAAGACTACTACACCATCATTTTGGTTATATACATTTTTACTACTAAAAGTATTGTAACCTGGCAGTAATGGGAGGTTGCTTTGGCTCTTAGATAGCCAACATTCTGTTAGTATGATGATGTCGCAGTCAGTGTCCAATCTTCGAAGGAGGATATGGAAAATATCCATGTTTTTATTTATACTACGATTGTTCTGTGTTAAAATAGTAAGAGAGTTCGCAGGTTTGAAGAGATATTCTTTGCACATATCAATTTCACATGTTTTTGCCACTGATAAACTGACAGCATCGATTTCATTACTTAACTTATCCATATTATTCAACAGAAATAATAACAATATTTATATATATATATATATATATATATATATATATATATATATATATATATATATATATATATATATATATATATATATATATATATATATATATATAACTAAACTTAAACTTATTAGTAACTTATAAATTAGGGAAAAAAGAATTAAGGTAAAAGGTGGCGCTCTTAGGCGCCCTCATTATAATCTATGGAATTAATATACCTATTTTCAGCCATCTTCCTAGCCGGGCATTCGAGGTCACCTGTTTTATGACCGCTCGGTTTTTTTAAAACGCAGGCACGTTGCACACTTTGCTGGATCTGTTTTCTTAATGCAAGCATTTGACTGATGTCCTAATTCACCACAATGTCCACACGTGTCGATTGTTTCCCGGCAAGTTCTTGCAGCGTGTCCATACTGTTGGCATTTGAAGCACCTGGTCACAAGTGTGAAGTCTCGAACTGGGCACGACGTCCAATTTATGAAGACTCGCTCCTGGTTGATAAGTGCCTTTCTGATGCCAGCTGGCACTTCCAAAATAAAGTTGCATGAAAGTGCTTGTTTTTTACCCGATTTATGACTTAGTTTTATAGTGGACAAAAAAGATTCCCGCGTTAAGTTAGGGATCTTATCGGCTAAATTTTGTTCAAAAATGCAGTCAAAGACTTCTCTTTCGCTTAGGGCAGTAGGTACTCCTAAGACTATAATCCTTGGTCTTCTTTTATGGGGCTCTTCCACCTTTAGTCCGGAACTACCAAGCTGGGTAGATTTTTTTAACTTCTCAATGTCCTCCTTTGAATCAGTGTTGATAATAACGCCTCCATTTTTAGTTTTTCGTAGTCCTCTTACGTGTAGTTTCAATTGTTCGGGGCATATAATTTTCTGGACAAGAGATTTTGTGTCTTCACTTGTTTTTAATTTATTCTCAGGGTAAATTGCTATGGAACTGAATGTATTGGGGCGCAAGTAATTATTTTTGGTAGTTTTGACCATATCAGCAAAGGACATTTTTTCTGTAGATGGTTTGGCACAGCTTTCTTGAATCGTTTCCTTGAGTGATTTTCTAAAATCATTTAGGCATTCCATTAGGTCTTGTTTTTCTCTCAGTGCTTCCAGAGAGGTGTGCATTAAAATGGCCTTTTGCTTCAAAGATTGGTAGTAAACTGCCATCTGAGAGGCTGCATTACCGACCTTGCGCGATAGGGAATTGATTCTCAGCTTTTGTTCAGAGTTCAGTTTTCCTTCCTGTGCAATATGGCAAACTTCATTTAGACACTGCTCGATCGAGGTCATCTAATTCTTTATGTCACTGGTGGATAAAAATTCGATGGGGTCTGCAGCATCCTGGTGTGGTGGTTGAGGCGTGCTGGGCGGACTCCGAGATGTAATGGTGCTCCGATTGAAAGGACTATTTTCGTATGTATTAGACATGTTTTATATCAAATGTTTTTCATTATAATTTGTTATTCGTGAAATCACAACTCAACAGAAATTTTTCAATGGTTTATCTAGGTCACAGTTTTATTGAAAATATTTAAACACTTGTATTGCTGATAGGCACGACTGCCCGATTTGAGCTCCGTAAGCGAATATTGCATTACAGCCTTTCACAAGTGCACTACTAAATATATAGCACACCCAAGGAATACCACAAAGCACGGGCCTGAGCAACTGCAACTGCATTCATCGACTTTCTGCATGTCTTAACAGATCGTCAATACATCTAGTGATTGTTTCTAGTCACGTCACGCCTTCATCTACACACGTACGAGGCTGCCAGTCGAGAATTTTTCTTCTTTATTAGTTGTCGGCTCTTAAAGCTATATGGCCAGCCCATAGCCACTCTAGTTTACTAATCCGTTTAGCTATGTTGTTTGTCGTGGTTCAACTGCAGAATTCCTAATTTTTAAGTCTATCGCGCAGAGAAACCCCGACCATATGAATATGCCACTCTGAACAGAAATTTTCCGCGGCGGAATACTATTACAATTTACTGCATATAAATGATAAATAGGTGGCACACTACGTGGTTGAATGGTTAGCTCGTCGCCGGACTCGTTTTATATGTGGCAGAGCCACGCTGCATCTATACTATTGTTGTAGCACGAATGGGTCGCCTCGACTGAGAAGGATCACGCTCTCACAGAATACCAGCGTATAATAGCAGCTTAAGTCGTATTTCGTATTGTGAGTGTAGAGATCCGTAGACCTTTTTTACTGGAAACATGGTATTCCATCTTAGTCTTCTGGGATGACAACGCATCTGTGCTTTGATTCTTAATCGAGGATAAACGTATTTGTCGATAGGCCATATTTACCATCAGGTGGACTGTGGCTCGTTTGTCACACTTGTTCTATAAAAAAATATTCGAGACGGAATTTCCGTTCAGTGTGGTGTGGACGATAGCCCTCTACGTAAACTGCTAAACAACCTTGAACTTCCTCATATGGCCAGCGGCACAGGATCACGTCTCAGATCCATAAGTCACCACTGGCAACACACACTGGTTATACAATCTTGTTTTGAAGTTTTGGGGTATGTCTGACGAGAAGATGTGGCGTGTTCTCCCATGAACTCAATTGATACGCTCATATTATCTAGGAGGTCCCTTCTGAATTCACGTATTGTAACGGAAATTTATGGAATCCTACTTCTACATTCTTTTAAAGCTTCCTTCCTATGGGCTTCTAGAAAATGTGTGCTATTGGATCACCAGTGTCCTTCTTGATTAGAGCATCAATGTTGTAGTTGAATATGTTGTGTTCCACAAGGCTGAGTGCTATCACCTAAGCTGTTATTTCTGCATATCAATTATATTTTGCTAACAAAAAACGGTCATTGCTATGCGGATGACAAACCAGGTAATAATTTTTCCACCGGCCGTGCCAATATTTCTTGGGATCATGTCGTCGATTACCGGAACAAACTTATGTCTTATGTCGAGTCATTGTTAAACACAGTTTTGGATTGGAGACGACTAAATCTGGTCCACTTTAATCCACAGAAGACACAGATTTGCACGTTTACCGCTGAAGAGATCACCTTTATCATATCTTTTCAATTTTGGGGCTCTCCTCTTTCTGCTTCAGCTAACATCGGAGTCCTCGGCGTCGACATATCAAATGACGTGCAATTTTGTGGTCAATTTGAAGGGAAAGTTAAAATGGCCTCTTAAAAACTTGCCTTGCTCAGCAGATAGGGACAGTATTTCACGTCTGCATACCGCTTGCAACTTTACGAGTATGTTTAATCTCTTGTGGAATACTTCTCTCATCTCATCATAGGCCACAACATCCATCTACGGTAAAGTAAGCTGTATTCTAGTTTGTCACCTTCTTCTAAGACAAAAATAATTTTTTTATACGTATTGCCTTCCAACATATTAATCCCTAACAACGTTGTACCGCTTGACTTTTTACGTTGACGAAATTTGCTATAACGAGAGAACGAAGTAGAAGTATGTGATCTAGATACTTTACATATTATTTATATAAATGTATTCTTGAAATGATTACATTACGGTGACTTCCATAATCGTGTGTAAAAAGGGTTTCTACTCAACAGTAAAAACCCTTTTTCAACCCAGATACGAGTATATTCTCACTGCTACAATTTGTAATAATCTAAATCTAAATGAAAATAATTACAAGATTGAAAATTTCAAAAATTCCATTTTTATCTTATTATTTCCTTTTCTTTCATCCTGAGTAGTTGTGGTATGAGGATATCCACTGCACCATATCCTCCCGTGGGCAAAAGGCAACAAAAAGAAAATAGGCATTAGTTGAGCATTTACGGCGCACAGTCCCCAACGAACAGACGTACTCTGAGGACTGACAAGAATATCCGGAGGTTGGAAGACGAAATAGACAAGTAAAGCTAGGATAATATAGGATTATCTGAGGTCCGAAGAGACGACAATTAGCCAGCGCAGTAAACCGCTCCTGAGTTACTGAGTTAACGCAAGGAATTTTGGTGAGTTGCTCATGTCTAACAGCCTGGCCACGGGACTTTTCGCCGTAGCGAAAATTAATGCGGCGCGAACTAGCTAGCGACTAAAACAAATGTATAGAAATGTATGAATCAAGCCACGCGTAGCGGCGAGTGGCGACGCGACCGGCGAAATTTACCGGGCGAATCGCGCGGGCGACTGGCGACGCAGCGGGCGACTGAAACAAATGTATGAATCAGTACGGTGCAAGCCACGGAGTCGGGCAGCAATCGCGGAGGCAGACGCGGCGAGTAGTATAGGGAACAAAATATTTTGGTTGTCTTCGCCGCGAAAAATGCCGGGCCGACAAAAACAACTTAAAATTCTATCCGCATTGACTCCAATTCTGCTTGAATATTAACAAGAATATAATCGCAGGTTTCAACACTCATTCTGGTATTTACTCGAAATTTTTGCTAGATGCATTCTATTTGTTGTGGAATTCTCCATCTATAACCCGATTGCTATTCAAATCAAGTACTCCGCAATCTCATCCAAATATTATGTATTGAACCAAAAAACAATTACTTTCTAAGCAATATCGAGATAACTTTGATAAAGACATTTCACTCTCAGCCTATCTGGTCGCGACGGCAAATGTGACTTCCCGTGGCCTTCAAATCGGGCCGCGCGAATTTTCGCCCCGCCTGTCGCTTCGCGGTTCGCGCCGCCGATCCTCGTGGCCAGGCCGTAAAGCAGCCACCTTTTTATAAGAGGGTCCCGTAAGGCCCATTGCGGCAATGAACATTGGCATTGTAAACGAAGAAGATATTTATGTGACGTCAAAATTGCTGGGATTCTTTATAATAAAATAAATTTGTTTTACGCATACTTTCCGCTGCTTAATTTAATGTGCTGTTTTAACACGTATATATATATATATATATATATATGTGGAAGAGCCATGCTGCAGTTATATTAGTAGTATAGTCGTAGCACAAATGGGTCGGCTTGACCGGGGAAGCACCACGCTCGCAGCTGTGTTTCGTATGGTGAATATAGAGAAACGGAGACCCTTTTTACTAGAAAAGAGGCATTCCATCTTGTCCTCACTAGTGACAATGCCTCTGAATTTTGATTTGTAATCGAGGATAGATGTAGATGTCTATGGGCTTCAGCAACCACTTACCATCGGGTGGACTGTGTGTTCGTTTGTCACCCAATCCTATAAAAAATTTATTCATATTCATTTATTGATAAAACATAAATTTATAGTATATAGGTACTACAACCAAATCGCTTATATTTATACTAAACCTACAAAATAAAAAATATTACCACCTTACCATCATTCTCTTCAGATTCTCTCGTTTCGACGCAACGTACAATCTCCTTTATAAACTGTATTTGGTCATAAGCTTTTATCTATTTTCTTAAATTTTGATAATTGATTATTAAAGAGGAATATACTCTGGGAACACCAAGGTTTGGATGACTGACTGGTGGCAATAAAATGAAACGTTTACCGAAATTTCTTAAGACCCGTGATAGAGAACTACAAAACTAATACAAAAGTACCGCAGACAAGCCTGCCCAGCGTGGTGTGCAAGGTAAAAAATATATTAATCCAGCTTTAAGCTCGTCTTTGTAAAGCATTCTGGTGCAATCTATACTAATAATAAAAAGAGAGATTGCAAATTTTATGAGTTTATAATATAAGGTAAATGTCTCTGGAACTGCTGGAATTTTTTCACTAGTTTAAAGGTACATTATTGGACATAGGCTATCTATTATGTGTATTTATATATATGTCCTGTTGAGAGCTTCCACAGCGAGCACTGCATCATTAGTTGAAGTTGCACGAAAATAATATATGGCTGACTTTCAAAGCTCTAAAAAAGCCCGCGACAACATACATCTGTTTTAGGGATAACTCGCAGCTAACGTTTTATGTCAAAACTCTCAAAAAATTTAATTATTATACTGGCGGTTGGCGTCGGCATATTGTTCTAGGTAAAGTAATGCAAAAACAATGTAACAATCATTTGAAACCATCAAAAAACAAAAACAAAACAAAGAAACCATGAAGTTTCAAAATTTATTATGTAACCTAACATTGAAGATGATCAACCCGGGCAAAGTAGGGGTGATTCGCTAGTAAGAAATAAAAAAAAAAATTAAAACGATGTAAAAATATCGTTGATGATGTATGAATCTATAAATATAAACGAAATTGAAGTATCTGTATATAACAAAGAAATAACTGAGTTGTAATAAACTTAGGGGGTTTTCTGCATACTATTAAGACGTAAATAACCATTTAAAAAAATTGTCTACCTGTCTGTTCGGGCTAACCTTTGGTTGGAACAGCTGATCCAATTGTGATGGAACTTTACAAAAAGATAGAGGACAATGCTGAAAGGGACCTATGCTATATTTTATACATAAAAAACAAATTAAAAAAATACTTTCGATTTTTATTGAATTAAATCTAAATAAAAACATAATAATAGATCATATCCCACACACTACGTTAATGTTATACACTCACTTGAAAGCTTATAAATCTGCGGTAATTTACAAAATATATTCCCGAAAAATGACACAGATTGAAGCCAGTTGTATTTAGCCAGTTCTTCGATAGCCGATTTTGCATCTATGAATAAATATTTCCCTCATGAGACCTAATTACAATATCAATAAAAACGATCTAGATGCCATTTAATGATTAAGTTTTAACTCTTTAATTAATCAAGTATTATATACCTCTGCAAGATATAGATTAACAATGTAGTCCCTTTTAAACTGGGCAACTGAAAGATCAATTAAAACCCACGTAAAAGAACACATAGCTGATGAGAAGAACCGACGCACCGGGAAGTCTGCAGACTGTGAGCAGGTAAGTACAGGATCGTCCCCGTCAATACATCAGATTTGATAAACCATAAATCCTCACTAAAGAACACCGGTACCTTCTAAGGATGAATCGCGAGTCTAATTAAATTAAAAAAAAATCTTAATTTCAATGGAGAAGATGGCTTGGATCCCATAATTGATAAAATAAAATCTCACCTAGGCATACAACTTGTTTATAGAAGAGGTGGCAAACTAGCATGAGGTTCACCTGATGGGAAGGCACTATCGCCGCCCATGAAGAATCGCAACACTAAAGGAATAGCAGTTGACGGCCTTTTAGGACTGCCGTTTCTTGACTGTCACTAAGTCGTATCGGTCCGGAAAAATTATTGATAGTAAACTTTTACACAAAGAGGTTGAGCGAGGAAAAAACTTATATTAAGGCCGAATACGAAGAGAACTGACGAAACTTTATGTATTTCTGTTAACAACTTTGACCTGAAGTAATTTTAAGCGTTAAAACATACTATGTATGTTTGTTCGGTTCCTTCACAAGGTGTCTGCCTTTCTAAAATTTTAAAGTAAATACCAATTTAAAAGATGTGTTTAGGAAATGATATCTCAAAATTATTTTTCTTCCAAACCTCCGTGAATATAAATTTAGGAAAAATTATTTTTACGTAAAAATAATGTATTGTGATTCTGAAGGTGCATCTCTTCTTAATTTTCGATCTTTTGCGATACAATTTTTTTTTATTAACATAATTCGTTTTATTACAAACGCCTAGTAATAATATTGTATTGTCAGATAAAATTTTGCCGTCAAAAATTACCAGGCGCTTCGACGTGTGGCGTAAGGTGACAATTAGTCAGTTATGTCTGTATCATAAAAAAAAAAATGTATGTATAAAAATCGTTAATTTAGGGGTTTACACGCGTTTAAGTGACTATAAATATGAATAAGCGTAGGAAAAGAAATAATTATTACTTAAGTGGTAAAACAAAGAGAGTTTATCGCAAGAACGCTCTCGAATGTGATACGTTCCACTTTGAGGTTACATTTTTACTTACTTTTACAGTACTTTTTTGTTGGAGGTTACCTAATAGGCTGGATTTTTACTAATTTACATTAGCAAAACTGATTCTTTATACGTTTCCGCGTGATGAAGTGAGAAACTCTAAAAAACATCACGACCGAGTCGGAAAATAATGTACAGTGTAGTGTAAGCACAGAAACCGCAAATAATGTCTCAGTCAATGTATTGTCCGAAAGTATGGGGTAAGTACATAACATAACATAATATAAACACTCACGCCTGTCACCCAGAGGGGTAGGCAGAGACTACGGACTTCCATTTGGCACGATCCTGACATACCTCTTTCGCCTCCTTTACATCCATATATCTACGCATACATACTCGTCGGTTAAGGGTACTTCTAACGTGGCCCATTTTCAAAATATCACCAATTTGGTCGATAAACTTTTTCCTAGGGCGTCCCTTCCCTACTCGGCCGTTCACATCTGCCATATAAATTTGCTTTGTCACTCTTTCCTCATTCATTCTTTCCACATGACCAAACCACCGAAGCATTCCTTTCTTAATCCTGGTCACAACATCATCTTGCATACCACATTTATCTCTTATCACGCACATTTAAGAAAGGTAAGTACATAATTAAGAAAAACCAACATACTACGGGTATTAAGTGATTGATCGGTAGAAGTAGTCTTGTGAGAATTTACATACACAGTAGCAACTCCTACTATTGGGCAAACTGGGACTTTTTAATTTTTTTCTTTACTATATATTCAATTTGCATTATGGCATCTTACAAAACTCACTAGAACAAACAGTTTATAATTCAATTACGTGAAGTATTTTACGTACGATGCACCAATTCAGAAAAAAAATCGATGTTAATTCAATAATTTTTCTTTACAGAATAACTTTACAGAACTTATAATCTATACTAATACTATAAAGAGGAAAGATTATTATTTTTTATGTTTGTAATGAATAAAGTACAGAATTTATAATATGTAGGAACTAATATAATAAATAAGAAAGATATTATTCAGAAGTAGGCAATGCTCCCTCTGTTATGCATTACTCTGCATACCGAGCTAGCGCACTTGTACGGCTAACGAACGTGATGTTCGAAAAACAGCGCGCGGTTCGCCACGAAACGAACAAGGTCATCGCTTCCTATTCGGCCTCAAAACGCACAGTGGTGGACCACTTAGCATCCAGATGGTGTGTATGGTATCGTGAGTTTTGTCGCGATGTGCGTTTTTGAAAGGAGGCTGGAATTAATCCGAACAAACGCTTAGAGCATTCGGGTGGTAGATGCGATATAAAATACATAACTCGGTCGTCGACGATTCGAGCCGCTCTGCGCTAGATGCGGTCAAGTGGAAGGAGCTGGTACTGGGGTGCCCCGGCCCAGAGATGAGAACAATATTCCATGTGAGGCCGGACTTGCGCATTATAAAGTTGCAAGTGGTGTAAAAAGTAAAGTTACAGCCTTTATACGTCCCACTGCTGGGCACAGGTCTCCTCTCACTTCTGAGAGGGTTTAGGGCAAGGAAGTGTCCGCCGCGCTGCCCCAGTGCGTGTTGGCGAACTTCACATGTCTTCGAAATATTTTTTTCTTATTTCTCAGACATGCAGGTTTCCTCACGATGTTTTCCTTCACCGCCGAGAATGTGGTAAATCAGCACTTAAAATTGCAATTACCAAATTCATTGGTGCCGGTGGGGATCGAACCCGGTGTGCTCGCGTATTGTGAAATTTACAGCGAGTGCTAACCATCTGAGCTACCACGGTAAATGGTGTGCCGGCTTGAAATACTGTCCTGCTTTGGTGAGGATGCCAAGAGTTTTAGAGGCCAATTTATTTGCCTTCCCTTCTAAGTGACCACGAAACTGCACATCATTGATGAAATTGAAGAGATATAACACAGGGGTTGGTTTTTGTATGTTTGTATGTACTTGTATGTTCTGAGGGTTAATATGGACAAGATTTAGTCGTCCTCAATCCGAGACTGTTTAACAACGACTCGACTTCAAGCAAAAGTTTGTTTTGCTACCCGATGACGTGGTCCCGAAAAATATTGGCACGGCCGGTGTAAAACGAAATACTTGCGCTGTCAACAGTGTTCTGCAACACTTCAAGATATTAGATAATTCGTCACTATTCCAGTTCAACGGAAAGAACAGGTTTGAAGAGTGTGCGAGTATCAAGATATAATTTGGCAGCTATTATAATGAGCAATTACGCACAAAGCTGATGCATTAGCGGTATTTTGCAAATAAAATCTTGGATGTTTCAACACCTTATTTTCTTACGGAATCCTAATTAAATGTGATTTTCATAAAATTTAATGTCCAGGGAGTTTCGGGGGCAATAAATCGATCAAGCTAGGATTTATATTTAGAAAATATCTTTTTGTCCGTATTTTCAGGCAATGAAAAACTGCTACAATATAAGAAGGTAAATTTTGACACTGTGTTAATGATCGTAATAGCTCAAGTGGATATCGAGCGGTTGCGAAATCGCAATGCTTTTAGTTCGCGTCCAATCTTCGTTCCGATTTTTTTTACTTTTTTTTCAAGTTCCCTTCTTTTGTGAGAAAATATATTATTTCTAGCCCTTTTTTTAGTATTTTTTTAAAATAGGTACGAAAATTTTAATTAAACTAATTGCACTCATGATTTTTATTCAAATAACCAGTTCAGTTTTTTCTATTATGTCAATAAGATCAAAAAAAATTATTCATCAGTATGTTATTTGTATCTAAATGTAATTTCAAAAAAAAAGAACCGAACAAAGCTTGGTCATCCGGGTACTAATATTAATATACGAGCACCTAAAAATTTAGAGTCAGAAAACGACATAATTATGAATCTTGATATTGTCTAAAAAAGAATATAGTTGTGCTGGTTTTGTTTTATTTTGACATTCAAATGTACAGGAGGTCAGTGAAAGAAATCACAAAGGCCGTGAACTGTAAAATAAGCGGCGGGATTAGCTACTAGCAATTTTCGTAAATCTTCAAGGAAAATATAATTTGATCCAGCACAATGTATTAAAATATAGACTGTATTTATCACAAAACATTTCTTATTATCGTTTGTATATAAGTAGTTTTTTTGTAAAAAATATAAATAACGAATGCGACAAGTTAGAGTTCTTCACGGCACTCGTATTTATCACGTGCTTGTTTGTGGAGAGCAACTTTATGGAACTCGTTTGTTTAACAAGTTAGAAATATTTCTTCAAGATTAATTAAGCCCTACACTTTGCTTACCATTACGAGGCTGCCATTTGATAATCTTTTTCTCCATCAGTTATCGTTTTTTCGAGCTATTTTACTGGCTCATTGCTACTTCTACTTACTGAATTGTTTGGCTACATCAGCTACTCTGATTTTATTGCAGATATCGTCAGTTTGCCCTTACGCTTCCACATATGGCTGACACTGTGCTTCACAGCGCCCAACGTCTCAGATTCATATATGTCATCACAGGCACTCACAGTATGGGGTGAGGACCTAGAAAGACATGCAGGAATTCTATGGAAGTAGGTGCCTTAGGACGACTTCCAGCCTCCCGAACAAGCCGCTTTCCGAAAAGGCTTTAGCACTATAGACCACATACATACCCTTCGGAAAATCGTACAGAAGTCCGAAGAGTACAATCTGCCACTTCGCCTGGCGTATGTGGACAATGAGAATGCCTTTGATTCCGTCGAAATTTGGGCGATACTACAGTCCCTTCAGCGGTGCCAAGTAGACTGTCGGTATATCGAAGTGCTGAAATGTTTGTAGAGTAGGGCTACGATGGCTATCCGAGTACAGAACCAGAGTACGAAACCTATCCAACTGCAGAGAGGTGTAAGACAGGGTGACGTTATATCCCCGAAACTCGTCACCGCTGCATTGGAAGACGTTTCCAAGCTACTGGGATACGGTATTAACATTAATGGCGAGTACATCACTCACCTTCGATATGCGGACGATATAGTCCTTATGGCAGAATTTCTGAAGGACCTAAGCACTACGCCGAATAACCTCAATAGTGTCTCCTAACAGATAGGTCTTAAGATCAACATGGACAAAACAAAGCTCATGTTTAATGTCTATATCACACCTATACCAGTAGTTGTTGAGAGCGCCAAGCTCGAAGTTGTTGAAGGTTACCTGGGACAAATAGTCCGACTAGGTAAGTCCAGCTTCGACCGAGAGATCAATTGATCATGATGTGGGTAAACAAACTTTTGTTAAGCTAGGTCTTATATGGGCTTCATTTACTGTCGGGTAGGATAGTAGGCAAGCAATGTTTTATAATGATTTAAAAAAAATGTAGATATAACCTCTCTCTTGTTTTTGAAAGGTGTTTTAGTAGCGTGAGAGAACCCATTATCTATTTTATTCCGTGGATGTTATAAGAAGGTACTTTTCGAAAGGCTAGAAAGACACCACTTACAAGAGTGGCATATTAGGCAAATCATTGTTACAATGGCTCTCCCATGTAAATATTGTGGTAAAACTATGTAGAGTGTGGTACCAACCAAACTTATAGTTGAAGCAATATTTTACACCCTTACACTATATGAAGTGGAAAACATGCTCGCAATATGTTTTTTTTACAATCGGGTGAAAAACAAGCGCACAGTCTATCTGATGATAAGTGAATGCTGTGGCTCATAGACATCTACATTTATCTTCGGTTAGAATCAAAATGTAGAAGGGTTGTAACCCCTGTGGACTACGAAGAACGACTTTTTACTTACTGGAAACGAGGTATCGTTTCCAGTAAGTAAAAAGTCTAGGATTACACTCAACATACCAAACACAGCAGCGTTTAGCTACTATTTTACGCTGGCATTATGTTGGAGCATGTATCTTTCCCGGTTGAGCAGATCCACTCGTGCTACGACCATAATATTGCTGCACCGTGACTCTACCACGTATCTCTACGAGATTTATGGACCTAAGAAAAAAGAACCCAAATTATTCAGATAAATTAATTTCAGTGGTAATAGATTAATTACGATTCCTATAAATAGACAAACAGATATAAGAAGTGTGAGACTTGCAGTTCTATGATAGCCATAATATATTTCTGCCAAATTCTTCAGTAAACTTATAAAGGGAACCTGGAATGACGATGATGATAATGATGGTGAAGCTTAAAGGGCCCATGATAATACTTCACTGTAATGAAAAATTAGAAAAAACTTTTTCTAAAATGTGTTAATCTAAAGAAGAATAATATCGACATTTTTGGTTCATATTTACCTGAAGGACTTAAATAGGTATCTTTTTTGTTTCACGACACAGTAAACTGAAAATTCATTTTGAAATAATTTTATTGAAAAATTAACAGCTAAGTTTACATCCATTATAGTCAAATTAATATAAATACCATACGTTTTGGGCTCAGAAAAACGTAGAGTATAATATTGTTTACACTAAAGATTAACACACTAAGCTTTATTTACATTTAAATGGATAAAAGGCGAAATTTAATTTGTACATAACTATAATTAATCTATCAGATTTACGTCTAACATAACGAAGGAACATTATACACCGTTACACTGTACAAAACACAAACATTCACAAACAATTGACGTTGGAAAGAGTTCAAATGCTTTGCATTTCTACACTTGTTTCATGCTATTTGCAGCAAGTCTTTAGTCAGAAAATTTGTGAGCATTGAGAAGTTTTTGTATTTGCGGTGACTGTGTGCTCTATTTGCGCTAATGCTGTTAGTTCTGTATCCATTTTTCTGTTTTTGATCCGAATTTCTTTGGTAATCGGTCGTTTCTTGCAGCAACATAAAATTTCTTCAAATTCTTTACGAAAGTTATCATTTAACCAACCGTACAACAACGGATTTGAGACAGCACTCGACATGCCAAACATGTGACAAACGGCGTAAGTTATTGTCATAGATTTCTCCTCCAGTATTGGTTCGGTGCTAAAATCTGCTGCCAAGTTGAAAACATTCAAGGGTAACCAACTTATGACGTAAGTTACTGCAATGGCAATGAGAATGGCTGGAGTCTTTCTAGTCGTGCGTCGCCGACCACGTAATCTTCTATGAATTTGGACATGTGCCATCACTACAACTAAAACCGGAAGCAGATATTGTAAAATTAAACTAAATACAGAGTATATCGCTCTTCCGTTATACATGGGCCAGTCTTCTATGCAGAAACTTAAGGAATCCATGTCTTTCAATCCTATATTATGAGTTTTAAGGCTTCTAAAAATATAAAGAGGTGAGGCGAGGAAAAACGCTGTCACCCAAATAACGATCATTGTGATAAGTGCTCCCATTGTTTGCAATCCAGGACGTGTTGGATAGACGATCAACTGTAAACAAAATAAATGTTTTAATTTTCATATAACAGTACAATTGAGTTCTTTAAATTTAACATTTATACGTGCCATTACCAATTAGTGATTGTTTAAAATACTCTGTAGAATCTTACTGACATGGCAGCTAATGGATTAATCAATAACATTTTCTAATTACCTAATTTAATAGAATATTTTTTTTTATAATAAAAATGGAATATATGTATATATACTCGTAATATTGAGAGTATCGTCAGGGTATAAAATAATTTGAAACGAGTAAGTATTAAAAACCTTCACACATTTTATAATGTTGGTTTTATAACTATGCTGGGATCCGATACGTTTTGCTGTATTCAAGTTGTTAACAAATGCTATAGTTATTACCTAAAGGAAACATGCCAAAATGCCTTTAATGTGCGCGCTTTGCTGGACATTTTGTACGTCGTAGTGCTACGCTGCAGTTATATTATCGTTGTAGCGCGAATGGGTCGGCTCAACCGGGGAAGGACTACGCTCTCACAGAATAGCCGTGTAAAATAGCAGATTAATACTCCTGTGTTTCGTAAGGTGAGTGCAGAGATCTGGAGACCTTTTTACTGGAAACGAGGCATTCCATCACAGTCCGCAGGGGTTATAATATACATAAATATATATATATATATATATATATATATATATATATATATATATATATATATATATATGTTTTCCTTCACCGCCGAGCACGTGGTAAATCAGCACTTAAAATTGCAATTAACAATTTCATTGGTGCCGGCGGGGATCGAACCTGATTTGCTCGCGTATTGTTAAATATATATATATATATATATATATATATATATATATATATATATATATATATATATATATATATATATATATATATATATTGTTAAATATATATATATATATATTTAACAATATATATATATATATATATATTTAACAATACGCGAGCAAATCAGGTTCGATCCCCGCCGGCACCAATGAAATTGTTAATTGCAATTTTAAGTGCTGATTTACCACGTGCTCGGCGGTGAAGGAAAACATCGTGAGGAAGCCTGCATGTCTGAGAAATAAGAAAAAAAATATTTCGAAGACATGTGAAATTCGCCAACACGCATTAGGGCAGCGCGGCGGACTATTCCTTGCCCTAAAAACCCTCTCAGAAAGGAGGCGTACATATTTAATTATAGCTACACGTAAATACTTGCACCCAACTTTAAACAAAAAGGAGGTGCTTGTGACTCATCCTGCACACAGTCCAGAACTCGCACCATGCGATATCTTTATTTGATAGAGTATTTGATGAAGGGTTTCATAACATTTACATAGAGAAGAAAATACCGGAAGAGGCCGTGACAGCTTTCAACCAGCACGTGAAAAACCTACCCTCAGTCCAATGGCTTTATGTTTTCCCAGATGTATATGTAATGGGGAATAGTTTGAAAAGCATCAAATATTTTAGACTTAGAATAAAAATACTTAATCTTTTTATTTATGAGTTACGCAAACGTTCAGTGTATATACCCCACGTATTAGTCGATTTGATACGCAACAATTTCTAAATAGCTATAGGTTATTTCATTCACTAAATTTTATTTATCTTAATCAATATTGTCTGATCTACAGATGTGTTGCACTTCCTGAAGACTTACATGAAATGCAGAAAATTTCATTTTCATATTTTTTGAAAAATATTAATTATAATTGCATAATATAAAGTTCATTCTTGAAATTGACTTTATTGCACAATGGAAGATTTGTTAATCATTTAAAATGGTGACTCCATTTTCACACTTCAACGCTTGCAACAGTTTTAATGGATTTACAAAACAGAAGACTTGAGTTTAATGTAGTTTTTAATGCATTTCTCCTATCTGATATTAAATAGCCTTATCAATTATCTAGTACGAAGGCATTTAGTTCATTATGTTAAACCCTCGAATGATAAACTGATAAATAATGAAGTCTACATAAAATCAATAACGTGTATGAAAATATATGTATGCTAATGTACGTATGTAGCAAAATCACTTCAACTGCAAATTAAAAAGGAAAAACGATTTATATTTATAATCTGCCACTTTAGGCTCAATATTTGGAATTGTAATTAGGAAGATTATAATAAATATTTATTTTTTGCCAAAACTGACGTCAAATGCTGAAAGAACATTCTTTTAAAATTAAAATAAATATCATACTAAAATGGCACATCAAATAAGCCTGTGCTGGGTGGATTGACCGCGATTGTGACGTCTGTCTGTGAAAAAGGTTTTTTTATAATAATATTTGCATCAATTTGAGTAACATCGCATCTATGATCTTTGTTTATAATTGGTTACAGGTGTGCATGAGCTACGGTAGCCATGTACCATCAAATGGACGGTTAGGTCAAATATAACTGTAATATTCATGTAGTCACGAAGAAACAACTGTGAAGTTACAAATGAGATATATCCTATTCAGAAGTAAAGAGAACTCTAGAATTCTTTCAGTTTCGATAATGTATTCGCCTGGAAAATCTAACAAAACATAAGCAGGAAACCAAATGCGCTTACAATATCTGCTTCTTATATTGATAAAAATATTGTTTACCTTTATTACTTATAAATCTAATAACTACTGATTTTATCATAAAAATAATATTCACTCAAAACTAATTGGTATTGTGTTTCTTAAAAAGTATTGAAGTTTCTAATTTCACAGGTATAAGATGACGTCAAATTAAAATCAACAGACTAAAATCTATTTCAAGAAATATTGAGCGAGGCGTAAACAATTTAGCGTTATGTTTATATTATTTAACTAAAGAACGATATCTGCAAAGGGGATTCATACTTCGAGGCTAATAAAATCTGAATCAAAGGTACTTTAATGTTAGCTTTAAGATCGTTTCTTAAAAACGCATTTGAATTGAAATATCTTGAAACTGTAAGAAATGGTTACTTACTCGTATAGATGGCACAACCCAAATTATAAACACACGGAAGGACACCGAAACGCTGCACCAAAAGTGACAGACCTCATGTATTAAACTATCGCTGGTTGTATTTCCTATTCAAGTCTTACCTAATGAATGTTACCTACAAATAGCTATCGATATGTAGTAAAATTATACAGTCCGTTAAGAAATGTATTATGTAATTTCCTTTAAAAATAAAATTTCTCATTTCGTCCGCACATCTATTTATTACAAAATTCCGCTAAATCAAACTAAACCTTAGTGCTTTAGACATTTGTTCTTTCGAGTCGGATTGGCTATATTTAGCCTTTGAGCGATAAAAGATTCAGCATTTAAGCCTCCAGCGGCAACTGGACTTTGTGGTGAAAGGCTGCTAGTGCTCGTACAAATAAAGCATCCCCAACAATGGCTTATCAATGACATACCGTTGGGTGTCCTGCCATCGTCTTTCAATATATCTATAACACGATATCAGTAAAATTTACGTACCTGATACCTGTCGAGAGCAATGGCAGTAATTGAAATTGTGGAAACAAATATAGATATAGCTTGTATAGCTCCGCAAGCTTTGCATAAGCTAGGCCAATCAGGTAGCGGCCAATGTTTGGTCAAAAGTTCCATTAAAGTGAGAGGAGTTCCAACGCAACAAACCAAAGCATCAGATACAGCTAAATTGACAATAAACATGTTCCTAGCTGTTCTCATGGCTGGTTTTCTTACAACCTGAAATAAAAAATATGTTAATAAAAAAAGCATTTATATTTTTTAACATAAAAATCTCTTAAATCAAAATATAAATTAACTTTAATTAAATTAAATTATTTTTAATATAATGATCACAACATAAATTAAAGCAAAGGCGGTTTGCACAACTTGCTTTTTTATATTCGCATTTAAGTATTTTTCATTGATTAATTCATTAAAGCCTAACAAATATCAACAGCTAAACATAAGCTTTCCCCGTGGATTAGAAGGAATTTAGGGCAGATTTTCTCACAATGTCACGCTTGGTAAGTGAATTAGCAACCGCAGTTTTTTTTGTTTTTTTTTTGTCTGCCGATTTCCCGCTTTAGTTTCCTTCTATCGCCTCTTGAAACACCCATGGGAAGATATGGGATAGTGTATTCTCTTACGTCGCCACTGTAATAGATACAGTCTTTATAATAGCACCATCCGATATAGCGATATATTATCATAGTTATTATATTACATATATTCGTAGACAAACAAAACGAAGCTCTTACACTTTTGAATATTAAGTAGTTGGTAGCAGAACCCCGGTAAATTGATGAAAACTTATTTGCTATACTATTACATGTACGTGCTATATACTACTATATCTATTAAAAATTCTTATTAACAGGTTCTGAAAGCTTTCAAATAACATTTTACCTGTGTTAAAATAGAAATACTGATAGAAAGAAAAGAAAGTCTGTGATTTCTCCTCTCGATGTTTATTGTGTCCTCTCGGTGTAATTTGGAATTTTATGAAATTATAATTTATAAAAATTTTAAACACAAAATATAATACATTTTAAGGAAATAAAAGTTACTTTATTTAATCAGAAAAGCACTTACGGAAATAACCACAAGAGCATTGCCAACTGCGCCAATAACTACCAAGATGCCATAAAACGTAAGGAGCAGAGCACTAGTGCGATCGTCGACTTTTCGATTTAAAGCGAACTTTTCCAGTAGATTGTTTGGATTTTCGATTCCTCGTGATGCTTCTATTAACCATTTTGCTGATGCGTTCAGAGTAAGATTCATATTCGAGTCAGTTTTCTGCAAATAAAAGTTTATTGTTAGAACTATTTCTGAGGGAACAATGGGGGATAGAGAAGTGAGAGGCGGAGACCTGAAAAATATCTATTTTACTAATTAATATATAATAATCTATCTATACTCTTTATATAAGTAGTGCCCGTTAACTCGTTCGCTTAGAATTAGTATTTTTGTTATGATAATTGGAATATAATTAAAAGTTATAATTAATTGTACTTTTAACTGTCGCAAAGATTTAGGGATATACTTATCTGGATTAAAACATTTCGTTAAATGAAAAAGTAGACGGGTACATAAAAGAACTAATGGACGGACCCACAAACGAATCAATAAAGGAATCGGGAAAACTTATCTACGCTTGTGTTGCATATATTAAAAAACAACAAAATGACCGCATTAATGTAATCCACAATTTGCAACACTTGGTTCCCACACAATAGATAAAAGATTGTCCTAAATAAGCAAGTTTCATCGTCAATTATTGGAACTATGATATAAGGCCATGATAAAATTATATTAAAATTATGTAATTCTATTAATGTTAAAATTATCTGAATTGAAAACTAAAATCCAACGCCTACCTAAATTTAAGTACCTGGTTACACAAACAAAATAAATAAAATTAATTAAGTACCTGGTTACACAAACAAAATAAATAAAATTGGGTTTCTGTATAAACTCCTATCTAATAATACAATATGAAAATTCTATCCTCAGATGAAGGAGATTCTATTCAAATAACAAACAGTCAGACAGGCCGACGGTTCCAAACATTTTTAATTTGGCATCCATGTCGATAGTGTATTATGCCCCATTTCTATTAGAATTTAATTCTAATAGATGAAAATATTTATAGGCTATAGCATCTTCTTATCACCAGGTACACTGTGAGCTCGTTTGTCACTATTATTCCATAAACAAAAAATCTACTGCACATCATCCCGTGGGCATCGTAAAAAGCAACAGGAGGAAATTAAACCACGAGATCGGCAGAAACATTTTTCTGATAACACATGAGTAAAAATAAAAAACTGATATTGAGCGACTTGACGCTTGCCAAGCGTACATAGCAAACAAGGCATAAAATACCGCCCTATGATAGGTACAAAAAACATCACAAAACACATTCAGATATTACTCGCAGTCAAAAGCTAAGAAAATATCAACGTTAAATTTATCCTTATCATTACAGCCTAAAACGGGGTACAGCAGACAAAACTTAACCACAAAAGGTACAACTACTGCCAAATAAATTAATAAAAATGTTATATCATTACGACTTTTTAACTTCGACCAAAACAATACATCATGAAACGAAATTACTAAACATCAAACAATTATACATCTATAACACATGTATATTAATATATAAAATCACACATACTATGCTCCATTCAAATATAACATTCACCACAAAAGGAGAAACACCTTCGATCAACAATACCAACTATTAATCGAAGAGAAACACTAAAATACTCATCACGCCGCGCAAACTATCTTGTTTTACCAAATACGAGGGATGATTCAAAAGTAATGATAATCGGTTACTTCAGGTCCGCATAAAAATCAAAAAAATATTTTTTGCTTGCTTATATACTCACTACGTCAGCTTAAAAAAATCATATAAATAGATCACGATTTCCGAGTCATACATTCATTTGAATACGAACTGTCAAAGTGATAACATCAACATGGAGAAAACGAAATTAGAGCTGTCATCAAGTACCTCTGTTTGAAAAAAATGTCTTCAAAAGATATACACAGTGACTTAGTGGAAACATTGGGGGACTCTGCTCCTCCATATTCTACAGTTGCATGCTAGGCCAAGGAGCTTAAACTGGGCACAACATCCACTGAAAATGAACATCGCGAAGGACGCCCATCCACGTCCCTCACTGAAGACAACGTGAAAAAAGTCGAAGTTGTTTTGTTGGCAGATCGAATAGTGACCATCAGGTATGTAGCTGAGGTCACAGGGATCTCATATGGCAGTGTTCAAAGAATCCTTGCGAACGAGTTGCATAATTAAATACGTGAGTTCTGTTTATGTAGTGAGTCGTGATATCTAATAGACGACACACACGCTCAGTTTAACTGATCATTTCAACTGATCGGTTTAAAAATCAGTTTAAAGGACTGCTGATATTTTTTAAAATATCGAGTTTTCGACATATCGATAATTATTATAAATATATCAATATCGAAGATTTATATATAAGTTTATTTATCGATATATCGTAAATCCAATATTTTAAAATATCAACAGTCCTAGTTTGAACCGATCAGTTGGGTAGTTATAAGTTGAACTGACCGTGTATTCCGTCCATAAGATCAAATACGCTCGCCCTTCACAGTACGCGAGATAACGGATTTCCTGTCAGTATCACAGAATACGTCAATTGAAATTACTTAATTAACGTAGATTAATAACTTACTTGGCAATGAAGTAAAACATCCTAAGGAACACCGTAACTGACACAAATTACTATGACTAACAAAAATGTTTCTAGGACATAAAAAGACTAATAACATGTATTGGGGCAGCACTTAGGAATTTTCCTGCTTGAAAATCCCTATAAAAAATGAGAGGTGACACTCAATAGTGGGACTATTATAGGTTTTTGCATTAATATTTTCTAGAAAAATGATGTTCCAACTTATTACCTCATGTGTATTTGAATAAATCAAATTTTACAAAGCCCTTCTCTCTGTATTTTAGTAACGTGCATTGTGTTATACGAATAAATATACATTTATACTGTAGGCATAAAATTACACGTAGCGGTGCTTAAAAAGCTACGTCTGTCAGAAATAGCTTTCCGGATCTCAGTATATTTCATGCCTGCATTTGTTGGAATCGCCGGATAGTAAACTAGGTCACTCCCGTTTATGAACAGCCTATACGTATGTTACCTTATTCGGTGCAGTCACAGAATATTCGTGTTATGTTAAATAGTAACTATTAAATATACATTTTACTTAATCCATAAATTAATATAAAATAGTGAAATTATAGGTACGGCAGAAGAAGATAAAAGATTAGTTTGTTAGACGATGCTGAAACAAGGATTAAGAAAGGAATGCTGAAGTGATTTGGAAAGTTCGAAAAAGACAGTGAAAAAGGTAACAAAGTAATGTTTATATTTCAGAAATAAGTGGCAGAATTGGCAGCGATACCCCAGGCAGAAGCTTAACAACAAAATTTGCGATATATTGAAGATGGGCTAAATTAACAGTACCCTTAACCGACGAGCAAGTAGGCGTAGATATATGAATTTGAAAGACACGAGAGTGATGTGTCAAAATCGTGCCAAATGAAAGTTCGTAGTCCCTGCATAACCGGTATGATTGACAAGTGCGAGGGTATTTTGCATGTGAATATAATTATTATGACGTTGGAATAATCGATATAATATGTAGGTAGCATAAAAAATTAAAAGTGCAAAATATGGTTATTACAAATTACTCTCCCTTGAAAAGGCTAACGATCCTTTACAAAATAACGTTAATGATAAAATTAACAATTTCAAATCATTACGGTTTTTATTTTAGGATAAAATTAAAAAAGCACGGTCTATACATTAAGTTTTTAACAATTTGATCCGTACCTTTTCAAAAGGGATCGTGAATGACATCAAGATACTTCTAGAAGTCGAAAATAACGAGTATTTAGGGGATATCCGAAAGACCGTCGGGCCAACAACATAACGTAAAATCCGAAAAGAAACAGAAAAAAGTCTGTGGGTTTTATGTCAGTAGGTAACTCACATTCTACTGTAATGTTTTAAAAATCTTTTTAGTATACAAGATTACTCTCCGAAGTAAGAGATACCGTACTTGACCCGGACGGGTTGTGGCAATAAACACAAAGAAGGTTCAACAGGGTTGTAGATTAAACCCTATTAGCGAAATAGAACGATAATATTGCCTTTATCTTACCTCTAGTAACAGACAAACTTTTCTTTTAAAAAGTTAAACGTTGTTAAAGTACTGCTAGTGTATTTTAATTTTAGTCATAGTAATAAGTGTACGAAAAAACAGTTGTTGGAATTAGATTTAAAAATTCAATTGATGCTAAATAAAAGAATTATAATAATGTCCTCCAGACTGAATTTCGGTCACGGCGGACATTCTCATTGGAGGCTAGTCATCTGCGCAGGACAGGATTACAGTAACTAAGTGTATGCGCAAGCACTGGTGCTCTCTCTATTTGATCACTCTCATATTCCGATGGGACGGTAATTTGAATTAATCGGAGAGAGGTTAGGCGCATGACCAACTTTGCATCAAAAGCTTTAGAGCTCTCCAAGGCATCACCACAAACTTCTTGCCTCAGAGCTGCCTTTTTCTTGCCAGAAAAACCCAATAACTGATTCTGATTTGACTCAGGATCCAATCCTGTTACTTGAGGGTCATCAGTCATGTTTACGACAACTGGACCTAATAAGTAGAAAACAAGGATAAAAATAAAACATACAAAAAGTACACCATGGTCAGGAGCGTCACCCTAATACGAACACTAATTAATAAAACATTGCCAATGTTTAGCACTGGCTTTTTAATGCCGTTACTGTTACTCTTACAGTCTTTTAAAGTCTAATGCTGAACCTTCCCCATAACACAGGACTCCCCCATGGGGCTTTTGATAATAGTGCTCATAAATAGTATTTCTATTGGTATGAGGGTATTCTAGGCTCCGAATACTTTTAACTCGAGTTACAAAATCGTTTTAAGTGCTTAGATGACCGCAACGTGGAAACTGCCCCTGCGGTCGGAGCTAAGTTCTGCAAGACCCGTTACAGAAGAACACATAAACACTCCGATCATATTCTTAATCTCATGGCTGTTACGGGAAATGAAGTTGCAGTTTTCAGCAGATTTGACAGCATATAGGCAACTGAACAGGCAGATTTACGTGCTGTGTGACTTATACAACTTCAATACGAGTACAGCTCGTATTAAAGAAGCGATTAAGCGGAACCAGAGCTCCATAGTCTTTGTCAAATATCTGTCTCGCAGAAAGAGTCAACTTTCGAGGCGGTAGAAAGAGCGAAATCCCCACTAGATGGAGTGACGAATGTCACCACACGAATTGACGTTAAAAAACAGAATTCTTTTGAGAAATTTAAGTCCCTCGAGCATGTGCAATGGTATGAGGCTACTTATTAAGAAATTGAAGGAAAATTCAACTGTAGCGACCATCATCACCGGCCTATCAGCTGGTCAACTACCTCATATTATACCGGTAGGGTATTTTACTGCTACAAAATAAAACAACATCAAATATCCTTTACAGGGAATGTCATTTTATGTCTTGTAGATGTCTTTAAAATTGTATAATAATATTTCTAATAAAAATAAAATAATCAAATTTAAAAAAGAACAAAAATATAAAAAATAAGTAAAAATAATAACGAACAAATCAGTATGTATACTAATATTATGTAGAAGAAAAATTTTTTTTGTTTGTTTGTACCGAATAAGCTCCAAAATTACTAGAACGATTTTAATATTTTTTCACCAATAGAAATCTAAATTATCACAAACAATAGCAATAACATAATTATATATTATATAATTATGTTATTGCTATTGTTTATGTATACATACATATACAGGTTTATACAAATTACATATTAAGTATATGGCTATAATTAATTTTCAAAACAATTGGAGATCTTTAAGAAAATTGTTAACCCAAAGTAGCAAAATTTTGTCTATAAAATTCATTATTTGGCATGCGCTGAAAAAACTTGATGATACATAAAAATTATGTGCTACATGATTAAAGTACTCATTATTACCTGTAAAAAGTCAGCGTAAGGAATATATCTATCATAATTAAGTCACAATAGTAGCTTTGGTGTTTTAAAATTTAATTAGATCACCGCACCGGTCGAAGCAAAAGTCCGTTATAGTCGTATCGTAGTATTATCTAATTCTTATTCAAATAAATAGTTTTGTCATAATGAAAGAGTGAGGAAATAATTTTACGTCCTTTTAAAGAGATTACACCATTCTTTACTTTCGTCATACGTATTTTGGCGGTAAAGTTGGAAATTTTAATAAACCTAAACTTTGAACAAAAAAAAATCGATTAAAAATAAGAAATATTTATATTTTGTGGCAGATTGTGCAAAAACTATAAATGATATAGCTTTCGTATATATAAAATGTGGATAGAAAATTCATCAAGGATCGTGTCGTACCTCCACACTTTTCATGTACCGTGTACAGTTATCTTTAAAACTGGAAAGAACCGCGTTTTGGGGTATTTTCTGGGGCGTTCATCCGGGAGAGGGAGAGAGAGAGAGTGGATAAAATTCAACTTTGCTGTACAACGTACATATGCCGATAGATAAATGTGCTACATTAATTTTGCTAATTTTTTTAGCTAAAATTATTGAATTAAATGAGCGAGGTGTCATTTCATGTCACGCGGTGCAGACACGTGATATACGCAGGTGAAATCGCGGATAACCGCGGGAAACCACTATATGAAATATTTAAAAAAAAAACATTTTTAAAATTTTTGTGTCTGTTTTTCTGTTTGTTCTGGCTAATCTTCGAAATGGCTAATCCAATTTTGTCATGGCTTTCACTGGCAGACAGCTGATGTTATAAGTATAAGGAGTAACTTAGTCTTATATTTATTTTAGAAAAATAATTGTGGCCTTTCGCAAAACATTCAAATCCATGGAATTCAATTGTAATAAATTTCACGCGAACGAAGTCGCGGAGTACAGCAAGTATTCTATAAAAAAAGTCTTCAATAATATAATATATGCTCTACCATCAAGTAATCTCGGCACATTGCTTGATGGGGAAAGCTTGCGCATCCTCGTAGGAATCCGGCTAGGACTGGCAATTTGTCAACCTCACCAGTGCCCCTGTGGTAGCAGCGTCGATGAGTTTGGGCTCCACGGACTTTCATGCAAGAAAAGTGCAGGTAGGTTTTCCCTTTACGGTTCTTTGAATGAAATCATCCGAAGGGCTTTTGTCTCCATAAATGTTCCCTTGGCTTTAGAGCCTTGTGAGATA
This sequence comes from Parnassius smintheus behrii, assembly GCA_036936625.1. Taxonomy (NCBI): domain Eukaryota; kingdom Metazoa; phylum Arthropoda; class Insecta; order Lepidoptera; family Papilionidae; genus Parnassius; species Parnassius smintheus. The sequence goes on along the minus strand of JAUPFT010000026.1, from coordinate 13,157,882 downwards.
TTTAGAGACGATGGCAAGAGACCTGATGGTACGACTTTGGTCCCTTGGGAGAGAGGTAAAGACCTAGTGTGGGATGCTACTTGCGTTGACACTTTGGCGGCCTCTCATCTCAAGGGTAGCTGTTTTAGAGCCGGGGCGGCATCAGCGGCCGAATTTAGTAAATGGCGCAAATATGAGTCTTTGAGAAATGACTACATATTTGTGCCATTTGCTGTAGAGACTATAGGTCCGTGGGGTCCATGTGCAGTGAAGTTTCTAAAGGAACTGTATCCACGACTGGTCGTCACTGCTGGTGATAAGAGGGCTGGTGCTTTCCTCGCTCAAAGGCTAAGTACAGCTATTCAGCGAGGAAACGCAGCCAGCGTTCTTGGCACTATACCACGGGGAGCAGGTCTTTAAGACTATATAAATTTTTAGTTTTAGTTTATCTATATTATAGTTTCTTTTTTTATATTGTATATAATTAGTATTAATCGTAAATATTATAATTTTAATTATTATTTTAGTTAAGTTTCTTATAATTAACTATGAAAATACCAAACTCATTACAATTCAATTGTAGTTGAATAAAACTGCATGTAGTAGAACATCGCTCACTGAATTTTTGTAATAGTTTTGGGTATGTTTGTTTTAATCTGGGTTCTCTATTATTTTAATTTTAAATAGATTTAAATAAATATTATGTTATAGTGAATATATATATATATATATATATATATATATATATATATATGAACAAAATTTATTGCTGAAAATAGTTGTCTTTTAGAGTGTCTCTTAATCATCATCTATGTATCATCATCATCATCAGCTCATAGAGACTAATCCACGCCCTCTTCCGTTATATTTACCGTATTTGCTTTTATAGACACGATTGTTAGGCAGATTAACGATCAGATTACCAGACTTTTACGTGACGTATTAATGAAATAATTATACCACCACCTATCGAAGCCATAAGATCTTTCTGATATTACCATAGTCACTTCTTAGAACACCCATAGGACGAAATGTGGTAGTAGTTTCTCTGACGTCACCATACATGGCAAAAAGATAATGTTAATTGCTATCAATCCATGCGAAATATCTAAGAATCTTAAACCCAACCTAGGCTTACTGAATCTACAGACGGAAATACGAGGAACGCTTGTTAGATTTAAATATAATTTACAACTTTATAAGTAAAATGCAAGTTTTGTTTGAAGTTTAAAATTTGATCCCTTTAACAAAAGGTCAGGGGAAAATTAGTGTCAAATGAATCACAGCTTTATATATATATATATATATATATATATATATATATATATATATATATATATATATATATATATATGTATGTATATATTAGTGCTTGTACAATAAAATAAAAATGAAAATATATATCAACAAAAATTGTTTTGGGTGTGTTGAAACGTATTATTACATTATTTGTTGCTTGACTACCAAGATTCTGGCGATATATTTATGTGAAGATGTATATCAAATATTTATGAGAGCTCCATTGACCATTATTTCTGAGGAATTTATCTTAAACGGACATGACTTCGTGCTTGAAATAAATGAAGGGGACTGATCTCTGTAACGCTCGTAGCGCGCATTTAATAAATACGTATGTTATGAAAAAAACTATATCATTAAAAACATATTATTAATTCATTCATTCATTTAAAAAATTCTATACTAGTCTATTACTAAGCGTAGGTTTTCTTGTAGATTGCCCAAAAAAGGGGGATATTTTCGTAATTGCCACACATGACAGCCTCTGAATTTTTTAAATATTTTGTGCTGTTATCAGAAAGACGCTACTGCTGAGCTCTAGATAAAAATAACTGTGCATATTTAATAGGAGCAGTTCCTGATGCCTGGAAAACCCATATCATAATCCCTATTCTTAAAACTGGAACTGAAAGACCCCTCTTCAGCCACTAGCTACCGTCCAATAGCTATTTCATCCACATTATCAAAGATAATGGAGGACCTTGTTAAAACCTCCTAGAGTGTTTCGGTTTCCTTTTTTTGGCGATGTTCTTATATTACGGATTTCATTCGGTGTAGTGGCGGTTAAGAATATCCAATATCCCATATCTAGCCGTGGGTGTCTTACGAGGTGCCAGAGGGAAATAGGCAGGATAAGGGCAGCAGCTTCCTGATAACAGCAATAGTACAATACAAAACTGCGATTGCCTACCCGCGATATAGTCCTTATAGCTGAATTACTGGATGATATAAGCACTATGCTCAGTGACATTTTTACGTAGTAGAGCCAATCTGCAGCTATATTATGGTAGCGCTAATGAGCCAGCTTGACCGGGCATAGACCACGCTCTCACAGAATACCAACGTCAAATTGCAGCTAAACGCTGCAGTGTTTTACTCGTATATGATGAGTGTAGAGAATCGAAGACTCTTTTTACTCAAAGCGAGGCATTCTATATTTGTCCTCAGGGGTAACAACGCATTTGCATTTTGACTCTTAATCGAGGATGAATGTAGACATTTATGGGTTACTGCACTTACCATCAGGTGGACTGCGTGTTCGTTGGCCACCTTTATGCAAGAACATAAAACATCAATAGTGTCTCCCAACGGATAGGTTTTATGATGAACATGGACAAAACAGATAGCATGTGTAACGTCCATCTCACACCTATATCGGTAGTTGTTCCGAGCACTAAGTCCGAAGTTGTTGACGAGATGGTTAGTGCTCGCTGTATATTTCAGAGTACGCGAGCTAACCGGGTTCGATCCCCCCCGACACCAATGAAATTGTTAATTGCAATTTTAAGTGCTGATTTACCACGTGCTCGGTGATGAAGGAAAACATCGTAATGAAACCTGCATGTCTAAGAAATAAGATAATATATTTTTAAAACATGTGAAGTTCGCCAACACGCATTGGGACAGTGCGGCACACAATTTTTTGCCCTAAACCCTTCCCAGAAATAAGCAGGTGCCTGTGCCCAGGAATGTAACGTATATAGGCTGTAATTTTACCTTTTTTGCCCGGGAAAAATAGTTCGACTAGGTAAATCCAACTTCGACCGAGCGGTCAATCTACGGATTGAACTAGGATGAACACCGTTCGGGAAATTACCACATTTACACTTATCAGGTATAATTCAAAGCCTGGAAACGAGGTTATACAACCTGTGGTGTTGCCAGTGATAACTTATAGACCTGATACGTGGTCCTTCACTACTGGCTGTATGCGATCGCTCAGCAAGCTATAAAGAGAGCTGTGCTGGGATTTCTCTGAGTTATAACTTAAAAATGAGGATAACCGCAGTAGAACCAGAGTGATCGACATAGCCCAACGAATTAGTAAGCTGAAGTGGCAATGTGCTGGCCATATAACTTAAAGAACGGACGGCTGATAAGGAAAAAAGTTTCTTGAGTGGCAGCCTCGTACAGGTAGGTGAAGTGTAGGACAATCCCCACCCTAATGAAGGCCTATGTTCAGCAGTTGACTTGTGAAGGGCTGTAATAACGATGGTGATAAAGTAGAGGGTATTTTCGCACCGCTACTTCACAGCACAGTTGAAAGTATCATAGTAGTAATAAATAGGTGTTAGGGGCGGACTGACCGACCTTTAACTGAATCATTCTCGTCGCCTTAATTCTAATAAAGCGTATATCAGAAATGACAACTGTTCAGGATGGTCAAAAAACTGTTTTTATTATTATAATTCTTTGAAAACACTATAAGTGATGTTCTGAACCAACTATCAAAATATACTAGTATATCTTATTTTGACATTGTGATACAATTTGCTTGTCCAAGTAGCTCAATACCTGAGTTACGCTTTATTAGCATGATTAATTTACTGAGATAATGTTTATTAACATAAAAAAATTAAAGTCACCACTGTATTATATTTTTTTTATTTGTCAACAATTAAGATAATTTAGCACTTAGATTAGTAATAATGGCACTTTCATTAAAATTAGGAATCATCAAAAAGTATCAAACAAAAATAAACTTCTATTAAACAATTAAAAAAACAATCAAAAATAAAATTCTTAGTAGGAAATTAAATTAAAAGAAATGCTAACATCAACTTTAACTCTCACTTATTTAATATATAAAGTATTTACTTAATCATTAATCAGTCGTTGCCTTAGGCAAATTGTCGTAAAAAGAATGACAGTCTGTTGGCAAAATGTGTTTTAGATCTTGGAGGTCTTTCCATTTTCTTGGCTTCAGTGGTATTCTTCCTGTGTACATTGGATTGATTGTGTAGATACCAGGCTTCCATCTGATGGGCAACTCTTGCAAATCATCCGAAAAATTAGGTTTAAATTGAATTTTTCCATCTGGCTCATATCGCAACTGCCGGATGTCGGTGACAGTTGTGTCACCAGCTTTTCTTCCATGTCGAATGGAGGTGTATCGTTGCAGTACTGAAAAATCTTTGAAAAAATCATGGGAAAGGTATTTTGCGTCATATTTAGGAATTTTCTTCTTTGCATATTGAGTAAGCTTAACATACTCATGAGGTAGATTTATGTCGTTTTTTTTTAGTTTTATCTCAATAACGGAATGTACTGAGTCACACTCCATTTGGGTATGGCACTTTTCCAAAAATTTTTGTGTGATTACTATGTTTTCTTTCATAACCAAGTCAAGAAGAGCATTAGCCATGATAGAGTTTCGATTCTGGGCTGTACATCCATCACTAAAGATAACTAGTGGAATAGTTTTAGGAACCTTCTCTTGTATGTAGTCTACACATTCATGCCACCAATAACAGGTTACTTCGTGAGCTGCTAAGTTGTAAACTGTAAAATTATGACAACAAAGCTTTGTCTTATAATAGACAGCACTAGCTTGAACTTTGGGACAAACCTTCACGCTCTGCAAATCTACAGTAAGTACCGTAATTTTTCCATCGATAGCCAACTTTTTATCAGCTTCTTTTCTAGTCTTGCAGCCCTTTTCTTCTCAATATGTTTTTTGCAAACCTCTTCTGTCACGTTTTTGGTTTCATAACCGCAGCAAACATCACACCTATCTTTCTTTGGCTTGGTAATGCTTAAGTTCAGTTCATCAAACTTGTTCAAAAAAAAAAAACAAGCTGATATTGGTTTCTCCTTATCGCTTGCGCATTTTTCCTTGTAAATGTTGTATACATGGCTTTTACTTTCGAATACTGGTTCAAGATATAGTTTCGTTGATGTACTTCTATAGTAATGTGAGGGTAGCTTAGATGTTTCTTCAAAAAACTTTAGCAGATGTTCAGCTTGACTGATTCCACTGGAGGTTGGTGTCTCAGTAGATCTTTTTTTGCCTCTGTCGCTTTTTTGCTTTGTAGTCTCAGTTAATGAGATACCCGACTTTGCTTCTGAAATCCAGGTAAGAACCATGCGTTCTCTGATTCCTAAAGTATTCAGAAACATTTTTTCGCAGACTTGGTTTGTTTCCTCATTCAGCTTTAGATAGTATACATAATGATTTCTTATATTTACGCGAACACTACACATTGAAATAATACTCGTTTTTACGGAATTTATCGCGTATATTTAACTTTTTAATACCCGACGTTTCGAGAGCTTTACAGCACCCATGGTCACGGGAAGGACTGAGATGTTTAACGTCCAGATGTCATAGTTAACCGCGGTTACCATAGATTAAAATTTAACTTTTGTTCCGATCTACACAGTATGAACTTATAGTATCATGAAGCCTTGCAGTTGTATGCTTGGGTTGGGATTTAATTTTATTTATTATAGGACCCCAAGCAGATGGTAGCACCCAGCCATCTTCTCTATTGAAATTAGGGTGTTTTTTGATTTCAATAGCCTCGCGAATCATCCTTGGAAGGAATCGGTGTTCTTTAGCGAGGATTTGTGGTCTATCAAATCTGATGTAGTGACGGGGGCAATCCTGTACATGTTCACAGACTGCAGAATTCCCGGAACTGACCAATCTTCTTCGGCGGCTTGAAGTATGTTTTGATGGAAGCGCGCTTCAAGATGTAGCCAATCTTGTCAGTGACTCCTCTAACATATGGCAGTACAGCAGGTACACGCTCGACTGTGGCCGGCTTCACTCGTTCTCTGTGACGTAGGCGCGGGACCCGAAGCTTGTTGTCATGCAAAACTTGCTTGACGTGTTGGAGCTCGGCAGCCAGGTGTTTACTGTCACAGATCCCTCGTGCTCTCTGAAACAAAGATTTACCCACGGTAGCTAACTGTGAAGGATGGTGGTGAGAATCACCGTTTAAATATCTATCTGTATGGGTCTTTTTTCTATACACAGTATGGCTCAAGGTGTTATCAGGATTCCGAATTACTAACACATCTAGAAAAGCTAAGGAATTGTTTGCCTCTAACTCCATTGTGAACTGAATTTTAGAATTTATAGAGTTAAGATGGTCTAAAAATGCAGTTACTTTATCTAAAGGTAGAATTGTGAAAGTGTCGTCTACGTACCGCTTGTAGAATCTTGGATTTATGGGAGAAGTAAGCAGGGCTTTCTCCTCAAAGTCTTCCATGAATATGTCGGCGACAATGGGAGATACAGGTGAGCCCATCGCCACACCATCTACTTGCTTGTAGAACTCCTCCTTCCACAATAAGTTCTATAATCTGTCAAAACAAACACTGGATGATGCAACAATAAAGGTTTTATCCAAAGGACTAAATTACGCTATAAGTCCGCGCAGATTACCTTACGAAGAAATTATCTGTAGCGTCGAGGACTGTTTATTTAAAAACAATATGCGGAAAGAAGATTTGGAGGCGATACGTCAAGACATTTCGTCTATGTTACGTCGATGTTCAGTGCCTAAACCGAATCTTCCCAGAGACGAATTTATAGCGTTAAAGAACCTACGCAATAAACCAGAACTTACGATTCTCCGCGCAGATAAGGGAAACGCCACGGTAGTCATGGATACGTCAGATTATAATTCAAAAATACAAGAACTTTTGTCGGATGTAAGTACTTATAAAAAGGTTAAAAACGACCCAACAAATAGCACACTAAAAACAACTAGTGACCTCATAAAGAAACACTCCGAAAAATTAAATCTGGACGTAAAATGGATAATACCTACGTGCGCCAAATCACCAAAGTTGTATGGGTTACCAAAAATACACAAGCCCAATGCTCCATTACGTCCCATAGTGAGCCAAATCGATTCACCAACTTACAGATTGGCTCAACACTTAGCGAAAATACTCTCACCGCTCAGGGGACACACAAGAGCACACATAAAGGATTCCTACCATTTTGTCAGCGAGATTAAAGACCTTCGTCTGGCAGACAATGAAACTATGGTCAGTTTTGATGTGCAGTCATTGTTTACATGCTTACCTGTTGAAGACTGCATCTCAATTGTAACTAGGAGGCTGGAGGAAAACAACATGCCCGTAGAATATGCAGTATTACTCAGACACTGCCTTACATCTGGCTACTTATTGTGGAAGGAGGAGTTCTACAAGCAAGTAGATGGTGTGGCGATGGGCTCACCTGTATCTCCCATTGTCGCCGACATATTCATGGAAGACTTTGAGGAGAAAGCCCTGCTTACTTCTCCCATAAATCCAAGATTCTACAAGCGGTACGTAGACGACACTTTCACAATTCTACCTTTAGATAAAGTAACTGCATTTTTAGACCATCTTAATTCTATAAATTCTAAAATTCAGTTCACAATGGAGTTAGAGGCAAACAATTCCTTAGCTTTTCTAGATGTGTTAGTAATTCGGAATCCTGATAACACCTTGAGCCATACTGTGTATAGAAAAAAGACCCATACAGATAGATATTTAAACGGTGATTCTCACCACCATCCTTCACAGTTAGCTACCGTGGGTAAATCTTTGTTTCAGAGAGCACGAGGGATCTGTGACAGTAAACACCTGGCTGCCGAGCTCCAACATGTCAAGCAAGTTTTGCATGACAACAAGCTTCGGGTCCCGCGCCTACGTCACAGAGAACGAGTGAAGCCGGCCACAGTCGAGCGTGTACCTGCTGTACTGCCATATGTTAGAGGAGTCACTGACAAGATTGGCTACATCTTGAAGCGCGCTTCCATCAAAACATACTTCAAGCCGCCGAAGAAGATTGGTCAGTTTTTACCATCAGTCAAGCGTAACGTCCCTCTGCAAGATGCAGGAGTGTACAAGCTTGATTGTGAATGTGGTCTCTCCTACATAGGACAAACTAAAAGATCAATTAAAACCCGCGTCAAAGAACATATAGCTGATGTGAAGAATCGACGCTCCGGGAAGTCTGCAGTCTGTGAACATGTACAGGATCGCCCCCGTCACTACATCAGATTTGATAGACCACAAATCCTCGCTAAAGAACACCGATTCCTTCCAAGGATGATTCGCGAGGCTATTGAAATCAAAAAACACCCTAATTTCAATAGAGAAGATGGCTGGGTGCTACCATCTGCTTGGGGTCCTATAATAAATAAAATTAAATCCCAACCCAAGCATACAACTGCAAGGCTTCTTGATACTATAAGTTCATACTGTGTAGATCGGAACAAAAGTTAAATTTTAATCTGTGGTAACCGCGGTTAACTATGACATCTGGACGTTAAACATCTCAGTCCTTCCCGTGACCATGGGTGCTGTAAAGCTCTCGAAACGTCGGGTATTAAAAAGTTAAATATACGCGATAAATTCCGTAAAAACGAGTATTATTTCAATAGTATACATAGCTTTATTGTCTTTTATGTGAGTCAACTGTCTTTTGTTTGATTGGGATCATGTCTATTATTGAAGAAACAAAACTTTTCTTCCCTGACCAATCGAGCTCCTTCCAAAAGTTATCAAAAATAAATTGTCTGTCATGCTCTCCGAACTCGGAGCAAAACCGCTTGGCGCTATTTTTGCAGAAGTTACAGTCACATGTTGGACCCATCTGCCTTTTACTTCTTTGTATACCTGTCGTAACCTGTTTTTCCTTTCTGAAATATCCTGAATAACTCTCTCCCCGCATTCTCTTTTCTTTCGTTATATTTCTTTGCCATTCTGTACAAGCAGCATGTTTTCTGCGTTTGGGCTTGTTCTCTGGTACTTCATTGTTAATTGTTTCAAGTCCAGATTCATCCAATTCTACAACTTCAATTGTTTGACTATCATTGGTAGCAAAATGCGTGATTTCCAATTCACTGACACCTTCCCAAGCTTCACATATTTTAATAATAGCATTCGATTCAGGGGCACCTTCATCAATCCCGGTAATAGAAAATGTGTCTTCAAATTCAATTTCAGGACCATTTTCAGTAGCAACACTAAGTAATGAACCCAAGTTCGACGCTTGTACATCAACTTCTAAAGGGGATTTTTTTGGGCACTTAAAGGAAGGATCAGATTCGGCTGCTATATTAATCGCATGAAGGAGTTCGTTGTCTGGTTTGTATACTAAAATGTTCTCTAAAATTTGTATCCGGCTCTGATGTTTTTTCTTAGGATTCGTTACTTTTATTCCATTCTCTGCTAATATTTGAAGGATTTCCTGTTCCTCATCATCTGACTGCAACAAATCCATTTTGATGATATCTAAAAGCAATGACAAAAATCCATGTGAATAGGTCTTATTTCAAAGGCAAACTATAAAATTTAAATTCGAATAGGTCGTATCTCAAAAGGCACTTTTAACTCGTAATTATTATATTATAAGTGGTTTTCCACAAATGAAGTATGTTTTAAAACAGTAAACAAATGTCAAATAACAAAATAAAAACGATTTCATACCTTGGCAGCTTCTACAAACAATCACACATCACTTAAGCCCCATTTACATTCAGCCACTGCCACTGCTCCTCGCGCTGCCGGCAATACTTCCCTAAATACTTCCGTAGCAGGATCGCGGGAAGTGTGTATTCACACTCTGCCCTACCACTCACATCGCTTTCGGCTTTCGACTATGGCGGACGTCGAAATAATTAAAGCGTCCGCGCTGTGTCTTCTTGCAATACAAAATTATGTTAATAATTTAAAAAGATATCAAGTTCAAAAGAAGATAGATAGATAGATAGATAGAAAATTTACTTGCTTAAAAACATGGTACATAAGATGATCAATGACGTGGAACTGACATGTTTTGCCATAATTGGCATACAAAAATGATATGAAATACAGCTAATTACACAAACCCAATGTTACGTTTTAAAATTATTGCATTGCTTAAAAGTTAGGTACAAATATTATTTTTGAATTCAAATATTATGAACAATTAAATACTTATACAGATCCACTCTATTTGAATTTTTATACAGTAAATTGTTCATAAATTATTAATTGAATTATTATATTATTGTTACATAAATAATATTAAATATTATATAAGATTAGTTAAGCTATTATTATTTTATTAATTACACTACAGTATAAACTAATTCGTAATTTTAATTACAATAACATTATAATTTAAAATCGCAGGCTATTATGCAAATATTACCTTTTAACTTATTTTACATTTTAATTAATAAATAATCAATATGAGTTACTAATCGTTTTTAGAAATCAATGTTCATTAATTCCTTAAACTAAATTTTATATTAATATAATAAATTTGACGAATTTATAATTAATTATGTACATAGGTACTATGTTAACTCAAAAAGAAAATTCGCATTCGTAGAAGATGATGAATTGTGGTTTTTATCGTTGAAATCCCATATAGTTTTTTCTGATTCCAGCAGTTCTAAAAACTTTATTGTATTTTCATTAATCCGCTCGAAAGGCATTTTGGTAGATCGTATTTATTTAATAACAGGACGGCACGCACGTCCGTTCATCCAGGCGCTTGTTGCGAAGTGAGCGATGGAGCTGAATGTGAACACTCACTGCCGCTCGCGCTGCCCGTCCTTTGACTTCCGCACGAAAAACCGACATTTCGGGCAGTGGCATCGGCAGCGGCAGTGTCAGCGCGAGTAGCCCGTTTACATACTGCCCTGCTCACTGCCCTGCTCACTTCCCTGCCCAACAGGGCTGAATGTAAATGGGGCATTAAATCGCAGAGCAATCTGCGCGATGTCGACAAACTATGGTGACTCAATAAGTTAATGCATATTCGCAGAAATATCGAGCGATCCGAGATACGTCGCATTACGTCAAGTCTTTTATCTCACTCTTTTTCGTATAAACTTTGCAAAGTAAAGAAAGAGAAAGATGTACTTTGTCGCCTTTATTCAAAGCACACAAAATGTCGGTTTCGTTCAAAATTGAGATACGACATATTAGAATTAAGGCGACGTTCTCATGGGTAGCTCCTATCAATTATTACTATGTTATTCTATTTTCATGCAATTCAATTGTGTGGAAAGTCATGTGAATTACCGTAATGGAGATTCATAATGAAAAAGTTAGTTTGTGTCACTCGCTTCTATATTAAGGCAGTGATGGGATCTACAAAATGAGCGCTTGATAGCTTTAGATTTTCTGGCTATTAGCGGTAGGTTCAGTTTTTTTAAATATATGGTTATAACCATCCATGTGTCCACGAGACAATTTTATTTATTTATTGCATTATTGTGTACTTACTGAGATAGTAAAAATTATAACATAATTTTGCATTCATATTCAATATATAATATAAAGCGACAGTGGCCTAATGGCAGGGCGCGGACCGCGAACTCAAAGAGGTCGTGGGTTCGAATCCGCCATTCGACTACTGGCGTGAACTATTCGTAACACAAGCAATTTAAGCTTACCACGAGTGGTTAAGGGGAATATTAGTAATGTTTATAGCATTGTTAATATTCTTTTTATAAAAAAAAAAATATTCGCCTTTTACGGTCACCCACTGAAAATAATGGGAGGGGAAGGGGAGAGGGATTCTATAACGCCGCAATCACACGATGAAAAGACAATCAATAATTGTTTCCATAAAATTAACTAGTAAAGCTGTAAGATACCTAACAAAATTTTTAAACGTCTTAGTATAAAGACAGCATTACTGATTGCTGTTTAGGCAAAGAATGGTGTGTTGTTAAATAGAAAAGTCAGTCTGTTTAACGTCAGATGCGTTATTGCTTTACGTGGGAGTTGTGTATGATTACAGCATGATACGAAACCAAAACATTGTATCGACCTTAATGCAGATGTTCTCAAAATTTTATTCGATTTGCGCTGAAGGTCAAAATTACGTCGGATTGTTATGTCTAGTCGGTTACGAACACTGACAAAATTAAACATTTATGGTTGTATTATTGGTTAACTTGTGGAATGTTTAATTGGTAAATATTACTTAAACTTTTCAAAATTTAAGCTAAGATCCATGTAATAAAATAAAACTTAAAAAACATCTCCCACCCACCATTAATTGCTTACACTATCCCCGTCACCAACCAACACCATTACGCTAGGAACAACAAACCACCTTCGATTGTACGACACGTGTCCTATCCTATCTATCATATCCACCTCTAGATGATGCATTATCACGTGAAATAGACTCTGCTGTGGCTGATCACTATGTTAAATTATTATTAGTGTAGTGTTAGATTTTATCAAAGTTACGCCTAATTCTATAAATTAGCTTTAAGCTTACCATAATATATTTTTATTATATTTATTTTTTAATTATTATATCATTTTCAAATTGCTTTAGGTGTAAAAAAATTAATTTAGAACGTTTTTTATTGGACTTTTATACTCCAAGACAAAGCCCAATTAAAGTGAAAATATTCAAATTTTTCACGGTACCAGACGTTAGGTAATATTTAATAACGATAATGTCATGCAGAGCCGACCCGCCATGAAAATATTTTTTTTAAATTTATTACACCCTAATCAATTTCACTTCAGAACATTAGCCTACCTATAGATATTCTCATAATTTTTACCACGTAGTTGCCACACTTTGGAGGCAGGGTTATTTTTTAGGTGGTAGAGCAACGCTGTAGCTACATTGGGTGATTTCTTTTACCGTCTGAAAATAAAATACGGTATAACAGGTGAATGGAGTAGAAGCCTATGGCACTGATACTTTACATTTTTTTTTATTTTACATTAATATATTTCATAAAAATTAATCTATCAATAAATACTTCTAATTTGAATTAAACTTTCGGTTCAAAAAAATAACAAAATAATTTTCAAACTAAATAAATAAATCAATTAAAAACTATAGAAATTGAAATAATACGAACATAATAAATAATACACGTATTTATTGATAGATCAATTTCATAATATGTTAATACTTAATGTAACATTTAAAAAATGTAAAATATCAGTGCCATAAGCTTCTGATCTGTTCACCCGTTACACCCAATTTTTTGCACACGGTAAAAAATCATCCACTATTATGGTAGTAGCATGAATAGGATGACTCGACTGGGGAAGTACCATGCCCTCACAGAATTACAGCGTTAAAAGAAGGTAAATACTTCTGTATTTCGTGTGGTGAGTGTAGAGAGCCAGCGACCCTTATTACTACGAATCTAGCATTCCACCTTAGTCCTCAATTGAAGATATGTAGATCTCTTCTTTAGTGACAGGAGTCTAATGGGGTGCGGAGCGTGAACTCAAAAGGTCATGGGTTCGAATCCACCATTCGACTACTGTCGTGAACCACTCCTAACACAAGCATTTTAAGCTTACCAGGAGTAAAAAAAAGTAAAGTTACAGCCTATATACATCCCACTGCTGGGCACAGGCCTCCCCTCATTTCTGAGAGGGTTTTAGGGCAAGGAAGTGTCCGCCGCGCTGCCCCAATGCGTGTTGGCGAACTTCACATGTCTTCGAAATATTTTTTTTCTTATTCCTCAGACATGCAGGTTTCCTCACGATGTTTTCCTTCACCGCCGAGCACGTGGTATATCAGCACTTATAATTGCAATCAACAATTTCATTGGTGCCGGGTTGCTCGCGTTCTGTTATATTTACAGCGAGCGCTAACCATCTGAGCTACCACGGCTCTTACCGGGAGTGTCGGTATTAATAAAAGAAAATATCTACAAGTCACAACATCAACGTACCACCAGGTGGACTTTGTGCTCGTTTATCACCAACCAACCAGTCATTAGGAAGATACTACTTCCTTTTCCCCGGCTTATTTTCCTTCTGTTACCCCTTACGACATCTACGGGACTATATTTTTTAAAGGAAAAGGCATTCCATCTTAGTCCTCTCTGGCGACAACGTATCTGCGTTTTGGTTCGTAGCCGAGGATAGATGTAGATGTCTATGGGCCGCAGCAACCACTTAGGTGGACTGTGTGCTAGTTTGTCACCCTATCCTATAAAAAGAACACAGAAGGGCAAGTATTGCTTCTTGCATTTAGAAGTTGGTATGAGTGTGGTATCCGTGTGATGTTTACCCAGACGAACTCATTGGCGGACAAGGAGTCCTATCCACCTTGTACCATGGTTTATTTCAAAGACATGATGTTGAAGTCCCAAAAAACGTATATTATAAACTGCTTTATAAGTCTCTCAGTAATAACTATTGCCAAAAATGTGACGTAAATAGGCTGTATATTTTACACAGCCCACAACAGGCTTATTTTAGAACAAGTTTAATTTTTCATAGAAATATCCAATTTAACAAAAAATATCTTAAGTTGTTTTTGTTACTCTATTTTCGCACAATTGCTCAGAAATTCTTAAAATGACGGTTTGTTTTGGTATGTGCTGATAAATACATTTCAAATTAAATTGAAATTTTATGCGGTACACTTATATATATATATGATTTACAATATTCTGAAATACAACTTGTTTATGAAATCATATTATTGGGTGAAAATATAAGTACATTTCTTTCATTATTTTTATAAAAATAATGATTATAACAAAATTACAGTGAGTGATTATAATATTCAATTTAATTTAATTCATGTATTCCTTATCATCCGACTGGATGCGACGCATGTTCACCTAAATGTATAACAAAAAACTGAATCAAAAACAAAGCTGTAATGATTTACTAAATGTAATTGTTAACTTGTTTTACAAAAGTAAAATGAGTCAAATAATGATAATTCTTTTACAGAATGCAATACATAATGCATAAAAGCCAGGGAGTAATTTGAGTCCCTCGGAGTTCATAGTATTGATAAATGATCCCCCAGACGTTGTTAAGGTCTGGAATATCTCCTGTTTGCAAACGACTTAAAACTGTAATGCCAGTGCAGATGGTAACTTAGTTAACGTTTCGTAAGCAAAATGTAGATATCTGCGGTAAGGCCTCAGCAATACTTCTAGAAAGGTTGCTCTGATGTGGTAAATCAGCACTTGCAATTAACAATTTAATTGGTGCCGTCGGGATTGACCGGGGTTGCTCGCGTTCCGTTATATTTACAGCGAGCGTTAACCATCTGAGCTACCACGGCTCGTGGTGTAATGGTAGCTTAAGAATATTCACTATCGCATATCATCCCTTGGGTGACGTAAGAAGTGACTGAGCATCTTCCTTGTATCACCTAAATAACAAAAAAAAACCCTGAAAAGCGCGGAAACTAATCCTGTGGACTGTAATGATGATGATAATAATAAAATGCATTTATTATTTGCAAGATATTTATTTACAATTAGTGTATACAAAGTTAGAAACCGAAAACGCGGAACTATGTGCGGAGGTAAACATTTAAAAAAAATTGTGGAGCAATCATCGGAAACTGCTCTTGCTGTAACACGTTGTTTTCACTTCAAACAAAAGAAAAATTTATAGCAGTAGGTCGCGAGCTGACGGCTTGGCAAAACATTACATTATAATTTTCTTGAGACTAATAGCAAAATAAGACTACGAATTTTTGTTTTAAGGGTTCCGTTAGAAGGGTTCCGGTTAATTTAATTCTACTCTCTGTCTGTCACATGTCAAGGATCTCTAGCTCGTAGACGGATGAGTTACGGAAGACTGGCATTTTAATATTCGGTGTAGAATGTAAACTGCGTAAATCGAATATTAAATTACAGATCCAAATAAATTATTTTTAGGGTTATTTACGGCAAAATAGCAGAAAATTTTGTTTGCTTACTCTAGAATTTGAAGCGTCTTTGTTGAGAGCTCTTAATGTAGTGTATAAATATATTTTACGTTCTATTTTATCCACAAATACAAAGATTTGAGGGGCCGAAGGTCTTCAAAGTTGTGTGTTTTGGAACTTTTTGGTAACTGGATCTATCTGAAAGCTAACTTAGTTTGAAATTTGAGATATTTTCTGTATATTATGTACCGTATATATATTGTATATAAACAGAAAATAGTCTTAACATCGAATAATATTATAGCTTTAAGCTGTAACCAAACAAGAATAAACATTTATAGAGGTTTTTTCTACGAATTGTTGCGATATCTAGCTCGGAGACTATATATAATTGGACACAATACGAGTATTCACGGCTGGTGAGCGTTTTACCACTGAACGGCACCGTATATTTAAGACCCCATATCATCCCATAAGTTCGAAAATACTAAAAATAGTTTACCACCCAGCCTACCCAGTGTGGCAAATACAACAAAACCATCCCCTGAGGATAATTTGAGGGTAGTTTAATCTAGTACTGTTAATAGGATGTAATAAATGAAAGTAAAACTGGATACGAAATCCTAATAAATATAATAATCACAAAAATAGCCCACCTCTTACTTATGCTTGTGTTTATTATGGTTATGGATTATTGTGTATTCAGTACTGATTTATTTAAAATCTACACTTTATACTATTATAATTATGTTTATTATTATATATCTTTTATATATAAAATGTATTTATGATTTCCAATCAGACGAGGAAACTATATAAGTACTCATACAATACCTATAATTTAGTGTACCAAAACAATAATGAAAATTATTCATTTGCATAGCTAGATGTAGTTAGAGCGAGATTTACATATCGCTTTTACTCAACCTTGTCAAACCTTTTCAAAAGTGTGATCTGTTTGAAGTGTTAATTACTATATGGGAGGCCCTAGTACTAGGCTATTACTGACTAAGAAAAAAGAGTAAAAATCTAGTTAAAAGGGTTAAAATGTAATAAAACAAGCAAATTTGTAGAGGACACAACGTGGATAAAACGCAAAAAAGCTCTTTCGGGGCGTGGAAGTTGCTAAACGGTTTAAGGTACTTTATTTAGCAACGAGTAAAATTATTTTGGGGTTTTGACTTCAAATTTTCTACTTTTGTAACAAACTTGAGAACTGCAGGATATTGGTTAAGCTTCGCAAAGATTTTATGTAGCCTTCTCAGATTGAAATTATTTAAGAAAAACCGTCGAAATCTAAAAAAACCTAAAAAGGGACTTAAACAAGATCACCCTATCATCATCATCATTACAGTACTTCACAAGGCCACTGCAGAACATAGCCCTCTCCTAAGGAATGCCACAAAGCGCGTTAATATACCAACCTACATACATCCATCGACGAGTGACGAACTAGTTATACATGCAGGAAGCATAGCATATACGAGTATTACTTTATCGCACATTCGCTCGACGCATCATCTCCATAATATGATTAGATATTTTACTAGTGCAATAATATCGTTCTATGTGCAAAAACATACCTTAGAAACAGATTAGTAAATCTTTGCGTATATATATATGCGTCAATTAACATATTTTTTAAAAGCGTATATGAACGCTTATGGCACTGGATGAAGTTGGACTAAAAAAGCAGAAAGAATATTTACTGCCTGCATATTGACTTCAAAAAAAAAATAACTTTATATTGAAATACAAGTATTACTTGAACTACGTAATGACGTTTTTTCCTTCAAAAGGAAACAAATTAATAAAAACATAACAAAAAATGTTATGTATGAATTGCGCACAATGTTGTAGGTTAAGTTGATGTAAAAAAATCAAGCTGAGCTCTTACATCAAAACAATCTACTTTTCAAGATATTAAACCACAAACTTTTCCACAGTGAAAAAACATTGTAAGGGGAACCTTTTTCCGCAGTATGTTTCTAAAACTCAAAAGGAGGTCAAAATTAAGCATTTATTGAATCCTTTTATAGGGTTGGCTATTTTTATCAGAACAACTACAACAACTTATAGAAGGTATCACTATTATTAGTTTATTGATTAGATTAGAAGTCGAAGCCACTTATTTTGATGAAAAAAATCTTTTTCTGATGTATTTGCTTCCTAGTTCCGATTGTATAAAATACAAAGCAAAAAGATTAGAAGAATAATACATGCAGTTCAATATTTTACAATCAAACTTTTCACAATTTAAAAATTTGAATAACCATCTCTTGACAAACTTTTTATAATTTAAAATTTTGATAACCGTGGATATATTTGTATAAGTCTATTTTATTATTAATTATGCAATTAATTAATTGACAAAGAGTTGTTGACCAACTTTGAATCTCCGTCACATACCCTACAGCGAGAGCAAATTTTCTAGAAGTTTAATCTATACCTCAGATCATATAAACAACAGGAGATATGCTCAGTAGTTGAAAATGTATCCGAACCCGGTGTCTCCAGTTGGCCCCTACCACGCGCCAACTACTACATAATAAAAGCAATAGATACACAATCGCGCACACACTCGCATTTTATAAATCAGAACATACTACACAACCAATTATAAACCTTATCTCATCATACACAGCGTGAATTTACAATGCACCGTACAAAACTTATTCACACAAAAACATCTGTCGCTATCATTCACTCACAAAAGCCGGCAGCCGCTGCTTCACGAAACTATCGTGTGAGTGAGAGTATCAGTAAAACACTTATCCATTGCGCTATTAGACCAGCTGATTCACAGGTCGATTTGTACTTAGCAAGCAATGGTTTTTGTTCCTAATGAAAACATTTGATTTGGTTTTTCATCGTGTTTCTAGTACCACGAAGTAATGTTTTAATAAATTGAATAAGAAAAACATTAATATTTTAGTACTTACGTGTGAAATGAGATGCCATCTTTCATGTAATTCACAACACAGCTGTTATTTTTGCAAACAATCACTGAACAACGCTGCATTTTGTCAAAAATCACGAGCAGTGAAGACGTCACAAGTTGACATTCGACTAATTACCGAAACTGGCATCAGGCCGCTTTGCGGCCAGATGCGTTCGCAAGTGCCATGCCTCCTTGCCATATCTCCTGTTGTTTATATGATCTGAGATCTATACACTATTATGTAGGTGTACAAAAATTCGTGGGGAAAAAAGATATGATTGCGTTGCGTAATTAGCATCCATATTCATAATCATAATAAACATTTCACACTTATGAGGAAAATCCTTTTATAAGCTAATGTACATAGCTAAAAAACGACCAACTAGCAGCGATACAAAAGGTCATTTACCTTAAAAACGACTGTTGAGTTGACAATATATTATCTATCTCTTTCCATCTTGTGTATTTGTCGTAATGTCTCGTTTTCTCGGCAAAAACATGTCAGGATCCAGACGGGTTCGCCAACACTCAGGAGGCCATTTCAGTAATAATAATTAATAATAGTTTCGGAACGTGCTCGTTACAAGTTATTTGTTTAAAATTTTTAACAAACATGAAAAAAATAAACAACAATAACATAACGAAAATGACAGTAATTAAACTAACGACAAAAATAGTTTTTAAGCTATTGCATAGCTTCTATCGCGGGCCTTGAGCGCGGGGACCGAATCCAGAAATTCCGTAACGAAAAAAACCTCACACTCCCCACTCCGACGGGCACGGAGGTGTGGCGTTGAAAGCCGTGCATCGTCTAACGTCGTTTCAGTTCGGCAGACTTCGGCACTCGGCAGACTTCGGCACGGTGTTTGTGTGCGTGCGACTAGTCGTATGCGTGTACACTAGCTGCTAACTGAATGATAAAAATTCCTGAATAACCTACACGTATTGTAAGATATTAAAAATATTTTAAACAATATTAACTTCTCATTTATACAATAAGAGAAAAAAAATTATTTTCTTATCGGTCACCACGCTCAAAAAGTGTAACTTGATTTAATATCAAAGACTTAACTGCATAAATAAAATAAATAATTAATTATAATTGCATAAGTTGATAAAAAATGCTATGCAATAGCTTTACCGCGGCAGTCCCCGAGTGCCACACGTCTTTTTGTTGTTAATTTAATTATTGTTATTTGGTTTTTTTGATAACAATAATTAAGCATTTACTTAAACTTAAGCATTTGCTGAACCTAAAAATCAGCACTCTTAAAAATAAGTATAATTCTGCCTTCAGGTCCATCAAAAGACTCATTGCCAAGGCAAGGTATGAGCATATCGGCAGAACTAGCAAGAAGCTAATTTGGCTTCCTTCGGGAACCCGTGCATTCTGGTCTCTCGCCAAGCCTGTGCAAGGGAACTTCTGTCAGTCATCTCTTCCTCTTAATGGACCAGTGATTCGTCCTCTCTGCACTGAGAGGACGAATCACTGCCCCATGCCGCAAAAGCGATAGCCGATCTGTTAGGCTCTCTCTTTGCGTCCAACTCGACTCTCGATGGCGGGGGCAACACTCCAACGACTATTCCGCGGTTTGAGTGTTCCATGCTAGACGAGTGGTTCGCAACGCACTCTTCTCTCTGGACGTCAGTAAGTCGAGTGGACCTGATGGAGTCCCTCGCATTGTGCTAAAGACGCGTGCTCCGGAGATGGCACTGGTTTTAACGCGT
The DNA here is from genome assembly GCA_036936625.1 of Parnassius smintheus behrii. Classification (NCBI taxonomy): domain Eukaryota; kingdom Metazoa; phylum Arthropoda; class Insecta; order Lepidoptera; family Papilionidae; genus Parnassius; species Parnassius smintheus. The sequence goes on along the minus strand of JAUPFT010000026.1, from coordinate 13,137,315 downwards.
CTTTTCTATTACTCGTACTCCCAAGGCGTAGTCCCGAATTCTCGGAAGATAGCTTTGGTGCACCCGATCCCTAAAAAAGGCGACCGCTCAGACCTATCCAACCGCAGGCCTATCGCCATCACCTCCTTTTCCTCCAAGCGAATGGAGTCTATTGTAAACTGCCAGCTCATGAGGTACCTTGAGGATCACCAGCTGATCATTGACCGCCAGTACGATTTCCATCGTGGTCGACCAGCTGGTAATCTTCTGGTCTCTTACTCATAGATGGGCGGAGGCAATCAAACCCAAGGGGGAGGCATTGACCATTAGTTTGGTAGCGAAGGCCTTCGACTGGGTCTGGCACAAAGCGCTTCTATCGAAGCTCCCTTCCTATGGGCTTCCTGAAAAATTGTGCAATTGGATCACTAGTTTTCTTGCTAATCGGAGCATCAAAGTCAAGGTAGACGGTGCATGTTCTGATTACAAGCCTATTAACTCTGGTGTTCACGAGGCTGCGTGCTATCACCAACGCTGTTTCTTGTGCATATCAATGATATGTTGTAAACTGATACCATTCATCATATGCAGACGCCAGTACTGGTTTTGCCTTATACACCGGCTGTGCCAATATTTCTCGGGAATTTGTCGCCGAAAACCGCGACAAACTTGTGTCTGAAGTCAAGTCTTTGCTTAAAAAAGTTTCGGATTGGGGGCGACTAAATCTAGTCCAATTCAATCCCCAGAAGATACAAGTTTTCACGTTAACTGCTAAAAAAACTCTTTGTCGTATCTTCTCAGTTTGAAGGCACTCCCTTTGCTGCCTCAGCTAGCATCAAAATCCTCGGCGTCGACATATCAAATAGTGTGCAGTTTCGTTTTTACTTGGATGGGAGGCCAAATTGGCCTCTAAAAAGCTTGGCGTGCTCAGCAGAGCGAGACAGTATTTCATATCTTTGCATTGCTTGTAACTTTAAAAAGCGTTAGTTCAAGCTCACATGGAATACCGTTGTCATCTCAGGGCTGGGCCACCCCAGTGCCAGCTCTTTTCACTTGACCGCATCCAGCGCAGAGAGATTCAAATCGTCGCCGACCGAGTTCTTTCTGATCGGCTCGATTCACTGGCGCTGCGTAGAGATGTTGCATCCCTTTTCGTTTTGTATCGTATCTACCATGGGGAATGTTCTGAGGAATCGTTCGGGTTAGATCTAGCTACCAAATTTCACGAAAGCACATCGCGTCAAAATTTCCGATACCATCCTCACCATCTGAATGCTTGGCGGTCCACTACTGTACGTTTTACTAAGAGTTTTCTTCCTCGTACAACTTCTCTGTGGAATTGTTTACTAACGGCGACTTTTCCGGACCGACACGACCTAGGGACCTTCAACAAAAGAGCTTATTCCTCTCTAAAAGGCCGGCATCGCATCTGCAATTTCACTGGTGTTGCGTTTGTTAATGGTCGGCGGTAGTCACTTACCATCAGGTGAGCCGCATGCTCGTTTGCCTCCGCTTCTATTAAAAAAAACATCTAGTTATATTTCATAAATCAATCACAGGAAATGCTAACAAGATCTTACGCCCTGTGGCAAACTCTTCGATTATAAGACAGGAAAACAATTCATCAAAGTTCTCTTAGATCTTTTAATGTCTACTGTTAGTGATTAGTCTACAAATTTCTATTGTCGTTAATTTCTGAAGAAGCTTTCGGGCTTTGGAAATACTTTAACATATTTCGGTCAAACGATCAAAGAGATCGCAGAGAGTATTAGGACTGATAGTATTGTCCAAGCGGTCGAAGAAAATGTCGATTTGAGGTGACAAAAGTCTTTGTAAACATAGATATTGGAAATGGCTCTTTAAGTTAACTTATAAGGTATTGACATATTTTATCTTTTCTGCTATTCCTTTATTTCAAATGTGAAGTACCGAGACCTTATTTAGGTTTTTTTTTTATAGTATAGGGTGACAAACGAGCACACAGTCCACCTGATGGTAAGTGGTTGCTGTGGCCCATAGACATCTACATCTATCCTCGATTACGAATCAAAATGCAGATGCGTTGTCACCCGTGAGGACTAAGATGGAATGCCTCGTTTCCAGTAAAAAGGGTCTCCGGTTCTCTACACTCACCATACGAAATACAGCAGCATTAAGCTACTATTTCACGCTGGTATTCTGTGAGAGCGTGGTCCTTCCCCGGTCGAGCCGACCCATTCGTGCTACAACTATACTACTAATATAACTGCAGCATGGCTCTACCACGTAATAATAATATTACGTGGTAATTTTGGTTTTCTAAATATTAAAATCTAAGAATTATAATTAATATCGCAAACATTTAATAACACCATTTAACTCGTTAGCTGCCGTGTCAACCACTTTGTACGGAGTATTGCTTTTAAAATATTACTTATGGCAGTGTAAGTGTACAATAATTTAATTATTTGTTATGGTTTTAAAGTGTTAATTAAATATATTAGACCTGATGAAGGAAAATTCAATATGAAATAAGCAGTGCCTTAGTAAAAAGAGTCTTTTTATTTTTTTATCTTAACATTACTTTGTGTGTATATAAATTGTTAAATAAAAATATATATTAAGTTATTAGTTATTAGTGTATTTATTGTAATATTTCTTTGCGACATCATATAACAGGGTAAAATAATAATATAAGTATAAAATGGATGGAGCTTGGAATCTCCCAGTGTTTGGTAAGCCAAAGTTTTTATTTGAGAATAATTTCTACAAAGCAAACAATGGATGAACACACAATGTACCCGAAACAACTTTACGTAAGTAAAAAGATTCGAGGTTCTCTGGTTTCAAAAAGCTGAGATGTGAAGCCCTAACAAATTATTATTATTGCACAATAAAACGACGGAGAAATCTATTTACATATTAATAGTCGATGTATTACATTACCATAGGCTTAAATTATAACAGCTAGTAAGGACACATTGACTATAAAATAAGTTAAATTTTATGGTCGTACGTCATTAAAAAAATCATTAGAGTACAAATTTCTTAATTTCAGCCACCATTTTTTATGTTAATTACGTAACACTTCGATGTTGTACCATTCATAATGAATATGTTGGTTTTTACTTTTCTAATTTATTTTATTTTGTCCTTTTGTGTATTCTGAGGGTTATGATAAATTCCAAGTAGCAACATTCTACGTCAGCTCTATAGTTACATTAAAATTTCTTTTCTTTTATTATCCTCAAGTGTGTTTTTTCTTCTTAAATAATATATGGGATCAACTCTAAAGAATAATTATTCACACTTAATTAACAAAAAAATAATTATAAACATCAGTTCCAACATTTTCTAAAAATCAGTGAAAATACGAATAATACACAATATACACGCGTTGTATATATATAGAACCTTCTCGTTTTTGAACTCAATTAATAAAATCAGACTGAGATACTAATTAATAACAAAAACATTTCTATTATCTTTAAAAAAAAAGAAGAAAAAACACATTTACACAGGAAACTGCATGGAAATCCGTTTGAGTAGGTTGTAGATAATTCTGTAACAGTAATTTGCCAGAAACAAATTCATTTTTGTACTGAAGCTGATAACTTATCAATATTTTCGTGTACATTACATTTGGTGTTCGACGAATAGAACTGCGCATTTGAAATATAAATATAGGATTAGTCAATCTTAATGCAATAGTATTCTGGGTAAATAAAGCTTGTGTTTTATGAAACAACAGAAAAATCTTCAACGTTTGCAAGAATATAACATCATAGAATAAATTGATGATATTTAAAAATTATATTATAATAGAAATTCAATACGAACTGTAATTATATAAAAATAAGTTTGATAAAAAATTGATATAATCAGGTAATGTTTGAATTAGTTTCATAAAAGCCTAAAAGTATAAAAAACAGGTAGCATGTATACGTCCCACAGCTGGGCACAGGCATCCTTTTGTGCATGGTTGTTGTTGGGTGGGAAAAAAAATTATGGGACTTTTGTTATAGAATAGGATAACAAACGCTCAGCTCACAGTCGCTCAGCGAGCTATGAAGCGAGCTATGCTCGGAGTTTCTCTGCGTGCTAAACTTAGAAGTGAGGGTATCCGCAGTAGAACCAGAGTTACCGACATAGCCTAACGGATTAGTAAACTGAAGTGACAATGGGCTCGTAGGTCGAAGAACCGATAACGGATGGGAAAAAAGGTTCTCGAGTGGCAGCCTCGTACCAGCTGGCGAAGTTTACGATACTAGATCGAGTGACGACCTGGTAAGACATGCAGGAAGTCGATACAGAAGAAAAAGAAAGAAAGAAGAGAATACAGGTGGATTAGGACCATGCTTTGTTGCATTCCTTGGGGGAGGCCTATGTACAGCAGTGGACTTGTGAGGGGCTCTAATGAACATGATAATGATGTAATTTCGACAATATCGAGAACTTAGAGTTGATTCTCCGTTCTATTTTATGTTTTAATTTGGTCAAAGTAGGTCCCATAAAGAAGTAAATTTTACTATCAAATTTTAGTTTGCTATTGCTAATCAAAAAACTTTATGCACTTGCATTGAAACTCAATGAACAAAGTATAACACAAACAATATTATCTTAATTGCCTTAGCCAACCATATGTGCTGATTAAATAGGTTTTGGATTACTTTAAACAGAAATATGATAAATTGTCTTTGTTAACTATTGATTTCATTATAAATATATGAAAAACTGAGAGGGAGAAAACCCTCTCAGAACGAGCCCGTGCCCAGGAGTGGGACATATATAAAAACCTAAGCATGGATAAAACAAAAGTTATTTGTAACGTCCATGACACACATATATTAGTTGGGAGCACTAAGCTCGAAGTTGTTGATGGGTAGGTTTAACTGGAACTAATAATATGACTAGGTAAATCGAAATTCGACCAAGAGGTCAATCTACGGATTCAACTCGGCTAATCAGCGTTCGGGAGATTACGACACATATTCTCGTCCGGCAGAGGTACTTGAAAACAAGATTGTACAATCCTTTGATTATAACAGGTATATAATCAACGGTACAACCATTCCACGTTGTCAGTGATGACCGATAGATCGGAGACGTGGTTCTTCACTGCTGGCCGTATGAGGAAGCTCAATCCACGTCTCTGATCCGTAAGTCATCACTGGCAACACGCACTGGTATCAAGTAGTTTAGTGAATGATTAAGTCGAGTCGATCCATTTTACTCTATTTTTATCGGTCGAGTAGCGCCTTCCACCACGCGTCCGTCCTCACTGGTTCACCGGCTAAACAAATCCGAACCTGTTGATTAGTCGAGTTCATTAGTGGCCGTAAAAATGTAGTTTCGCTGGAGCGAAGAAACATCTTTAAAATTTGTTTCCAAATATGTAGAACATCTTCTATCGATCCGTGTTCGTGCCCATTACTTATTTTTCTTAATCAGACAAAAAGGTTAAAGTAAAAATCAATATTAAATTTTTATTAAGTAAAATTATTGTTCAAAACTGTATTTGTAAATGTAAAAACGTCGTATCTTAAAAATTCGTAATTTTAGTAGTCCGAACTAGGCTTTAGTGGCATTACTTGGGCGAGTACTATGTTTAGCAGTGGACTTGTGAAGGGCTATAATGATATTGTGATATAAAAAACTTAAGTTCTTATATATGCTTGTTGAAAACTTATATCTGAGCTTAAGTTTTAAAGAGTTGTACGCTGCTCCTGCCGTTTCTGCGTGCTTCTCACTCTCAACGGCCTACTGTCCTCTTAACGAGAAAATCGTCTCAAACCTCTATGGAAATTCCCTTGTTGTCATAACTGTTCTTGTTATCCACGGACTATACAGTATTAATACATCTAATGGTAAATTTTATATTCCTTCATGACTTTATTCTTCTTAAAATTTTAATTTATATGTCACACCTATTTACTCCGCAGATATGTTATGTGACAACATCTTATCTAATATTACTCAAAAATTTAATTAATCACGATCGACTTTTGGTCTGTGGACGACCACAAGTACATATTAGCATACTAAGATAATAGAATAGGGCTATTATACTAAGATAATAGATGTTTAAAGGATTTGGTTTGCTTAGATTTAAAGGTACCTTTAAATCTAAGCAAACCAAATCCTTTAAAATCGCGTAATACATTTTGGTCGGACTACCGTTAAGAATCACTTAGATATTAACGACACATGAATATTGAAATATACAGATTTAATATCTGATAATATTAAAATCCGATACGTAGATATGATATGAAATAGAGTAAGATGGGCGGTGGTATTACCCATGCCTATAAGTAACATTTCAAAAGGTTTTCTGCTCTTCAATAGCACTTTGACAGACGAGAAAATATTATAGAAATGTTCATAAATAATATTCCGGAAATAAATACGATGAATTTCTATCCAATACCAAAATACGAATGGCATGTCTTTTTAGAACGGGGATGAAATGCTTAAATTCTTAAAAAGCTTTCTCAACGAAATTAAAATAATTAAACAAGTGCGGAGTAGTAAGCATTGGGCCACACTTGCATGCGTACCTATAATTGATAAAATGATTAGTGTTTGGTCAACATTCAACAGTAAAATACATGTTTTTTTTTAGTATTACCTTATTATTTACTACAGACGTAAATAGTTCTTGGCTACATTCTTACTTTTCAATAATAGTTTTGTCACGGTAATTTTATCTATATAAGATAATATTACCGTGGTTTTGTCGTTGCTTATATTCAAAGCCCAAGTACAAAACATTCTTATTATGAAAGAATATAATAAATTAGATGATTATAATAGAGATTAAATGTTTTTTTATAGGATAGGGTGACAAATTAGCACACAGTTCACCTGATGGTAAGTGGCTGCTGCGGCCCATAGACATCTACATCTATCCTCGATTACAAATCAAAATGTAGATGCGTTGTCATCCGTGAGGACCAAGATGGGATGCCTCGTCTCCAGTAAAAAGGGTCTCCGGTTTTCTACACTCATCATACGAAACACAACAGCATTAAGCTGCTATTTTACGCTAGTATTCCGTGAGAGCGTGGTCCTTCTCCGGTCGAGTCGACCCATTCGTGCCACAACTATAACTAATTGCTCTACCACGTATAAACCTACCACGTGTAATAATAATAATTATTATTATTACAAGTGACTGCCTCGTTTGTCAAGTGGTTGTGGTAGTGTGACTGTTGATCATGAGGTCCTGGGTTTGAAAAAAATTAATTATTGAGCTTTTCCGTCAATAAATTCTGAGTAGCTCGGACGCAGTGTATCAACCCCGAGCCTCGAAAAGCAAGTCAAGCCGTTAGTCCTGCGCCTGATCTCTCTCCGGTCGTGTCGGTTTACCGAGAGTGCACCTGTGCTTTCGCATGCACCTGGACACTATAATCCGGTCCAGTGCTGTGACCGAAATTTGATCTGGAGGACATAATTAAAATTTTGTAGACTTATTAAGCTTTCTTACCATTTTTTATTTATGTATATATCTTGTAAGGTTAAATTTTATTAAGTTTAGCTAATCGTAACCATACGTGGAATATAGTGTACGAGTTGATAATTAGATTTCAGCGTCTGTTATAGACATGCGTTTGATGAGAAATTTTGAAACAAATGCCTTTAAAGTTCTTAAAATGTTCTGCGTGAATGTTAAAATAGCCGTGTGAAGTAATATTCAGTATATAGGTATATTTTGCAATAACTGCCAAATTTGCAGAGAACGTTGAGAATAAGTAATACAGGCAAAAGGCGAAAGGAAATAAATCTCAAACATTCTGTTCTTTTTATCTTAACCCAAAATGCTTGGTAATGCATTATTTTGACTGATTTTACTGCGCACGACCATTCGTGAGGGTCGATCGGTAGGCAAAAACGTTGTTGCCCATAAATTACATTCAATTTGGGATTATTTCAAATAAAAGTAGAAGTCTTATTTACTTGTATTATCAAAAACTGTAATAACTGTATATCATTATTTATTTATTTGACCTCAAGTTTAAAATTTGGCTACTCTTTAAAAATAACCCTATATAGAAAATTTTATATATGGAGGTCAATTATAACTGAATTTTATTTAATAACAAACGTATATGGAATAGACTCAATTGATTTGGAACAAATTATATTTTATTGAATCTACAGCAAAGGTATTAATATCAAAAATAATTAAAATCTATTTTTAGTACCAATAAAGGAGAAACTTACCGCAAGTGTACACGTGAGTGTAAACTGGTTTTATCGTAAAAGATTCTCTAAAGGCCATGAATGTGTATCAAACATCATATTAAGTTCAATTTTTATATTAATTTTGAAACCTTGTACTCCAATTATACATAGATACGGATACAAACAATCATTTGAGGGGCATACGAATAAGAGTCAAATTAGTGAGGACTTTGTTTGTGCAGTAGGCCGTGTGGCCGCTAGACCATTAAGTTTTCACATGGTAGAGCTACGCTGCAGCTATATTATAGTTGTAGCACGAATGGGTTGGCTCAGTCGGGGCAGTACCTCGCTCTTACAGAATATCAGCGCAAAATAGCAGCATAATGCTGCTGTGTTTCGTATGGTGGCTGTAGAGAACTGGAGACCCATTTTACTGGAATTTAGGCATTCCATCTTAGTCCCCAGGTAAGAAAACACAGTGGCATTTTGATTCTTAATTGAAGATAAATAGGGATGTCTATAGGACACAGCATTCACTTACCATCTGGTGGACTGTGTGCTAGTTTGTCACCAAATGCTATATAAAAAAAAACGAAAATCATATGAAAAATCTGTAATGATATACAAATTTCGTGTGATTGTAACGTATGAGAATTCCCCACCCCATTTCGTCGCCTAGATGCCGTAAGAGGTGTTTTTCGTAAATTCCAAATAAATCACCTATGGCTTCAGATAAATAGTGGTATTACCATAAAGACATAGAACCAAGGCAAAATACTCCGGCATAGACGAAAAGCGGCGACAAAGGTGCAGAACACCTCATACTGATCAACTATCGGACAACCAAGATTATGATAATTGACTTGGAATGGCAAATCCAAGTAAAAAAAGATATTTTGGTCCAGACTGATAATGGGCATTATAATATCATAGCTAGAAAAATAATTGTAACTTGAATGTCATACCATTTGACTTTAGAGAAAGTTTAATTAAACACATATTATAAACATAAATATTCAAGTTATGTACTGATAAGAAAAATTATGATCAGAATTCTCTCTATCAATTCTGGATGCATATATCTTACAAGATAACCACTCAATACAATCATACTGCACTCGAATAATATTAGTTCGAGGATATTTACTTATTTATAACAGGAAAACTTACAGCTTTTAATTAATACTATATGGTATATAATATAATTTACAAAGTAAGCCTATTAAAAGTTTTCACAGATGAGTAATCGGTTTGAATAAATACATGCAACATATATAAGTAGATATAATTTATACATTGATGTTGATTAGATTTAAGAGTTCAAGAGTAACTTGCTACTGAATTCAGATGTTATCAATTTGCAGATAGTAGTACCACTAGTAGAAAAGAGGTCAGCCTTATCACAGTCCTTAGAAAATTTATTAAATGAGTTACATGCTCTTAAGAAGAATGAGTTTCGCCTGTAATTTGATCTACATAAAGAAACATGTAAGGGATTGTAATAGCGCAGTGAACGAGAGGGAACTGAGATATGTAATCTTTTTAATAAGTCAGGGCAGTCTCAACGATCTTGAGCAATTTTATTTAGTAAGACCAGGTCAGCTGTATGGCGCCTAGTTTGCAGCGGGAGGAGATGAAGATGAGAACACTGCAATTCGTAGCCTCTTTTGGATATATGAAATTTAGAACCTACATATCGAATGAATTTTTTTGAATCGCTTCGATTTTGTTAATATATATTTTATATTGAGGATTCCATACTTGACACGCATATTCGAGATGGCTACGAACAAGAGAACAAAACAATATTTTCATTGATTTTAACTGACGGAAATTGCAACAAGACCTTAAAATAAAACCCAGAGCCTTATATGCTTTATTAACGATATCTTCCACATGCTGATCAAACAAAAGCTTAGTATCAATAGTAACTCCAAACTCCCTTATTTTATCATATCTAGTAACTGTCAAACCTTTAAGTGTGTAAGAAAAATAAATTATATCACGCTTCCGCCCGAAAGACATAGTATTACACTTCGAAACATTCAAGTCTAATTTGTTATGGATACAATAATTATTTAAGTAAATAAGATCGTTTTGTAGGAGATTAGAATCATAAGAGTTGTTGACTACTCTAAAAACTTTCATGTCATCCGCGAAAAGCAAAAACTCGAAGTTCTGGAAGCATTCAGCAATATCATTGATAAATATGACAAAGAGCAGAGGGCCAAGTAGCGAACCTTGCGGAACTTTGGTTTCCTTTATCCATGTTATAAGTAATAAAGTCCGTGAATAGCAAAAGATTAGACGTAGGTGATCTTTTCTGAAGAAAACCGTGCTGTTGAGGTATAAAGGTATGTTTAATTGCAGGATACAACTGGTTATATACAATTTTTTCAAATACTTTGGCGATTAGACTTAATTTTGATATAGGACGGTAGTTTTCAATTTGATTTTTAGCACCTTTTTTATGAACGGGAGTTATAAATGCGGATTTACATCTTGCAGGCATTGAACCCTCAGAAATAGATCTTTTAAAAATAAATGATAAAGGTTTAGATATAGTTTCGGCACAGTTAGGAAAATAGCCGGAAGCCCATCAAGACCAGCTGATTTGTTTGCCAAGTGATTTTAGCAGCCTTTTTACTTCACAAAAACTAATTTCGATTGAAGAGATATCATTAGAAGTTACGGCAGCTATATTAATTAGGTTTACTGTTGAATTACTAGATCGAATGAAGTTAGAATTAAAATATTGAGCAAAGAGATTACTAATATCTTCCCCTGAATTAGCAGATATACCAGAGTACGTCATACAAGAAGGATATAAAATATTATTCCTTTTATTTTTGATAGAGGACCAAAACATTTTAGAATGACTTTTTAAGCCATTTTCAACATTACCAATGTATTTGCCATACAGATCCTTCTCAATTCTCTTTATTCTTTCTCTTAATAAGATAAATGTATTTTTATCACTTAAATTACCGTACACTTTAAACTTCTTACGATACTTATTTTTTTTCATTAATTAATTTTATATGTGCATGGTTAAACCATGGTTGATATTTTCTTTTATGTTTAAATGACGGGGGAACATATTTATCACGAATATTATATATTGTGTTGTAAAAAGTATTGACCGCATCTTCAACGTTACCACTACTAAGAATTTCGTCCCAATTAGTCGAACCTATCTCTAAGTTTATTATTTCATAATTGCCCTTACTGTAAGAGAATGAGACATGTTTAGAGTATGGAAGGGACTGAAGCTCAATAAAGTTTCTCTCTCTCGACAAACACAAATTAATAAAGCTTTGTGATGTTGGTCTTCCGGCACCACTGGGTCTTGGCAGTGTTCAACTTTTACATAGTCATTGGATAAAACGAGATCAAGTAAACGGTTATAAGTGTTTTACGCTCGATTAAATTGTTGTAAGTTACAGAAATTTAAAGTTTCAATAAAACATTGCACATGTTCACCCTTAGCACCGCAAGCTTCGAGGCCTGTTTGAGTATTAGACCAGAAAATAGAACTCATATTAAAACCGCCTATGATGAGGAATTTGTCATTAGGATTTGCTGATATAAGTGACTCTAATGTATTGCAAAAGTTAATTACTTGATCAGAGAAGGAAGCACCCATATTTTCATTACAACGATAAACAGTACATATGTTAAGTTTTATGTGGCGCTTAGAGCAAGGGCATGATAGTGTCAATGAAACCCAGACATCTTCAGCTGAAGAACGCCACTCAGGTTTGTCTACCGCTACGATGTTCTTGCTTACCGCTATAAGCACACCACCGCCTCGCGATTGTTTAGTTCGATTAAGATCACGATCGCGACGCCAAACACAATAACGATCATCGAATAATTCCGCATCAAATATGCCATCCAATAACCAGGTCTCAGTTAATGAGATAAGATCATAGTTGTTAATTGCAACACTACGATAAAACTCATAAGTTTTCGATCTACGGCCCCTAACATTATGGTAGTAAGCGTGTAAGGAAGCCATCACGATGATTTGAAACATTCAATATGAGTAAAAGAATAAAATTTATACATAAGAAATTCAACTTATAGTGCCAGATAAAGTATTTGTTGGTTATTCGTGTAAAAAATAAATATACGGTAACAACTAAATAAAAAGTTATAAATAAGATTTCAAGCATTAAAATTGTGTCATGTACACTTATTGAAAGCACCACAAGTGCACAGTAATAATTAACAATTTTTTTCCTATACCATCTTATATGAAAATAACATGCAATAAGTACATTTGTTTTATAAACCAAGTTTGATACTATAAGCGGCAATACACAGAAATTAAAACGGTTGTCGAAATTCACGGCTTTAGTGTAGAAAATTACTTGTGAAAATACAAATGAATAAATTGAATAGCTAAGATTAGTACTACGAGTAATTAACAATGTAATATAAATTACAGCCACTAGATACTTTTACTTTATCAAATTCACAAAATATATAACGGTAGTAAACAAGTGACATCGTTATAAGTATTGTTTACTGCGCTGAGAAGGAAAATGCGACCCGATATATAAGAAAATATAACCAAAAGCAATAAACGGTAATAGCATAAGTGGTTCTTAGAAAATAAATTAATATGGAACCGATCGCGTTTACTTACAGTTGCAGTGTGAGAATTGATCCCTGGTATAAAGATAATAGGAACACAAATTCCATGCACACAACAATTTAAACAGGTGGGTATTAGATTAAATCGAATAGTTTTATGTAATACCTTCAAACCGACTAAGAAAAAAGGCGGAGTGTTGCTTAAATTTCAAGTGACGCAAAAATCGAACAAAGACACTGCTCAGCTTATTGTGGAAACTCACGAACCTTCATCTCTAAAATCGTTTCATAAGAAAAATTGTGATAAATTTATTGTCATAGTAAATCAAAATAAGAGAGTTACTTTGTAACCATCCGCTCAATAAAATAAAATAAAATGATGTGTCTAACCTAGTTTGAAGAGCACCTCCCGCCGTCCCGCAATTGCATGCACTAATCCCGTCACCACTAATCCCAACACCACTACTCTTAACACTAATATTTATTATATTATGCTACTAGCGATATGGGGTAGCGGATATAAGAAAACCGCCCTTACACGGTATTTTCCTCTCTTGTGCACTTAAACTTTAACATTGCTAAACAGAGCTTCATTCCCATTCCTTCTGTTTTCTTGCCTAACTATCCAAGTTGACTATAAACTTATAATATTTCTAAACCAAATTTTTTAACGCCAAATACGCCACGGGTGCGATATTGCCACTACACTTGTAATTTTAATAAAATCACACATAAACAAGTTCCTGACTGATACTGGGAATGTGAAATAAAACAGATACGTTTTCGTGTGTTGTTAAATTAATATTACTTGTTCTTGGGAATTCGATAGTAAAAATTATACTAAATTCCAAGTACAGATTTCTTAGGTTTTTTCTCAGTCCACTATTATTAGACATGATTTTCGAATTGTAAAGCGGTCTTAACTAATCATTTGTTATATTTACTGGAGTACTACACCTTAAATAAAACATATGTACGAATTTTATCGCGCTTAGACTGAACTGTCCCCTAGTGACCACACCAGTGACTATTAAGCGCCCGAAGCGTCGGGAAATAAAAAAGGTAAATTAAACGTTATCAAATCTGTAAAACTTTATTAATTCAAGATTTTAAAGTAATTGCAACACTTCATCATCATCATCATCATCATCATCATTATAGCCCTTCACAAGTCCACTGCTGAACATAGGCCTCCCCCAAGGTATGCCACAAAGCACGGACCTGAACCACCTGCATCCATTGACTTCCTGCATGTCTTACCAGGTCGTCACTTCATCTAGTGGGGGTCGCCCTACACTTCGCCTACCGGTACGAGGCTGCCACTCGAACACCTTTTTTCCCCAACGGTTGTCGGTTCTTCAAGCTATATGGCCGGCCCATTGCCACTTCAGCTTATTAATCCGTTGGGCTATGTCGGTCACTCTGGTTCTACTGCGGATATCCTCATTTCTAAGTTTATCACGCAGAGAAATCCCGAGCATAGCCCTCTCCATAGCTCGCTGAGCGACTTTGAGCGTTCTCCTAAACTTGCAACACTTAAAAGTGCATAATTAGCCATCGTAATGCTTCCTGTAATGCGTCACCTCATATCCAGAAGATGCTTCCCATCACTGGTCTGAATATTTATTTTTAAATGCAGCCTATGCAACGTTATACGGTCATCAGAAAATAAACGTTATTATTCAAATAATTTCTATCAGAGCCCATGTTTTTTATTTTTTTAATAATATAAATTAATATGAGGCCCATTAAATCACTCATAGTATAACACAAAATAAACTGTATGTAACTAAATGGTATGACGTTGAGGTTATACCAATATATATAACACGAACTAATTTTTAGAAAACTTATTTTCATTGTAAATAGCCACGCCCGATATAATGACATACAATGAGGCGGAGATGGGCGACAAGATGGAATGCCTACCAGACCGTAATTACATTAGCGCGCACTGCTGCTTGGTGGCTGAACAAATTAAGAAAGTACCCACCCCGACGTGTGCTTAGAGAAACTACTTGTCTTACGACCTAGCGAAATAACACGCTCACATAGTATCTATACTGAACACTCTTTTACTGGAAATTAGGCATTCTATCTTAGTTCTCAGAGGTGACAAAGCATGTGCATTTTCAATTTTATTTACAGGTTAAGGGTGACAAAGGAGCACACAGTTCACTTGATGGTAAGTGGTTGCTGTTGACCATAGACATCTACATCTATCTTCGATTACTAATCAAACTACAGATGCCTTATCACTCGTGAGGACTATGATGTAATGACTCGTTTCACGTTTCCGCTTTCTACACTCACTACACGAAACAGCAGCGTTGAGCTAGTATTTTACGGTGGTAAACGGTTACGTCCTTCCCAGGCCAACCTATTCATGCTATAATTACTCGTACTGGTTATTTGCATGGTTATGATGCAGCATGGGCGGTTAATTATACAAATCAGATTTAGCACATTATTAATATAGTTAATCCATTAAAATAGGAAAAGACTGGACGGGACTTTCATTTTTAAATAAAATATTATTAAAAAAATTGTAAAAAGCTTGCTATCGCTAGTAGAATTATTCCTTTACCACATCGATTGATTAGAGCATACAAAAATTTAAAAAGATTTAAAAGATTAGAAAAAAGTTTACCACACTACAATATTGGTTGCTTATATATTAGCGTTTACAAGACTTAATAACATTTTGATTTATTTAGCTTTTACGTAGTCGTTTTTAAGGCGAACCGCGACGGCTCTCAACTCACTTTTCACTTGAGGAAGTTAAAATATTTAAATTCAATTTATTTGCCTTAAACTTTAAAAATAAAAATTTTATGAAACAAGCGGCCTGCGTTGGCTTCCCCTGGGTAGGATTTATCAATGTGGCGTTATTTAGATTTATATATCAAAATACATTTTTTTTAAATTAAGCGAACTTATGGTTTTTTGGGTAAAATATAACCTTATTCACTCCTGGCATTGCCCTGTACCTGTGTGTCTATTTTCATAACAATCAGTTCAGCCTTTCCGAAAATACAGCCCGGACAGAAAAAAAATGGTTACTTATGTTCTAATAGCGACACTTCAATTTTATTTACTTATATGTATAGCTACAAGATCGGATCACTACAAATGCGTGAGTAGAATGTCAGTACTACAACATGTACCCAGCAGCGGGCACAGATGTTGCGACACGAAAAGTTTTTTATATAAAGGGTTTTTCAATGAAGGCGGGTAGATGTTGAAATTAAATAAAGCAAGCTGTGTGATTTTGTTTATACCTCACGTATAAACAAAATCTTTTTTTATTAGATAGGCCCACATGTATCATATGTATGTATGACATCGTTCAAACTCCCACCTTGGCTTCTTACAGTGGCACGGATCCGAGTGATCCAATTTTAAATGACTCTTCTATATACATTCGACCGAATTTGAGCGATAGCCTTTGTTTTGTTCACCTTTAGGGCATCGATTAATTGTGGTTTCTTTGCATAAACCTGCGACTTTAAGAAACTCTACAAGACCATCTCAAGGAATTGTTGCGTTTTGTTGAACTCCACATGTCTTCGAAATATTTTTTTCTCTGGCATGCAGTTTCCTCACGATGTTTTCCTACACCATCGAGCACGTGGTAAATCAGCACTTAAAATTGCAATTATCAATTTCATTGGTCGGTACCAATGAAACTGGTAATTGCGGGGATCGAACCCGGTTTGCTCTCGTACTTTCAAATTTACAGCGAGCTTTAACCATCTGAGCTACCACGGCTTTTAAGCCTAAGTCCCGACGTAAAATTTGCCAACTTGAAGTCTGCGAAAAGCCGAGTTCTTGTGGAATCGCCTGCCTCGTGTTTCGCTATACACTTTCACGATCCGCGACGATGTTCTCGGCCGATCTTGAGTTCCTTGAACGTACGAATGTTGGCTGATTATTTACTGAACAGGTCGTTTCAAATTTGGTCACCAAACGTTGAACAGTCAACTGTGAAAAGCCACCACGTCTACAGTCAAATGGGCGCACTAACGAACATTAATTTTGATAATAAAGTTTTATCCTCTGTAATCACTCTAAAGTTTTATCATTTGAACATGTTTTTGAATCGCGTAACTTGCCATGGTGATTTAGCTTAAGTAACTGAATAATAAACTAACGATTTGATAAATGTCACCAAAACAAAACGGCTGCCACGGGCCGCCAAAGTCTACCCGTGCCAATTGAAATAGGCGAAATAAATATAATAAATAAATAAGGCGCTGAAAAAACGCTACGTTTATTTTTCATTGAAAATGGAGCGCTGGCGTTAAAAACCGAAACAGTTTCAGTAGTCATAGTATCTTAAGTCTAAACTAAACAGTTCACCAGTACGAACTAAAAAGAATAAGTTGAACGAAAGACGATAAAATCTGTAAAAGTAGTTCAAAAGTAGTTTTATTCAATGTGTAGTGTTCGTGTAAATATAAGAAGTCTATATGTATGCGGCTAAGCTCTTAGACAAGTGGTAAAAAAAACATTTTTACAGCTGATTTCATTATAAACTACTAAGGATAACTAAAAAAAACTAATACATTATATATACATTAATACAAACAAAAATTTATACGTGACCACATGAAAAGCACCAGCTTTCAAATAAAAAAGAATCATCCAATTCACACACACACACACACACACACACACACACACAAAAAGAAGAAAAAAATACAGTCGAATTGAGTTCCCCCTCCTTTTTGAAGTTGGTCAAAAATCAAATAAATTCAACGGTAATAGTGAATAATCTGTATGAAATATGCTTTCGCGTGCTACGCAGGCATTTATATAGTTTTATTTATAAAAACTTGCCTCAGTAGTTTTTTTTTAAACTTAATACCCATAAATAATTACAATTACTAATACACATTAAACACAACTCAAACTACTGGGGTGCTTGAGTTAGCTATGCTAAAAGCTAAAAACAAAGTGTAATCATAAGACGTGTGCTGTACACGTCACGTTCACGTATTGATCGTGGTCCGCTTTATATTAAATCAGTGTAACAAATTATGAATATCTTTGTTAAAATTGTAGCTAAAGTTACTGCCTGTATTAGGGCAAGGAAGTGTCCGCCGCGCTGCCCCAATGCGTGTTGACGAACGTGGTAAATCAGCACTTAAAATTGCAATTAACTATTTCATTGGTGCCGGCAGGGATTGAACCCGGTTTGCTGCGTACTGTCAAATTTACAGCGAGCGCTAACCATCTGAGCTACCACGGCTCCCGATTCATAGCTATCGTATTGTTAAATT
Organism: Parnassius smintheus behrii; assembly: GCA_036936625.1. Lineage (NCBI taxonomy): Eukaryota > Metazoa > Arthropoda > Insecta > Lepidoptera > Papilionidae > Parnassius > Parnassius smintheus. The sequence goes on along the minus strand of JAUPFT010000026.1, from coordinate 13,119,286 downwards.
TTGTTATTATGTTTCTATTAAATAAAGGTGACAAACTGGCACAAAATCCAGCTGATAGTAAGTGGATGCTGTGGCCCATGGACACCTACATCTATCCTCATTCAAGATTCAAATTGCAGATACGCTGTCACCCAGATGACTAAGATGGAATATTAAGTCAAAAAATTATCACATTTTATAATTTTATGTAGCATATTACGTCATCACCAACATCATATGTCTTTATAGTCAGACAAGGCTTTATGCTGTTAGTAAGTTTCACTTTAAATAAAAAGGTTACAACGAATCCTCACTAGAGCAGGTAAGCCTCTTGACTAGTAGTTAATTTATTTCATACATTTTAACCTTATCTCCAAAAACAGTATGAGTAATTCATTAGTTAATGGTAAGCTCTTAATAATGAGCGTATTAATTATTTCTGAACATAAAATTCACCTTAGAAAGGCATTTACTGCGCTAATTTTTCGTTGCTAAAGCGGCTAATTATCCCTTTATTAAAAAAGGCAAAGAGGCTTTATGAGATGAGTCTGTATTTTTAATAAAAGTCTAAAGTACGGAATAAATTTTTACTTGCTATAAACGCTTAGCTCTGCAGATACCTGCTTACTGTATACTTAACTTGAAATCCGTAGAATACTATAATTCATACATAATGGAACGGGGGAGTGGGTGCAGCCCGTCCCGTAATCACTGACATGTCAATTCACACCTATAAATGTCAACACAATAAATCACTTCCAATTTTCGTGTCAAGCGTCGCTGCATGCAAATTATTTAAAAAATGACAAATGTTGCAATAATTACGTGCCGAAAGAACAGGTGGAATTAGAATTTAAATAAAGAGACATATCCGTATTTTGTGAATATTAGAAACAAAAATAAAGAAATATTGATCTGTCAAAAACATTAATCAAAAGTCTATAATGTATAAATTCGCTCAATCTGTCAATACAGCGAATGTATGCTCCCGGCGACACCGATCCTCGTACAAAATAAGGTTGATGGCCATTCTATTGTGTATAATAGTATTTATGGTGAAATCAATAATATTATTTTTTATAAAATTGAAGTGATAAACTAATTAACAGTCATCCTGATGGTAAGTGACTACTGCAGGCTAAGGCTCCTGCAATCAATTTCCAAAAAGGAAGACTACAGATACATTGTCATCTTTGAGAATAAAAATTGAATGAACCACAGCCTGTAATTATAATGACCTCCTATATTCTTTAGATCGGAAAACTGCAATACAAACATTGCGATTTGGGTGCAGAAATATATAAGTACCAATGTACCCAGACGGAAGTCTAGGCAAAAATGAAAAAGAAATAGATTTTCGAGTACCTACCTATACATAATATTATATGTTTCAGAACAATAAGCATAGCATTGAAAGATGGGGAAAGATGGTTTACTTTGTGCTTTTGCGTTTATACTTGCAAAACTAATATTATATTATATTTGCGCCTTTTGTGACATTTTTATGGTAATCCGATTACATTTCATGGTTAAAGTAACGATAGAAATTTTCTAGATTAATATCATGAATAAGTACACTGTTAATTAATCTCTCAGATTTGTAAGAGTTACAATAACTTACATGAAAAACACTCTCTTTACTCCATTTTATATCTTTGTTACTATTTAAGGTAACTGGTGTAGAAGTTATTTTTTTTTTTACTTTAATTTTATTTCTTTTTTATTATATTTTTATATTTTTCTTCCACTTCTTCATCAACCCTTAAATAATTTCATTTCACTTCATTTTATTTTATATCAGATATAGTGGAGTAATATAATTACTTTTTACGGGAAAATTGCAGTGACGATAGATATTGAATGTATCTTAAAAAAATTACCACCTTAGTGTCTTTTTTTACAGAATAAGGATGAAAATCGAGCACACAGTCCGCCTGATGGTAAGTGAATGCTGTGGCCCATAGACATCTACATTTATCCTCGATTAAGATTCAAAACGCACATGCGTTGTCACCCCTAAGGACTAGGATAGAATGCCTCATTTCCAATAAAAAAGGGTCACCGGATCTCTACAATCACCATACACAGCAGGATTGAACCGCTATTTTACGCTGGTATTGTGTGAGAGCGTGGTCCTTCCCCGGTCGAGCCGACCCATTCGTGCTACAATCATAATATAGCTGCAGCGTGGCTCTACCACATATAAATTATTAAATTGTGTATATATATATATATATATATATATATATATATATATATATATATTCAGGTAAATAAGGAATAATACGTTTGCGTAGACTAAAATACACGGGTACGTTTTTATGGATAATATGTATTAAGTTTAATACCCACTGAACTTGAACAATACGATTTCGACCACCATCACCACTACCTAAATCCTTTAATATTTCAAGATGAAAATCATCATTGCGAGGTAATATCAATGACCTGGAAGACTAAACAAAAAATTCGAAGACATGTAAAGCACTGCAATATTTTATGCATGGGTTACTTTTATTTTAATTATTTATATAATTTCCTTCTTGGGCAACTTTTAAACGTGATAAGTAATACCAAAAATCAATTAAAACGTTAATGTAAAAACCTTTATTCATTTTTAATTAATTTCTTGTTCGTTGCTTCGTTTATTAGGGTAGCTGCTACCTCCTTAAAAATAATTAATTAATGCCAGTAATAAAGTGTGAGTGATTAAGTTTCTATACGAGGTAGAACCACGCTGAAGCTATATAGTGGCTGTAGCACGAATGGATCGGCTCGACCGGAGTAGAAATATGCTCTCACGGAGTACCAGCGTAAAATTGCAGTTTAATGCTGCTGTGTTTTGTATCGTGAATGTAGAGACTGGAGACCCTTTTTACTGGAAACGAGTCATTCTATCTCAGTCCTCAGGGGTGACAGCGCATCTGCGTTTCGATTCTCGTATTATATTGATGATAAATGTAGATCTAAATCTCATCCAAAGAATACATTTTAGATTGTAGTAATTTTTTATCACCGATTATTCTGTATGCGAAAGAAACTATAATTTAAATAGTCCCACTGGGTTTGTTGCTGATTGCTCCCATGGCAGAGTTTTTTCCTAATTAGTGATAACCAGAAATATTAAATGACTTTTTGTAAGTATTCTCGTAATCTATATTGCATTAAATATCCTATATTGCATTAAATATCCTATATTGCATTAAACGTCCTAATGTCATTAACGCCTACCTTCAGCTTAAATTTGTTTTTAATTTCTGATCCTATAAGCACTGAACGAGCTTGTAGTATCTTAAATTTTTGCAGTTGTTTGCTCAATAGCGTCACGAATTATAATTGGAAGGAATCAGGTATGTGTTCTTTTATGCGAGTTTTTTTTATTTGTCCTATTTAAGAGAAATCCTCTTACATCCGGCAGGGGGATATTACACTTGACTAATGATAAAAACTGACTAATATTCTTCATCAGCACAGACACATAGGCAAACGCTTGACTGTGGCCGGCTTAACTAGTTCACTGCGCAGTTTGTTTGTCATGAAGAAAATGATGAGGACATACAAAGAAACAAATAAGCTTCCTTATTTTTCGTCAAGTCGGTTTAAAATTACGAATATTACATCAAAAATCATCGCTATCAATTGTTTTCAAGCTTAATTTCTTTATGTTCTTATTAACCCAGATATCTCCAATAATTTGAATAAAATATTAATACTTCGTGAAATTTATGCCAAGGCATTTTTTTTAACAGACCGTATCATTAATATGGATGCCAGAGTTTCAAGCACGCGGAGTATTAAAAATATTCTGATCTGACATTATTTCCATAAAGAAAAACCAACTTGATAAGAGTTATTGAAACGGAAAATACTACAATACTAAGATTTAAATTTATAATAAAATTAGAAATAACATTAAAGCTACTTTAACCCCCGACGCCAACACAGGGGTGTGTGTTATATGTTTAACGTGTGTATCTGTATATTTGTGTGTCCGTCTGTAGCATTGTAGCTTCCAAACTTTTAAGATAAAGTTTTTTTTTTACTGCCCAGTGGGAAGTTTTTTTAATGGGTCCGATTTTGGAATTTGGAAATTTTAAGATATCGGATCAATTTCGGATTCAATTTTCGCCTCATGTATTTTGAGAACTAAGAGTGATATTGACATGGGACTAGTTTCATTTAACGCATAATTATGTAACTTAGACGTTATTAAATTTAGAGCAAAATCGGTCAAGTCGTGTTTTGTGTCAAATGAAAAATTGTATAAAATATTAAAACATATGATATTTTTTATTCTTTCCACTGGGAAGTTAGTCATGTGGATCTTTCGGGTCGCACCTAGACTGCTTTTATTTTTGTTTGATAGGTGACTTCATTGAGTGTTTTTTGCTATAATTCAAGAAAACTTTTCAGCAGTTTGAACATCATCAGCACTCTTTGTTTCGAGATTTTTTAAAATTTTTGAGTTTTAGTTATTAATGTCTTATTTGTATAGAAGTAAGAGTTACAAACGTGTAAATGATCTGCGGATCGAAGACACGTAACTGTTTTCATAAACGTACCAAATTCAGATGCGATGGACCCTTATGGGTTTAAATAGATACTAAGTTACCAGTTAAAATGTGTCAGATTCTAATCACCTAAGATACAACACACAAAGATTATAAGCTATTATTTTACGACAGTTTTCTACTACTACTAGACTAGAGCTATGCCAACGTAGCACTGGAAAAAGGAAATCTGTGCGGGAAAAGCTTTATAATGATGAATTTCCGTTACATATAGCATTAAGCAATAACAATGGGTATAAAAAATTAAAGCTACGTACTTTTAGAGCATCATACTTTGCGTTAAATAACTCAAAAACAACTATAAAAGTCACGTCACGTCCTGTTAAGACGAATTTCGCATAACTGTAACCCTCACTGAAAAAAATTGTCACAAATATAGATTGGTCGTACTCAACGTGATGTTCTATTTTCTAGGGAAAAAAACTGATGGATACCTTTTCATACCGCCGTCATTATTTTTTCCTATGTCTTTTTTGTTTATTAACAAAGTGAAGCTTTTTAAGTATGTAAGACCCTTTTTTACTGGAAACGCGGATTTCCATTTTAGTCCTCAGGGGTGAAACACATGCGTTTTGACAGATAGATGTCTATAGGCCACAGCATCCACTTTCCATCAGGTGAACTGTGTGCGTTTGCCGTCCTTCTTATATAAAAATGTAAATAGGAAACTGTCCATGCGGTCGGAACTTATTATTGCAAGACGAGAGAGAAGATCCCAAAAAAATCTACTATCACACATTTTAGCTAATGACTGCTTGAAGGGATATGAGTGCAGTATTAAAATTATACATTAGCTTATACTGTAAATGTGTAATGTTTATTAACCCTACTGTCCCAGAAGAAGGGTAATGTATTTCCAGATTATCTGTACGTTTATATATTAAAACTTTATATGTCACCACACTATCGTTCTTTTAAATAAAGGCCGGTAGTTTGACGACATCGAAAACTTTTCAATCCTCAGTACACTTTTTAAGTTGGGTTTCTTAATTACTGTTATAATATTTGCACTTACTATAAAATACGTTAAAAACAGTTGATCTGACGGTAAGTCTGCACTGTTACCCTAGGTAATCTAGATCTTTCCTCGACTAAAAATCAAAATGCAGAAGTGTTGTTATCCCTGAGAACATATAGTATTCTCGTATGCAAGGGTCTGCTGGCCGTATTCTAGCTCGAAGAACCGACAACTGATGCGTAAAAAAGTTTGTCGTACAATACGTAATCTCATAGGAAGTGGTGGATGACCTGATTAAATATGCAGCAAGTCGATGAAGGCTGTCAATGGATTAGAACTATTTCTAACCCATACAGAATACCCTCCGCCATTAAAGTTTGTTTGAGTAAATTTATCACACGCTCGATAGTGATCAGGAAACATTTTGTGAAAACATGCAAGTCTGAAAAATAAAATCTTTTGAGGATATGTGAAGTCCACCAACACCCATTGAAACAGGGCGACTGACTAGCTCCTTCCAACCCTCTCAAAAATCATGAGTGAGAGAGAGAGAGAGAGAGAGAGAGAGAGAGAGAGAGAGAGAGAGAGAGAGAGACAGAGAGAGAGACTTCTCAGTAGTGGATCGTATGTAGTTTGCAACTTCTTTACTGCATCAGGATTGCTTATAATTTAAATGCAGATGCCTTGTCACCCCTGAGAACTAGAAGGAATGCCTCGTTTCCAGTAAAAACGAGTTTTTTAAATTTCATTGGTAGAATCCAACAACCCTTGTTGGGTTGCTCGATTAAAATAAACACTTATATTGTGTCTGTAATTTGATAAATTACCAGTACTTTGTGCAAATGAACGCCTTTTACCTCGCCGGATTTAGCAATGACAGATCTTTGCAGGTCCTTATCAATGAAATATACTACCAATGATATAACTTTTACAGGTGTTATACTATCATTACGTATTATTACGTCGTATTATACCGGAATGTGATGCAATTTACTACCCGTAGTTTATGGCGAGTAATAAGCAATGATAACGGCGTTAATATCTTCTACGTAAAGTAATAATGCTACGAGTTATTATTGTGCGCAATCTTGCTGTACTAGCTTTGTTCACATATTTATTTATTGTTGATTTATTGGTAGATACACGTTTAACAAGATCTGAAGTCTTAAATGGCTAGTGGTTTCCCTAAACCCTGGTTTAAGACAAATAATTTAAAAGGGTATTAATTTTACTTTCTTACACAAAAGAATAATGAACGAGAAAGACTTCTTCGATGTCGATATTTTTGTAACTCGCTCAGTCACTTTATACCTTCAATATTTAACTTGATGCTGCAAAATTTTATTCAATATGTAGAAATAGCGTAAGTATATGTAATCATACAATAATGTATGACTGCGTGTGCGCAAGAATTACATGCCTTGCCTCCCTCTTCTTTCCACCGTAGGACAACGTGCGAGCGAGCGAAAGTGTGTCTTCACACTTTGTTGTCGATGTTTCGTGCATTAAAACTAAACGGTTTCCTACGTCATTTGTAACGCATGCAAGGAGTGGAATAATCTACTGGCATTTGTAATTCCGATTACAATCTGTGTGTCTTTAATGCAAGAGTGAAGACACCCAGAGGCTTTTGTTACGCTAAGACAGTGCGATTTAGCAACTATTGCTTCATCGCCATTTACCATCAATAGCCACTGCCTTTAAAGTTAGCTTTTCTTTCTATAGCTCTTTATCTTATATTATGTTGTTGCATTAAATTACTTTCCTTTATTTTGTTTACGTTACTTTTGATCCATGCATATTTTTCTATTATATTTTTTATATTTTAATGTAATTATAATTTTAATGACAGTTATAATTATTTTGTTATTATATGACTTACCAAATAATTGTGTATTACGGTCGAAATCGGACCATCAGGCGATCACTAGTTAAATATCGTTGATAAAACTTTATCAGCTTGTAGAGCTTGGTATCATTAACAATGTTTTTTATTGACTTCATCTTTTTATCTCTTTTATCTCGCCGTATCTTTGCTCTATCTGTTGTAGAAAACCATTCAAAGACGATAAATGCATGCGTGTTAAGTGAAAAATTTTAGATGCTAGAATTATTTTTAACACGCTTTATATTAGTGTGTGTGTTCGAATCTAATAAATATTTCGTTTTTCAATTTCCACACATTTCCATATTTCTAAGTTATGTGAAATTTTACACAACATCCAACGTATTAATAACTAGTATTCTTACTGTACTATATACTGAGTAGTCGACTTAACTTTGTTCTATCGTCCGCAAATATAACTCCAAAAAAAATTGGCGATGACCCGTCATGTTTATTGACTTTATTAGATTCACATCAGCCAGAAAGCAATCTTAGGGATGTTGTAAGACGATAAATGAAAATCGATATTTTTTGCAATTTTTAATTTTTACATACATTAATACTTTCTAGTGCTCCGAAAGGAAGATCAAGTGATAATCCTTTCGGAGTACTCCAAAAATCTTGGAATATTGTTTATTATTATTTTCAAAAATTTGGGATACATATTACAATTCTATATAAAAATTTTAAAATAAATTTGGTGGGCATTATTTCGGTAAGTTTTTTTTATAAAATTATTCATCATCTTCTGACATACTCTCTTCGTCTGATGACTAATTTTCACCGACAAGGATAATTAAGGATTGTTCTCTTATATTATTGAAAGCAATACCTCGTGGCCCTTCCGATAATATTAATTGTTTAGTTCTTTCTACTACACTTGCCCAATTTTCAGCAATGACGTGGTTACACGCATCAGTCAGCAAATCCCAGTTTCCTATTTGCTGTAAATGGTGAAATTGTGTTAGTTTTTGCTACGTATTACATTTGCCCATATTCATTCAATGGCGTTGTACCGAAAGTGGTACGGCGGTAGTTTTAGAACTATATGCCCATATTCTGCTGCGAGTTCGTCCACAATGTATCTTGGTTGTTGTCGATTTTGTTTTAATATACAAACCATGTTCTACGTTGTTTCCATGCTTACGAAACCAGTTTATAATGTAGACATTTCATTCACTATCCCAGAGTGATACTCGTATGGTGCGTTATCCATAATAATCACTAATGGTTCCTCCAGCTTGCTCAACAAATCCTCAAACCATCTCACAAACACTTCTGAATCCACCTCCTCGTGATAACCTTCGTTTTTTTTTTCGATTTAAAAACAACAAGGCTATTTCGATAAATCCTTTCATAGTTCCCGCGTGACAAATTATCAGTCTACCTCCTTTTCCTATAAGCTGCAGTGTCATCCGTTTAGCCCTTTGATACGGTATGGTTGGCATTAAGCCACGTTTCATCATACGCTTAGCTTCCCGCAAAAAATTACACAGCGCTAGAACAATGTTTGTGCGTTCCATCAATTATTTTCTTTTTCCGGGGGCAAAAGTTCACAGCGAGAACTTTTGCCCCCGGAAAAAGCCACAGTCATGAAGGGAAATGTTTAATTTCCTTAATGTAGGGAATTCATTTCTCAAATATTAGTCACATATGTGACATCGTATTGTGACGCAATACGATGTCACATATGTGACTATCAAGTTTCGAATGGGGTTTCGAAGGGGTCGAATTTGATACTCACATAGTGAGTATCAAATTCGACCCCTTTTTTCCCCTTTTCTTTTTTAGCATTGATTTCATATTTATTTCGGAATCACTTTTCCCTAAACTTTTTAGTGACAAATATGTCACAGAACCAATTCTGATCCGAGTGCCGTGAAAGCACACTCACATTTTCCCCATTACCGTTTTGATATTCACTTTCAAAATAATCACGCAAACGTACCACCAACTCCATTGATTGTCCTTTCAACATCGTTCTCTCCGGCATATTTAATTCAGTTCTATGAAATGAATTAATAAGACGGAAAATACCTTAAACTCTATTCAACGTTTAAAAAATAGGAAAACATTCAGAAAACAGAAAAGTAGTGATTAACGTAGGCATCCCGTTGCGAGTGTTTAATAAACAACATGGCGGCGGTGTCATCACATCAGTGTGGCCAGGATATGGACTTTCTACTATAAACAAGATGACTGTGTTTTTATTCTAATAAATTAAACTAATTAAATGTTAATAAAAAACGGCAAGTGACGTAGTATATACCATATTAATTATGAAATACTTTATTATTTCCTTTTTTTAATTATATAGTTACAATAAACAAACAATCTGTAATGTTATTTTTTAATCTACATTTTTTTCACTAATTCCATCTGTTTAGAATACAACACAATGGAATACAATGGAAAGAGGCTAGCAGCATCGCAGACAAAGAGTGCTGTATGAGTTTTTCAATATTCTTGCTATGTGTAAATAACATTTTTTATTAAATGCGTATGAAAGTATATATCGTACTTTTATGAAAAAAGTACAATTTTTAAAATTTTTGTTTGTTTCAGCTAATCTCCAAAATAGGTTTTTTTGATTTTGACGTACTTTCACTTCCAAATAACTCATTTTTTAAGGAGTAGTGTAAAATGTAGGTTGCTTTTATTTTAGTAAAAGATTAAGGATTCCGCGCAAATAAATGAAAACCCATGTAATCCAATCATAATAAATTTCATGCGGCCGAAATCGCGGGGTTCAGCTAGTCCCTAATAAAAGCTATAAACACTGGCCTCCCCTATAGCTTGTCTGGTATAGGGAAAGGGAAATATTTTCCATCGTTACCACGGTTGGCATACGCACTAGGTGGATTGAAAAGTACTCGGCCTAACACAGATCCATTCAATTCTAAAAATCAAATCTACCCACATTATTTCAGTTCAGTTCAGACTAGTTCATTGTGTGAAGTTCGAAACGTGTGCGATAATTAGTTGTGATTTTATAAATTTATTAACAAAGTAATCGGACATAATTTCCGCGAATGGAGCAAATCGAGCAGCGTGCCGTCATTAAGTACCTCCATAAGAAGGGGCTATCATCAAAAGCCATCCATGATGACATGGTCAGTACATTAGGCGATTGTGCTCTGTCATATTCATCCGTCAAAAAATGGATAGCAGAATTTAAGCGTGGTAGAGAGAGTGTGAAATATGAACCCTGCTCTGGAAGGCCTTCGACGTCAACTACTGACGAAAATATTAAAAAAGTACTTGATTTAATAATGGGAGACCGCAGATTAAAAATTAGAGAGATAGCCGAGATTATAGGCATCTCTTATGAACGAACTCAAAACATCATTGTCAACGAGTTGGGTTTCCACAAGGTGTCTGCGAGGTGGGTTCCGCGACTGCTTTCAGTTGAACAAAAAAGGACGCGATTGACTATTTCACGCGATTGTTTGGAGTTATTTGAAGCCGATGCAGATGATTTTTTGAATCGTTTTGTTACTATGGACGAAACATGGGTTCATTACTGTACACCGGAAACAAAACAATAATCAAAACAGTGGAGAAGACCTGGTTCACCACCCCCTAAAAAGGCTAAGTCGATTTTGTCGGCAAATAAGGTGATAGCTTCAGTATTCTGGGACTCGAAAGGTGTGATTATGATTGATTATCTTGAAAGGGGTCAGACTATAAACTCTGATTACTACTGCACCTTACTACGTCCTTTACGAGAGGAAATAAAAGAAAAACGTCGAGGAATGCTCAGAAGAAAAGTCCTGTTTCATCAAGATAACGCCCGTGTTCACACGTCAGTACAGTCAATGGCTGAAATTCACAACTGTGGCTTTGAACTGTTACCGCATCCGCCGTATTCACTTGATCTGGCACCATCAGACTTCTTTCTGTTCCCTAACCTAAAAAGCACTTGGGAGGTCAAAGATTTTCGACAAACGACGAGGTCAAAGCAGCTGTAGATGCATATTTTGACTCTAAGGAAGAATCATTTTTTTTCAACGGTCTAAATGCTTGGAAGGGGAAGTGGCAAAAGTGTATTGAACTTGATGGTGATTATGTAGAAAAATAAAAATATTACTGATTTAGTATGTGTTTATTTTCTTGGTTAGGCCGAGTACTTTTCAATCCACTATTTGCAAAAGCAGGTTTTTTTGTATTATTATTGCGTTGTATTCAGAAAGATGCTACTGTCCGTCTGCTGTTTCAGTTCCCTCTGCGTCTCTTACGATATCAACGGAATGATATTATGAGGTGATGGATTCTCGTACCCCATTACTACACGGTATTGCAATGGCCACGTTTTTTTACAGCATAGGGTGTCAAATGAGCACACAGTCTACCTGATGGTAAGTGGTTGCTGCGGCCCATAGACATCTTTATCTATCCTCGATTACAAATCAAAATGCAGATGCGTTGTCATCCGTGAGGACTAAAATGGAATGCTTCGTTTCCAGCAAAAAGGGTCTCTGGCTCTGTACACTCACCACACGAAACACAGCATCATTAAGCTACTATTTTACGCTGGTATTTTGTGAAAGCGTGGTCCTTCCCCGGTCAAACCAACCCATTAGTGCTACAACTATACTACTAATATAACTGCACCATGGCTCTACCACGTATGAGTATTTTTGTGAAAATGTGAAAATAACCTTCTAGTTAAACGATTAGTAATTTCTCCAGTATGCGTATTTATACATAAATTTCATCTTACTGATAAACATAAGGGCTAGAGACAACTATTTTTGTTACAAAAAACTCCATACGGGATCAAAGCCCGTGTTCTGCAATAAAAACATAAAATGCTTAAGCTACAGTGCTGCTGTATCATCATATTACTTTCTATATGATGGCACCGTAACTATAACAAATAAATGTCATCTAGATATTCATGTTGGCATTAAAGCCTACAAAATTCTATCAAAGTGGGGAGCAGTGCCAAAGGAGCGTTGTGAGCAAAGGCAGATTCAGATGACAGTGTCAGTATCGCATCATGTAGTGGTCGGATCTAAATTTAATAAATGAACGAAAGAATGTCATGGTGGCCAATCTAAAAGGACGAGTAATTTTACACAGGATCGAATCAAAGTACTCGAGTGTGTGCAAAAGCACTGATGCACTCACTACTCTCTTACTCTCACTGTCCGATGCCATAGAATTCTGACATCATGGGAGAGAGATCAGATACAGGACCAATAACTTAACGTGCTTTCCGAAGCACGGGTGTGAAGCACCGCTAACTTCTTGACTCCGAGCTACTGAGAATTTCTTGACAGTATGGATCAAATGTTCGGCAGTTAGCTTATCCTTCTCTTTACGTTTAAATATATAACACTACTCCAGATTTTTTTATAATCAAAACAGTCAAATTTTTACCAGGATTTGGACATCGCTTTGCAGGTGGCGTAAAAAACATCTATTTGGTCCCGTTGAAGTCGAGAGAGCGTCATCGCGTGGAATATATGCCAGAAAGACTTCATCGATCTTGATAGAAGGCGGTATATCCATCTAGCTTTATCTTCTCTTTCCCTTAGAGCCTATAACATATAATAATATCCATTGCTGAAAATAGGCCGCCCGCAATGATTTTCTATTAGGGTGGGTTCTACCGTATTTGCTACGCTTGGCTAGCTGGATGGCAACCGCAGCTCTTTAGTTATTTTGAGTTGTTATTTGAAATATTCCGCTGCTCATGTCCTATTTCAGTTTCTGAGACGCCTGTAACGACACCCACGGGACGACATAGGTTAGTAGTTTACGCCAGGCGTAAAATAGCCAGAATGGTAACGGAAAACAGCGTTTACGGTACTACGTCTGGTAATGCGATTGCCAATCCGTTTACCTTGCGAACGGTTAAGGCAAACCAATTCCACAACGGGCTGCTGAAGTAGAAATTTACGGAATAAATATGGATTCCTAATTTATCTTTTTAATGAATTGTTGTTTAGTTACAAAAAAGCTGGGGTAGCTCAGATAGTTAGCGCTTGATTTCACGGAGCAACCCGGGTTCGATACCCGCCTGCACCAATGAAATTGTTAGTTGCTATTTTAATTGCTGATTGAATGACGTACTTGAGGGTGAAGAAAAACATCGGGAGAAACGTGCATGTTTGGAAAAAATGTTCAAAGATGCCAATACGCGTTGGCAAACTACAAAATTCGCTAACACGCATTGGGGTAGCGCGGCTGGCATATCCTTACCCTAAAACCCTCTCAGAATAGAGAGGAAGCCTGTTTCCAGCAGTGGGACGTATGTAGGCTGACATTTCAACTTAAGTTAAAAATAATAATTATACCGGTAAAAAATAAAGTGAAACTAAATTGATCATACTTATTGTTGACGTACACTAGCGGATACCCGGCGTGTGCTCTTAAGCTAAAAAATAAATAAATTTTATCTATCTGTTACAAAAAGAAAGACTTTTTATAACATATGTTTTTTGTAAGTGATTAACTCTGTTCATGAACTAGTGCAACAATTAATTTATTGCTTCAACACAATTTTTATCGAAAGCGAAGTGGTATTAAAATTTGATCTTCATCTTATCATTCATAAAGTACTTAAATCATAAACAGTGGTAACGCCCTTTTTATCATTTCAGTACTTTCCTTAATTTATGTTTCATGATATTCTAATTCATCTAATATGTATTACAGATTATTGCTTAGAAAGGGAAGTTTGAAATTTGCAAATTAATGTTGAAATACGAATTGGTCACCCCAACTGGAAAAGGATCAACATATTACAGCATACCAGTGTAAACTAGCAGACGTATTTATATTATTAGTAAAAAATTTCGTTGTAGAGCCATGCGGCAGCTATATTATGGTTGTAGCACGAATGCGTTGGTTTAACCGGGGAAGGACTCACGATGCTTTTGTGTTTCGTATGGTGAGTGTATAGAACAGCAGGCCCTTTTACTGGAAACGAGGCATTGTATCTCAGTCCCTAAGTGGTAACGCATCTGAATTTTGATTCTAAATTGGGGATAGATGTAGATGTTTGTGGACCAAGGCATCCACTTACCATCAGGTGGACTGTGTGCTCGTCTGCCACGCTTATTCTATAAAAATACACAAGCAGAGGCATTTAATTTTAATACACAAACGGGTCACCTCGGTTGGGAAGGACCAAGCTCTCACTTATTACCAGCGTAAAATAGCATAGGCATTCCATCTTAGTCCTCGGGCATTTTGGTTTTTAATCGAAGATAAATGTACGTGTTCGGTCCATTGTATTAATTGGCCATAAGGCAGACTGTATGCTAAGCATAGAAATATAAAACATGATTGATAGAATCAGGCGTCACTTTGCGGAAATCCATTATAATAAATTTTTTTTTTTTTTTTTTTTTTATAGAATAGGGTGACAAACGAGCACACAGTCCACCTGATGGTAAGTGGTTGCTGCGGCCCATAGACATCTACATCTATCTTCCATTACAAATCAAAATGCAGATGCGTTGTCACCCGTGAGGACTGAGATGGAATGCCTCATTTCCAGTAAAAAGGGTCTCCGGTTCTCTACACTCACCATACGAAATACAGCAGCATTAAGCTACTATTTCACGCTGGTATTCTGTGAGAGCGTGGTCCTGCCCCGGTCGAGCCGACCCATTCGTGCTACAACTATACTACTAATATAACTGCAGCATGGCTCTACCACGTAAAAAATATAATAATAATAATTTATTACTTTGCAACATTCCGCTAACTAATTACAATGATGTGTCTTACCCGGATTGAAGAGCACCTCCCGTCCTCCCTCAATTGCATGCACTAACTCCGTCACCACTAGCCCCAGCACCACTACTCCCAGCACCACTACTCCCGGCACCACTAATTCCAACAACACTATTCCAGGTAAGACACACCATCGACGACAATACGACACGTGTTTCGCCTCTACACGAGCCATCCTCAGGTAATGTAGACTCTACGGCGACTGACCGCTAAGTAAGTAAGTCTCAATAATTTTTTTAATATAAAACATGCGAAGACTGGGCTATACTGGGTAAGGTTGTACACCTGTTCCACTTATTTCTGTTCTTTTCAAATAACAGTTCCAGTAGCCTGTTCCAAAATAACAGTCCATTATTTTGCAAAAAGTTTCAATAGAAGCTGTCTTTAAACTATGCCATACTCCTATCGCTATTACACGGTCCTATTCCTGTTGCTTTTCCTGTGGAACTCTTAATACTTTTACTTACATGATTACTGTCCAATCATATCACAGATGAATTATTTTGTTGCATAAACTACACAAAAGGAACATACGGTATTGTAAATGTATTACAATGATGAAAACAGTTATAATAGTTACTTTTTTGTTATCGGTAATGTCTTGACTTATCATAAATGTTGCATCAGTTCTTATTTATAAAGATACTTTGTCTACTTGAAAATTTGTGTGTATATTCGGATGAATGTGAAAACAGGCAATAAACGAGAACATCTGTTATTGATTCTGTGTCTTCTCATCTTAGGTAAAGTCCCTAAGTAGAAACACAGAAGAGCGTGTGTCAAGGTGTTTCTGCTAGTTTTCGAAATTTGGCCTGTGGAACGAGAATATTATTTATTTAGGTTTTTAGACACAACAGTTCATTTCCGTTATTTCAACAATCCGTTGTTTTCACCTCTTACGATAAATACGCTTCACTAATACTGTTTGGTCGTTATATAAAAAATTACAAACACTTGAACTCAAAAAAAAAACTAAATCTTTTTCTATTACAAACTATAATACGGTTTAGTGTACATTTGGGCATTGTAGTAATTCCTTTTACCAGTAAAATTATTTATATAAAATACAGTATGAGGAATAGTCGTTGAATTAGCCTGATGTATAAAATAACTTTATACTTTCCGCAACCATTTTTCTTCAAATATTTTTTCAACCGTTCTATCGTATATAATGTTGTTTTGAATATGACTTTGACATTTTATATGGCTGCCATTGATGTAGATGATTTAAGAGCTTTGCCACTTTTTTTAATGCTTACATCATCCATCCGTCTATTATTACGACTTATAAGAGATCACTATTGAACATAGGTCTTTCTCAGAGATGGCCTTACTCGAATTCGCACTAGAATGCCTCATATGGATTTTTCCTTGGTTGCCACGCTTGGTATGCGAGTTGGCAAGCGCAGTTTTTTTGCATCCATTTCTAGTATTATTATACTGTTAATTTCAGAACTACTGCTAATAAATTCGTGAATTGCAGCAAACGTACAACGTTACTGTGTTACCTACCTACCTAGTATAATTTATTTTAAGAATCAAACTTCCTACCATGGTTTTTGAATTATATATTATATGAAATATATAAATTACGTGTCACGTTGTTTGTCCGCGATGAACTCCTAAAGTACTTAACTGTACTATCTAATAATGTTAAATTTGCACACCGTGTACAGTTTGGTTCAATTTGAGAGATAGGATAGTTTTTTGCCCTTGAGGGACTCACAATTTTTTCTTAATTTATTATTATAGGATATATTATAGAATTTTTAATAAGAAATGACAAAAGGTGGTCGAAAAGGGCAGAACAAAGTCAGCTTGGTAAACTAGTAATATATAAATAAGTAATATGAATGATATGATATCTTCGCTGCTGGTGATAAGACGGCTGGTTCTTTTCTTACTTAAAGGCTTAGTGTGACTGCGACACTTAGCGATGAAATGCAGCCGGCTTTCTTGGCACGATACCACGGGGAGTAGGACTTTTTGACAATTTAATTTTTTAGTTTTAGTTTTACTTTATTATAGTTTATTTTTATTTAAAAAAATATACGTTTAGTTGGATTAATTTTATACTATGTGTTAATAATATGACATAATGAACACAATAACAAAATGAAAATAGTCGTAATTTAAATTGGGCTTTCTCATTTATCATTCATTCTTAACCTAGCAAAGGTTATAGAACATAGAAGTCCTGACCGCTGCTGTTGCATAAAACAGCATTATAGCACAGTCTATGTTTTTATTATACTGTGATTATAGTGCCCGAATGTATATACAACCACTGGTGCACTCTCTATTCCCTCATCCTCAAAGTACATTGAAACGCTAATCCGACACAACAGTAAAGAGATCGGGCGCAGGACCAACAATTTACGTATTTTTAAAGTACGACGATGAAACTAGAACGATTAATTCAAAATTGTAAATAAATCAGTTTCTCCACGGTTCGTAAAATTAAAAAAGCAACAGTTCTGGGATGATATTTTTGTTTCTACCATACGTTTTTTTTTATTATGGGATACATATTTAGCACGTAAGAATAGAGAGGAGAGAGACATAAAAATACTACGGAACTGAGTTTTCTTCTATTGAATCGGAGGACAAAAAGCATACGACTCACTTGATTTTGACTAACGCCGCCAATGAACGAATGCAACTCCAGGGGAATATAAAGTAAGTTGTCCGCCTATGAAAAAGGAGTAGCCTCTTTTCTTGAAGGTCCCTAACTCATATCGATTCGGAAAATTCTTTGGTGGCAGCCGATTCCTTAAACAAGTCGTACGTTGACTGGTACTATCGAAATATATTAATTAAAACTTTTGATCTTAATTTTGCTACCATTAATAAAACGTTTTTGCTGATTTTATACATGATATAGCTACGCTGCAGCTATATTATGAATGCAGCACGAATGGGTGGGCTCGACCGGGGAAGGAACACGCTCTCACACAATACCAGCGCAAAATAGCAGCTTAATACTGCGTTTAGTATGGTGAGTGTAGAGATCTGGAGACCCCTTTTTAACTGAAAACGAGGCATTCCATCTTAGTCTTCAGTGGTACAATGCATCTGCGTTTTGATTCTTAATCGAGGATAAATGTAAATGTCAACGGGCCATGGCATCCACTTACCATAGGGTCGACTGTGTACGATACTCGTTTGTTACCCTTATTCTAAAAAAAAAAATACATTTTTAATAATAATGTTATGACATACAAAATTATAAGCCACCCTAATGGTGAGTGGCTATTACGGTCCATGGAAAGCTGCAGCGAACTGCGAACAAAGAAAACTGGAGATTTGTTTTCATCTTTTGGACTATGGGAATGCCTCACAGTAATTCCAGTGTAATTACTTTGGGGCATTCCCCTTCTCTCTTCTCATTCTCTCTTCAGCGTTCTGATTGGAACAAAACAACGCAGCTATTTCGCAATTTGACCTTACCCAGATGGACTGAAGCAGAAAAGGAATCGTATCATATATGCTATAAAATGATAAAATTATTATAATTCTGTACTCATATTCTATGTGTCTGTGTGATGGAATGCGTTATATATTAGTTAACAACAAGAAATAATTGAAAGCAATAACTCAGTGATCATAAAAGTGGTATTAATTTTCACGTTTTTGTGTATAAAATATGTTTTCAGTTATGTTCTACGTGGTAGCAATGTTAAAGGATTCGTCAACTCACTCATCGCTTGGGAATTGTTAGAACTGTACATCTCTGAATCTTGTAGAGAAATGACACCCTTGATTTGGGTTAAAACATTATAAACGATGGAACTCACAAAATAGAATGCGGATGAGAAATATTTCAATAGAATGTTTGCGGAAAGTGTAGAGTTACTTTTAAAGTATTTATTTATCTATACATCGTCTTTTTTTCGTCAGCGTTTTATTATTCCGTTAGTCTTGCTAAAACTCGAAAATGGCTCGAATGACTTTGATGAAATTTTTATGTGTGTTTGAGTAGGACTGGGACGTTGAGATCCAGAAATGACCCATGCTAAATCGGGACAGATCAATAGTCTTTTACATATAATATACTTAATATAAAATACATTAGACCTGTGACGCATTAGGTGTTATCTATTAACCATTAGATGGGCAGTGTGCTCATTTCTCAACCTTACTTGATAAATACAAACTTTACAGTCAATCTTACGTTTGTAAAGTTTTTTTATGTTATATCATATCCATAAGAATGGCCTCGAGATATGGACCACTGGGAATTTTTTACGAGTGTTTCAAATTAGCTGCAGTCCCAAAGTCGATGCGTTATTTATCTGGTATACCCGTTTCTAAAATTAAATACTTCCACATGGTCACGGTCAATTGCAAGCCATTAACTATGGCCAATCAAACAAGTACGTTCAATTATTGTTCCCTTTTATATAAACAATTTTTATTTCTTGGTTACTCCTGGAACAAAATATCGTCTTCCTAATAACGATTAAAATACAAAACCGTGGTTGCCATTCCACTTGCCAAGCGTGGCAACAAATACTCCCCCTATGAGAAAGTCTATAGGAGAGGCCTATGTTCAGCAGTGGACTTATAGACTTTAACGGTAGAACAAAATATCGTTAGGTGTCGGGATAAAATTATCGAATACAACATTTTGACCTGTGGTTTTCGACTGTACCTCGAGAAAAGTTCAGAAAAGTTCCACGGTTATCAATAAATAGCGGTATGTTTTTACTCGTACCACTTATAAGTCGTACGAGTAAACGTACGTAAAATACCTAGACTATATAGATAGATAACATTTTATTGAACGTCAAAAAAAAACATAAATATTCACAAAAAAGGAGAGAAAGTAATAAGGTACAATAAGCGGTCTTATCGCTAAGAGCGATCTCTTCCAGACAACCTCTGGATGGACAGGATTGCAAGAAAACATTAAAAACCTGTGTGTGGTTTAGTGACAAAAATAACAGTATTTTTATTATAAACCATAAAATAGAAATAAAGATGTATAATATAGAAATGTATATAAGTACATAGATAAGATTAATAAATATGTACATATTAATATATATGCAAAAGAAAGAAAATTCTCCCTACAATGGGATATACCCACGTATAGCACAAGTCTACAAGGTACGGACCTTTAAAACCTTTAAGGTACGGACATACGTGCTCATTACTACCACGAAAGCATGCTTTTATTGAGCAAGTGCTAATTAGTAGCACGTGTGTTGCAACATTGATAGTAACGAGCATGCTCAAAAATCAACCTACGTTTGATTTTTGAGCATGCTGCCTGAGGCTTGGGTAGAAGCGCGTGCTCCGAGCGCGTCTGATTTGAACAGAATTGCTAATGAGCATGTTTTATAGAATCGATCTCGATTCGCACAGTTGCTGCGTCAATTTAAAATAAAAAAACTCTCGATATGTCGCGTTGGGGGAAGAAAAAACTTTGCTTTATCTTCTTACGCCATTCAGTTGCAAGCAATATGATTATTTTAGTAAGTTCTGTACGAATATCACTGTCACTATATCTTTGTACATCCATTTCGGTCGAGAAACAAATAGCACGTCTCATGCTTAACCGTACTTAATGCTGACAAATGTGAACAGTTGTAGAGCATGCTAATTTTAAGCATGCTTCTTTTTGAGAATGTTTGTTCGTATCATTATACGTAAGTGGATGAAATAGAACAATTATATAAATTTACAGCTCTACTCATAAAAACGGTTCTCTAATAAAAGTGTAACGTTGCTCTCTTTCTTTTTTCACTAAATGAAAATAGAAAGAGAGAGGTAAGTAAAAAATATAATACCTACTTGGTTTAAGTGAATGAAAACGATTTTAAATAATGCCGTTATAGTTTCGAAACCAATGAAATACATGTAGTTAATTGTAATTTCAAGTGTTGCTTTTCCACGCGCTTTATGATGAAATAAGACGTCGTGATAATAGCTCAGTAAGTGCCATTAAATTGAAGCTAATCTTCACTGACACTACATTTTGAATAATACTTACTGTTTTCCGGATTAATACCTAATAAAAAGACAGTTAAAACCAGTTTTTACTCCTGTACATTGTTTATTGCAATAGTATGTGTTATAAAGAGTTAAAAGTCCTATCAATCATTAAATGCGAGCCGATAGCATTCACAGCTGCTAACGCGACTAAGAGATGTACGTCGTAAACGATAATACAAGCAATTTATTACTTTCTTACGAATGCACATTGTGAACAATAATTTATTTAATTTCAAATAAAACTGCATACATATAATGTAAACTATTGCAGGTCTGCATTTCAATTAAATTTGAAATCCGAAACACCTTTAAGCAATATGGCCGCCACGCGCTATCCGGAGTTGCTCTATGGTTAACACCTATTGAAATAGCGTTGTGGCTTAGAGTAACCATGTTTTTTTATATGAAATATGGCTGACTAACGAGCACACAGCGCACACATCGTATGGTGATTAGATGTTGTGGCCCATAGACATCTACATTTATGCGTTGTCACCCCTGAGGACTAAGATGGAATGCCTAGTTCCCAGTAAAAAGGGTCTCTGGTTCTCTACACTCAGCATACAAATAAACACAGCAGCATTAAACTGCTATTTCCGCTGGTATTCAAATATTTTTATTGGATGATAGTGACAAACAATCACACAGTCCACCTGATGATAAGCGGTTGCTGTGATCCATAGACGTCTGTATCTATCCTCAGATACGAATCAATCCGCAGATACCTTGTCACCCGTGAGGATTAAGATGAAATGCCTCGTTTCCCACAAAATGATCTCTGGTTCTCTACACTCACCATACGAAACAACTACTATGATATTACTTTTTGACGTCGACGTGAATTATATGTGAATTCTGTTACGCCAACACTACTCGCTTCGTGTGGTGTATGTACTTGTAAGCTATATTTTAGGTAGTCTGCGATATATTTTAAGTAACGAATAAATTTAAATAAGGTTTAAATGAGTGTACGTGTGTATAAACAGTGTAATATACCCTTGAATCTCTAATCTATTAAAGTAAAATTCCAGTATATATTATACGTCACGCTACTTAGTACAGACTTCTTTTGTTTAATGATAGGGTTCGAAGCAGTTAGTCTGCCGCGCTGCTCGAGTGCAAATGATCCACCAACGATCTCACATTTATTTGAAATATTTTATGACAACAGGTTTCCTCGAGATGTTTTCCTTAACCGCCGAACACGGGGTAAATTATCATTTAAAATTGAAAAAAAAATTGTGCACTTCACACGCGGATGAAGTGAAATTTCCAAAAAATTGCAAGCAGAATTGTTTTTA
Source organism: Parnassius smintheus behrii (assembly GCA_036936625.1). Lineage (NCBI taxonomy): Eukaryota > Metazoa > Arthropoda > Insecta > Lepidoptera > Papilionidae > Parnassius > Parnassius smintheus. Next base: position 13,096,840 of record JAUPFT010000026.1, on the reverse strand, counting down.
ATAGCGCGTTAAATCTACTTCATTGTATATGTAAAGTCATTTTATCTAACAAAAATTGATCGAGTCTCTCGTTGGTATGTAAAATAGGCGCTAGATGGCCTTAACACGACTTATTTAATATAAATCGCGAAATTATGAAACCGTCGATTGTTATGAATGGATTGGTTAAGATAATTTTATTCAATATGGTTTATTTTACTTAGTTAATTTTTTTTTAATTTCAACTATTTATTTTAACAGTTAAAAGTTATATTATTTGTTTATAAAGCACCGCACAAGGAGGAGCCCGAGATAATAGGAAATTATATATTACTGTGTTCTATTTCATTCTCGATCAGCCTAAATCATATAGATAGATATATTTGTCTCTACTTAAAGTCGCTTTTTCGTATGAGTTTCAAATCGCCAAGATTCTAAAGAAGTTTTAACTTTAAAAATTAGCAATGTGTTCGTGCCAGCGGGGTTTGAACCCAGGCTACTCGTGCTTTTAATAGGTTCGCGCACCCTGAATTTTAAGGTTAGTGCTTAATTCTGATTCGTATAAGATACTTGGGAGAGAACTTTTTCAGCAACATAATTTTCGTCATTTTCTTCTCCATTTGGCCGGCATAACTCAATGTATAGTAAATATAATGTATCGATAGTCATTTTTTATAGAATAAGGTGACAAAAGAGCACACAGTGCACCTGATGATAAGTGGATGCTGTGGCCCATAGACATCTACATTTATCCTCGATTAAAACGTAGTTGCGTCGACACCCCTGAGGACAAACATGGAATGCCTCGTTTTCAGTAAAAAGGGTATCTGGATCACTTTCACTCACCTAACGAAACACAGTAGTATTAAGATGCTATTTTTCGGTTGCCTGGAAGAGATCGCTATGTAGCGATAAGGCCGCAAAATTGTACTTACATAATATTATAATCTTTTTTGTGTTTTGTTAACTGTATATTTGTTTGTGGTGTACAATAAAAGTATATTCATTCATTCATATTTTACGCTGGTATTGTGTGAGAGCGTGGTCCTTCCCCGGTCGAGCCGACCCATTCGGACGCTAACGATAATATAGCTGCAGCGTGGCTCTGACACGTATAATCAGTTCAATAATCGTGAGCTCTTTCTAGAATTTAATGGTCTTTATATATAGATGATTTTCTTAAAAAGCACCATCATAACTAATAATCGTTATCGTGTAAATACAACATTTAAAAACATTGTAGCCAAGTAAAATATTACCATAAAAAACAAGTGGTATAATTAAATATTTTGTACAGCTGACTTTAATATAAATAAAATGAGAACATCATCAATGTACTAGAATTCAATTAAATAAGCATTATTAAGGATAACTTAAAAACTACTAATCAGATCTTAATCAAATTTAAATGGGACTACAAGAAAAGCACCGAATTATGAAAATCGGTTTGCCCAGAAGAAAGTACTGAGGTAAATATAACACACATAAAAAAACATACAGTCGTATTGAATACCTCCTCCATTTTGAAGCCGTTTCAAATCTATTTACTCTAAAAGTAAGATACTTTTAGAGTAAGAATATAAGAAAATAATACGTAAATGACAGACAATTTTATCGTTTTATATGAAAAATAGGTCACTCCAAAAATATTTCAATACAATTGCGGAAGCGAAATGAATGTGTTGAAATATATTATTTGCGTTACTTTTTCAATACAAGTGTATTTTATTGTTATTTTATGTCGACGTTAATAGAGTAGTGGACACGCGTGGAACCATTGTGTGGGAGGTGTTTATTTGTTTTTAAAATTGACTACTGCCACATAGTTGACAGTTCAAAATATATTTTTCCTCATCACTGTCAGCCTGATTTAATGTTATTTTTTCAAAAAAATGTTTACATATTTATAGTGAGATGGTTTAATATTCAGGACAGAGAAACATAGATCAAAAAACATCTATTTTCCGCCAGTGTTACAACAATGAAAAATGCTGCTGTTATGTTTTCGCTGACCATCGATTAACTATTTTCTGCTTCTTTGCATTTCGAAACTCGATCACGTTTTACTTGTTAGTTACACTTCCACTAACACTCTTGGCGAAACATTAATTTAGGCGTAAGAACATTTAAATCAAAATAAAAGATTTTGCGGAGATTTCTAATGTCTTACACGACAACTTCTGTTATAGTTCTAATGTGATAAGAAATAATATAAGCCCGACAGTTAATTTAAACCTAAGTTTTCGACTACAGTGCCCGCGATGAGTTAGATTCGAGTTGTAATATCACTAATATTATAATATTGTAATATAACTATAATAATATAAAATAATAACTATTTGTATCATTTTTATACGTGGTAGAGCCACGCTGTAGCTATATTGTGGTTGTAGCACGAATGGGTCGGCTCGATCGGAGAAGGACCACGTTCTCACAGAACACCGGCGTAAAATAGCAGCGTAATACTGCTTGTGTTTCGTTTGGTGAGTGTAGAGATCCGGAGACCCTTCTATACTGGAAAACCACATTGGCATTCCATTTTAGTCCCCAGGAGTGACAGCGCATCAATGTTTTGATTCTTGATCGAGGATAAATGTAGATGTCTACGGGCCACAGCATCCACTTAGCATCAGGTGGACTGAGTGCTCGTTTGTCGGCCTTATTCTATAAAAAAATATAAAACAAGAGTGACAAATGAACAAAACAAAGGAGGTTACAGATTCCTTGTCATCTCGGAGGACTAAGATGCAATTCCTCACATTCTATAATTATACTGTCGCTCTATTCCCTTCAGACCGCCACACAGCGGTGCAAACATTACTAATTGGTGGCAGAAATAATAGAAACTGGTACCCACACGGATTTCGCAGAAAAGGTAACCTACCATCTAGACTTTTTCTTTATTAAATAGGGTGACAAACGAGCACATAGTCCACCTGATGGCGAGTGGTTGCTGTGACTCATAGACATTTACATCTATCTTCGATTAGAAACCAAAATGCCGATGCGTTATCACCCGTGAGGACTAAGATGAAATGCCTCGTTTCCAGTAAAAAGGGTCTCCGGTTCATCCATACGAAACACAGCAGCATTATGCTGCTATTTAATTCCGTGAGAGCGTGGTCCTTCCCCGGTCGAGCCAACCTATTCATGCCATAACTATACTAATAATATAACTACAGCACTACATCTTATAAGGGCCGCCCTACGCTTCACTTAACTGAGCTTACTCAATTAAAGCAACTACTTTATAGCCTCCGAACGATACTAAAAATTATTATAATTAATTATTTAAACTTCTAGCGGAAGAAGAGCTAAAATCAATTGTGAATTATGCTTGCATTCACGACTTAATAAATTATTTAATTATCCAATGATTAAAGTTTAAAAGACGTAAAACCGAAGTACTGAAAAAAAATTCAACATAGTTTTGAAAGACTATTGAAGCTTTTGCTTTTAAATGCTTTCATTTTTTGGTAATCTATATCCAGTAACAAATTTAGGAGCTTATAAATTAAGAGGAAATTATATGTGATTTTTTATTTGTTTTTGAAGTCGTTTTTTTTTTTAAGTTTTAATATATGATATGATTTTAAACAGTCTCAAGTTGGGGGTGGGGGCACTACACTCGAAATTGTCAACAAGTATGTTTACCTAGAACAAATAGTCAGACTAGGTAACTACAAATTCTACCAAGTGGTCCATCGATGGATTCAATTCGGCTGGGTAGCGTTCAGGAAATTACGACATATATCTTAGTCAGATATATCTCACAACTTCAAAACAAGATTGTAAAACCAGTGCGTGTTTCCAGTGATGACATGCGGATCTGAGACGTGGTTATTCACTGCTGGCCGTATGAGGACGCTCAAAATCGCTCAGCGAGCTATGAAGAAGACATGGCCCAACGTAAGCTGAAATGGTAATACACCATATAGCTCAATGAACCAACCATCGATGGGAAAAAGAAGTTCTGGAGTGGCAAACTCGTATCGACAGGGGAAGTGTAGGACGACGCCGATGAATATTTCATACCTTTTTTATACCCTTTGGGTTGAGACAAAGACTTTTTAATAATTAAAGAGAATCATTACAGTGGCTTTAAATATGACTAAGATTACTTACACACTACAAGAAGTCCAATGGGATAGAAAACTTCCTCATTTTTTGAAGTCGAATTCCTCAAAAGAAAAAAAAAGATAAAGAAAAGATATTGAAACATTGAACATTGACACTTGAAGCCCAATATAAAGATAAGTGTCGCCTCGTATATTGTATTGATTTTTGATATCCCGCGCAACATTTTTGCTACTTCTTCATTTTCTACAATATATTTTTTTTCGCTACGTGAGGTCTGGTAGAGACTTATGAGGATTATTACACCATTTCGTCCTGTAAGTGCCGTAAGAGGTGACTATTGAAGAAATATGTAAAGTAAAGTAATTTATCGGAGACTCTTTTTACTGAAAACGAAGTATTCCATCTTAGTCCTCACTGCATTTTGATCCATAATTGAAGATGGATGTATATCTCTGTAGGCCACTGCAACTACTTACCAGGTGGACTGTGTGCTCGTTTGCCACCCTTATCCTATAAAAAGTAATATACTAGTTACCTACCACGTACCACCAGTAACCAGTCTCTACGTCTCTTGTAGTATGTAATATACTAGTTACCTATTACATACTACAAGAGACGTAGAGACTGGTTGTTTGCAACATGGTGACTGAAATTTGGTTAAAACCAATCTTACTAGTCTCGAACACAGGCGCAAAGTGGCCAGCCTTTCGGTTTTCTACAGGATTCATTTCGGAGAGTGTGCGCAGGAATTGCGTAATTAAATTCCTCCCTCTCCTTTCCACCATCGGGTAACCAGACGTTTGGCCTGTCTCCATCATTTCGTTCTTGACTCACCACGCATTCAAATTAAACGGTTGGCTACGTCGTTCATCATGCGTACAGCAAAGGAGCTGAATAAGTTTCCAGCATCTGTCTTTATATCCGATTACAGTGTGGGTGTCTTCAAGGTGTGACGGCTCAATATTATTATTAATAATTAAATTTAATATAAAGGGGCATCAAAAATAGTTTTAAAAGATATATATTAAGCAATTAAGTTAAATCAATAAATATAAAGTTAATATATTTCAGACATTATCCCAATAACATAGCAAATTAAAGGCAAAATTATTGTTTCTTGTAATAAGTAAATTTATTATAAAAACTTGTAAAAATATTTAAAATAAGATAAATAATAGAAATACAAGTCAACAAATATTATAAAATTAAGTTAAATAACATTTATAAGATAATTAGAAAATTTGTTAAAAATTGTTAAAGTCATGGGAGGTGTTCGTGTATAAAAGAAATTTTTCTAAGTTGTGGAAGGAGTTCACGTATAGATGAATTTTTCTAAGTTGTTGAAGGAGTTCATGTATTAAGGAAAATTTTCCTAAGTTATGGAAGGTGTTCACGTATAGATGTCTTGTATGGATGAGGTGCCGGAGATACATACCTGCAGTTGTACATATATATGGGGTGGTCGGGAGCCCGACTGCCTGAAGTACTGTAGCACAATGACTAGTCCTATATTAGGGACTTATGATATTAAACTCAATGATACAAAAGCAATACTATAGAAGGTCTCCATGATGAATTTGCATTACAATAGTAGGGTCGTGGGTTCGAACCCTATATATGAATGACTTATGAAAGTAGGGTCTATGATTCAAAAGCAATACTATAGAAGGTCTCTGTGATTAATATGCATTACAATAGTAGGGTCGTGGGTTCGAATCCTATATATGAATGACTTATGAAAGTAAGGTCTATGATTCAAAAGCAATACTATAGAAGGTCTCTATGATTAATATGCATTACAATAGTAGGGTCATGGGTTCGAATCCTATATATACATGACTTATGAAAGTAAGGTCTATGATACAAAAGCAATATTATAGGAGGTCTCCTTGATGCATAAGCATTGTATGGGGTGGTCGGGTGACTGACTGCTCCTAGTACTGTAGCAAAATGACTAGTCCTTATTAGGGACTTGAAAAGGAATATTATGGTGGCGTGTGTGCTGCTTCACGAGCAATTGGTCCGAGGTAAACTTGGACTCGCTAACCGATGTGTCCTAGACATATCATCTTAGTGCCGGTGGTAAGCGGGTTTGTTGTAGCAATACGGCTTTCCTGTGGACATCGCACACCCATACCGTTGTGGGCGGCGTAGTAGCGCATAGCGAAGCGTCGTCTATCTTTCGGATGGGGATGATGAGTGTGTTTGGTAGCACTTTTAAGTGTAACGGGCATACTCAACTTCATGTCTTAGTGCATTAGCGCTATGATACGTGGAGTTTTGTTCATTGACGTCTTAGTAGCGTGCTACTATGATACGTTAGTGATATTTTTTATATAACAACAATACTAACTTTGTTGCCAAAGTCGATAGGAGTCATGTGGGTGTGTTGTGAGGGTGCGCCGCCCGTATGATAGTTGCATTGATGCTTACTGCTACATGCGGTATTGCGTCTTGTGATGGATCTGCGGGTGTGCTGCGCCTGATTCGACGCTCTCTTGTGGTTCTGGTCGAAGGAGGTATACAATTAACATCTTAGTGTCGGTGGTAAGCGGGTTTGTTGTAGCAATACGGCTTTCCCGTGGACATCGCACACCCATACCGTTTGTGGGCGGCGTAGTAGCGCATAGCGAAGCGTCATCTATATTTCGGATTGGGATGATGAGTGTGTTTGGTAGCACTTTTAAGTGTAACGGGCATACTCAACTTCATGTCTTAGTGCATTAGCGCTATGATACGTGGAGTTTTGTTCATTGACGTCTTAGTAGCGTGCTACTATGATACGTTAGTGATATTTTTTATATAACAACAATACTAACTTTGTTGCCAAAGTCGATAGGAGTCATGTGGGTGTGTTGTGAGGGTGCGCCGCCCGTATGATAGTTGCATTGATGCTTACTGCTACATGCGGTATTGCGTCTTGTGATGGATCTGCGGGTGTGCTGCGCCTGATTCGACGCTCTCTTGTGGTTCTGGTCGAAGGAGGTATACAATTAACATCTTAGTGTCGGTGGTAAGCGGGTTTGTTGTAGCAATACGGCTTTCCCGTGGACATCGCACACCCATACCGTTTGTGGGCGGCGTAGTAGCGCATAGCGAAGCGTCGTCTATATTTCGGATTGGGATGATGAGTGTGTTTGGTAGCACTTTTAAGTGTAACGGGCATACTCAACTTCATGTCTTAGTGCATTAGCGCTATGATACGTGGAGTTTTGTTCATTGACGTCTTAGTAGCGTGCTACTATGATACGTTAGTGATATTTTTTATATAACAACAATACTAACTTTGTTGCCAAAGTCGATAGGAGTCATGTGGGTGTGTTGTGAGGGTGCGCCGCCCGTATGATAGTTGCATTGATGCTTACTGCTACATGCGGTATTGCGTCTTGTGATGGATCTGCGGGTGTGCTGCGCCTGATTCGACGCTCTCTTGTGGTTCTGGTCGATGGAGGTATACAATTAACATCTTAGTGTCGGTGGTAAGCGGGTTTGTTGTAGCAATACGGCTTTCCCGTGGACATCGCACACCCATACCGTTTGTGGGCGGCGTCGTAGCGCATAGCGATGCGTCGTCTATCTTTCGGATGGGGATGTTGAGTGTGTTTGGTAGCACTTTTAAGTGTAACAGGCATACTCAGCTTCATGTCTTAGTGCATTAGCGCTATGATACGTGGAGTTTTGTTCATTGACGTCTTAGTAGCGTGCTACTATGATACGTTAGTGATATTTTTTATATAACAACAATACTAACTTTGTTGCCAAAGTCGATAGGAGTCATGTGGGTGTGTTGTGAGGGTGCGCCGCCCGTATGATAGTTGCATTGATGCTTACTGCTACATGCGGTATTGCGTCTTGTGATGGATCTGCGGGTGTGCTGCGCCTGATTCGACGCTCTCTTGTGGTTCTGGTCGATGGAGGTATACAATTAACATCTTAGTGTCGGTGGTAAGCGGGTTTGTTGTAGCAATACGGCTTTCCCGTGGACATCGCACACCCATACCGTTTGTGGGCGGCGTCGTAGCGCATAGCGATGCGTCGTCTATCTTTCGGATGGGGATGTTGAGTGTGTTTGGTAGCACTTTTAAGTGTAACAGGCATACTCAGCTTCATGTCTTAGTGCATTAGCGCTATGATACGTGGAGTTTTGTTCATTGACGTCTTAGTAGCGTGCTACTATGATACGTTAGTGATATTTTTTATATAACAACAATACTAACTTTGTTGCCAAAGTCGATAGGAGTCATGTGGGTGTGTTGTGAGGGTGCGCCGCCCGTATGATAGTTGCATTGATGCTTACTGCTACATGCGGTATTGCGTCTTGTGATGGATCTGCGGGTGTGCTGCGCCTGATTCGACGCTCTCTTGTGGTTCTGGTCGAAGGAGGTATACAATTAACATATTAGTGTCGGTGGTAAGCGGGTTTGTTGTAGCAATACGGCTTTCCCGTGGACATCGCACACCCATACCGTTTGTGGGCGGCGTCGTAGCGCATAGCGATGCGTCGTCTATCTTTCGGATGGGGATGTTGAGTGTGTTTGGTAGCACTTTTAAGTGTAACAGGCATACTCAGCTTCATGTCTTAGTGCATTAGCGCTATGATACGTGGAGTTTTGTTCATTGACGTCTTAGTAGCGTGCTACTATGATACGTTAGTGATATTTTTTATATAACAACAATACTAACTTTGTTGCCAAAGTCGATAGGAGTCATGTGGGTGTGTTGTGAGGGTGCGCCGCCCGTATGATAGTTGCATTGATGCTTACTGCTACATGCGGTATTGCGTCTTGTGATGGATCTGCGGGTGTGCTGCGCCTGATTCGACGCTCTCTTGTGGTTCTGGTCGATGGAGGTATACAATTAACATCTTAGTGTCGGTGGTAAGCGGGTTTGTTGTAGCAATACGGCTTTCCCGTGGACATCGCACACCCATACCGTTTGTGGGCGGCGTCGTAGCGCATAGCGATGCGTCGTCTATCTTTCGGATGGGGATGTTGAGTGTGTTTGGTAGCACTTTTAAGTGTAACAGGCATACTCAGCTTCATGTCTTAGTGCATTAGCGCTATGATACGTGGAGTTTTGTTCATTGGCGTCTTAGTAGCGTGCTACTATGATACGTTGGTGATATTTTTAATATAACAACAATACCAGCTTTGTTACCAAAGTCGATAGGGATCATGTTGGGTGTGTTGTGAGGGGGCGCCATCCGTATGATAGTTGCATTGATGCTTACTGCTACTGGCGGTATTGCGTCTTGTGATGGATCTACGGGTGTGCTGCGCCTGATTCGACGCTCTCTGTTGTTCTGGTCGATGGAGGTATACGGGTGGTGATGTCTGCTGGGATGTATGGGGGACCTTGGAATGGTGTAAGCCCGACGATAGTCGTATTGATGCTTGTTGCGTTCTGCAGCATTACTTCTCTGCGATGGTTGTTTGGTGGGACGCTATTCTCAATGGCACTCTCTGCGTCTTGGTTTGACTCACACCTAAGTAGCTTTGCCCAAGTCGGGTCCCTTCATTGCGGGGCTGCAGACTGTCTGCCCTCCACGATGTTTTATATAACAACATAATATTATCTCTCTGTAACTTTCCCACCTTTGAATGATTGAAGGCAACTTGTTGGTGGGTGAGACAAACATGATCGAAAATGCATTTACTCAACGTCAGTGACACAAACCCTTTCTGATGGCGAATTATTACTCTTATCTTATAACTGCCTTTTGGCTATATCTGCCGTTGTATTGGTTGGTGGAGCATATGTGTCGACCTCATGCGGGTGGTAGCTGGCGGGAGGATCTGAGGAGACTCTCAAGGCTGCGGCCGAAAGCTGCACAACGTGGGACCCCATTCCCTTGAGGTGAGCAGTAGTCTCATGACACGCTCTGCGGCTAGTAGCCGTGCTGATCATGCAATTGGTGGTGATGCCATACACTTACATAACGTCTGCAGGAGCGGCGGTCTGGCAGGTGGTGGCGCTCACGGAGGGTTTACAGCCAGTGTGCCTATTTGCCTAAACCGTGTGACGTACATTCACTGTGGCTGGATTCGTTCGTATTCTGTATGGCGTTTACACGCATTGACATGCGCGACTTCGGTCGATGTTTGTGCTTACGCACTAACAAGGGGCCAAGCCTCTTTTACTGGTTCGCCAGTTATTTTGCTGTGGACTACGGTCCAGTTCCCGAATTAGCGTTCCCTTCGGGGGGAGTGCATCAAAATGGTTGGCGCTCACCGTGCACGGCGTGTGTGGGGCCGTGTACCTCCCCTACATTTTTTTAAATAAATGTAGGAGAGCGAAGCCCTTGTATCGGGTATTTTTGTATAAATATATTGTGAGCCTTTTCCAAGCGGGAAGGGATAAATAATAATAAATTAATAATGTAAACCTGATACAAGTGGAATAGGGACGTTTTATGTTCTTAACCTTTTTCGAGCCCTGTCTTCGTGAACGGGGTTCACTTAGCTTATTAGACACTACCAACAGCTTTCAATTGCTCTAGTGAATATTCATTCTTCCAAAAGACACCTAAAAGAACTAAGTTACAAACAAACACAACGTAAATAAGGGTCCTAACTAAGACGATCACGCCAAAAGATTACAAACGGCCTATTATTAAACCTTTAGAGAGATCATTTTAGAAAGATCTAAACATAGTTTATTAATCCTGGTCACATATATATATATAATGTTATTGAAAATGGGATATTTTTAATATTATAAAATTTTTATTATATAGAGGGGGGGGGGGATCGTTACAAAGGCAAGAGTGAATAGGTTTATATTAAGTCAGTGCGATCGACCATCTTAGGCTACATCACCACTTACCATCTGGTGTGATTGTAGCCAAGCGCTGGTTTAGATCAATAAAAAAAACATGCGCTAGGGCCCTCGGGGTCATACTTACTTTGTCTGTACCATGAAAACGTAAACTACGATTCCGCGCACTCCGTACCGACTCACGGATTTTGTTCAAGGTATCTATTCCAGTAATTAGTACATACTTCCCCAAATGCCTCTTTAGTCTAGTGATCGTAAACGAGACTATACTATGATCTTGAGGTCCTGGGTTCGAGTGGATTTTTCTCAGTAACAGCTCGGAGTCAGGAAGCCGGCGGTGTTAAGCCCCAGTGCTGCGGAAAGTACGTAAAACCGTTGGCTCTGCGCCTGATCTCTCTCCAGTCGTGTCGGATTACCGTTCCATTAGAATATGAGAGTTAGGGAATAGAGAGTGCACTTATGCTTGCGCATAAACACAGACACTATAATCCTGTCCTGCGCAGAATGCTTGTCTGCGCTAAAGGCTAGGTTGGCCTTTCATTCTATGATGTGATGACCTAGTAAGGGTAAGAATTCCAGGAAGTCGGTGGATGCTGGTGACCAAGGACCATGTTTGTGGCGTGTGCCTTGGCTTTTGTACGGTTGTAATAAACATGATGTCAATTACGGTTTAGAAGTCCGTCTTAGTTAGTATCAATTACACGTGGTAGAGCCAAGCTGCAGTTACATTGTGGCTGTAGCACGAAGGGGTCTGCTTGACCCGAAAAGCATAATGCTATCACAGAATACCAGCATAACATAGCAGTGTAAAGCGGCCTTATTTCCTATGGTGGGATTAGAGAACCGAAACCACTTTTAACTGGAAATGAGGCATTCCGCCTTACCCAGGGGTGAAAACACATTTGCATTTTGATTCTTAATCGAAGATAGATTCAGATGACTATGGGCCAAAGCATCTACTTACCATCAGGTGTACTGTGTGTTTATTCGTCACGCTTATACTATAAAATAAAATAAAAAATACCACAAGGTATTCTATCTTGACCCTTAGGGTGACGGCACACCTGTAATCTCTTTTGTTTGAAGTTGCTTGTGTTGGTTAGTTGTGCTTGTGTTGGTTATTTAAAAAAATAGTTTACAATCAAATACAATTTACATATTATTTTAGTAACGGATAGATGAAACAGATTGTTTTAGTGTAATAATAGTGTAAATTCTGTCTATAACGTGAGTCAAGACAGGCACTATTACAGATTTTAATTTAATAATTCATATATTTTCATTTTAATATGTCAACTGTTCTAGTTTCTACTCACTTCCAAAATTGATTTCTCGCTACCGTACAGGAATTATTACGGCCATTTAAGTAATAATGAACCCATGATTGATAACTGTCCTGTGGAATAAGATGATCGCTTCTAATGCGTTTCTAAAAGAAATAATACGTAATCAAATCATCTTAAATTATTACTTTGCAAGGGAAATATTAATTGTTCCCATCATTAGGTAAAAGTAAAATATGACTTTAATCAGTAATATTGTATAGTATATTGCCAGTAATATTTTATAACCCACATTGAATAAAATTCATTATATCCTATTTGGGGTTTTTGCGGTTGTCGAAATGGAGCGGAAGAAAATCATTAAGATTCTTTGTACAATAAAAGAATGCTGCAATTTTACCACTGTATGGGTCTATTGAATAACGCTATCTATTTCATGAAATATTAAATGAAAACCTGTAGGTTGTATTCACCATGATAATAATAATTAAAGTAAAAAATAGTTTAACACTGAAAACGTTTATTGGCGAGTTTAACAAAAATATATTCAAAACGTGGCAACTTAATACGCGGATATGTTGTATGCTTAAAATAAAATAAAAAACATACGAATAATATGTACATAATTTAGGGAGTAAGCATGCTCGCTTTTTTCTTCTATAAAAAATTAAACCTTTTTATCAATTTTTTTTTAAATAATTCTTTATTGAAGCGACTTATTCAACTTTCCTTTACTCGTAGGAGTAAATAACATTATTATATTACACGAGATTTAAATAAAAATAAAATAATGATAGAAATAACGTTAAAAATACATGTTTCACTTACCATGTCATCATAGAAAGGCATCAGGATAGATAGAATGCGTTGTATATGGTAAAAGCATAATGTCCAGTTTACGTAGAAACCACTACATAGGGGCTGAGTCGACCATTGTCCATAGCGGTCCTGACCAACATTCTCAAGTCCACCTATTTTGGCCGACTAACACTTTTCTAACCATTGAAAAAAGGACACTTCACTTCACGTAAGCTTTGCTAAAATTCCTCTATTTATCTACATCTCCCGAAATATTAAAACCGACTCCTAGTATTATTAATTAGTAGTAAAGAGAAATAAAGATGAAAGAATAAAATTCAAAGAGAGAATTGAACTTCCGAAAATATTCGACGATGTCTATTTATTTAATGAGGCGTGCGCTCCCTACGAATCCTGAAATCAGACTGGCAAGAAGAACGATATCGTTTCAGCCAGTACATTTACACATTTATCGCGTTTATCTCAAAGTATGAAAATTGGCGTTTATAGTGTATAATGTGATTAAATGGGGTTTATTATCCTATTAAAATTTAAACGATTATTGGAATGATTTCATTGTTAATATAAAACTATCGTAGCGCTCGTAGTTAGAACGTTAGAACAGACTAAAATTCGTTTGGAAAGATAAGACATTTTGTGATTCTGTTATCAAGCAGCCATATTTTACTATGTAGATTATTTTGAAGATAGAAGCTTATGAATAGCTTTAAAAGAGTCCGTTACTAGCTGAAAATTATTGCATGTAAAATCAGTGATATTAAATTACCTTTTGTTTTATATTCCTCTTAAATTTATTTCGAAACTTTAACGAATTATCATTAGTCAAATCAAATAAGAGGGGTGTTCTCAATTTGATTGTAAGTTCTTTTTTTAGATGACTTAAAAGAAGGGGGAGGAGCGCTATGTTCATTGATTGTATGCCAGTTTAGATGATTCGTTCCTTTGTGCGTGCAAGTTGCGCAAAATCCTTACGAACTGTGAACTGTTTTTATAGGATATACTTCAGAGGTTGTCTCATATAAATTTAAAGAATGAGTAGCCTAAGGCTAGAAATATAGGGGATAAAGTTTTTAATAAATATACTTAGACGACACTCGAGCATGTATTCCTTAGGCGTACATAATACGCTCATGCAGGCGTCAAACACTGCATTACACGGTAGGTTATTCTTCAATTACAACCGTGATTGTTGTAAAACTGACAGCCTGCATTAGCGTGTAATGTATGTACGCCTTAGACGACACTTGAGCTTGTATTCTTTAGGCGTTAATTACACACTCATGCAGGCGTCAATCAATTCCATCAATCATGATTGATAAAAAATGTATGGTGACTGATAGGCGTTCATTACGCACTCATGCACGCGTCAATCATTGCATTACAGGGTAGGTTATTTGCCAATCACAATCGTGATTGTTGTAAAACTGACAGTCTGCATGAGCGTGTAGTGTACGAATTAGTCTATTTAAATGTCAAAAATTTGACTTTAATGAAAAGAGAAAACTTTCTTCCAAAAAACTAAAAATAATAAAACAATAATTTCCTATAGTAGCTTCTAAAGTCCTAATACTCCTAAATGTTTTATTATTTTAATTATTGCTTATTCTAGTTAACAAAGTCAAATTTCTGGAAATTAGTAAAGATTGAAACTTGAGTTTGATTAAAACTTTCGCTTATCGAACAACACGATGGTCTAGATCAGGGCAGTCGGGAGGTCCCAGGATGCTGTGAGTTTCCAGGTTCTTCGATGGGAAAGCAACCGAGGTCTCTATGCTTATTTTACAAATTTCGGGGGCAGTTCGAAATAATCCTTCGTACTGCTATCGCGTTGACTAGAGAACACTAATTCCTAGCCAACATCAACCTCGTGGTGGACTTACTCCAAAAGCCCCGTTTCTGGTAAGGGAACACCGTCATCAATAGAAAGGGGCCGTGACTATCACCTATAGCATCATCTTCGTCTTTAAGTACAATCATAGAATCATAGAAAGGTGGGTATCCATTATGTTCGCGCTCCAGCAGCGCTCCGCGCTCCTACAACTGCTCCCGGTAGTGGGTACTGTTGTTTCCATCCAAGTTCAAAATGATTTTCCTAGAAAGTCCTTATAAAGTTCTACTTTTCAGATATTTTTCATATTTTCTAAACTAATGGTTCAATAGTTAGAGCGGGGGGGGGGGACACACATTGTTTTTTACTTTTGGAGCGATTATTTCCGAAATTATTGACGTTGTCAAAAAATGATTGTAGGAAACCCCTATTCATTTTTAAATACCTTTCCAACAATGTATCACACGTTAGGGTTGAAATTAAAAAAAAATCACGTCCCACTTACATATAGGGGGGCTATCCTAATAAAACATTTTTTTCCAATTTTTATTTTACCACTTTGTCGGCGTGATTGATACACATATTGGTACCAAATTTCAGCTTTCTAGTGCTAACGGTCACAGAGATTAAGCGAGGACGGACAGACGGACTGACAGACATGGCGAAACTATAAGGGTTCCTAGTTGACTACGGAACCCTAAAAAGACGTCGTACGTGTACTTTGGTAACTGTCTTAAACAAAGTTAATATAGAGATATGCGGGCGGAAATATACTGCAGACACGTTGTGACTTTGAGATAATCATGAAAATTGCTTACAACTTTACAAAACTATTTTGTCTATGTTTATGAGATACGAAAACTACCAATCATTATTTTTATTTTGGACGGTACAATAACGCATTTGTTGTGTTTGAACGAAAGACCATTTTAATTGTAATTGTACTACTAAATTTATGGTTTATAGTATGAGAAGATCTACGCTCGCGATTGAATCAACGGATCGACGAAAATTAGAACAAATGCAGAACCATAGAGGAGAGAGGATCCGAATTGGTGCACACACTAATAAGAAGTGCTAGAAATGGGACTCACAGATCAGAGAGTACTGAAGCCCGAAATGATTTATATGATTGATCGACTCGAATGACCCGGTACGTATGGCTAATAATTACTTGAATGATTCGTTCCCTACGAGTAAGAATGAATGTATGCTACATGTCTACTCTTTTTGCTTTTTTAACGGATAGGCCCTATTAAACAAAATCTATATCAGAGCATGTGCATGCAACAACCCAATCATTTACATCGCCTTTATTCGTTAAAAGTAAGAAAATTACATTTACTGATCTAATAAAACGTTTTCGTTAATAGCACCATCTATAACAGCTGTGTTTTATATCATAACTCGAGTATAATAAGACCATAGCTTGCTATAAAATATATATAGCGGCATCTAGGTAAAATTAAAGTAATTCTTTGATTATAACACTAAACAAACTACGATATTAAGATAATAACAGATAAGAATATTATAAAAACAATTCAAAATCGGACAATATAATCTTTGACAATATAAATTTTAAAACCTTTTATAGCTGCAAAAGGGGAAGATTCTAGCGACTTCCCAGCTCCTATGATAAATATCGAGATGATAATAATTTATTCTAACGGCTCAACCCTGACATTTTCGCCTTTTCAACAAGATACATTTTATTGTGTGTGGGTAATTATACAAAATTTTCAAATAACACAAGTGGTAAAATTAAAAATTTTGACACAACCGACTACAACATAAATAAAATGAGAACGTCATCAATGTCGTCGCTGTCAATTAAATACGCATTATTAAAGATAACTCAAAAACTATTGGTCTGATATGGGACTACATAAAAAGCATCAACTTTCAATTAAAAAAATAATCATAAAAACGTTTCATATAAAAATTATAGTCAAATTAAGAAACTCCTCCTTTTTGAAGTCGGTTTTATAAATAGATTGATCTGGTAAATGATTATATAATGAGAGAGCCGAAGATACAATGAGTAATCAGGCAGTATCAGAAAAATGTCACAATGAATGGTATTGTACCATTCATTGTGACATTTTTCTGGTATTGTACCATTCATTGTGACATATATATATATAATGTCATTAAAACAATTACTATCTGCGGGGCATGGTTGCTAATAAAATACATCAGGCGTCAAAAAAGAGTATGCCCTTTTTTTTAACATGGGGAAATGCCTACGCATACCCGCCTCGCGGGGGCAAGGACGGGTTATGTCGGACTCGCACCGACTAAAACCCCATGGTGTTCCACCTTTGTCGCTTATTGGCAGGGCCACAGGAACGCTTTCGCACACATCCGCAGCCCCACCAGCGCCTGCCGCCCCAAGGCAGCACCTCCTCGGGAGAGGAATATTCCTCCCCGTTCTCCTTCACAGGTAAGGCGCACCAGAATACATGGGGCGCCTTCCTTCTCAGCCTCCAATTTCATCTGCGCAACGGACGCCCCCGCGTCCAATGCAAAAAGGCCATGGGGCCAGGAAAAACGAGCACTTAGAAGTACTAGCCTTCCCGACCCCAGCGGCGGATCTGGTCTATGGCTCCGCCGCCAACCAAGATTCGGCTGCGGAGGGTAGGGAGAGCGGCGCCTCGCAATACCGACAATCCTCTCCCCCCGCAGCCCCACCACCACCGCATCAACGGTGCGGCCCCGTTTGAGTTGCGGAGGATAGGGCGAGTGGCGCATCACCATACCAACACTCCTCTTCCTCCGCGACTCCACCTCGGCTGCAGCGGTAGGTGGGGAGAGGATCTTATAATTAGCGATCAGGTGGAATTGAAATAAAGCACAGGCTTCATCATCATAGTCGCAACAGCCGTTCCCAAGTCTACTGCTAAACAAAGACTTTCTCCAAAGAATGTAACAAAGCACGTTCCTGAGCCTCCTGCACCTATTGACTTCCTGCATCTATAACTAGGTCGCTACTCTATCTAGTAAGGGCTGCCTTCGTTAACTGTTACTGTGCTTTACGAGAACAGTTCTTTCACATCGGTTCCCGTAGCCGATTCAGCTTACTAGTTCATTGGGATATGATATTCATTTTTATACTAATCAAATGTATAAGCGGGTCTCTTCCGTTAAAGTAAGGATTTGTCACGTTTCTTAAACTAATGTTCAGCTTGCACTTTCAGATTCAGTTAACGTGCCCATTTGGATATGACGGTTACGCAACGATCGAGCACTGACTAATATTAAATAAAATAAATAATTATTGTTGAGTAGTAGTTTTGTAAAAATTAATATCTACACTAAAGATAGAACGTTTAATGAGAAAAATTTGTAAGTTTGAACAGACGTATTAGCACTCTCAATTTTCCTTTCTCTTAGTGATCCACAGCTTTCCCTTAAATCTCCAGTTTATAATTTTATAAATCATTAGAGTCCACTGTTGAACTGCCCTCAATTGATCTTGAGCCACGGGAATCCATCCACTTTATGCTTCTCTTAACAGGTCAGCACTACATTTCGTGTGAATTATTAATTAAAAATATAAATTGTATAACAAAGAATACACGTGGTATTTAACTACTGTTTCGAATCGTATATAGTGGTGATCTTAGAAACAGGCTTTATACGTGGTAGAGCCATACTGCAGTTATATTAGTAGTATAGTTCTAGCACAAATGGGTCGGCTCGACAAGGGACGGACCACGCCCTTACAGAATATCAGCGTAAAATAGTAGCTTAATGCTGCTGTGTTTCGTATGGCAAGTGTAGAGAACCGGATACCCTTTTCATTGGAAACGACGCATTCCATCTTGGTTCTGACGGGTGACAGGGCATTTGAATTTTGATTTATAATCGAGGATAGACGTAGATGCCCATATGTCATAGCAACCACTTACCATCATGTGGACTGATTGCTCGTTTGTGACCCTATCCTATAAAAAGGCACCTGCAAATGTCAAGCATGGTACAAGCTAAATCTGTTATTAACTATGAAACTGGAAAAATATAAAATTTTCCCTAACACATGCAATATTACATGTAGTGTGTTGTATATTTTTATGTAGTATATTATAGTATGTTGTGTATTAACTAAATTCGACCAGTTACTTGTTGTGTCGTAGGATATATTATGTATATATTATGTGTGATAAAATATAAAGACAAAAGTTAATGAGAGTACAGATACGCTTATTATTCACCAACTTACAGATTGGCTCAACACTTAGCGAAAATACTCTCACCACTAAGGGGACATACAAGAGCACACATAAAGGATTCCTACCATTTTGTCAGCGAGATAAAAGACCTACGTCTGGCAGACAATGAAACTATGGTCAGTTTTTATGTGCAGTCATTGTTTACATGCTTACCTGTTGAAGACTGCATCTCAATTGTAACTAGAAGGCTGGAAGAAAACAACATGCCCATAGAATATGCAGTATTACTCAGACACTGCCTTACATCTGGCTACCTATTGTGGAAGGAGGAGTTCTACAAGCAAGTAGATGGTGTGGCGATGGTTCACCTGTATCTCCCATTGTCGCCGACATATTCATGGAGGACATGGACTTTGAGGAGAAAGCCCTGCTTACTTCTCCCATAAATCCAAGATTCTACAAGCGGTACGTAGACGACACTTTCACAATTCTACCTTTAGATAAAGTAACTGCATTTTTAGACCATCTTAACTCTGTAAATTTTTTATTTATTTTTTTTTATAGAAGAGGGGGCAAACGAGCATGCGGCTCACCTGATGTTAAGTGACTACCGCCGCCCATGATCAACCGCAACACCAGGAGAATTGCGGGTGCGTTGCCGACCCTTTAGAAAGGAGTAAGCTCTTTTCTTGAAGGTCCCCAGGTCGTATCGGTCCGGAAAAATCGCCGGTGGTAAACTATTCCACAGAGAGGTTGTACGTGGAAGAAAACTTTTTGTGAAACGTACAGTGGTGGACCGCCAAGCATATAGATGGTGTGGATGGTATCGGGACGTTTGCCGTGTAGTGCGTTCACGAAATTTGGCGGCTGGGATTAATCCGAACAATTCCTCAGAGCACTCCCCGTGATAGATGCGATAAAATACGCAAAGAGATGCAACATCTCTTCGCAGCGCCAGTGAATCGAGCCAATCGGAAAGCACTCGGTCGTCGACGATTCGAGCCGCTCTGCGCTGGATGCGGTCAAGTGGAAGGAGCTGGTACTGGGGAGCCCCAGCCCAGAGATGGGAACAGTATTCCATGTGCGGCCGAACCTGCGCCTTGTAAAGTTGCAGGCGGTGTGCCGGCATGAAATACTGTCCCGCTCTGCTGAGCACGCCAAGCTTTTTAAAGGCCAATTTGGCCTTCCCTTCCAAGTGACCACGAAACTGCACGTCACTCGATATGTCGACCGCCTAGGATTCCGATACTGGCTGAGGCAACAAGGGGAGTGCCATGAAACTGAGGGGATACAACAAAGGGGTTCTTTTTAGCGGTTAACGCGCAAACTTGTGTCTTCTGCGGGTTAAACTGGACTAGATTTAGTCGTCCCCAATCCGAGACTCTGTTCAGCAAAGACTCGACTTCAGACACAAGTTTGTCCCGGCACTCGGAGACGTTTTCCCGAGAAATATTGGCTCGGCCGGTGTAAAGAGCATCACCAGTGCTGTCATCTGCATAGTAATGAATGTTACGGGTATGCAACATATCATTGATATGCAGAAGAAACAGCGTTAGCGATAGCACGCAGCCCTGTGGAACACCAGCATTAATAGGCTTGTAATCGGAGCTTGCACCGTCTACAACGACCTTGATGCTCCGATCTGCAAGAAAGCTGGTGATCCAATCGCACAATTTCTCGGGAAGCCCATAGGAAGGGAGCTTCGAAAGAAGTGCTTTGTGCCAAACCCGATCGAAGGCCTTCGCAATGTCCAAACTAACGGCCAATGCCTCCCCCTTGAACTCTACTGCCTCCGCCCATCTGTGAGTGAGGTAGACCAGAAGATCACCAGCTGACCGACCACGGCGAAAACCGTATTGGCGGTCACTAATCAGCTGGTGATGCTCAAGGTACCTCATGAGCTGGCAGTTTACAATGGACTCCATTGTTTTGGAGAACAAGGAGGTGATGGCGATTGGCCGGTAGTTGGACGGGTCTGAGCGGTCGCCTTTTTTAGGGATCGGGTGGACGGAAGCCGTCTTCCATGATTTTGGGACTACGCCTAGGGAGTAGGAGTACCGGAAAAGACGCGTTAAAACCGGTGCCAATTCTGGAGCACACGTCCTCAGCACAATTGGGGGGATTCCGTCAGGCCCACTCGACTTGTGGATGTCCAGGGAGAGGAGTGCTTTGCGAACCGAGCGCTGTGTGAACTGCACTTCCGGCATGGAGCACTCACACCGCGGGATGGTCGGCGGCGTACTCCCCCCGTCATCGAGAGTCGAGTTAGACGCAAAGAAAGAGCCTAGAAGATCGGCTTTCTCCTTTGCGGTATGGGCCAGTGAGTCGTCCTCCCTGTGCAGAGATGGAAGAGATGGCTGACAGAAATTCCCCTGGACAGCCTTGGCGAGAGACCAGAATGCACGGGTTCCAGAAGGAAGGCGAACTAGTTTCTCGCCAATTCTGCCTATGTGCTCTGACTTTGCCTTGGCAATGACTCTTTTGAAGGACCTAGAGGCGGAATTATACTTCTTTTTTAGAGCGCTGGTGTTTACATCCCGGGACGCTGATGCATCAACCCAGGCCTGGTAGCACTCCTGCTTATAGCATGATGCTATTTTACAGGAGCAACCAAACCATGGCTGAGATTTGCCTCCAATGGGCACCACAGAGGAAGGAATAAAAAGTTCCATACCCTGAAGTACCACATCAGTAACAGAATCCGCAACAACGTTGGGATCATCCGGCGAGAAGCAAACCCGCCCCCAAGGGTAGGATGCAAAGAAAGACCGCATCCCATCCCAATCGGCTGACCTATAGTGCCAAACACGGCGGCAGCCTGCAGAATGCAACCGCGATTTCAGCGTGAGTGGCACAACACTCCGGACCAGACAATGGTCCGAGGAGCCTAAAGGGGCGTCGACGGAAATCTGATATCCGTCCGGGTGAGAGGTCAGCAGAAGGTCCAACAGGGAAGGTGCATGATCCTCTACATCTGGAATCCGCGTAGGCGAAGTAACCAGTTGTGTCAGACCATATGTGTGACACAACTGGTTACTTCGCCTACGCGGTGAATAAATAAAAAAAAAAAAATATGCCAAGGCAAAATCATGAACAGATCTCCCCGCATGATCGGTCAAACGTGAACCAAGCCATTCGGCGTGATAGGCGTTAAAATCGCCGAGGATCACGATCTCTGCGGAGGGGATCTGCTGTAGCAACGAATCCGTAGCCATTTGGACGTGGTCGAAGAGTCGGTTTGTTTCGGCATTACCGCTATGGGACCTATAGAGGCACCCGTAGACGCGCGAATGGTCGTCGCTGTCTACGCGTAGCCAAAAGATGGACAGGTCCGAAACTTCAAGTCTGCCGAGGCGTCGAGAACAGATGTCCTCTCTGACGTAAACGCAAACTCCAGCTCGAGGCACAAAGGAGTGTTCCAGTTTGTACCCCGGGTAGGAGAGATACGAGACATCAGCCGGAGAGGACACCTGCGTCTCGGTCAGAAAGAGCAGAGCCGGCCTCGCCGTCTCGAGATTGTAGTGGACGGCGTTTAGGTTAGAGTGAAGTCCCCTGATATTGCAGAAATTCACGGACAGCGTGGCAGGGGTCGCCTTGGTCTTGTTGCTCCGTTTGCCCCGAGCAGTTGTAGTCTTGAGCGGAATTTTGCCCCCCCCCCCCCCCCAGAATACGCGGGGCAGCCTGAGCACCCACGCTCAGAAGTGGAGAAACATGGTCGTGGATGCTCAGCGAGGGATTCTCCAGGTGTGCTGGTACCCTCCTGGGGTAGTATATCATTATTTAATTCCGCTACCATGTTGATGGGGGGGGGGGGGGGGGATTTGGGCCTCCGGCCACCTGCACTCACCAGACGAAACGCGGAAGCAGAGCTTCCACTTCACGCCGGTATTCTGTGGGGTCGTGGTACCACCCCGGTTTGAGCCAGCCCATACGTGCAACAGCAAAGCTGCCGCGTGGCTCTACCACTGTAAAATAAAAAAAGTAAATTCTAAAATTCAGTTCACAATGGAGTTAGTGGCAAACAATTCCTTAGCATTTCTAGATGTGTTAGTAATTCGGAATCCTGATAACACCTTGAGCCATACTGTGTATAGAAAAAAGACCCATACAGATAGATATTTAAACGGTGATTCTCACCACCATCCTTCACAGTTAGCTACCGTGGGTAAATCTTTGTTTCAGAGAGCACGAGGTATCTGTGACAGTAAACACCTAGCTGCCGAGCTCCAACATGTCAAGCAAGTTTTGCATGACAACAAGCTTCGGGTCCCGCGCCTACGTCACAGAGAACGAATGAAGCCGGCCACAGTCGAGCGTGTACCTGCTGTACCGCCATATGTTAGAGGAGTCACTAACAAGATTGGCTACATCTTGAAGCGCGCTTCCATCAAAACATACTTCAAGCCGCCGAAGAAGATTGGTCAGTTTTTACCATCAGTCAAGTGATCCGTAACACCGGCCACCACCTAGTATAGACGCCAGACTCTCAGCCCATATTGCACATTGTTTATAATCTACCACATACATGCACACATGAACACACACACACACACACACACTCACAATCACACTCACAAACACACACACACACACACACACACACACACACACATACACACACACACACACACACACACACACACACACACACACACACACACACACACGCACACACACACACACTCACACACACTTTTTATTTTATTTTGTTATGGGGTACAACTTCTCCAATAAACTTTTAATGATTGCCGCGGTCTGTCCATCAAATTCTAGTAATTTATGCGTCCCAGAATAATTACAGAAGTTAAACGAAGGCATTTTAATGGAATCGGTAGAAAACTAAACTTAGATTACGCTTGACATGCAGGTAAAAAACTTAGTTTTTATATATTCAATTGTTACCAGAAAGGTGCTGTTGCCTATCAGCTTCATTTCCATCTGTCGTCTCTTACGATACCAATAGAATGATATAGGTATAGTGTATATGTATATAGTGAACTCCTTATTTAAAAATATTTTATTTATTATAATTTAGACTATTTGCTTGACCAGTATTCAGGGAAAGACAACACAGATTTGTTTAGCGATTGGAAACAAAAACACGTACGACGTAGGTAAACATTCCATTTCCTAAATTGTTATTTACGTTAACACGTTTGCTGTATAAACAAAAAGCTATTGTGGCAGCAGATCTCCTTATACCATTAAAATATTTTTACTAAAATTACACAAGCGTATAAAAGCCCCACCCCTCGAACGTACATACTAAATTCTATTTATAACTGTAGCAGAAATAAAATCGTTTTTATAATGACATTTGTATATAATTAAGGTATTTTGTATGGTGAGTGAATCGAAAAGCCTTTTCATTGGAAACGCGGCATTTCATCTTAGTTGTCAGGGGTGACAACGCATTTTGATTCTTAATTGAGGATTAATGTAGGTTACTATGATGGGCAATTTGAATTCACTTACCGTCAGGTGGAGTATGTGCTCGTTTGTCACTCTTATTCTATAAAAAATAAGGTGTTTTGAGGGCAATAATATGGCTTACTTATGCTGTTTGATATTATGAGAGTTCAAAAATCGGTATTAAACTTTCTATGCGCAGTATAATAAAATATCTAAAAAACGCTATGAGAAATGTACGTCCTAGAAATTAAAAATACTTCTAGTGAAGATATGCATATTGGTCAACATATTTTTAACAGCTAATCGGAATATTCCTGCTCGAAAGCCCTAACAGAAATAAAAATGAGAAGAGGTCTGGTTCCAGCAGTGATGCTTATGAAAATCGTATCTTTTTTATATGCGTTTATGATCATTTTCGATAATAAATGCTAAGTACATAACGGCTAAAGTCTTATATTTATCGCCCAAATTCGCACTCAACATTGTGGTAATAGATATGCCGTCGTCGGATGGTTGAATTAGCCCGTTAGTTGGAGGGTTAGGCTGTTAATTATACGCCGGTCGGTTGGACGCTTAAGCCGTTTATCATACCACTTTGGCTGGTTGAAAGCTAGCCTTTTGGAAACGGCTAGCACAATGGAAACGACTGACCCATTTAACATGTCACAATGTTATCTTTATTTATGTAAGTACATTTTTGCGTTTCATTAATGACTAAGAAATAATATTTAGTTGTCGTTAACTGTAAATTAATTATTTATTTAAAATTCGGATTTTATTAATTTAATCCTCGCCATTCATCATTCATCATCAACATCTGGCTGTAATCCCTCACAAGTCCACCTCTGAACACAGGCCTTTCTAAGGTATGACACGAAGCACGATCCTGAGCTACTTGTATCCATCGATTTTTTTCATGACTTCTTTCTCCATATAGTGGGAAGCAGCCCTAGACTTCGCCTACCGCCTACAGGGACTAGTTCTGATAATGATGATGATGATGTCATCGATGACAATGACGATGATGAAGTCTAAGATGATGTCGACAAGGATGACGAAAACGATGGAGAAGACGAATTCGATGTCGAAGGCGAAGATAAAAACGATGAAGATGCCGATGAAGATGGCGATAGTGATGGCTATGGTGATGACGAAACCGATGACTACCGCGACTTTCCCATTACCGTTACAGCTTATTAAAGTCCACTGCTGAGCATAGGCCCGCCCCAACAGAATCAATCATTATCATCATTATCACAATCACAGCCTTTCCTAAGTCCACTGCTGAAAATAGGCCGTACTTTGTGGCGTTTCCCCAAGGAATGCCATAAAGCACGGTCCTGAGCCACTTGCATCCATCGGTGCAGAGTATCGGTGAAGATCATGCAGAGAAACCTCGAGAATAGCCCTCTCCAAAGCTCCCTGTGCGTCCTTGAACGTCCTCATATGGCCAGCAGTTAAGGACCACATCTCCGATCCATCAGTCATCGCTGGCATTGGTTGAATGTAGAATGCTTCAGAGGGGGGATATTGGAGTAACAAGAGCAGTGGTAGCTTAGATGGTTAGCGCTCGCTGTAAATTAACAGTACGCGATCAACCCGGATTCAATCCGCTCCGACACCAATGAAATTGTCAATTGCGATTTTAAGTGCTCGGAGGTAAAGGACAATATCAAAAAAAAACCTGCATGCCTGAGAAATAAAAAAAGAATTATTTCTAAGACATGTGAAGTTCACCAACACGCACTGAGGCAGGGCGGTGGCTACTTCTTGCCCAAAAAGCCTCTCAGAAATGTGGGTTATAACTTTAACTTTCTTTATGGTGGTAACAAAACATTCTTTTAATTCAGCGCTAATGCGGAAGTGTATTGAAAGTCTCACCCATGCGAAAAGTAGTTAAAGTCCATCCAAATTCGTTCACAGGTTTTTGCGTGATGCGTGTCTAGACGAAGAGACAGACAGAACGTTTCCAAAAACATTGTTTTGGCATCTGTATCGATAACATAGTTTACCTAGCCTACCTTTTAGTGAAATTTCAAAAAAATATTTAATGTACAGAAATCGTTTTGTTACGAGTAGAGTTCTATTATAGTATAGATTTCGGAAATTAAAAAAAAAGTATTTCATTAATAAATCAAAAAGGATGTGTAATAATTTACAAGTCACAAATATTGTTTAATAATTTTTCTCGATACAAGTTTTAAAATGCCTCGCAAAAATTTCTTAAAAATCGGAACACCATATTTCATCCTCTAAGAGTTTAAATTTTCCAAAATCCTTTCATAATGGATGCCTAAAATAAGTCATTGTTTGTCGTTTATGTCGTTATATATTTCGTTATTGTCTCAATTTAATGTTCCTACGTCCAGCGGATTGAACTGTGCGTCTAAATACGAAAATATTATACAAAAATTATGATGAGTATACAGACTTTGCAAACTTGTTTTAAAACCGTAAGAGTAAATTTTATTATTTTATACCTTTTTTTTTTCATACACAATTAAACATCCTATGAAATCACCGTCATTCACCCAGTAAAATAAAAACTCCCACAAACTTTACCACACTATATCGATCTCTTAGGGGTCGAATTTCCTAAGTCCTTTCTTAGTGAATAGTTTTTTAAACTTTTACCAATCACAGAAATTTATTTTTTCTTGCTTGTCATATGTATGAATTACCATAACCTGATATCTTAATACTAAATAAAGATTTATATCTGTAGCATTTGCTTTTTTTTTTTCGATGTGCCGGTATTAGCTGCTTTTTTCTGCAATCATTTCTTCGAAGCTTAATATTATTACAATTATTATATATAATCGATCTATATTCACTAACGATAAGCGTTCACATATTCGTCGTCAATGCTCAAATTAATGTCAGTCAAATATAAGGATGTATGATTTGTGCCGAAATAGTAACAGTTTCTGAGAAACTCGACCATTACTACGAAAATCGTTCATTCTGCACTATATCAGGAAAATACTGACAAATAAAGACACACAAATCACGATTAAATTTAGGAGTGGTTAGTGGTCGTTTTAGGAGATATTACTTAGTAGTCCTATCTACTACTCTTGGACTCGTTTGCCAGGTGAAACCGAAATTTATGCAAGCGCAAATTATTTGTTTTCGAATTTGAATTTGTGTTGTCCACTTTCAGTATTGTTATGATGGCGGCTTGAGAATATTTTTCATCCTATTTTATCTCATGGGTGTGCGAAAGGAGACTATAGCAAGTGTCAGAAAAATGACTACCGATAAATGGCAGGATTTGCCACATCTGGGTATTTACTTAATAGTTATCATGATTGTAATTTAATACTTGTCATTCACCCATTTTATATAAAAAATAAATAACGCACTAAATTTATTTTAAAGTAAAAATATAGTTAAAATACCGCGTAAATAAATCCAGCTCTGTAACGATAGTGTGACGGCTCAATATTATTATTAATAATTAAATTCAATATAAAGGGGCGTCAAAATAGTTTTAAAAGATATATATTAAGCAATTAAGTTAAATTAATAAACATAAAGTTAATATATTTCAGACATTATCCCAATAACATAGCTAATTAAAGGCAAAATTATTGTTTCTCGTAATAAGTAAATTTATTATAAAAACTTGTAAAAATATTTAAAATAAGATAAATAATAGAAATACAAGTCAACAAATATTATAAAATTAAGTTAAATAACATTTATAAGATAATTAGAAAATTTGTTAAAAATTGTTAAAGTCATGGGAGGTGTTCGTGTATAAAAGAAATTTTTCTAAGTTGTGGAAGGAGTTCACGTATAGATGAATTTTTCTAAGTTGTTGAAGGAGTTCATGTATTAAGGAAAATTTTCCTAAGTTATGGAAGGTGTTCACGTATAGATGTCTTGTATGGATGAGGTGCCGGAGATACATACCTGCAGTTGTACATATATATGGGGTGGTCGGGAGCCCGACTGCCTGAAGTACTGTAGCACAATGACTAGTCCTATATTAGGGACTTGAAAAGGAATATTATGGTGGCGTGTGTGCTGCTTCACGAGCAATTGGTCCGGGGTAAACTTGGACTCGCTAACCGATGTGTCCTAGACATATCATCTTAGTGCCGGTGGTAAGCGGGTTTGTTGTAGCAATACGGCTTTCCCGTGGACATCGCACACCCATACCGTTTGTGGGCGGCGTAGTAGCGCATAGCGAAGCGTCGTCTTTATTTCGGATTGGGATGATGAGTGTGTTTGGTAGCACTTTTAAGTGTAACAGGCATACTCAACTTCATGTCTTAGTGCATTAGCGCTATGATACGTGGAGTTTTGTTCATTGACGTCTTAGTAGCGTGCTACTATGATACGTTAGTGATATTTTTTTATATAACAACAATACTAACTTTGTTGCCAAAGTCGATAGGAGTCATGTGGGTGTGTTGTGAGGGTGCGCCGCCCGTATGATAGTTGCATTGATGCTTACTGCTACTTGCGGTATTGCGTCTTGTGATGGATCTGCGGGTGTGCTGCGCCTGATTCGACGCATTCTTGTGGTTCTGGTCGATGGAGGTATACAATTAACATCTTAGTGCTGGTGGTAAGCGGGTTTGTTGTAGCAATACGGCTTTCCCGTGGACATCGCACACCCATACCGTTTGTGGGCGACGTCGTTGCGCATAGCGATGTGTCGTCTATCTTTCGGATGGGGATGATGAGTGTGTTTGGTAGCACTTTTAAGTGTAACAGGCATACTCAGCTTCATGTCTTAGTGCATTAGCGCTATGATACGTGGAGTTTTGTTCATTGACGTCTTAGTAGCGTGCTACTATGATACGTTGGTGATATTTTTATATAACAACAATACTAACTTTGTTGCCAAAGTCGATAGGAGTCATGTGGGTGTTCATAATGATTTCTTATATTTACGCGAACACTACACATTGAAATAATACTCGTTTTTACGGAATTTATCGCGTATATTTAACTTTTTAATACCCGACGTTTCGAGAGCTTTACAGCACCCATGGTCACGGGAAGGACTGAGATGTTTAACGTCCAGATGTCATAGTTAACCGCGGTTACCATAGATTAAAATTTAACTTTTGTTCCGATCTACACAGTATGAACTTATGGTATCATGAAGCCTTGCAGTTGTATGCTTGGGTTGGGATTTAATTTTATTTATTATAGGATCCCAAGCAGATGGTAGCACCCAGCCATCTTCTCTAATGAAATTAGGGTGTTTTTTGATTTCAATAGCCTCGCGAATCATCCTTGGAAGGAATCGGTGTTCTTTAGCGAGGATTTGTGGTCTATCAAATCTGATGTAGTGACGTGGGCGATCCTGTACATGTTCACAGACTGCAGACTTCCCGGAGCGTCGATTCTTCACATCAGCTATATGTTCTTTGACGCGGGTTTTAATTGATCTTTTAGTTTGTCCTATGTAGGAGAGACCACATTCACAATCAAGCTTGTACACTCCTGCATCTTGCAGAGGGACGTTACACTTGACTGATGGTAAAAACTGACCAATCTTCTTCGGCGGCTTGAAGTATGTTTTGATGGAAGCGCGCTTCAAGATGTAGCCAATCTTGTCAGTGACTCCTCTAACATATGGCAGTACAGCAGGTACACGCTCGACTGTGGCCGGCTTCACTCGTTCTCTGTGACGTAGGCGCGGGACCCGAAGCTTGTTGTCATGCAAAACTTGCTTGACGTGTTGGAGCTCGGCAGCCAGGTGTTTACTGTCACAGATCCCTCGTGCTCTCTGAAACAAAGATTTACCCACGGTAGCTAACTGTGAAGGATGGTGGTGAGAATCACCGTTTAAATATCTATCTGTATGGGTCTTTTTTCTATACACAGTATGGCTCAAGGTGTTATCAGGATTCCGAATTACTAACACATCTAGAAAAGCTAAGGAATTGTTTGCCTCTAACTCCATTGTGAACTGAATTTTAGAATTTATAGAGTTAAGATGGTCTAAAAATGCAGTTACTTTATCTAAAGGTAGAATTGTGAAAGTGTCGTCTACGTACCGCTTGTAGAATCTTGGATTTATGGGAGAAGTAAGCAGGGCTTTCTCCTCAAAGTCTTCCATGAATATGTCGGCGACAATGGGAGATACAGGTGAGCCCATCGCCACACCATCTACTTGCTTGTAGAACTCCTCCTTCCACAATAAGTAGCCAGATGTAAGGCAGTGTCTAAGTAATACTGCATATTCTACGGGCATGTTGTTTTCTTCCAGCCTCCTAGTTACAATTGAGATGCAGTCTTCAACAGGTACAGCAGGTCAATTCGGAAATTAAAAAAAGTATTTCGTTAAACATCTCAGTCCTTCCCGTGACCATGGGTGCTGTAAAGCTCTCGAAACGTCGGGTATTAAAAAGTTAAATATACGCGATAAATTCCGTAAAAACGAGTATTATGTCATGTGGGTGTGTTGTGAGGATGCGCCGCCCGTATGATAGTTGCATTGATGCTTACTGCTACTTGCGGTATTGCGTCTTGTGATGGATCTGCGGGTGTGCTGCGCCTGATTCGACGCATTCCTGTTGTTCTGGTCGATGGAGGTATACAATTAACATCTTAGTGTCGGTGGTAAGCGGGTTTGTTGTAGCAATACGGCTTTCCCGTGGACATCGCACACCCATACCGTTTGTTGGCGGCGTCGTAGCGCATAGCGATGCGTCGTCTATCTCTCGGATGGGGATGATGAGTGTGTTTGGTAGCACTTTTAAGTGTAACAGGCATACTCAACTTCATGTCTTAGTGCATTAGCGCTATGATACGTGGAGTTTTGTTCATTGGCGTCTTAGTAGCGTGCTACTATGATACGTTGGTGATATTTTTTATATAACAACAATAACAACTTTGTTACCAAAGTCGATAGGGATCATGTTGGGTGTGTTGTGAGGGGGCGCCAACCGTATGATAGTTGCATTGATGCTTACTGCTACTTGCGGTATTGCGTCTTGTGATGGATCTGCGGGTGTGCTGCGCCTGATTCGACGCTCTCTTGTGGTTCTGGTCGATGGAGGTATACGGGTGGTGATGTCTGCTAGGATGTATGGGGGACCTTGGAATGGTGTAAGCCCGACGATAGTCGTATTGATGCTTGTTGCGTTCTGCAGCACTGCGTCTCTGCGATGGTTGTTTGGTGGGACGCTATTCTCAATGGCGCTCTCTGCGTCTTGGTTTGACTCACACCTAAGTAGCTTTGCCCAAGTCGGGTCCCTTCATTGCGGGGCTGCAGACTGTCTGCCCTCCACGATGTTTTATATAACAACATAATATTATATCTCTGTAACTTTCCCACCTTTGAATGATTGAAGGCAACTTGTTGGTGGGTGAGACAAACATGATCGAAAATGCATTTACTCAACGTCAGTGACACAAACCCTTTCTGATGGCGAATTATTACTCTTATCTTATAACTGCCTTTTGGCTATATCTGCCGTTGTATTGGTTGGTGGAGCATATGTGTCGACCTCATACGGGTGGTAGCTGGCGGGAGGATCTGAGGAGACTCTCAAGGCTGCGGCTGAAAGCCGCACAACGTGGGACCCCATTCCCTTGAGGTGAGCGGTAGACTCATGACACGCTCTGCGGCTAGTAGCCGTGCTGATCATGCAATTGGTGGTGATGCCATACACTTACATCACGTCTGCAGGAGCGGCGGTCTGGCAGGTGGTAGCGCTCACGGAGGGTTTAAGGCCAGTGTGCCTATTTGCCTAAACCGTGTGACGTACATTCACTGTGGCTGGATTCGTTCGTATTCTGTATGGCGTTTACACGCATTGACATGCGCGACTTCGGTCGATGTTTGTGCTTACGCACTTACAAGGGGCCAAGCCTCTTTTACTGGTTCGCCAGTTATTTTGCTGTGGACTACGGTCCAGTTCCCGAATTAGCGTTCCCTTCGGGGGGAGTGCATCAAAATGGTTGGCACTCACCGTGCACGGCGTGTGTGGGGCCGTGTACCTCCCCTACATTTTTTTTTAAATAAATGTAGGAGAGCGAAACCCTTGTATCGGGTATTTTTGTATAAATATATTGTGAGCCTTTTCCAAGCGGGAAGGGATAAATAATAATAAATTAATAATGTAAACCTGATACAAGTGGAATAGGGACGTTTTATGTTCTTAACCTTTATCGAGCCCTGTCTTCGTGAACGGGGTTCACTTAGCTTATAAGGCACTACCAACAGCTTTCAATTGCTCTAGTGAATATTCATTCTTCCAAACGACACCTAAAAGAACTAAGTTACTAAACAAACACAACGTAAATAAGGGTCCTAACTAAGACGATCACGCCAAAATATTAAAAACGGCCTATTAATAAACATTTTGAAAGATCATTTAGAAAGATCAAAACATATTTATCCTGGTCACATATATATAATGTTATTGAAAAGGGGATATATTTAATATTATAAAATTTTTATTTTATATAGAGGGGGGGGGGATCGTTACAATAGACATATGCGTAACCTTACTGCAAATAGCTTACGTTTAATTTTAAGAAAAGCTTACATAATCACGTAATTATGTCGACTTCAAAAATGGTATGGATAATTCATTTAATTTTAAATCGATTTTAATTATTATTTTGTTATTAGGTAACTTTTACATTACGGGTGGTTGTATTAAAATTTTAAATAAAAAAATCCATGAGTAAGAGTATCCGTTTTTGTCGGAACACACATCTTCTAACCACTTTGTATGGTATTCTTCACAATCCTTGTTCCCCAGTTTATCTAAAAGAGCGTTTTCCATATTTACGCTTATCCCGTTCGATGACCAACAAAACTCTAACTATCCCGATGCATAAATCTGCATACTACTCGGATTCCTTCACGGTATCATCAATTACACTTTGGAATAACCTTCCAGGAGATTTAAAAGATGTTCCTTAAATAAATACATTTAAACGTAAGCTTGAGGCATATTATTTGAAAATTACTTGATTAATTTTATTGATTATGTTTATTATAATTTCGTGTACTATATTGTATTATTAAAAAATAAATAACGCACTAAATTGCTTTATTGGTTTAGTATATATTTTATCTAAATATATAATATGTATGTATGTATATATATGTATATATATGTATATATATTTATGTATGCGTATAAGTGTATATATTTATAAACTAACATAAACATAATATTATATAATGCGTTTTGAATAGTATGAATAAATAAGTTAGTTTTTTATTCTCTCGCGGCTCTACCCATAGCTCTCACCACACTACAAAAGGTTAGCTGGCAGAGAATGACGTTTCGGCATTAAGTTCGCCTTTGTACCAAATTGTTTTGTTTGAGTGCAATAAAAATTTTTCTATCTATATAAGAGTAGAAATATAAGACATTAATAAATAATTTCTTCGTTTTTTCAATAGGCTCATTGTTTTTAACCTTAAGGAATTTAGCTCAAAGTAACAACTAAAATGTCGTCTAAATATTGAAATTAAAACTTATCAGTAAAATAGTAACATTTAATTCTCATTACATCAAACAAAACACAGTTTCATTGTGCTTATATTTTACTCTGGTAAGCATACCACAATAAAATATATGGTTCATCTCCGGTTGAGCCGATGTATTCGTTCATTTTACGTTACAGCGTGACTAACACGTATAATAATAATTTCCGGAAAAAGTTATAAAAATACTGTACGATGGTTTTTATATGCTCAGTTAGACATCTTGACATCTAATCAATCATTTTCATGAACATGATCCTATTTAAACTGATCACAGTTTTATTTTGTTTTGTGGATCATAAGTTGCTCGCGTTCTTTGAAATTTAAGGCGAGTGACTTCATCCTGCTTTACCACTTCTACCCTTTATATAAGTAAAGTAAATATGCATTCCTTATATGTACGTCTTACTACCGCACATATTTCTGAGAGCGTTTTGCAGCTTACCGTCGTTGCTCCAATGCGTATTGGTAGACTTCATATCGTGTCTTTGAAAATATCATTTCACAGAGCCAGTATACCGACAGGCTGTGACGGATCCCATCTTGGTGACTACGCATCTCACCATCAAGTTTAATTGAAGTTCACTGCAGGTTTCTATTGATTTCAGTGGCCACTTATCATTATAATATACTGTAAGTTATCTTGTCACGTTAGATTTATATTAAAAAAACATCGTAAAAAAACCGCGTAGGTTTCTTTACGATGTTTTCCTTTACCGCTGAGCACGTGGTAAATCCGCATAAAAAATTGAAATTAACTATTTCATCGATGCCGGTTAGGATCGAATGAGGATTGATCCCGTGACATGAACTTAATAACACATTTTTTTGTAAATCCGTATTATTAAAATAGCATATTATAAAGGTAGCTATTCAAATTTCGTCGGTGACATTCAATTTTCTTTTTTTTTTTTAATTTTCTAGAACATAATTCATTTTTGTATCGTAATAGTTATTTCTTGAGGGAATACTCAGTGCCCTCGGTACTTATGAATTATTTGTCGTATATCCCAATGTCAAGACTAACAAAATTCTCTTGACGAAGATTTATATACTCCTGAGGTATTCACAATATATTTCGAAACATGAACATCATACTATTATCTTTTTTACTGTATAAGAATGTTTGTATAAAATTATATATTTTCGGAGAAAAATAATGAAAAAACCTAATATAACGCGAGTAAACTACGTAAGGTTGTGAAAAACTCCGTAATTCTCTTATGACTTTTTGTACTTTGTTGTTTACAAATATCAATACAGCTTCTCATCGTGGTCACTTCATGCTGACGCCATTATAATACAAATTGGGGAGTTTTAAGTAACTGCTCATAAGTGTTAAGTGATAGGTAAAGGACTTTTACTTTTATGTAAATACCCGACCTTTGGATTCTCAATCCCATAAATGTGTGTAAATAAACTCGACTTGTTTTATTTAATGTTTGAACGCACTCGTATATTAAGCACGTAAATTAAATATTTGACATGAACGCATTTACTCCTTTCATATAATGTTGAATCTTGTCATTTTAATTTTAAGAAAGTATTTATTTCATTAATCAAAAAGTTCATTTACTTTTTGGGATCTCAAATTTATATTTTCCAAGCCAGCAAATTTCACGCTAAATGTTTTATTTGTGTTGCAATTCCCATACTTGATGAAAGCCGTTACCGTATAACATAAATTTATTATGATATCTATCCCCTGAGTTGTCATTCAACACGAATTGAGGCAGCGCGGCAGACTCTTCCTTGACCTGAAACCAAATAAGAGAGGCATGTGCCCAGCAGTGGGACGTATATAGGCTGTAAGCTAAAGTTTTAAATATATAAAATTAAATACATAATGTAAGTAGCTGAGAAATATGTACGTTTTATCTATCTATGTACATACATAAAAGTGGTTTAACAAGAAATTTTTCATACAAGTAACATAAGATGCATAAGTATTATATTATAACAACATAGTTTTATAATGATATTATAATGATAATGAATGATTCCATATACTTTTTAATTTAGGATAGTCATTTTATCTCCGCTAACTCGATTACCAGTATGATAAACATGTAAAAAGTTTTTTGTTTTCTGAAATCAGCTATAGATTATTCACTCTTACTTTGAAGTCACGCTTAAGGGCTAAAGTATGGGCTTTTTTTGACATGGGGAAATCCAGGATAAATAACCACCGGCACCAATGAAATTGTTGATTACATTTATTTCTCACATGATAAATCATTGATTGCTGATTTACCATACGAGAGCATCGTGAGGAAACCTGCATGTCTAAGATAAAATCAATTAACATGTGAAGTCCGCCAACAAGCAGCGTAATAGACATTTCTACTCCCAGGAACGTGTCATAGGCAATATCGCAAAAGTTTACTAGTAATGGGCAATTTGTCGCAATTGCCACACTTTGCAGGTAAAAATAAAAAAGAACATAAATATGTCTGTATATTTTGCCTCATCCTGTAAACAAATGAAAAATAAAACCAACACCAACAGAGGAAAGTCTTTTGATTTTTAAATAATACGTGTAATCTGACCCAAAATAAGTTAGGTTTTATATCAAGTAATTCTTAGTAGCAGACCATATCGGTGATTTTAGTGGTGTTCCGTAATGCCAAAGTAATCATTTAAAAAAATCCAAAGTTCAACCTTAAGTTTTATGCACTATTCTCCAAAATCTTCAAACGGAATACAGAAGAAGGAATAACCTTCTAATCTTCATAAGCCTGTTACTAAATCATTGTTAAAGAAAAACCACTTATTAAAATTGTTACCCCGGTCAACAACTATTACGTAAGCTCTCCTTTGATCTAAACTTACATTGCTGTGGCAGTGCTGTCAGAGGTATTTAAGTATGTTAAGCATAAAAACAAGCCCATGTCTTATATACAATATGTCTATTGTCTAAAGTCGTGGTATGTAGATAAAGTAAGAAATTTACTTATTGTTCTTCTTCCTATTATGATTTGGGCTCATACTGTGAAGTTAAACAGTTCTTTTCTGGTTTTTGTAGGAACAAAATAAAAACTCGAATACAATCAAAGCTGAAGTCTAACATAATTTGGTTCGTAAAGCTGAATTTCATCAATAAGAAATAGCACATAAATGTACAGTAAGAGAAAATATGAGTATTTTAACCGACTTCAAGAAGGAGGAGGTGTTAAGTTTGACTGAATGTTTTTTATGTGTTGCCTCATAGCTTTTCTCTGGGTGAGCCGATGTTGACGAGTCTTTTTTTATTTGAAAGCTGGTGCTTCAAGTGTGATCCCATGTATATTTAATCGAGATCTGACTAGTGGTTTTTGAGTTGTCCTTAATAAGACTATATATTAACTTTGAATACATTGATGATCTTCTCATTTTATTTAAATTGAAGTCGGTTGTGCAAAGACTTTAATTTTGTTGCCACTTGTATCAGTTACCTCACAATATCACTTGTATGTCACTAAAACTGTATCAAATTTAGTAAATTAGTTGTTAATTTTGTAAACTACTTGATATCACTACAATAAATCAAACAGCTAATTAGGTAAAGAATTTTAACAAGAAAATCATTACTTTTTACTGTACATAGTACCAGGCATTCATCCCCTTCTCGTCCTAGAAGAAGTGGTATTAATTATATTGAAAGTATTACAAAGACAACAATCTTACATCCAAAACTTTTTCCGTTTATTATAAGAAGCCATTATTAATTAAGAGTATTTGAAAGGTATTAAATAAATAAACAATAATTCATAATGGGAAATTATATTATCTAATTTTATTTATTATGCTTATTGTTTGTTTTGTTGTTAATTTTTAATTATGATGATTTATGACAGTAAATAATTTAAACGAAGCAATCAAATCTTTAAACATCTACATAGTATACGAACACAGAGGAGGCGTCAACGAATATAATTATTTGATCAAAGTAACTAACCTGTAAGTGTCCTTCGACCAAAATTATATGAAGTTGATGCCTCCTCAGTATACAACCCTACCCTGTTGTATATTATTACCCACCCTAAGGGCTTGCTTGCATTTTAATTATTTTTTTTCATTATTCTAGTGGATATAAATTCACAATGACATGAGTTGTATAGTATTGCCAGTGGGAATTCATATACGTTGGGATACCAGTAAAAATATTATTTTTCTCCCGGAATGTTAAAACTCGTGTGATTTGGTCCGTCAATTCATATCTACATAGTATACAAACACAGAGGAGGCGTCAACTTCGTATAATTTTGATCGAAGGATACTTACAGGTACGAGTAAGTTACTTTGATCAAATAATTATAATAGATTGAACGGCGCAAGAGCTAATGGGTAATTTAATTCAAGATAATAGAATAAAAAATTATAGTGATATGAACAAACAAAAGTCTTGTAGAAGTAAGAGCCGGTTGAGCTAATTCAGTGCGTCTTAAGGAGCTTCTCCTACTTTCGGTTAATAAATTGTATTTCCTGCATATTCATATCTTACGATATTTTTATTTGAAGTAGAACACTTACTTTAAAAAGAAAATAGCGTAAGAAATGTGCACACATTCAACTGATGATACGTTGTGGTGTATGGGCACATACAACTGTCTAGGTGTCCTATTTGTTAGGAACTATCTTACTTCCTAAAATTGTCGCCAAATAGCAATCCAAATAGTGTCCCCAAATAGTGTTCCCATCTGAAGGGTCAAGAAAACATTATCTATCTTAGTCCTCAGTGGTTAATAAAACCCATATATACATGCTGTGAAGTTTTTTAACTTATTCCTCAGTGGTGACAACACACTTAGCTTTCATTGTTAGAAGTTGATTTCAATTGCCCATGAACTGCACTTATTCGAGTTCGAGTAGACTGAAAGATGTAAGTTCGTTTAGTACATACATAAAAGATCATGCATCAAAACCCAAATGTGTTGTCATCTTAAGGGATTTGCGTACTAACACGTTATTCGTGAAAAAGATCAACGCCTAAAATAACATTAAGTTAATAATAATTAGCTTAAAATAATTACACTTTATGTCGTTCCAGCATCAAAAATTACACGTAAGTTTTTTTTGCGCAAATCACAATTCAAAGTAAGGGCCTTGTTTATAAAAAAAAAAAACTTATAACGGCGATACAAACACAATAAACCTTTTACGGCTGATTTGGTAAGTCTGGTTGGTAAGTTTTTGTAATCAATCACGTGTATCTTCACTGAAGTGTATAAAATGTACACCTACATCTACACCTACACCATATTGTCGCATAGATTTCGGGCTCAATCTTGTACTAAGAATTAAATTTTGTATGTACTATCAATGACGGTAAAACTATTGTTAATAGTTTTATTAATAAACTGATATATATTAGAGAATGTAACATTCCCGGTTCACAGAACTTTATTAACTCATAAAAGAACATAGTTCACTTATAATGAGCTTATAAACTATTTGACAAAAGATATAATATAATATTCAAATATGTCCAGCACATCGCACTTTTCAGTAGATATGTGTTAAAAATGTTGTCGTAAATGTACTGCTTCAATTTTGATTTAAAAACGTCAAATGACTCGCACTCTTTTATATCATTAGGTAATTTGTTCTATATTTGTACTCCCTCAAACATTATGTTCCTTATACCGCGGCTAATTCTTGGTAACGGCAAACGAATCTTATTTGTGTTTCTTAAATGATGCTTGTACGTTTTGTGAAAGATATTTTGGAGTGAATTTTGTTTGTTCAATTTTTTTGTATTAGAATGCAAGTTGTGTATGTGTCAGGTTATACCTACACATCATTATCATCAGTCTGGTGAAGACCACTGCTGGTTTTCACTATGCTTGGTTTACCAGACGTCTCCCTTTTTTGGCGTTGCTGACCGTCGCCATTCTGGGTACTTTAGGTTTGATGCAAATATATTAGAGGTACTAAATGATGAAACAATACTCGTATGTAGTCACCACATTATGACCAACGATTAACTAATTTATGACGTAAAAATGTATAAAATTATTCTATCATTGATCTCGATGGACTCGAGCTCCCGGTACCTCTTAAATAGGGCACGGCTGCGAAGAATGCGGGGAGGAAAACCTCGCCGCCGATCACGTTGTGTCCCTTGGAGTGGCGACAATTGATGAGATTGATGATTGACAATTGTCAATTGATAAATGACTTCTTTTTTAGTAATTTGAAGTTGGTTTTTACTTTTTGTTAAAAGTTATACTTTATTTAGTTTTTTTTATTTCGTCATATGGGTTTTTTTGTTGATGTCCTAGCTATGAATATCACTTTTATACAATAATGTGTAACTATTTAGTGTTCAAATAAAATAAAATATCTGTTTTAGTGTTTCTGTTTAGTTCATTTAAATAGTTACCTAGTTTAAAACGCGTCACAATAGAGGGATCAATTTCTAAGTGGAACAAACCCAAAAGTTTGGCTGTGTAATTTTACCTTCGCATCATTAACGATGTAAATGGGGACAAATTCTATTACTACTGAATATACTGTAACATGCTACATGCGTATTTAAGGTATAATATAATTAATGCAAAGGAACATAATATAAAGGTATTTTAATAAGAAAAAAAATGTATTTATACATTGCATTGATATTGATATTAATAGATTTTCAAATTGACATTGAATCCAGTACACTTTTGGCATTAAAATATAAACAGTTGACGTATAAACAATGTAATAGGACTTCATATCTATGATGGTTATACACCAACTCGTTTAGACTCTGAACTATCGCTCCTCTCAACATTTTTCATAGACGGATAAATTATTCTGCCAACTTCAATCGTAACTGTTTTAATCACATTTTAACTTACAGTTTTCTGATAATTTTCAGCAGACCCATTCATATACAGTCAGTTTTTACAATCTAGGGTTACTATATATATTATATCTTTGGTCTATAATAGTTTTGCACCAGCAGTTGATACTCGCTTAAGTTACCAATATAAACAAAGAAAGTGTACAGCAAGCGTGCCACCACTCCCTTTACTGTGTTTAGCTTTTCTAATGATACTCTATCATTCCCGACAGGTAGCTGCTTACACGTTCCATTTCATTGCATGCACTGCTTTCATTATTTCATCTATATATATCTCATTACTCCTTTCTTTTCTTTTGGACTTTCAGGTCCATTTAGTTCAAAAGCCTCCTCACACTGAAAAACTCATTAAACACGCGTTTAGAGCATTGCTTCCATCCCTAAACTATTCGAGTTTTACACAGCCTTTATCGTCTAGTATCGTTTATCGTCTTAGTTGACATTAAAATTGGAAAATAAAAACTTAATAGCATGGTTAAGGTTCATGTACTTTTCATTCAAATCACCATTATCTTCGGGTCAAATCAACCTGAAACCTTACGTTATGTTCAAAATAGAACAATCGCAAAACAAATTTGCTCTAAAATAGTTCTTATTAGTTAAATTTGAGATTAAAAATTTAAAATATAACATATAAAATTACTACAAAACAAGACAAGAGGCCTACATAAATTTTCCACCTCACTATTAGAGGAAGCATTTAAAGCAGCCTCCAATTACTTTCTTGAAATTGAAAGTTGCTTTTAAGTAAACACACTTTAGTTAATTGCCTCGATTAGGGCTGGAGCGGTGTTAAAAGCGAGTGAACTAAGCAAATAGCGCCAACATGGGTATCCGACAGATGATAATGTACATATACTGTAGAGTCTACGTACATCGAAGTTTCTTAAGAAGCTTAAAATCCTACTGTTCAGTGCCTTAGGCGATAAGAGGTATAGTTTTTCTCAATTCACTTTCTCAATTTGATTATTCTATTTAAATACTACGTATAAATGTTTTAGATTAATTATATGTGAGACAGTTAATTCTGAAAAATATATTCAAGATAATAATATTTTACAAATAGATTTTTTTTCCTGATATAAGAGAGATTCAAGGAGATGTTTATACTACACTCCGTACTCCGCTCTCGTAGCACCAGTTTCGTTCGCGTTGGTGTACGACACTACATCCCCCGCGTCTTACGCGATGTCCGTCGGTCACTCTCCGGTCTTCTCGTTCAGGCTCCGACATGGAGACCGAGACGCGTGCCTCATCCAAGCCCGAAGACGAAAGCTTCACCTCGGCCCCTCATCCACCACAGCTACTCCGGCTTTAAAGCCAGCCCCGCGACGCGCACCCAAACCAAGGCCCCAAGCCCGCGGCTAAGTTCGGAGCGAAACGGGGGACCGTTTGACCGACCGTGCTGAACGTAGGGAAAAGCCGCCGCCACCCATTGTTATACAAGAAAAAACTTATAATGTATGTTAACTCGACCAAGGAATTATGTAGCGTAACTAGTCAGCAGCACATCACAGTAGTAAATCAGCTTCCACACCTACGCCTTCCCAGAGGAGCGAAACTTTCGTGTGTTCATCCGAGAACTTCCCAAGGAGCTCGAAACCGTTCACATTCTTGGCGACCTGCACAACCAGATCGATAAAGAGTTATTCTTAGGCCTATGTCTTGTCATTTTGGACCTGTCTCCGGAAAGCAAGTATATAATTAACGTTCGGCGCAACTGCAACCTAACGGAGATCGCGGTTGAAGCTCCCTAAAATAGGAGCATCGTTGGCCAATGTCACCGTTGCCAACTTTTCGGCTACTCGTTCAAAAACTACGCTACGCCAGGACTAGTTGCGTCAAGTGCGTAAGTGACAACGGGACCACTGTTTGGACCCACAGGCTCGAGACGGAAGACCCTCCGACCTGTGTCAATTGCTGCGAAGAGAGAAACCCAACGAAATTTCGCTCATTTATTCTGGACTTCACCTCAATTTTATAAAAGAAAAGCGAAGCAAATACGGATAATATATCCCCTACGAGGCAAATCAATGGGAAAGCCATATGCCGAAATCGATGCAATAAGAGGTCTTACTTGTTGCAATACAATCTATTAATTATTTAAGTTTATTTTTATTTTCTATTAATAACTAATATGTGAACATCGAAAACAATTGCACGTTTTTTAGTAATTACTAAACTTTAATCTTCGACCACGTCCAAATGGCTGCAGATTCGTTGCTACAGCAGATCCCCTCCGCAGAGATCGTGATCCTCGGCGACTTTAACGCCCATCACGCCGAATGGCTTGGTTCAGGTCAGCCGATTGGGATGGGATGCGGTCTTTCTTTGCATCCTACGCTTGGGGGCGTGTTTGTTTCTTGCCATACGATCCCAACGTTGTTGCGGATTCTGTCGCTGATGTGATACTTCAGGGTATGGAACTTTTTATTCCTTCTTCTGTGGTGCCCATTGGAGGCAAATCTCAGCCATGGTTTGGTCGCTCCTGTAAAATAGCATCATGCTATAAGCAGGAGTGCTACCAGGCCTGGGCTGACGCATCAGCGTCCCGTGATGTAAATACCGGCGCTCTAAAAAAGAAGTATAATTCCACCTCTAGGTCCTTCAAAAGAGTCATTGCCAAGGCAAAGTCAGAGCACATAGGCAGAATTGGCGAGAAACTAGTTCGCCTTCCTTCTGGAACCCGTGCATTCTGGTCTCTCGCCAAGGCTGTCCAGGGGAATTTCTGTCAGCCATCACTTCCATCTCTGCACAGGGAAGACGACTCACTGGCCCATACCGCAAAGGAGAAAGCCGATCTTCTAGGCTCTTTCTTTGCGTCTAACTCGACTCTCGATGACGGGGGGAGTACGCCGCCCACCATCCCGCGGTGTGAGTGCTCCATGCCGGAAGTGCAGTTCACACAGCGCTCGGTTCGCAAAGCACTCCTCTCCCTGGACATCCACAAGTCGAGTGGGTCTGACGGAATCCCCCCAATTGTGCTGAGGACGTGTGCTCCAGAGTTGGCACCGG
Organism: Parnassius smintheus behrii; assembly: GCA_036936625.1. NCBI lineage: Eukaryota > Metazoa > Arthropoda > Insecta > Lepidoptera > Papilionidae > Parnassius > Parnassius smintheus. The sequence continues at coordinate 13,053,165 of JAUPFT010000026.1, read as the reverse complement.
TTTTAACGCGTCTTTTCCGGTACTCCTACTCCCTAGGCGTAGTCCCAAAATCATGGAAGACGGCTTTCGTCCACCCGATCCCTAAAAAAGGCGACCGCTCAGACCCGTCCAACTACCGGCCTATCGCCATCACCTCCTTGTTCTCCAAAACAATGGAGTCCATTGTAAACTGCCAGCTCATGAGGTACCTTGAGGATCACCAGCTGATTAGTGACCGCCAATACGGTTTTCGCCGCGGTTGGTCAGCTGGTGATCTTCTGGTCTACCTAACTCACAGATGGGCGGAGGCAGTAGAGTCCAAGGGGGAGGCATTGGCCGTTAGTTTGGACATTGCGAAGGCCTTCGATCGGGTTTGGCACAAAGCGCTTCTTTCGAAGCTCCCTTCCTATGGGCTTCCCGAGAAATTGTGCGATTGGATCACCAGCTTTCTTGCAGATCGGAGCATCAAGGTCGTTGTTGACGGTGCAAGCTCCGATTGCAAGCCTATTAATGCTGGTGTTCCACAGGGCCGCGTGCTATCGCCAACGCTGTTTCTTCTGCATATCAATGATATGTTGCATACCCGTAACATTCATTGCTATGCAGATGACAGCACTGGTGATGCTCTTTACACCGGTTGAGCCAATATTTCTCGGGAAAACGTTTACGAGTGCCGGAACAAACTTGTGTCTGAAGTCGAGTCTTTGCTGAACAGAGTCTCGGATTGGGGGCGACTAAATCTAGTCCAGTTTAACCCGCAGAAGACACAAGTTTGCGCGTTAACCGCTAAAAAGAACCCCTTTGTCGTATCTCCTCAGTTTCAAGGCACTCCCCTTGTTGCCTCAGCCAGTATCGGAATCCTCGGCGTCGACATATCGAGTGACGTGCAGTTTCGTGGTCACTTGGAAGGGAAGGCCAAATTGGCCTCTTAAAAGCTTGGCGTGCTCAGCAGAGCGGGACAGTATTTCATGCCGGCACACCGCTTGCAACTTTACAAGGCGCAGGTTCGGCCGCACATGGAATACTGTTCCCATCTCTGGGCTGGGGCTCCCCAGTACCAGCTCCTTCCACTTGACCGCATCCAGCGCAGAGCGGCTCGAATCGTCGATGACCGAGTGCTTTCCGATCGGCTCGATTCACTGGCATTCAGAAGAGATCTTGCATCCTGGAGATGCCAGCAACTTAAGGTATCTTCGATAAAGATTTAGTGGACTGTAATTTTGGTGCATACGGCAAAGGGGAAAATAAATAGGTGGGATAGCACGCACTGACCTGATGAGGGCTGCCTTGCCTTCCTCCTGGAGTGTCTGCTATACAGCAAGCTCGCCACGTGGTTCGGCGCACACGCACTCTCGGTTAACAGTTTCGTGAAGTCTCACACTCTCGACCTTTGCCCTTACGGGGGCGTCTCACACTTTTATGAGTTACAAAGACACAATGTCTGATGCGGTGAGTATTAAAGATAAACAGGAGATCTCAATGTTCGTCCTGCGCGGTTTGCGGTTAATATATATAAGACGCGACGGGTGGCCGTGCGCTGCGGATGGCGTAATATCACTTAGTATAATGACGCGCGCCGAGATCCTCTTTTTCACCTCGGCGGCAGCGCGTGCGGTAGGAAAGGGAAGGAAGGAAGGAAACAAAAAATATGCACTAGTCATGTTGATAAAGTAGATATAACTTAGGACGAACTCAATGCGATATGTAATGTAATGTTGATAAAGTAGATTGTTAACTGGCGTTACCATTTCCTCCCGCCCTTAAAGGGTCACCTTTAAAAGACAACCGTAATATAAAAAGTAAAAGGAAAACAAATAAATAAGCGGTATATAAAGTGAGAGGATGCGCTCAATGCGCATGTCTCATCTACTAACCTTACTTGGTAAACGAGAAAATTTATACATAAATATAATATTGCGGTTTAATACTTTTTAATATATATAAATATAAACTTAATTCCTAATTTAGATAAATAATTATAATCAAATAATCGTGATTTACTGTCTTGGGAGAGGGCAAATACGAGCAACAGGACGGAGATATGTTCCCTTAGTAGTTCTCACGGTCACTACTCGAACTACGCAATCCTTCGAAGGATGAACAGACTCGACAATCGCTAATGGCCAAGCAAGGGGCGGTTCATTATCATTTATTACAATTACAACCATGCCTGGTACGATAGCCGTAGACGGGGTGTTCCACTTCTGACGAACTTGTAATCCGTGAAGGTATTCCGTCCTCCACCGGTCCCAAAACGACTGAACTAATTTATCCAGTAAAGAATGCCTGTATAACAGACTGGTAGAGTCAGATTTGACTTTGGGTGCGGGTAATGACAATAAAGGTGCGGTATTCAAAAAATGACTCGGAGTAAGAGCTGAAGGCTCTGCAGGATCAGAACTCAATACTGTCAAGGGCCGCGAGTTTAGCAAGCACTCAATTTGCGCAAGAACAGTATTAAGCTCTTCGTATGAAAGTAACTGATGTCCGATAACTCGGAACAGATGCGTTTTTACGACTTTGATCATACTCTCCCAGGCGCCTCCAAAATGAGGAGAGTTGGGACAGATGAACTTCCATGTTATACGATTCTCAGCACACTCTTGCTCAAGCTTTGGGCGGTATTCAACGTTTAGAAATTTATAGAGATCGCGAAGATACGAAGCGGCACCTTTAAAATTCGTTCCATTATCCGAATATAAAAACTGAATCGGCCCTCGTCTAGAGAGGAAACGTTTAAGCGCAGCGAGGAAACTAGAACTACTAAGATCTGTAGCGATTTCTATATGTACAGCTCGAGTCGTGAGGCATGTGAAAACACATAAGTACGCCTTCTCGCTGCGTACACCACGACGACGTATAGGAGTGTATGCGATAGGACCGGCATAATCGCAGCCCGTGTGTGTAAATGCCTTAATAGCTTGTCTTACACGACTATGGGGAAGATCAGCCATCAAAGAGTAAGTTGGACGGGGTCTAAGCCGGAAACATATATTACATTTGTAGACTCTGCTTCTCACAGTGCGGCGTGCGGAAAGTATCCAAAATTTTTGACGGAGCAATGACAATAACAATTCAGGCCCAGCGTGTAAATTTTTAATATGATAATAGTCAATGATCATGTTCACTACATGATCACTGCGCGGGAGTATAATTGGATGTTTTTGTGTGTAATCTAATGCGGAGTTCGAAAGACGACCACCAATGCGGATTAAACCATTCTCAATAAAAGGCCTTAAACGATTGAAAGCGGGCGAGCAAGGTTTGTTACCTTCAATATTTTAATATTCCACTGCAAAATGCTGTTTTTGCAGGGCGCGGAGGATTATAACCTCAGAGAAACTGAGATCATCAGCAGTCACTACAGTAGTGCTGCGGCGGGGCAATAATTTAGCAAACTTACACACGTACGCAATTATACGTAGAAGTTTACTCCAAGAAGAGATGCGGAATGCGAGCTCATAAATCGCAGAATTACAGACGGATGTGCATACAGTGTGCGACAAAATCTTCTTCTCAGGCATATTTGCAATAACCTCATTGTCTAAAGTACGAAGAGGCCATTGAGATGGATCTAACGAAGTCCACTGAGGCCCATGGAGCCACAGGGGGTTTGAAACTAATTTATTTGGCGTAACGCCACGTGAAAGTATGTCAGCGGGATTCTCAGTACCTGCGACATGATAAAAGTTATCAGCGCGAATATTGTCGGTAATCTGAACAACGCGGTTTGCAACAAAGGTCTGCCACTTGTGTGGCGAACTCTTTATCCAGTACAGAGCTACTTTTGAATCTACAAAGGCATAGACTGATATTGCAAGGTCAAGAGAATAATTGTCGAGTACTCTGCGAAGCAATTTTGAGAGTAAAACCGCTCCACAAAGCTCAAGGCGTGCAATAGATAGTGGTTTCGTCGGTGCGACTTTAGTCTTTGCACAAATCAACTGGACGGTGTTACCATTGACGCTCTTTACATGTATGTAGACTACGGCACCGTATGCGTGCTCGCTGGCGTCGGAAAACCCCAGGAGTGACGCAGTACAGTTTTTGGATACACCAACATGTCGCGGGATACGTAAATCATTAAGAGCTGGTAATTCAGCACAGAATTGCCTCCACATCTTAATAATTGGCGGTGGTGGTATGTCGTCCTAATCTAAATTAAGTTGCCAAAGCTGCTTTATTAACAATTTGGCGTACGCGACTGTGGGAGCAACGAAACCCATTATGTCCCACAGGCGAGCGACAGTAGATAAGATGGCGCGCTTAGTGCACGTCACATCAGCGGGAACAGATATCTTAAAATAAAAGGCGTCACTATCGGTAGACCAATGCAAGCCTAGTATTTTATGTGGCATTGATTTATCGAACTCTACTTCTCCTGTAATTTTATGGGAAGTAGGGAGGTCATCTAAAACAGATCGACGGTTACTATGCCATTTTATCAGGTCCCATTGGGCACCCCTGAATAAGTCTATCAGCTGCCGAGAGGTCTCACTGGCCTCGGATTCACTGGGCATAGAGAACGCGATGTCGTCCATATATAGCGAAGTAATTGCGATACGACTCGCAAGTGGATACTTTGCGCCGTCGTCATCAATGAGCTGTCTTACCGTGCGCAATGCATGGTATGGACTCGAAGTTAAACCGAAGCACACGCGATTGAAGTGGTATAACACAAGTGGGTCTTGTGGACGGAAGCGGTATAGGAAGCATTGGTAACGACGATCAGAATCGCGAACAACTATTTGCAGAAATTGTTGGCGACAGTCGGCTGTCATAGCGATTGGATGTAAGCGGAAAGTTAAAATTATATTGAACAAGTCGCCTTGCAAATTTGGTCCTGAATGCAGAATATCATTTAATGATCGCCCAGTGCTAGTCTTACTGCTAGCATCCAGGACGATGCGCAGACGCGTTGACTTCTTATCTTCGCGTAAGACTCCATGATGCGGTATGACATATATTGGAGCGGGTTCATGAGAGTCATACGGCGGTGCGGGGGATATATAATTTTTAGCTAAGTATTCCTTTATGACGTCATCATATGCTAACCTTAATGTAGGCGAGGCTTGAAGTTTCCTCTCCAAGCACATGAATCGTCGTCGAGAGGTTTCATAAGAATCTCCGAGAGAGTAAACGTCATCTTTAAATGGCAGGCCAACCATATATCTACCAGTAAAAGGATCGCGGGATGTCGTAGATTTATAAAACTCTTCACATTCAATGTCTGAAGGACATTGAATGGGCGGTGCGGAGGGTGGCTGTTCAAGCTCCCAAAATCGTTGCACTAATTTGTCAACGATAGGAGACTCTAGAACTGAGCAGCACGTTAAAGAATGATTTACCTGAAGTGTCGGCACTGAGCCCATAATAACGTAACCAAATACCGTATTCAAAGTCGAGGGCCCGGACAAGTCGTTAGACGAATAAATTACGTCTGGGCACAGTAAGTGCGGGAAAAGGGATGCGCCTATCAAAACATCAATTTTATTAGGCATGCTATAACATTCATCAGCGAGTCTTATGCCATGGAACAGATGTGTCTACCACAGCGGTGGGCAAAAGGTCGGTGATTTGATCAACAACTAGCGTTGAAATATTGAAGTTAATATTCGAGTCGAATCGTGAGAAAATTTTAATATCAATCGATTTCGATTTTACAATTTTTTCAACTCCACCGAATCCCTTTACTACAGTACATTCGGTATCGTGTTGTTGAACGCCTAAACGATGACAGCACTCTTTAGTCATAAAATGGCTTTGAGCCGCGGAGTCTAATAATATACGAATAATTTGTTTCTCTCCCTTAGCATCGTAAGCAAATACTTGAGCGGTTGATAATAAAACAGTTCTCTGCGAACGACTTGCGCGCGCGGGAGGCGGTGAACGTTGAGAAACATTCTTGAACGAAGTACACAGCGCGACGTCTGAACGCGCACCTGCGGTGAGGGGTGGCGAGTGTGCGGGCGCGGGGGTTGTAGACTTCAGTATAACTGGCTGAAGCGGTGGAGAACGCGCCAGCGCAGGGGAAGCATTATCGCTTCTGCGGTGGAAGTGCAACAATGTGTGATGTTTAAATTTACAAACTCGACAACTATAATTTGAAGAGCAACTAGACACTCGATGACTTAAACTGAGACAATTCACACATGCATTGTAACTCTTTACGCATTTAAATCGTTCCTGCGGCGTCATTTTATTAAAGTCTGCACACTTAAATAGGTGTTGATGCACAATATTATCGCACAGACACTTTGAGCAACTAGTCGTCGTGCTTACGTACGCCTGATACTTCGGCGACGAAGTATTATTACAGCGACGATTATTACCGTTACCTCGTCGATTGTTTGGTGCGCTATTAGAATTTGTACTAGAATCGGTGCGTTGCAAAACTTTGGAGCGGGTCTTAATAAAATTTACTAAATCATCAAAGGTAGGTACCATCGAGTTATGACTATATTCGAAAGAGCGAATGGTATCCGGGTCCAGCTTCTTAAGCGCGATATGAAGAACAATTAAGTCCGCGAGATTATCTAACTTTAAGTTTTGTAAAGCGCGCACTGCACTTATAAAGTTATCAGTAAATAAATCAAAATTATTTGCGGTGGCCGATTGCAATGGCTTAAATTCGAACATCTGATTAATATATGTAGATGCTAGCATACGCCGGTCTTCATATTTGTCAACGAGTGCTTGCAATAAAATTTTATAATTTTCAGCGCAAGGAGTTATACCTGAGCATACAGATAGGGCTTTGCCCGTTAGTTTACCTAGCAAATAGTATAACTTTTCAGCGTCGGTAAGCGATGTGTTGTCATGGACGGTTGAATTAAAGCTAGCCTAAAATAAAGGCCATGAGCGAATGTCACCCGAAAATGGCATAAGTTCGATAGGCGGAAGTGTGAATCTGGCTTTAGATGGTGTACTAGTACTTTGTGAATTAGATTGCGAATATTGTAAATAAAGCCTATTTATTCTACCGCAAAGAGACTCAAACGCAATGAGGCTGTTATAATCAGGTTTAGCAATAGGGTTTATTTTTAATAAATGTGAATTATAATTATCTAAGACCTGTTTAAACTCAATACGTAAAGCATTAATATTAGAACTTCCATCAAGAAAACGCTCCATCGTGGAAGTGCTTGTGTGGATGTCCGAGGACATATCATATATTTTTTGCACTATTTCAAATAAAGCATCTCGTTTAGCTAACAATAAAACCAACTCAGCATCAGGTGTGCCCTCATTATCCGAGGAATCGCTATTATTCGATGCTATTTGTTTTTTAGGCGGCATTACAACTTAAGTTATGCGGCAAAAATAATATAATTATAAGCGGGTAGTCTGTAAGCGACCTCGCTACGCGGTTGAATTATTAAATATTAGTTTTATTAACGATGAACTTTAATTGTTAACTTTTATAATAATTACGAAGTTATTTATAACGAATATAATGCTTAAATATATGTGCAAATAATAAATGTAATTTAACAGTATAATCTATAGATGTAGTTAAAATTTGATGACGTGATGTGAACATACAACAAATAATTTATATAGATAATTATATGCTTATTCATTCTATGAATATAGTTTTAAAATTAATGAATGTCACCTATTAGGACCTATTCTAGTGTTCTAATAAGGGCGGGGTTAATCCGAAGTCGGATTAAAATATAAATAATTAATTATATAAACGCTTATTACGATAACGATCTAATAAGGGCGGAAAGTCAAGGTCAATCCAGCGAGAAGTGACCATTAAAAATGGAGACGCCAGCAACTTAAGGTATCTTCGATAAAGATTTAGTGGACTGTAATTTTGGTGCATACGGCAAAGGGGAAAATAAATAGGTGGGATAGCACGCACTGACCTGATGAGGGCTGCCTTGCCTTCCTCCTGGAGTGTCTGCTATACAGCAAGCTCGCCACGTGGTTCGGCGCACACGCACTCTCGGTTAACAGTTTCGTGAAGTCCCACACTCTCGACCTTTGCCCTTACGGGGGCGTCTCACACTTTTATGAGTTACAAAGACACAATGTCTGATGCGGTGAGTATTAAAGATAAACAGGAGATCTCAATGTTCGTCCTGCGCGGTTTGCGGTTAATATATATAAGACGCGACGGGTGGCCGTGCGCTGCGGATGGCGTAATATCACTTAGTATAATGACGCGCGCCGAGATCCTCTTTTTCACCTCGGCGGCAGCGCGTGCGGTAGGAAAGGGAAGGAAGGAAGGAAACAAAAAATATGCACTAGTCATGTTGATAAAGTAGATATAACTTAGGACGAACTCAATACGATATGTAATGTAATGTTGATAAAGTAGATTGTTAACTGGCGTTACCACATCCCTTTGCATTTTCTTTCGCATATACCATGGAGAGTGCTCTGAGGAATTGTTCGGATTAATCCCAGCCGCCAAATTTTGTGAACGCACTACGCGGCAAACATCCCGGTACCATCCACACCATCTGGATGCTTGGCGGTCCACCACTGTACGTTTCAAAAGGAGTTTTCTTCTGTGTACAACCTCTCTGTGGAATAGTTTACCACCGGCGATTTTTCCGGACCGATACGACCTGGGGACCTTCAAGAAAAGAGCTTACTCCTTTCTAAAGGGCCGGCAACGCACCTGCGATTCCCCTGGTGTTGCGGTTGATCATCGGCGGCGGTAATCACTTAACATCAGGTGAGCCGCATGCTCGTTTGCCCTCTCTTCTATAAAAAAAAACTATACACAGAGGAGTAAGATACACAAGTATCCGTTGCGCCGTAATCGATGGAATAAGAGGTCTTAGTTGTTGTAATAAAATTCAATTTCTATTAATAATTAATACGTGAACATTGAAAATTATCGCACGTTTTTTTAGTAAGTAATATACACAGAGGAGGATGAAATTTATATAATTTGAAAGTTGTGCCACAAATGTGCCACATTTGCGTTAGTTTTCGTTAGTATGTGTCAAACGTTATTTTGATTTTTTTCTTTTAAAATTTTATGCATTAATAATTTTTTGATTCAATGACATGCAATAGAAATAAAACTGTTGACAAAATTCATTAAGGCAAGGAAATGTTCACAATGTTGACGGACTCCACATTTCTTCAAAATATTTTTGTTACTTCTCCGCAATGCAGGTTTCCTCACGATGTTTATGATTTTACCGTGCTATAAAATTTACAGCGAAGACTAAAATTGTAGATAATGTTTATCAAGTCCCGGAAGCACAAACTAATCCAATACACACTGATTGCTAACAGTCGTTAATGAGGATATAGCGGCGGTATGGTTTTCCGGCGGTTCATTCATATTGCACATAGCAGGATTATTTCGAAATTAAGTTTTAAATATTTTGGCTATAACCGAACAAATAAACATATAAATATTATGATTAATAATAATAAAAAATTGTCGGTTAGTTCATTGGTTCACTAGCATTGAGGTCACTAAGTTTGACCTTAGTGCTAGCAGTACTGCTTGACTATCAGACCAAAAAACAATCATTATGAGTTGTAAAAATCTTTTTTAATATTGACTATAGCTACTTTCACGTATTTTTTCACGTTTAATTATTTGATTTTTCGTTCGTGGACGTTTCGTGTGCTTTCCAGCACCAATGGTCACGGGGGACTGAGGTGACTGACGTCCCGATGTCTGTGTTAAACCGGATTATCTTCAGCTTTTAATTATTATTTATGGTCCGATATATCCGGTCTGCAGTATTTGGATTTAGTTTTAATTTTATTAATTACAGGGTCCAAAGCAAGTGGTAGTACTCAGCCTCCTTCACTATTGAAATAGGATGTTTCTTTTTAATTTCAATAGCCTCGCGTATCATGCTTGTTAGGAATCAATGTTCTTTCACGAGGATTTGCGGTCTATCTAATCTGATGTGGGGCCATCTAGGGTATGACCACAATCTGCAGATTTCCCGGAAAGTTGATACTTCACGTAAGCTATACATATGCCATATATATATATATATATATATATATATATATATATATATATATATATATATATATATATATATATATATATAGCTGACGTGAAGAATCATCACAAACTGCAGACCTCCCGGAACGTTGATCAGGTAGACTGTGTGCTCGTTTGTCTCCCTTATTCTATAAAAAAAACATTTTTACGTAAACAAACTTCGACCATAGGCAAATTTCTTTACTGCACTAGTGTTTCCATATTCTCCACTCTTAATTTTTTTCGAAGCATGAAATTAAGATTGCGCAAGGCTTATTGTTTATAAATCGAGAACCTTTCAGGAGGAAAGGTTCTGAAGTGGTAGTGGTAAATGCAGTGTTGGACTATATCTCCTCTAGATGGAGTGACGACCACGACGGAACAAGCAGGGAGTTGTTGGATACGTATGGCTCAGGACCGTGCTTTGTGTATCTATGCAGAGAACTTTGTTCAACACTAAGCTTATGATCGACTGAAATTATGATGATATTGGAAGTATTTTTAATGTTGTGTGAATCCGAATGAATGAACGTATAAATGTATTTAAAATAATATTTAACTGCGGGTTAAAATTGGTTACTAACACCACTGCTCCAAAAGTCTTATGACCAAAAAGTTACGAAAAAGGCCAATAAAAAAGGTTATGATAGTGTTAGGGAATTTCGAAATGACGATATAATATTTTGCATGTTGACACATGGTGGGTGCAATTGCTATGTGTACCACTAAATTTAGATTTTTCCAACGATATCTTGATACCTTTAATTAACTAAGAGTAGTTACATAGTGTGTTAGTAGTTACATGATGTTTCTTGTCATATAAAAATGTGGAAGCATCGATTCTTCCGTCAACTCCGATAATGCCACTTTTATCTATAAATGAAGTTAGAGAAGATAGACGTTGGAGGACAGATTCCCTTTAGTACAAAGAAGCTGTATTTCATTCTGGAAAGACTCACCTTGAGCTATTTTAATTAAAACTGTTGATGCCTTTTGAAGTTCTACGACTCTAAGAGGACCCAATAATTTGCAGCTAGGATTACGATAATCATGTATAAATTGAAAACTCTAGAATATACTCTATGTAACATAGTAAGGTTAGAGTACCTTTTAAATTCCAATAGAGCTTTATAGAAGCTTCTGCAACTAAGGTGAAAATGGATTGCATTTTAAGTAGCTCTACGCTGTAGGATTTGCTTTTTTTCATTCAACCTCCGGTTTAAGAAGAAAAGGTGGATCATCGCACCATAAAGAAGAGACGCACACGTGTTGAGGATCTACTCCGCGAGAGGCAGGATCGGCTGGACTTAGGGTGATAGGAACATGTCGCCAATTCATTGTTTTTGAAAGCTCAAATATAGCTGCCACCCTATTTGCGACAAAAAGCTTAGCATTATCACATGAGTTTAGCCAAACCAATATAGTCCTTATGGCAGAATCGCTGGAGGACCTAAGCACTATGCTCAATGACCTCAATGGTGTCTCCCAACGGATAGGTCTTAAGATGAACATGGACAAAACAAAGATCATGTTTAATGTCCATGTCACACCTATGCAGGTAGTTGTTGGGAGCACTATGCTCGAAGTTGTTGACGAGTATGTTTACATGGGACAAATAGTCCGACTAGGTAAGTCCAACTTCGACCGGGAGGTCAATCGACGGATTCAGCTCGGCTGTGCGGCGTTCGGGAAATTACGACACATCTTCTCGTCAGGTATACCTCAATCTCTGAAAACTAGATTGTACAACCAGTGCGTGTTGCCGGTGATGACTTACATATCTGAGACGTGGTCCTTCACTGCTGGTCGCTCAAGGTCGCTCAGCGAGCTATGGAGAGGGCTATGCTCGGAGTTTCTCTGCGTGATAGACTCAGAAATGAGGATATCCGCAGTAAAACCAGAGTGACCGACATAGCCGAACGGATTAGTAAGCTGAAGTGGCAATGGGCCGGCCATATAGCTCGAAGCACCGATAACCGATGGGGAAGAAAGGTTCTCGAGTGGCAGCCTCGTACCGGTAGGCGTAGTGTAGGGCGACCCCCCACTAGATGGAGTGACGACCAGGTAAGATATGCAGGAAGTTGATGGATGCAGGTGGCTCAGGACCGTGCTTTGTGGCATTACTTGGGGGAGGCCTATGTTCAACAGTGGACTTGTGAAGGGCTGTAATGATGATGATGATGATTAGCCAACCTAAGACTACACTAAAGTCCGTCCAATAAACTTGACGATGAATTTTGCACCTTGGCACTAGAATGACAGTAGAGCCTAATTGAGCACCCAATAGATAAGCGCAGAGTTCAAGTCTGGGGATAATCGTAGCCGAATTTTAGCGCATAAAAGTTTAACAGTTATAGCACCATTAGCATTACATAATCAAATAAATACACGCGCCATACGCTATTTGCGAGGCATCATAAAAACAATGTATTTCAATACAAATTGGTTTATAAATAAATATCATTTCATTCATTTCATAAAAGTCATTTTCAGCGAAGACAGCGTGTTTAAATGTAAAAGGAAACGCTGCCTAGTCGATTTTATTCTTTGCGAAACGGGCTCGTCCCAATCTAATTATTCAGCGCATAATTATGTTGCAAAAATTTTGGCTTGATTGTGAAAGCGATAATCTTAAAGGATTAAAAATTTTAAAAGTTGATGACAATATAGAACTTTCAGTGAAAACTATCGTAGGAGTATATTCGACCAGAAATTGTAATTGATCTATGTGATGAGACCAACCTATACCTAGAGTGTTCAGAGTATTACTGATAACTTGATTACCTACTTCCTTGTTTGTAGAGCTACTCTTGAAGAGCTCAAACAAGCTTAATCTATACGTTTTAAGTTAAAGCAACCTTTTTTGAGTTCATTAGCTACCGAGTGTTGAATGTGAAGCAGTTCTTGTTTACTATCTGCTCCTGTAAATAAATCATCACAATCGTTTTGATTTGTTTAAGTTTCCACAAACACCTGATACTCAAAAAAACTCGCGCTTGAAAAAAATGTAACTGTAAAGTTTGAAGGGTTCGGATTCATTATCATGCCATAAAATTAACCGAAGGTTTCTATCCGATGCTCTAAAATTAACTTGACGATAAATTTTTCAATGTCGCCCGAAATAATGTATTTCTACAAACTAAATCGTAATAAAATATTAATGTGGGAGTTTTGTATAACAGGCCCTTTCATTTGTGAATCAATAACTGATTGAACCGAGAAGTAGTTTGCGCCGAGTTGTCGAATACTACACGAAGCTTTGTAGACTCGTTTTTTTTCTTTATCACCGGGTGATGAATTAGAAAATATGCACCAATTGGACTTTTAATAGGGAACCCCAAGAGATGATCAAGAAGGGCTATTCGTCAATAAATTGAACGAAAAGTTCCTTAAGTTGTGGCCTTAATTTGAAACGCTTCTCTAAAAATTCAAAACCTTTTTTTGCTAATGAATATGAACCATCAAGACATTTTTATCACTTTTACGAACGGTATTCATTAAAAAATGCTCCTGAGAAAGTCTTTCGTCACTTGTTAGAGCTTTAGTTTGTTGATCATCTATGTTTGCATATATTATTTCTCCTATATTAAGAAATTGCCTTGAATTTGTTTTGTGGAAATATTAGATCGAATGGGCATGGGGTTACCGGCAAGCCAGACAAGCTTGGAGCTACTCATAACCGGGTTATATTTTCCTAAAGAGCGCCGCTGTGACCCGATAAGGTTTCAGAATAGCAAATCGATAGGAGAAGCCTCATAAAAGTTGGGATCTGCCAGTTGAAAGCTAGATCAAGAGTCAAGATATTGTGGGTATAGTTAAACAATACGTAATAACCTAGAAGGAATCATCATGAGATTGTACGCGGATAGCGCAACTCTCCGTGTTTATATTAAGCTGCTTGTTGCCAATTCCTATAATATTTATATTTGATGGTTGAGAAGTCAAGTTTTTCTTTTACAATATCAGTAATAAATGAAGACTGGCTCCCACTATCAAGTATTTCTTGCACGGCTATAGTATTTTCAGTTTTCGGGTTAGAGATTCGGACGTTAGCGGTGCACAATAAGACTTCCGGAGCTCACAGTGCTGACATGGGCAATGTTTCACTTGGAATAGAGTTACAATTTTTGATATTCATATCCTAGTGAAGCATTGAATTATGTCTTTTTTTACAAAAACAATAAATTTGGAGCTTACATCCTCGTGTATTATGACCCGGTCTTAAATAGTTTTTACAAAGGATTAATAACGTAGCCGTAGGAATCCTTCAGGAGTTTTAGCCTAGAATACTTGAAACTCGAAAATACGATGATTACCCTTACATACTATACATTCGAAAGTTTTTTTCGATGGTTTACAGGAAGAACAATGATTTAAACTAGATCCTTTGGAGTTGCGACCAGCGATTTCGTTGGCCCTTATTAGAGGAAGTAGTCATCTGTTTATTTTTATTACGATAAACACTCTAAAGCACATCTTCTCGACACTTTAAAAAATTAAATAAATCCTTAAGTGACAGAATCTCAAGGAGAGTATTTCTATGCTCTTCCCATTTTATAAATTTAGTGCTATCTAACTTAGCAGACACAATATATATAATTAAAACGTCCCATTTTTCGGTAGGCAATTCCAGAGTACTGAGTTCGCCGAGTACGCAAGTTTTTTGTTACGTGATCAATAATAAAGCGTAAGGACTTTTCGCTCTCCCGCTCACTGTTAAAATTAAATAGTGAATTTAAATGATTGTCAATTAATTGTCTTTTGTTGTCAAATCGCAGATGAACTTCCAAGCCTCATTATAGCTTTGATGTGAAACTTCAAAGATGCAAATAACGCGAGCTGCTTCCCCTTCTAAGTAGAAAATCAAATAATTAACTTGTGAATATTTTAATTTTATCATTATCGTTATATCAATGAACCAAAGATTTCCTTAAACTCTAACCATTTGTAATAAGTGCCGTCAAACTTAGTTATTTGTATTACAGGAAGTTTAAAACTCATGGATTCATTAACTGAAGTAGAATGGCTATCGTTATTTGAACAATGAGGGCTAGATTGGTTAAGCTGCAAACTTTATTGCACTAAATTACGACCAATACAATTGCAGTTATCAAAATCTTGTTCAATTCTCTAAATCAGAGGTTGCTATTTTCTCCTTGAAATGGTTATGCAACACTTCGAACTCAAAGAATAAAGACTCAATTTTTGATAATTTCATCACACATTTACATAATCTGAGACATCCACAATTGATGTTACCCACTTCGACCCTTCGATCCCTATAAAAATCCGATGCAGTCGCATGCGCCCGGCAAATACCGAGCGATCGCATGCAACCGCACCTACCCGCTACAATGGTTTTACCATTAAAAGTTATATTTAGAGACTACTTTTCCATGAAGAAGTTTAGCATTATAAAACCTATACAAAATTTTCTATATAAAAGTCAGGTATTACTTCATTACAAGAGACTATTATATTTTGGTAACAAAAACAAAACATACCAAGCGAACGTCGGCAGCGTGAAAATCACAATTATTTCAATATATATTACTCGAAATTATTTACGTAAAAAGATAAATTATATTCACAAAAAAAACTTTAGTTACAATTTTATAGTAAAATACTATACTAAAACACTAATAAAACAGTAGAAAAATCCAAAAATCAACACAATAAAAGTCACGTGAAAGTGGCGTACGAAATTATCATAGATTATAAACAATTATCCATAAGATAACTTGATTTTTTATTGCACTAGAGGATAGAAAATTTCATATTAATTCTATAATGTCAAACTGCTTCATTGAAAAGTATGTTCTAAAGACAAGTTTTAATGGTTTAAAGTGGTATGGGGGTACGCGGTCGAATTCGACTGCCTAAATTTTGACGGAATAGCGCCGCGGTCGGATTCGACCACTTGAGGGTTGAAGGGTTAAGTCATCTAAGTAATGTTTAAATTTTGTTACGCGACTTTTAATGCTACTGCGTTTTAGGTATAATGTCTTAAGATCCGTCTCTAATTTACCAATATCAACCGTTGCAATGAAGTAATCGAAGGTAGGAAGTAAAAATATATAAAAATTAAATAATTAATCGCATATGATACGCACACTTCGTAGCCGCTGAGCAGCAACAGCCGAAGATTATTTTTTTAATTGCTGTAGAGCAGGCGCGTTGAAGGTGACCAGCGGACGAAGACGATGTTCTAGCTGAGCAGAGCTGCGTAGGGTTAGCAGGTACCGGGGGATTATATGCAGCATTTCCCTGAAATAGACAAAAACACAAGCGGCTAAAACTATTTGATCTCGCTTAGAGTATAAAGGAATGAGTGACCTTTTGAGGATGAATTTAAATAACTTAAGGAAGAAAAAGTTGTATTATGTAAGGCAAAGCTTTAGTTGTTAATCGTTAAGCTAATAATAAGCCCTTAAAATAAAATGGGGAAAGATGACTTGTTTCAAAGTTTGGGGTATGAATTTACGATAGACAAAGGACTGTGAGTATGATTCGCCCGAAATAGCTTAATATGCAAATTATCTGGGTTTACACGTGCCTTTTGGTTTATTATATAGACTAAAAGCTATATAATACTCAGGTAAAGAAAGGACTATCGCCTTGTTGCGCAACAAATAATGAAATGGAAAAGGGATATATCAAAAGGAACGAGCTCACTCCTTTAAATAAAAGTTCAAGCGCAGCGGCTCCGCAAGCAAGCTGTAGATGCCGGTCTGCTGGTGCAGGCTGTGAAGACGTTGGTACGAAGCTCCTGTTTGTTCTCGATTTACGAAGCTGGAAGTCGTAGTGGTCTGGCTGCACGGCAAACGAAATATTAGCTGATCCCGTGGTATTCCGGTAGACCTAGGTGCTGATAATTGGCGTGGCGTGGCTATGACCTCTTTGACCTTCGCCTTTGGCTAATGTGGTTAATTTTAAAATTCGACGAATAGTTAAAACGTCCTGTCACGGTCACCACTTTTATACAATATGGTGCAAAGAAATGAAACTTTAAAGGAGTAAGAGTGATCTATTTTAATTTACTATTTAATTTGTATAAATTTATCTTAAATATATTTTATAGGACGTGCTAACAGATTAAGAGTCGAGAAGGTAAAGGTACATTGAATAGTTAATTTGAACAGTCGTTGGCTATTGACAGTACTACGTATGTAAATGTAACGATATGCTATTGGTAGAAGTATAAATATTTTTTTATAAATAATATGGACCTTAAACTTAAACAATTGCGGTGAAACTGTACTAACATGTAAGATATAATAATTGCTATCTAAGTTAAATTATTTTTACTTCATAGGGATATAAAAAACAGAAAACTTCTTTCTTATATCTATCATCATCATCATCATGACAGCCCTTCTCAAGTCCACTGCTGAACTTAGGCCTCTCCCAAGTAATACCACAAAGCACAATCCTGAGCCACCTGCACCCATCGACTTCCTGCATGTCTTACCAGGTCGTCACTCCATCTAGTGGTCTTATATCTATGCTTTTACTTAAATAATAATACCTTAAAACGCTAAGACTAAAAGGCGCGAAAAATCTGTAGTGAGTAAAGATATTTTCTTGATAAATTTGGAAGATAAAACGTTATATAAACACCAAATTTCAAAACAAATTATTGTGAAGATATGCACTCAAATAACTAAAAACAGAAATAGACAATACCTACCTATAAATGTAGTATCTAAAAATAGACAAAAGGTAATAAATTTGTATTTTCTACTATATACCTTGTGAAGATAGTTTTGGAAAGTATAAAAATTTCAATGGTAAAATACCAGGCGGTCCCATAATGAACTGGCCTGATATCGTTCAACGCGACATTTCGCTACATGTTGTATTGCATTAAATAGTACGTTTATCGTGCACTTAATATAAGAAACATGCATCGACATGAAATGCTTAGTCTTAGTTTAACAGGCATTTGAATAACGAGAGTCGCGTATTTTTTCAAAATGTCGAAAACTGAGTATCGAAGTGTCATAAAGTTTCTGTTTAAAGAAGGTTTATCCCCTGCCCAAATAAAAGAAAGATTAGATGGCGTGTATAAGGAGTCTGCTCCCTCCTATAGCACAGTGAAAAATTGGGTGAAAGAGTTTCGCCTCGGGAGAGAAACCGTCGAAGACTTTGGCCACGACGGTCGACCTGTGGAAGTGCTCACTCCCGAAACGATTGCTCTTATCGAAGAGGAGGTTCTGATTGACCGCCGTTTGAAGATTAGAGAAATTGCAGCAAAGCTTGGGCTCTCTAAGAGTACCATTCATCGCGCGATCCATGAACATCTTCACATAAAAAAGTGAGTGCAAGATGGGTACCGAAAATTCTTTCAGCGGTACAGAGACAGGAAAGAGTGCGCTGCGCTTCGGAGTTTTTGGATCTTTGTGGCGAAAATCCAAAGACTGTGATCGAGCGGCTAGTGACTGGTGATGAAACTATAATCTTGTGTTATGATCCACAAAGCAAGCGCGAGTCAATGGAATGGCGTTATAAGGGTGAAGAGCCCCCTAGAAAGGCAAAGGTGCAACAATTGACTAAAAAACTGATGTGCACAATATTTTGGGATTATCAAGGCATTTTGATGGTGGATTTTAAAGACCGTAATACAGTCGTGAACGGCGAATATTATGCTTCTTTAATATATAAATTACGAGACAAGATAAAAGAAAAACGAAGAGGCAAGCTGTCTAGAGGTGTCCTGTTGCTCCATGACAACGCCGCTGTTCATACCGCTGGTGTTTCGAAGGATGCAATTCGTCAATGCGGGTTCACAGAAGTTCAACATCCACCTTACAGTCCAGATATGGCCCCGTCCAACTATTATTTATTTCCAAATTTAAAGCGGGACTTAAGAGGAAGAAAATTTTCAAGCGATGAAGAGTTGCAGGCGGCCGTCTTCAGTCATTTTGAGGATAAAAAATGTGATTATTTTTATAAAGGTTTAGAGATGTTGATTCACAGATGTCAGAAGTGTGTTAGTATTCATGGTGATTATATTGAAAAATAAAATTGGTTTCGTTTCATTTCCTTCACTGGTTCATAGTTGGGCCAATTCATTATGGCACCGCCTACGTAAATGTAACCTTACAAATATAAGAAAAATGAATTAAAGCTTCTTCAATTGAAGGTATGGTCATCGTGATCAGTGTAAAATATGTAATAAATCTGGAGCAAAGATGTCTCTGTGATTCTAAAATTAAGTACATGTGACAATTTAGTGTACTGTTGTCTATCTCCTTAATCTTGTTTTTCTGATTTCAATTTTGAATTAAGCAGACCATCCTGCTCAAATATATACTAATTTACGAAACTTATTTACAATATATTTTAATTAACTTTTCTATTTTGTAATAATTTCTTATATTTACGCAAACACTACACATTGAAATAATACTAGTTTTTACGGAATTCATGGCGTATAATTAACTTTTTAAATACCCGACGTTTCGAGAGCTTTACAGCATCCATGGTCACGGGAAGGACTGAGATGTTCAATGTCCAGATGTCATAGTTAACCGCGGTTACCATAGATTAAAATTTAACTTTTGTTCCGATCTACACAGTATGAACTTATAATATCATGAAGTCTTGCAGTTGTATGCTTGGGTTGGTATTTAATTTTATTTATTATAGGATCCCAAGCAGATGGTAGCACCCAGCCATCTTCACTATTGAAATTAGGATGTTTTTTGATTTCAATAGCCTCGCGATCTTTTTGAAATATCTTTACCCCGACGATTAACAAATCATTGTTGTTTCTAAGAGATTTGTAGAGGTGTTGCCTTTCAACGAATTCCTTGCTTCAAACAATAAGCATCATTAAATGTTTACCTGTTGCCGTCTAACAATTATTTTTTTTAAATTATTGAATTTGTGTAGCATTTATTTCCATAAAATTGAGAAGTAGAATGAAAGGTATGAAAATACGTACTTTTATTTAATATTTCCTGTATCTAAATATAGAAATGTTTCGGATGTCACCTAGAGACGAGTGATCAAATTGGTCTTATCACATGACGTAATAGTGATGTTAACTTTTGAACTTTACGTGACGAACGTAAACTCTCTTTAAAAAAGAAATGGATGTGTTACTTGTCGCACTGTCGATACTGGCATTTCTCAGTTTGCTAGAAAGTGCTATAATAAACATACAAGGCTGACAGATTATTGGTTTTATATAAAAATGTAAGTGACAACTGGGCAAATAATCTATCTAGATCAGAGGTTCCCAAACTTTTTGTCTCGTGTACAACTTTGAAAGTTTTACTATTTTCGGTAGACCCCTGCTGCTACATTTCTACTGTATTCCCAAAACTTCTAAAAAATATCACCCCCAATTGAGGGTGCTAAGAAGAAAAAAAGCACATTTTTTGTGTAACAAATAGTTAAAATAATAATTGTGGTTATTTTAATTATTTAACAATATTATAAACATTTGTTATTACAAACAATCAACAATTGACAAAAAATCAAGAATAAACTCTAAAATGTAAATCAACAATAAAAAATAGTCATACTTTTAATGAGACGGATGTACTTGTCGAATTGACAGCAAATTCTCAATATATGGCTTCATTTTTGTAAGAAGTAATTTCAAATCTCTCCGTTCTACGATATGTTCAATCTATGATAATATGTTCAATATGCTCTTTTATTTGTTAACAGATTGGTAACGCCATACTTTTTCCGGCACTGCAAACACGGACTTTGATTCACTTTCATTCACTAACAGTCACAATTTTATGTTAAAAATCCCGGAAACAAATGAGTAACATTTTGTTCTTGGCATGCGTGAGCATTGAGCGTTTTTCAAAAGAAGTGTTCACTTGAAAATTACGTATCCTATAGCCTTATATCCATATTCAAACAAGCTAAGGGTTTCAAAACTTATTTTTTTTTTTAGCCGAAAAGTGCAAAAAAACTTAAAATATGATTATTGATGTATTCAAAACAACAAAAATTTGTTTATTTTACATAAATATGCATTATGAGAGAGGCGAAAAGTAAATTTTTTGTGTCCTACCCTCGTTTCGCAAAGTTCCGAACGAAAAATATTAATATTATCCCCTTTCTTCAATACCCTTTTCTTCAATAGTTGTATGTAATTTGGTAGAGTTATGTGATCCAAATTCGGTAATATTCCTCATTTTATTTCTTTACAGCACAAAATAATATAAAATACTCCTTTTAACTTGTCCCTTAATATGCCGGTAGTGGAAAATTCCATATACGCTACGTCGAATTTATGACTTAGAATGAAAATATATAATATACTGAGTGTTTTTTTCGACAATTGGTAGAGTTTTAGCAAGCAAACAGCAACCATATTAGTTTTTGATAGCAGTCGAGTTTGTGAAACGCAAGTGAGTGGTTTGGCGTCACGTCATCCTGTTTTCATTTTCCACTACGAACTTGACTATTCGAGGAAAGTTATAATTTTTTGGCAATGATATTATAAGACAAAGAGGTAGATAGGTTATATGCGCACCGCAAATGGCACGTAAAAACTATGCTAATTAGTAAACCTGAGCTCAGTCGTCGCACTATCGTTGCGTCATAGACAACGGCGTTGATAGTAATTCGTGTTTTGTTTTTGCACCGAAAATGCCGTCGTATGTCATTCGTTTAATATTTCCTTAATTTATTTTCGCATTGTTTACGAATTCAAAAATTACGTATTTTAAAATATTTTGCCAGAAAAAATAGATAGGGATAAAAATACCCCAATGAGTGAGTTTGAAAGAGAAGTGATATGGTTTCTGATCAAAGAATATAAAAAACAGATAGGTTTCTTCTGAGTATCGTTATTAAAATTGTGTACATATAATTCTTGTTTTATTGAAGGGTAAATTAAGTATGTCATTATTAATTATTAAGTTCAATTTATTTGTTTTGTACAATAACGAAGTGGTATATATAAGTTCGTATATAAATAATTATTACAGCACTTTATTTGATAATAAAATTTTAATAAAATCAATTATATTTTCCTACTTTTAATGCATTTTACTAGTTTACTTCTACTACCTGCCCTCATGAGTGAATCGCTTTCTAGGCATACATCACGGTGTACGGTATAATGTCATATCTGATTAATTATTCTACATCGTTCCTACTACACAAGACCACACACTGTCGCAAATTACATTTGTCTCTTTTACGCTTGCGAAATTTTAATCAAAAATAAAAATTTAAGAAAATTTAACAGTGGTAGAGCCACGCGGCAGCTTTGCTGTCGCACGTATGGGCCGGCTCAAACCGGGGTGGTACCACGACCTCACAGAATACCGGCGTGAAGTGGAAGCTCTGCTTCCGCGTTTCGTCTGGTGAGTGCAGGTGGCCGGAGGCCCAAATCCCCCCCCCCCATCAACATGGTAGCGGAATTCAATGATAGACTACCCCAGGCGGGTACCAGCACCCCTGGAGAATCCCTCGCTGAGCATCCACGACCATGTTTCTCCACTTCTGAGCGTGGGTGCTCAGGTTGCTCCACGTATTCTGGGGGGGGGGGGGGGGGGCAAAATTCCGCTCAAGACTAAAACTGCTCGGGGCAAACGGAGCAACAAGACCAAGGCGACCCCTGCCACGGTGTCCGTGAATTTCTGCAATATCAGGGGACTTCACTCCAACCTAAACGCCGTCCACTACCATCTCGAGACGGCGAGGCAGGCTCTGCTCTTTCTGACCGAGACGCAGGTGTCCTCTCCGGCTGATGTCTCGTATCTCTCCTACCCGGGGTACAAACTGGAACACTCCTTTGTGCCTCGGGCTGGAGTTTGCGTTTACGTCAGAGAGGACATCTGTTCTCGACGCCTCGGCAGACTTGAAGGTTCGGACCTGTCCATCCTTTGGCTACGCGTAGACAGCGACGACCATCCGCGCGTCTACGGGTGCCTCTATAGGTCCCACAGCGGTAATGCCAAAACAGACCGACTCTTCGACCACGTCCAAATGGCTGCAGATTCGTTGCTACAGCAGATCCCCTCCGCAGAGATCGTGATCCTCGGCGACTTTAACGCCCATCACGCCGAATGGCTCGGTTCACGTTTAACCGATCATGCGGGGAGATCTGTTCATGATTTTGCCTTGGCATATGGTCTGACACAACTGGTTACTTCGCCTACGCGGATTCCAGATGTGGAGGATCATGCACCTTCCCTGTTGGACCTTCTGCTGACCTCTCACCCGGACGGATATCAGATTTCCGTCGACGCCTCTTTAGGCTCCTCGGACCATTGTCTTGTCCGGAGTGTGGTGCCACTCACGCTGAAATCGCGGTTGCATTCTGCAGGCTGCCGTCGTGTTTGGCATTATAAGTCAGCCGATTGGGATGGGACGCGGTCTTTCTTTGCATCCTACCCTTCGGGGTAGGTTTGCTTCTCGCCGGACGATCCCAACGTTGTTGCGGATTCTGTCGCTGATGTGGTACTTCAGGGTATGAAACTTTTTATTCCTTCCTCTGTGGTGCCCATTGGAGGCAAATCTCAGCCATGGTTTGGTCGCTCCTGTAAAATATTATCATGCTATAAGCAGGAGTGCTACCGAGCCTGGGCTGACGCATCAGCGTCCAGGGATGTAAACACCAGCGCTCTAAAAAAGAAGTATAATTCCGCCTCTAGGTCCTTCAAAAGAGTCATTGCCAAGGCAAAGTCAGAGCACATAGGCAGAATTGGCGAGAAACTAGTTCGTCTTTCTTCTGGAACCCGTGCATTCTGGTCTCTCGCCAAGGGTGTCCAGGGGAATTTCTGTCAGCCATCTCTTCCATCTCTGCACAGGGAGGACGACTCACTGGCCCACACCGCAAAGGAGAAAGCCGATCTTCTAGGCTCTTTCTTTGCGTCTAACTCGACTCTCGATGACGGGGGGAGTACACCGCCGACCATCCCGCGGTGTGAGTGCTCCATGCCGGAAGTGCAGTTCACTCAGCGCTCGGTTCGCAAAGCACTCCTCTCCCTGGACATCCACAAGTCGAGTGGGCCTGACGGAATCCCCCCAATTGTGCTGAGGACGTGTGCTCCAGAGTTGGCACCGGTTTTAACGCGTCTTTTCCGGTACTCCTACTCCCTAGGCGTAGTCCCAAAATCACGGACGACGGGTTTCGTCCACCCGATCCCTAAAAAAGGCGACCGCTCAGACCCGTCCAACTACCGGCCTATCGCCATCGCCTCCTTGTTCTCCAAAACAATGGAGTCCATTGTGAACTGCCAGCTCATGCTGTACCTTGAGGATCACCAGCTGATTAGTGACCGCCAATACGGTTTTCGCCGTGGTAGGTCAGCTGGTGATCTTCTGGTCTACCTAACTCACAGATGGGCGGAGGCAGTAGAGTCCAAGGGGGAGGCATTGGCCGTTAGTTTGGACATTGCGAAGGCCTTCGATCGGGTTTGGCACAAAGCGCTTCTTTCGAAGCTCCCTTCCTATGGGCTTCCCGAGAAATTGTGCGATTGGATCACCAGTTTTCTTGCAGATCGGAGCATCAAGGTCGTTGTAGACGGTGCAAGCTCCGATTGCAAGCCTATTAATGCTGGTGTTCCACAGGGCTGCGTGCTATTGCCAACGCTGTTTCATCTGCATATCAATGATATGTTGCAGACCCGTGACATTCATTGCTATGCAGATGACAGCACTGGTGATGCTCTTTACACCGGCCGAGCCAATATTTCTCGGGAAAACGTCTCCGAGTGCCGGGACAAACTTGTGTCTGAAGTCGAGTCTCTGCTGGACAGAGTCTCGGATTGGGGGCGACTAAATCTAGCCCAGTTTAACCCCCAGAAGACACAAGTTTGCGCGTTAACCGCTAAAAAGAACCCCTTTGTCGTATCTCCTCAGTTTCAAGGCACTCCCCTTGTTGCCTCAGCCAGTATCGGAATCCTCGGCGTCGACATATCGAGTGACGTGCAGTTTCGTGGTCACTTGGAAGGGAAGGCCAAATTGGCCTCTAAAAAGCTTGGCGTGCTCAGCGGAGCGGGGCAGTATTTCATGCCGGCACACCGCCTGCAACTTTACAAGGCGCAGGTTCGGCCGCACATGGAATACTGTTCCCATCTCTGGGCTGGGGCTCCCCAGTACCAGCTCCTTCCACTTGACCACATCCAGCGCAGAGCGGCTCGAATCGTCGACAACCGAGTGCTTTCCGATCGGCTCGATTCTCTGGCACTGCGAAGAGATGTTGCATCCCTTTGCATTTTCTTTCGCATTTACCATGGAGAGTGCTCTGAGGAATTGTTCGGATTAATTCCAGCCGCCAAACTTCGTGAACGCACTACGCGGCAAACGTCCCGATACCATCCACACCATCTGGATGCTTGGCGGTCCACCACTGTACGTTTCAAAAGGAGTTTTCTTCCGCGTACAACCTCTCTGTGGAATAATTTACCACCGGCGATTTTTCCGGACCGATACGACCTGGGGACCTTCAAGAAAAGAGCTTACTCCTTTCTAAAGGGCCGGCAACGCATCTGCAATTCCCCTGGTGTTGCAGTTGATCATCGGCGGCGGTAGTCACTTAACATCAGGTGAGCCACATGCTCGTTTACCCCCTCTTCTACAAAAAAAAAATCAAGGCATCCTACTTTGATATCTAATCGTAATGTAGTGGGCTATTGCAATATTTAGTTATTTATGTATGTATTAGCGTGCCGTTTTTGAAGATCGAATATTGTGTAGGTAACCTATCTATACCTTCTTACTTATAATATCATTGTTTTTTGGTATTATAGATTTTGATGGCTTATTAGAAAAAGTGTTAAGAATATTAATTGAAAGTAATATTTAGTAAAATTACATTGAAACTACTGAATTTAGAAGTTCGTTTCTTTGCCAGCGGCATATGTGACCTCCTCTACGTGACGTATTGTATTAGTGGAAAACCAAATGTGTTATAGTGGAATTTTTAAGCATGCTTTATATTGTATCTGGTTATTTTGAAGTCTTTATCGAGCTGGTTAATGGTAATAATATAAACTCCCATAAAGTTCTACACTAGTATCAACTAGATTTTATTTACGAGAAAATAAATTAAATTGATCATTACATAATATATAGTTACACTTTTATAAATATTTTCCTACACTTGACATAAATTTCCATTTGAAATTTATATTAAATTTAATATTTGCTTGGTACGAAAATTGCTTTCATTTAACTTAAAAAGAAATATATCCATTAAACCTTGTTATAATATTAATTTAAATATCGTATTATATATATATATATATATATATATATATATATATATATATATATATATATAGAACAACCCCATTAAAGACTACATTGTGCAATAAAACGTAACAAAAAGTAGTATGGAGGAAACATTTTTAAAGAAAAAGCTTTGTTAAACTTAAAATTACTGATTATAATTTTGTGATTTTTAGACTATTAATATTTAAAAACGTTTTGGTAAAATTATAATGTATTCCCGACAGACAACTGAGTTTTAATAATTATCTAACTTTGTGATGTAAAGGAACTTTTCAGCTAACGTACCTCATTAAAATATAAATTTCTCGTTAAATTAAAGACTTCTCACATATAAATGAGTATTTTTAAATAACTTAATTATAACTACTGATAAAATACTTATCAATTATTAAATATGTTATGTTGGTGGAATTCCATTACGCAACGAACAAACTTTTTGAAAACACCCATTTATACTAATGTAGATTGCAAGCATAGCGCAAGTCGCATTTCATCCCTGTGCAGGTCTAAACAAGCATCCCGGACGAGCGGGCGTACGTCTCGACATGTGGTGTACACTTTTACTTTTGAAAGTCTACTGTGCTTGAGGATAATTGTTACAATATAATAAATAAAATAGACAAAAAATACTGTACGCGTGAAACAGTTTCAACAAAATCAATAGTAGACCATGTTTGCTCAAACCTCAAATGACACAGATTCAATTTCACCATAATTGAAACCCCTATGTCTGACCACAGGCAAATATACTTTGAAATACAGAAATTACGACCTGATCCACTGCTAAAAGTTAAATATGATGCTATTAACTATGGACAACTATATAAAACCATGGTAAATTGCACAGATATTGGGTAATAAATCATATCGATACCTCCTAAGTATACTGAGTCATCTAACAAATTTAGGTATTTTATTATTTTTATATAAACTTACATAATAAACTATGATCTTAATGGTAGTGCTAAAAAAAATTAAAAAAGAACGATAATAACCGAGATAATTTCACGTATACTAAATCAATTTCAACATCAGTTAAAATCGTACATTGTATACTAATCCAAATAACATTGTACCAATGTAAGCGGGACGTGAGGGGGGACGCATTGATATAAGTTTATAGTGGCTCAGTATTCGACGAACGGCGGCGAGTGCACACGTAATTTTAGTTAATATTTTGTTTCGTAAAATTAGTGAATAAAGTAAATTTGGATGTATTTGTCTTATATTGTTTTATATTTTTAATTAACATAAGAAATAAATTTTAAATTTACTCAATGACTATGTGAATAATGCCAATGATACAATAAACAATAACAAGAATCGATGATAATATAATGCAAAACAGGGATAGAGATGGTAAGTTACCTTTATGTGTATAAGTGTGATTTTGTTGCTTTTCTTTGATAATTGATGTTCACGTCGCTTAGTACGCCGTATACTCATACAACTGCTGTTACACC
Organism: Parnassius smintheus behrii; assembly: GCA_036936625.1. Taxonomy (NCBI): domain Eukaryota; kingdom Metazoa; phylum Arthropoda; class Insecta; order Lepidoptera; family Papilionidae; genus Parnassius; species Parnassius smintheus. The sequence continues at coordinate 13,025,520 of JAUPFT010000026.1, read as the reverse complement.
AGTATACGATGAACAAACTTTATAAAGAAGACACTTGACTCATATGTTTATAATAATGTACTTATTCAATTTTTGATATTTTTGTGTTAATTGTGTTATAATATATTTTTATCTATTATATGTTTTATTAATTGTAATTGGCATGTTTAATACAAAAATATGAATTCTTGTATTTTAATTTAAATTATCATTGTTTTAGAGTCTCCACTGCCACTTGATGCAAATTTTATGGAGGAGGAGCCATCAATACTTGATGATGTTGATTTAAATGATAGCAAGGATGTATTGCAAAATATCCCTTCTAACGCTTTTATATTATTCCCGGATGATATTCCTTGCTCCTCGCCTTGTGTACCGAATAGTGATAGTAGAACTCAAAAAGGAGATCGATCGCCGTCAGTCATAGAAAACACTCCAGGAAATTCGGCCATCCAGAATAGCATTATTGAAAATTATTGTGATATTACTCCAGTACCATCGCCTTATAATTCTTTTGCCCCATCACCTGTTAATTTTGAGTTAAATGATAGTCCTGCGGTCGCCTCCCCTGCATCTGATATTAATGATATCACATACTCACCGTCCAATAACGCCAAACGTCGTAAGCGGACTTCCATTGCATAAAAAGATAAAGGAAGGCTAAGAGAACGTTTTCATAAAAAATGGAAGGATCAGGAGAGAAAATATAATGTTAATAGAGGTTTGGAATATGTCAGTAGAAACGGAAGAGTACATAGTAAGAGAACTATGAAAACTTCTTGCCCCGTAACTTGTCGGAAAAAATGCAGTGAGAAATTAGCAGAAGATATTCGGCAAAGAATTTTTGATATATTTTGGAGTATTGGAGACCACTCAAGACAATGGGATTTTTTGGCAAGATATGCTGTAAGATCTGAAAAAAAAAGATTTACTGTGGAAAGAGAAAATTCAAAACGCCTTCAGACTATTTCTTATTACCTTCCAAGCAGTCAAGGAGATAATATTGAGTCTACAAAAATATCGGTTTGCAAAACTATGTTCCTAAGAACCTTTTCTATTAGTTTTAATTTTATTTACACAGCTTTAGAAAAGTACGATAAAGGAAATGGATTTATTAAAGCAGATCATCGTGAAAGGCATATTAATCATCCAAAGATTATCAATGAAGATATCGTTCGCAGTGTTATAGACCACGTTGAAGCACTTTCTCCTGTACAATCACATTACATTCGCCAAAAATCGAGTAGAAAATATCTTGAGAGCTCTTTGTCCTTCCAAAAAATGTTTAAGTTATATAATGAATAGTTTGATTCTAATAAATACTCTTCTAAAGCGACTACCGTGAGACAATACCGAGATATCGTTAATAAAAATATCAATATAGGTTTTCATAAACATTTATTAAAATAACAAGCAAGTTACACAGACAGATAAAGAGAAGCATGAAGAGCATTTGAAAGAAAAAGAGAAAGCAAGAAAAATGAAAACAAAAGATAAAGAATTAGCGTTACAAAATAATGAAATTCTTACAGCAGCATTTGATCTTCAAAAGTGCCTTAATGTACCCCACGGGAACGTAAGTTCTTTTTATTATAAACGGAAACTTTCTTTGTATAATTTCACAATATTCAATCTGGGATCTCACCAAGGTTATTGTTTTTCATGGCATCAACAGACAGCAAAGAGAGGTGCAAATGAAATTTCCAGCTGTGTTTTTAAGTTTATAGAAGATACGGGGGGTGAAGGAGTCAAAGATTACCGGTTCTGGTCAGACTACTGTGGAGGCCAAAATAGAAACTGAATTGTGTTCCTAATGTATATGTTAGCTAGTTCGAAGTTTAGTATAGACAAAAGGCATCGGTTTCTAATAGTGGGTCACACGCAAAATGAAGGCGACAGTATGCAGGCTTTAATTGAAAGACAGACGAAAGATAAAATACTTTATAGGCATGATCAATGGTATACAGCATTTAGATTTGCCAAATCCGATGAAAAGCCATACAAAGTTATCGAAGTGTCTCAAGATTTTAATAAAAGACTTCAAATCAAAGCTAAAACTTATAAACAACTGGACAACTACTAATGATGGATCTAAAATACCTTGCAATAAAGTAACGGAAGTAGTAGTTAAAGCATTAGGGTGTTTTATAAAACGAGTTACCAAGACGATGCTTACAAGTGGATAGATTGTGTAAAGAAACTTAAAGCTACACGAAATCAAAGAGGGTTGAATATTGATATAGATAATATTTCTTTAGCTTACCAGACACCCATTCCTATAGACCAAAATAAGCACAAAGATTTGATGGATCTTTGTAAAACGCTGGTAATTCCTAAAGAGTATCATTTATTTTTTAATAATTTGATTTCAACTAATTCCAATGCAGCTGATGACAGCGATTCAGAATGATTTTTTAACCTTTAATATTTTTATTTCTTTTGTTAAACTTTATAGCTATTTTTGAGCATTACAATAGCCTGCACTTTATTAGATATTTATGTTATTCATTTCTATTCTCTTTATTAATATTGTTTAACGTAAGTTACCACTTTTAGTTGTTAATACTTTTATTGACCTACTAGAGAAGTATACCTGTTTAAGTTTTAATTGATTGTTTGTTGTTTTTATGTAACTTTAATGATACAAGTTTGATAATTTGTTATTGTTGATTTATTCAATTTGTAGCTTTTACTAAGGCCAAAAAACATGTTCCTACTTAATTATAGTGAAAAATACATTGTGATTTTTTAAAATGCGCTGTTTTTGTTTAGGATTCTTCTTCTTCCTAGCCTTTATTAATCCCTTATTTCATAAAGTATTAGAAATAAAATGAGTAATTAAAAAGCCTTGTTAAAGTACATTAGTCCAGTATACGTCGAAGTTTCAAATGCTAACATAGCTTAGTACTTTCCTAGTATAATGAGTCAAGTGATGTAATTTCAACGTTTTATTATTAAATGAGACAGAACATCCCGAAAAAATCAAAATTAAGTTTGTATTAATAAAATGATAATCATATAATATTTTTAGTGTAAACCAAGGATTTTGATGATCAACGTACATGAATATAACTGGTAGTTAAACCATTTTACTATTGAAACCCGCTGGCGTATAAGCTATGTACATAAAATTTCATTTAAAAACAAAAATCACCAAAATCATTTTATACCAAAGGAAGAGCTTGCAATCTTTATCAAAAAAAAAAACATTTAATTTATTTCGAATTAGTTTGATTTCATTAAAATATAAACCTATATAATTACTATAATGTCAGTTGACTCATTATGCTTAGGACATATCGATATGAACTTTTTATACTTTTTAAAGAGAAGCTAAATTCATGCGTCAGAAATATTAGACTCCCAGAAATAAAAATTCTTAACCCACCCCGCCAATACTGGATCAATAGGAAAATTTTAGATAGAATAAATACTCGAAATATAATATGGAACAAATTTAAGAATAATCCAGAACACAGGTTATTAGTAGAAGCATTCATCAAAGAAAGAAACGAAGTATCAAGAACGATTCATAAAACTAAAACTAAATAATATTCAAAAGCATTCGACGACTGCAAGAGCAACCTTAAAAAGATTTGGAAAAAAAAAGATTTGGAAACTAATAAATGACCTTTCTAACAACAAAATAAGAGGCCCATCATTCCTTTAAACATCCGTCTATTTCATTAAACTTAAGACCCAATGATTACATACTTGATGAAAATGCTATCTGTGAACAATTAAATGACTTTTTTTCTAATGTGGGCTTGATCGTATATAGTCAAATACTAACAAATTCTTATAATAATTTAACGTATACAAATAAAGCAAATACTGCCGATTCAGTCGTGCTGATATCGTTAAAGACATGTACAACGGAAGAAACTGCCGATTTAATAGATAGCTTAAGCACAAATATCTCAATAATCAAATCAATAAAATGCTTAAAACACATCATCCTTCCTGATTGCTTAAAAATAATAATCAAGAAAATGGCACTTTCCCCGATAGTTTAAATATCGCTAAAGTTACACCTATAATTAAATCAGGCACTAAGTCGGAACCTAGTCATTAACGCCCAATATATGTTCATCCTTTAATGTAGAAAATCCATAAAAACTGTTATACAAACGTCTTGAAACTTATCTCTCTGCACAAAACTTCTAATACAAGCAGCAGTATGGCTTCAGACCGAAATTTTTGTCAGCTACAGTAGAATATAAATTAACTAAAGTGAAACTTAGCATTGATAAAAAACAAATAGCACTTGGAGTCTTCATAGGCTTAAAAAAGGCCTTTAATACAATTAGTCATGACCTATTATTATTATTCCTGGCTAGGGTGGCGACCATGGTAACGGCGGGGCAGGGGGTGCTAAGAATCTCCGGTGGAGGTTCGGTTGCCAACTCAACAAATTTCCTGGAGCTGAAGTAAGAGATAGACAAGTTGCACTGGAATATTATAGGATTATCGGAGGTCTGGAGAGAGGGGGAGGACACAGTGATTCTCGAATCCGGCAACTTGTACTGTCACCGGGAGGGCGACCATCTGTCCCAAGGAGGTGTTGGATTAATCGTCCGCAAGTCTCTCGTTAACAACGTTTTAAAGATTGGGAGTGTATCGACGAGGGTTGCGTACCTTATACTTAGAATCACCAAACGGTATTCGCTGAATGTCATACAGGTTTACAGGCTAACGTCGAAATAACCCGATGAGGAGATGGAGGAAATGTATGAGGATATTTCTAGAGCCATGCATTCCTCGAGAACTCACTATACGGTGTTGATGGGAGACTTCAACACAAAACTGGGCACAAGAAAGAACGGTGAAGGTAAGAATATTTGGGATAGGGCAAAGGAATCCAAGGGGCCAGCAGCTGGAAGACTTCAAGGAGAAAGAGGGATTTTTTATGATGAACTCTTTCTTCCAAAAGCAGCCCCACAAGAAGTGGACCTGGTCGAGCCCCAACGGTTCGACAAAAAATGAGATTGGTTTCATTATGACGACCAGACGGCAACTGTTCAGTGATGTCTCAGTGATCGCAAGGGTGAAAACTGGCAGCGATCACCGAATGGTAAGAGGTACACTGAACCTAAACGTTAAGTTCGAGAGGTCTTGTCTAATGAAGTCAACGCTCCGTCCCATCGTGCTCTAATCCAGAATCCCGAAACCTTTCAACCCGAGTTACGAAACCGATTTCAGTGCCTAGAAGATTGCAATGCAGTGGACGACATGAATGACAAGCTCGTGGAAACTGTTCATGCGGTCAGAGCTACATTCCGCAAGACCCGCCGCAGAAGAACACAAAAACTATCCAATCACACTCTTAATCTCATGGCTGCTCATACTGCTCGTATTAAAGAAGTGATCGAGCGAAACCAGGGCTCCAAAGTCTTTGTTAGAGATCTGTCTGCCAGAAAGAGCCAACTGTCAAAGCTGAAGACTGAGTGTGGCGGCATCGTTTCTGAGACACCTGAGATTTTAAGTGAAATTGAGAGGGTCTATGGGTAGCTGTACACATCATCATTGGAGCCACATGCAAGTGTGAGTAACGATCCAAGAGCAAGTCTTATCCAACACTATTCCGATGATATCCCGGACATCTGTCTGAGCGAGATTAGAATGGCTCTCCAGCACCGTAAGAACGGCAGGGGCCCCAGGCGAGGATGGAATTACAGCGGAGCTTCTGAAAGCGGGTGGAAAACCGGTACTTGAAGTCCTTCAGAAGCTCCTCTATTCCATCTTCTATGGTTGCACTACTCAGGAAGCGTGGAGCAGAAGTGCAGTGGTCTCGTTCTTCAAGAAAGGCGACAACGCATTCTTGAAGAACTACAGACCGATTCTCCTTCTAAACCGCGTTGACGTGCTATTTTTGAGAGAGATTACGAATCGTCATGCACGCGGACTTTACGACATACAGCCTCCCGAACAAGCCGGTTTAAGAAAAGGCTTCAGTACCATAGACCACATACATACCCTGCAGCAGATTGTACAGAAGACGGAAGAGTATCATCTGCCACTTTTCCTGGCGTGTGTGAGCATGAGAAAGCCTTTGATTCCGTCGAAATTTGAGAGGTGCTACAGTCCCTTCAGCGGTGCCAAGTTGACTGTCGGTATATCGAAGTGATGAAGTGTTTGTACAGTAGGGCTACGATGGCTATCCGAGTACAGAACCAGAGTTCGCAACCTATCCAACTGCAGAGAGGTGTAAGATAGGGTGACGTTATATCCCCGAAACTCTTCACCGCTGCATTGGAAGATGTTATCAAGATACTGTACTGGAAAAGATGCGGCATTAACATCAATGGCGAGTACAACACTCACCTTCAATTTGCCGACGATATAGTCCTTATGGCAGTATCGCTGGAGGAACTAAGCACTATACACAATGACCTCAATGGTGTCTGACAAAACAAAGATCATATTTAATGTCCATGTCACATCTATGCCGGTAGTTGTTGGGAGTACTATGCTCGAAGTTGTTGACGAGTACGTTTACCTCGGACAAATAGTCCGACTAGGTAAGTTCTACTACGACCAAGAGGTCAATTGACGGATTCAAGTCGGCTGGGCAGCGTTCGGGAAATTACGACACATATTCTCGTCAGGTATACCTCAAACTCTGAAAACTAGATTGTACAACCAGTGCATGTTGCCAGTGATGAATTACGGATCTGAGACGTGGTCCTTTACTACTGGCCGTATGAGGACGCTCAAGGTCACTCAGCGAGCTATGGAGATGGTTATGCTCGGAGTTTCTCTGCGTGATAAACTTAGAAATGAGAATATCCGCAGTGAAACCAGAGTGACCGGCATAGCCCAACGGATTAGTAAGCTGACCCCCAAATTTCAACGGAATCAAAGGCTTTATCATAGTCCACATACGCCAGGCAAAGTGGCAGATTGTAGTCTTCGGACTTCTGTACAATTTGCCGAAGGGTATGTATGTGGTCCATGGTACTAAAGCCTTTTCGGAAACCGGCTTGTTCGGGAAGCTGGAAGTTGTCGAGTCTGCGTGCGAGACGAATCGTAATGACTCTCGAAAACTGCACGTAGACGCGGATCGGAAGAGATATCGGTCTGTAGTTCTTCAAGAGGGCGTTGTCACCTTTCTTGAAGAACAAGACCACCGCACTTTTGCTCCACTCCTCCGGAGTAGTGCCACCATGGAGGGCGAAATTAAAGAGCCTCTGAAGGACTTCAAGTACCGGTTTTCCACCCGCTTTCAGAAGCTCCGCTGTAATTCGATCCTCGCCCAAATCTCGCTCAGACTGACGTCTGGGATATCATCGGAATGGTGTCGGATAAGACCCGCTCTTGGATCGTTACTCACACTTGCGCGTGGCTCCAACGATGATGTGTACAGCTGCCCATAGAACCTCTCAATCTCACTCAGAATCTCAGGTGTTCCTGAAACGATGCTGCCACACTCAGTCTTCAGCTTTGACAGTTGGCTCTCACTGGCAGACAGATCTCTGGCAAAGACTTTGGAGCCCTGGTTCCGCTCAATCGCTTCTTCAATACGAGCAGTATTAAATTTGCGTAAGTCTCGCCGCATGCATTTGGAGATCTGTCTGTTCAGTTGCCTGTATGCTGTCAAATCTGTTGACGATTACAGCCTCATCTCCCGTCTAACAGCCATGAGATTAAGAGTGTGATTGGATAGATTTTGTGTTCTCCTGCGGCGGGTCTTGCAGAATTTAGCTCCGACCGCATGAACAGTTTCCACGAGCTTGTCATTCATATCGTCCACTGCATTGCAATCTTTTAGGCACTGAAAGCGGTTTCGAAACTCGGGTTGAAAGGTTTCGGGATTCTGGGGGACGGAGCGTTGACTTCATTAGACAAGACCTCTCGAACTTAACGTTTAGGTTCAGTGTACCTCTAACCATTCGGTGATCACTGCCAGTTTTCACCCTTGCGATCACTGAGACATCACTGAACAGTTGGCAGTTGGTTAAATTAAATTTATTAACACATAATACATTATAGTTATATTTGAGCTCTGAATCCTGTTAAAAGTGTGTTACAGGCCTCAGACTTCCTCATCTATTTTCTAAGTATTACATATAATGTATATTAGTATTATAAAGAATTATGTTAGTTACAAAATAATAGAAAAAGTAATAATAACTTATAGTTGAGGTGATCTCAACCCGTTCTAAAGAAAACAGTATGTTTCTTATATTAAATAAATGAACATTTCTTTTTCTTTCTTAAATATGATGTTATCAAAAACAAATATCGACGGAAGTTACGAATATTGGATCCTTGAAGAGGTCGCGCAACGACTCGAATTATAGATTGCCGGTATTGCTTGCTTTTGCAAACAGAATATTGTTTCCACTCCTCATCCACTGACGTAACAACGCATTTATATCCTCTTTTACTTGATTTTGTTCTTTGTTCCTTATATTAAACATGTGATATTTCTTCCAGAGTAGCATACGTAAGTAGGTGATTTATAAAAATTTGTCAAGCAAAATCGTGCAATGAATGTGTACCGTTATTTAATTTGCTCATTTATAACGTACATGTACCCAATAGCTCCTTGCTAGCCTCTCTCTCCAGTTATTATTATAAAATACAAATATTATTCGTAATATGCATATTCTTCAATTTTCATTAATCGACTATAACAACTGGGACAGTAATTTGTCCCTTTAATTTAAATAAAAGTAAAGTGTTATAATATTTATGTTATAAAATTATAATTTATGTTGTTATGTTTTGTAAAATGAGCGAAACTCTCGCTCTCACAGAACACCAGCGATAAAATTGCAGTTTATTGCTGCTGTGTTTCGCATTGTTAGAGTCGAGAACCGGACACCCTATCTTCCTCGAAACGAGGCATTCCATTTTAGTCCTCAAGGTTGACAACGCGACATCTGAATTTTGATTCTTAATCGAGGATAAATGTTTGTGGGTGACAGCATCCACTTATCAGGTGGACTGTCTCGTCGCTTGTGAACCTTATACTATAAAAAAAAACCCGTTGGCTAAACGCAAAACTATAATTTGTAAATTTAATGATTTCTTATATTTACTCGAACACTACACATTGAAATAACACTAGTTTTTACGGAATTTATTGCGTATATTTAACTTTTTAAATAACCCACATTTCGAGCGCTTTACAGCACCCATGGTCACGGTGGGAACTGAGATGTTCAACGTCCAGATGTCATAGTTAACCGCGGTTATCGTAGATTAAAATTTAACTTTTGTTCAGATCCACACAGTATAAACTTATGGATGTGTAGATCGGAATAAAAGTTAAATTTTAATCTATGATAACCGCGGTTAACTATGACATCTGAACGTTGAACATCTCAGTTCCCCCCGTGACCATGGGTGCTGTAAAGCGTTCGAAACGTCGGGTATTTAAAAAGTTGAATACACGCGATAAATTTCGTAAAAACTAGTATTATTTCAATTGCAAATTTAAATGTATATTTAGCACTTGCTCTGCGATGAAGAGAAATATCACGTGGAAACCTGCATGTCTGGAGAATTAAAATTTTAAGGACATCTATCCCCAGATCACATGTGTGACCTGGGGAGCGGTGGGACTATAGTATGTAGTGGGTTACTATGTCATCTTCCTTTAGATGATAAGAGACACTTCCTAAATGGCGTGACAGTATACTATAGCTATAGCATATGCGCATCATCATCATCATCATCATCATCATTACAGCCCTTCACAAGTCCACTGCTGAACATAGGCCTCCCCCAAGCAACGCCACAAAGCCTGTCATATGCGCATATAGACAGAAAATTAAAAAACCATAAATATATTTAACTTTACCCAAAGAAACAAGTGCGTGAAAACTAAACTAGTGTTTTTGAAAATGTCGAAAGTATTCACGATAGTAGTGTATGTAATGAACAACGACAAAGAAAAATTATCACAGCTAAGAAGGCTGAACAACTTAATGAGTAATACTCGACAAATTATGCACTTGGATTAGTAAAACTTCCATAGAAAACGATGTAAAACTAGCTACATTATAACTTTGTAATATTATTGTAAACTGTAATAAATAAAACATTTTTTAGGAATACAGCTCATGCATTACACCTATAGCTTTATTTTTTCCTTTTCGGGGTGGGATAGAGGGTGGGCAGAGAGGTTTATTTTCGCTTATTTTTTAGTTGGTAGTTATCCTTCAAGTCACTTCGTAAGCTTCAGTCAGAGTATTTATACATTCATATAGTCCCAAACAATTTTAGGCGGGTGAATCTGTGTAAAGCATATCTTATATAGATAGGGAACTATGACCATTTTTGTACCGACTTGAACATGTGAATGATTTGTGGTAGATTTGATTAATTTCAAAATTAAAAGATTTAAAATATCTTTGGAATACCAGTACCTATAAGTCTGCTTAGAAAATAATTCCTTCTACTACGATCGTTCTATTTGGTCCCATTTTTAGTAGTCGAAACTCACTTCATAATATGCTCATATTACCAAGAAAGCCCCTTCTAAGTTCACGTAATGTAACTGGCAACTAAGGCCTCTACATTATGCGTGGCCCAACAAGCAGTTAAAAGTTTTTTTTGTATGTCAGTTGGCTATTTTTTTGGTAGTTTCTGTTCTAACCATAGACTTAGAGTATACTGGCGTATTTCTAACGTTGACGTGGATATTTTAAGCCCGATATATTTGTGATGAAGTATTTAACGTAATTTGTTAATAAGCGTTACATCATTTTCTTCTACTAAAAATGTAATACACAATACCTTTTGTATAAGATTTTGTATGTGTTAAAATTTTATTTATACATCATCATCATCATCATCATCATTACAGCCCTTTACAAGTCCACTGCTGAACATAGGCCTCCCCCAAGGTATGCCACAAAGCACGGTCCTGAGCCACCTGCATCCATCGACTTCCTGCATGTCTTACCAGGTCGTCACTCCATCTAGTGGGGGGTCGCCCCACACTTCGTCTACCGGTACGAGGCTGCCACTCGAGAACCTTTTTTCCCCAACGGTTGTCGGTTCTTCGAGCTATATGGCCGGCCCATTGCCACTTCAGCTTACTAATCCGTTGGGCTATGTTGGTCACTCTGGTTCTACTGCGGATATCCTCATTTCTAAGTTTATCACGCAGAGAAACTCCGAGCATAGCCAGTTATGTATACAGTTGGTGGTAAATAATAAGATGCAATATACGCCACTAGTAAATAAATTATTCATAATTAAACTAGTGATCCGCCCCGCTTCGCACGCGTAATTTTTTAAATCTACATCAGCCCCACCTACCGGGTCCAAATGTAAATCTAAAACATGTAGAAACCTATTCAAACACACACAAAAATTAATTAAAATCAGTCGAGACATTTTTCGGTTTTAGCAAGACTACGGACAGCAATTGTTATAAAATTATAAATATATAATATTTCCAGACTGATCCGACTTAGGGAAAAGAGCCTACTCCTTTTAAAAAAGCTGGCGACGCATCTGCAATCCTCAGTTGAGCCGTATGCTAGTTTGCCCACTCTCCTATAAATAAATATATATAAAAGAAATTTCATAAGAATATTATTTTTTCCGAGTAGAGATCAGCTAAATACGGATTTTATGAAATTCTAGTTGCGAGAGCGTTAATTATAAAAAATGGCCTTAAAAATTAATAAATACACAATACACGTTTGTAATTTGGTGAAATATTAATATGATTGTCATCTTGAGTTCAACTGAGAAGGAATTTTACGAAATGCCACTCACGAAGGGGATTGCGGGGGCGTTATAATGAAAGTTAAAAAATATGAATTATAGTTTGGGCAATAATGAATAATAAAATTAATCTGTAGAAATTTTTTGTGCTAGTTTTGCTAGTTTTTATACATAGAGATTATTAATAAATAAGAATGAACAATATATTGTTATTGTAAAACAATTTTAATATATTTTTTCTAAAGTCTAGCGAAGTTTGACGCTCAGGTCAGGTACAAATTCATTTATTAAGGTGTGCTGGGTGTTAAAAAAGAGTCAACATTCTTTCAATTATTTTTCCGAAATCTTATTTATTAATAACAAAACAATATATAAAGATACAGATGTAAACATCATTGGATATCATAATATGAAATTAACATCTCTCACGCTTGAAAACGCGCCAATCTGTAATAAAAAAATAATGCATCTAGTAACAAAAATATCAAATATATGCATAAGGGACCGGTTCAAGTCTAAATCTCCGCTACCGATCTCGTTTCGGCTGTGGAAGGCAGGGAGAGCGTCGCATCGCAACATACAAAAAATACTTATCCGTCGTAACTGATAGCAGTAGAACCAGAGTGACCGACATAGCCCAACGGATTAATAAGCTGAAGTGGCAATGGGCCGGCCATGTAGCTCGGAGAACCGATAACCGATGGGGAAAAAAGGTTCTCGAGTGGCAGCCTCGTACCGGTAGGTGTAGTGTAGGGCGTCAACCCACTAGATGGAGTGACGACCTGGTAAGACATGCAGGAAGTCGAAGCATGCAGGTGGCTCAGGGCCATGCTTTGTGGTAATATTTGAGGGAGGCCCATGTACAGCAGTGGACTTGTGAAGGGCTGTAATGACGCAACTGATAGACTGCGGATTGTGAGAAGTACAAGGGGAGCGGATGACAGGTTTCGGATAGATTGCCTCATAAAAGAGATATTTTATATTGTAGCTACGCATAGCAGTCGGGTGGGAAACAGTATTTTTTTTGTTTTAGCTGTTATTGTGAAGATGCTGCCGGTCACCTCTTGTTTTAGTTTCCATCCTCCGACGACATCCTCTTACTCGTATATTATGGTCAACGTCATCTTACGATATAGGGTAGTGAATTCTAGTAAAACGTACCTACGGTACCTACCTACCTATACAGTAAAATTAAAATATAATTTTACATTTAAATTATTTTCATGAATACTTTTATTATTAAAGTATTTGAACTCATTTTGTCAATTCACCAGAGTGATTGAAACGCTCTCCCTGAACTTTTCTTAGCTTATATTATTTCACGTTATACATTAATTAACAACACTAATTATATAATTATAAAAAAGGAAAAACAGTATGTAATTCGTAAGAGTATTGTTATTGTAAACTACCACTTACTCCGCCATGTGTTGCAATTTTCATACTGCATTTCGCAGTAATTGGGAAAATCTTTAAAGTCATCGTTATAATTCCGAGCGCAAATATGTTGATACCTGAAAAAAATTAACAAACGAATAGGAAGCAGACATTTAAATTAACTAAAAATAATTTCTTCAGTCGAAGCTTTAATGGTTCAATACGCTACGAGTATGTCTTGGCACCGCAATTCTTTGAATTCGGCTTTTACTTTGTAAGAAAAGTTCAATTTTTAACCGTCTTAAATAGACTACCACATATCGTAATAACTACAGAGAAGTATGTCTTTTTAATATTTATATTAAGACATTTATCCTTAATAGGACTTTTTCTTGAAATTTATATGGAACTATCCATGAAGTGTTGATTAGGTGGTTAGTAGTTGAATTAGGTGTCGCTATATGAGATTCTGAAAACGGGTGGAAAACCGGTACTTGAAGTCCTTTAGAAACTCTTTGATTCCGTCCTCCATGGAGGCACTATTCCCAAGGCGTGGAGCAGAAGTGCGGTGGTCATGTTCTTCAAGAAAGGTGACAACGCTCTCTTGAAGAACTACAGAACGATATCCCTTCTGAGCCGCGTCTACGTGCTGTTTTCGAGAGTCATTACTAATCGTCTCGCAGGCAGACTCGACGACTTTCAGCTTCCCGAACAACCACAACCATAGACCATAGACCACACACAAACATTTTTTATGTGAGTGAGTTGCAGCTTAAGAAAGGGGTTAATAACGATTAACGTTTCTTAGAGAGCAAATACTGATTTTCAGCTATTACCCTCGTGATGATGAAAAGAAAATGAGCACAATAATATAATCAGTTTAAATATGTATTAATGATGTGGCCTTTCAGTCCTACGACTTGCATCTTGCGTCCAATTTAGTAAAATTACTGAAGAGGTGTGTATGTGTGTAAGATTGCGTGTAAGTTAAAGCTAATACCTTAAACGCTAAGACAGCCATGATGATTTAGTAGAAAAAAATGCCATGGTTTATAGCTGGCAAACGAAGTGTTTGGGAATATCTTATTTTAGTTTATTTACAATATAATATATATTGTAAATAAACTAAAATGAGATATTGAATTTATTTTTATTGTAAATAATTTACTCTACCACTTCGTTGCCATATATCGGAAAATGCCAGTAAGCCTTAATTGATTTTCAGAATTTTGCTTAGCAAACTTTATCTTCGCATGTAAGTACTCTGGTTTTTTAAACTGAATAACATTGAAGATAATCCCTCCTAAATGCTCTCTCTATTATACTCTACCTTTAATCTCTACAAGAGTCTACGTTGAGCATGGAAGTAGTGTTCAAGAAAGTAGTAACACGACTTCTGGGGGCGACATCAAAACAACAAATAACATGCATTTTGCACGCGCTGTATTAGTCTCTTTGAAATGACAGGACGCCTGTGTACTACATGTAGATACTTCTCAAGCTTTTAAATAAATGGACTTCTATTCTGTGCCTAGCATGAAGGTAATAATTTAATTTCTTCAAACTTTTACGGAAATAGATTTTCTGAATTGTCGTGAATAAAAACGAAAATCAACGAAGCCGACATAAGTTTTATTATTTTATAGAATGAGAGTGAAATTGATACTGTGGCCCATAGACATATATCCTCGAAGAATCAAAACGTAGATGCGTTGTTGCCCCTGAGGGTTAAAATGTCTTTTTTTCCAGAAAAAAAAGGTCTGGTTCTCTACACTCACAATACGAAACAACCTGCTATTTTACGCTGATATCATGTGTAAGAGCATGGTCATTCCCGGTGATTCTTTCTCATTCCTATTACAACTATAATATAGCTGCAGCAGGGCTCTTCCACGTACTTATACATTTTTTTGTTCAAGAACTCTTATTTTGATGCGAAACTTACTTGTAACTTAGTGGACAATTATCCAAGAAATTTCTGCATCCCTTCACAAAAAAATCTGTGGCCCAGAAGAGCGTATCTTTTGGATAATGTTTTAACGGTTTACGGTACTTCAAAGAAGTTGATATCACGATCAGTCCCAAAGTAAGGACAACTGTCAGATAATAAAAAAATTAAGTTAAAATTAGTTTAACAGAAATATTTCATGATAATTATTTAGCTCTGACATCCTCGCTAACTGAAGCGTAACGGACTCTCATATGGTTCAAAGTATAGTGAAAACACTGCTTCAGTGAAATTCTCAAATTCTAATAAAAGCAAACAGACAAAATATATTTTTAATAAGAAATTATTAATAATAAAACCCGTATTTCACCGTAGACATTTGCCATAATTACTAAACGGGGCAAATATGGTAAACATCATCCTTATGGGGCAGTCTATGGAGGAGGTCTGTGATCAGCAGTGGACATTTTTAGGCTATAGTAGATGAATACATCCGCCATTTTTTGTTATTTACAGTAGTTATAAGATGATGTTAAAGGATTTGCCATAATAAAATTTTTAATATTTTTAAAATAACAGGTAGCTCGAGCTAACTGGTCACTGAAAGTTTTACAGTACGCGAGCAATACGGGTTCCATCACCGTCGGCACCAGTGAAATTGTTAATGGCAAATTTAATTGCTGACTAACCACATGATCGGCGGTGAAGGAAAGAAGACATTTGAAGTTCGCCAACAAGTCAATGGGGCAGCGTGGTGATAGCCCTAAAACCCTCTCAGAAGTTAAAAGAGGCCGGTACCCCGCAGTAGAACGTATATATAGGTTGTCAGTCTTTCTTTAAACTAAAAAAAACGTATTTAAAAAAATGTCAAGATATACAAAAAATATTTTTACAATTTGGATTTCATATAAAATGCCCTTTGAAACAACCTAATCGTTGAAATAGGAAACTGAATTTTAGCCTTATCTACGTAAGAAATCATCAGTATCATTCATGAAACTCTAATTCAAGAAATTTTTAACAAAATCAATTTGTATAGTAAAAGCAAATTACATACCCACCATATGTTTACACATTGCACAAACTGTGATTGCTTTGAAGTTTATTTCTTCGATATGGGATATAAAATTTGCGATACAAACTAAACGTATAGTCAACCGTAGATTAGAACTTAGTCAATAAAAATAATGTAAAGATGTCGTTCTTGGTAAGAATTTGAAGTTATAGCATATATTATATGCGGGTAATTAAAAAAAACTTAAAGGAAGAGAAAAGAGAATGAAATTATTTTTTCTTTTGTGTCTACGATTTTACTTTTGCGGAATATAGATTGAATTATACAGCTGGTATTTCTAAGTGTCTAGTGTGGCAAAAAATACATAATATAATAATTTATTAAAATACGATCACAAAACATTGAATAAAAATATTTTTATGGATTAATCACGTTCTATGTAACTATTATTATTATAGGATATGTTATTATATAGGATTATATTATAGGAATTAAAATATCCTTAATTAAATAAAATTAGTTTTATTCATGTTAATAACATTTGAATTTTGACGTGAATACTAGCTTAATCTATTCAAGAGATAATTGATGCTATAATTAGCCAAGTAATTCGGACCAACTAATGTTTTTAACTTCCCGCTAAGAAAATTGAAAATTTTCAAAAATCGGGAAGGTATTGTTTTTACCTCGCTTTTCGAAAATTGAGTTTTCATCAAATCTTGACGTTTTAAAGTCACAGACACTAAGCGGATTTCCAAACTGCTTTATCAAACTTAGATTTTCTATGAATTTTAACAAATTCGGACCGGTAGATACTAAGTAATTTGTGAAAATGTTTTTTCTAAATAACTTTAAGCGGCTTAACTGGTTGATTCCAAAAACTAATCAGATTTTAATCTTGAAAAACCACGTCGATCGTTAACTAAAATTTTTGAAAAAATAGATTTTTCAAATTACTCCTATATTTCATATATAGAATATAATAGTATAAATTTTATTCAATAAGGTTAATAAAAACATAGATTTAGAATTTTTTTCTTTTATCACTGGTTTTGAATATATCTCTATCCTGGAAAGAAGCAGAAAGGGTTGCAACATTTTTGTTACCTAATAAATATCATTTAGGAAACAACTTGGAACTATGTATGTACGTACTATGTACTCAGTACCCGGATGACCGAGCTTTGCTCTTCTCTTCTATATATATATATATATATATATATATATATATATATATATATATATATATATATATATATATATATATATATATATATATATATATATATATATATACGTACGTTTTAGTTAAACATTTTTATAAACTGATTATTTATCAAATTAGTTATTCTAATTCCGGAAGAATGTTGTGGTCACAGTACAAATCCAAAACGCAAAGACTTTTATTTCAGTGTCAAAATTTACCTTCTTATATTGTAGCAGTTTTTCATTGCCTGACAAAGACATTTTCTAAAAATAAATCCTAGCTAGAAATTTTATGAAAATCGTTGAACATACATACATAAACACTCACGCCTGTCACCCAGAGGGGTAGGCAGATACTACAGACTTCCATTTGGCACGATCCTGACACACCTCTCTCGCCTCCTTCACATCCATACACTTACGCATACATGCTCGTCGGTTAAGGGTACTCCTAATTTGGCATTTTTTTAATAAATCGCCAATTTATCGTTGGAGCCGTTTATAAAATTTGTGTATAATAAAGTGACGTTACAAGGACCGACATAAATTAAAAATTATATCCTATGTAGCACTTAATTGAGCAATTGATAAAATAAATTATGATTAATTTTTGAACGTTGGTTTAAAAAAAACAGTAAGACACTCAATAAAATTATTTATAAAAAAAATATAGTTTTAGCCTTATACATTTTATTCTAGTTTCACCCACTTTTATGGTTCAAGTGACTTTGTTGTTAATTGAAATAACAGAATACTAATAAATGGTTGGAAATTTTTTATTTTATTTTCTAGGAGTCTCAGTTTTTTAGATGCTGAGAAATCTCTTCATAAGTTTTTGACTGAAAGTACGAGTAAGTTTAGTGTTAATGGCATATTTTGACACGTCTTCTACACCTTAATAAAAGTATACTTGTTAAGATCTTAGTTTTAGACAGGCATATCGGCTGGAAACTATATAGAAATAACAAAAATTGTGAGTAAATTTACATATTATGTGAGATTTAGTGCACGGAATATAAACCACGATAATAAAATCTCGCAGTGCGACTTTAACCTAAGTTTCTTGGTTTTATGTTTGTTGCAGGTGTGCAAGAACTGTAAAAGCCATTTACCTTCACATGTACTGTAACTTCGTTTTCATTTTAAATAACAAAAGTAAATTTCCTTTTATACGGAAATAAATGGGACAAATAAACCTAAAGCCCGCTTCATGGTGCATCTAGCTTGTTTTTGAATCAAGTTGATCAAGCAGAAGTGTTGTTAGCTCTGACGACTAACATGGAGAGAGGACTAAAACTAATTTTTGGCGAAACTAACGGACAGTAATTGATTTTATGTATAGAGATATAAATTAGACATAAAGTGTAATGCAGTAGATGCAAGGGTAATCCAGGATCCCGCCTGCACGCACTAGTAAGTGAAGCCGATGGGTGCACGGGTAGAAGATCAAGTTTGTCTCGTTACAAGTAAAATGGACCATCGGTTTTAGTCTTTAACCATACAAAACACAACAGTATGCTGTTGACCTAATCGTGTCGGCTCTTTCATGTCGCAGACTTAACACGATGCTTTAATTTAAAATGTTTTTAACCAAAGGCTGTAGACGCTAAGTTCATTGTACATTTTTTTTTTAAATAGAATAATGGTGACAAACGAGGACACAGTCCACCTGATGGTAAGTTGCTGTAGCCCATAGACTTTTACATTTATTCTCGATTAAGAATCAAAACGTCACCTGTCACCCCTGAGGACTAAGATGGAATGTCTCCAGTAAAAAAGGGTCTCCGGTTCTCTACACTCACCATACGAAAGACACCAGTATTAAGCTGCTCTTTTACGTTGGTATTCCTTGAGAACGTGGTTCTACCCCGATCGAGCTGACCCATTCATGCCACAACCATAATATAGCTGCAGCGTGGCGCTACCTCGCACAAAAACTCTTCGTTTTCCACAAACAGACTTTAGATAAATATATATCTATAATTATCTAAGGTCTGGTCCGGTCGTTATAGAAACCATCAGAAACCACTTAAAAACCATCCAACCGATTTTAATGACATTTTTGGTGTATTTGAATGGGTACCTCGATGGTTTATGTTCATATTTGGATATTGGATGTTCATATTTTAAAGCTCATATATAATGTGTAAAAATAATGAACTAAACGAAATGTAAGACAAAGATTACTCATTAAGTCCTCTTTAAATGTATCTTAGGCTTTTGAATAATAATGTAAAAACTTCGATAAGTATGGCGTTTAATTTAGATATGCCGTATCATCTTTCATAATTACATTATTAATACTTACTAAATAGTTACAGATATAGCTTTACTTAATGTCTAAATGCTAAAGTACACATAAACACAACTTTAAAACGTTAGAATCTCTTCTACTTAAAATCGAATACAATAAACGTTATTGAACCTAAAAGTGTTATTATAAGAAAGTAAAACTTAAGTAATTTTAAATGTAAGAAATACTTCAGATTTCAACGTTTTTATAAATTTAATAACAATATTTTTGTTTACTAACAAAAAGTAAATATTAATTTTCTGTACTGTACATTTATGCGTCCGTTATTTTCTTTTTGTAAATCTCAAGGGACCATTAAATTGCGTCAGAGCACAAACGTGCCACAGTGCAAATAATTTTTCTTTGTTTATTTATGCTGAAATATGCTTACAAAAAGTCCAGAATAAGTAAAATCCTTTATATTATTTAAACAATATACTGAGAAAAAAAACGATCCTGAATTTCCCCACGAAATGTAGAAGGTTTATTTAAGGGATAAGGAGAAGAGGGAGGGGGGGGAAGGCAGCATTTGTAGGAATTCCTTTTATGGAAAATGCATACTATGGTAGAGACTTCTACATCTATTATGCTTGTATTTCACGATAGTACTCTGTGTAAGCTTGGTATTTTCCCCCCGATGGAGTCAGCTTATTCGTGCTGCAAGAATAGCAGCCCGCAGTATGGCTTTACCACGGGCAAAATTACCATAAACTAAACTTTTTTTATTGTCTCGTCGTCTTTTTATTCTTGGCATGCGTATTCATTTTATTATAATCAGGCAAATGTGGAACTAAATTCAATTCTAATGCTACAGTAATTTTATAGTAAATAGGTAACTATATTTCGGGTAGGTAACTATATCTAGGATAGGTAACTATATCTAATATATATCTAGGAGACCCTTTTTACTGGCAACGAGGCATTAGATCTTAGTCCTCACGGGTGACAATGCATCTGCATTTTTATTTGTAATCGAGGATAGATGTAGATGTTTATGGGCCACAGCAACCACTTATAACACACCATCAGGTGGACTGTGTGCTCGTTTGTCACCCTATACCTATAAAAAACTACTCACTAATCAGGCTCGCTTGATTTGAAAGAATTGAACGATTATTTTAATTATCACGCTGATTTAATGATATTACATTTTACTATATATAATGAGTTTCAAATAAGGAGCTGTATTGAGTAACGTTTTAAATTCCTTTCCGGTGTATTCTTCTCTTAGTTACTTCTTAGTTATAGGGAGGATGTTTCACGCTTGAAATAAGGATTGACGGTTGAATTTCATTTTTATTTTTATAGAATACAGAGACAAACGAGCAAACAGTCCACATGATAGCAAGGCAATATTGTGGCCCACAGACATCTACATTTTTCCTCAATTGAGAATCAAAATGCAGATGCGTTGTCGGCCCTTAGGACGTAGATAAAATGACTCGTTTCCAGTACAAAATTGTTCGGTTTTCTACATTCACCATAAAGGACAGGAGCATTAAAATACTATACGCTTATATTCTGTTAGAGTATGGTTCTTCTGCGGTCAAGCCAACCTATTCTGCTGCTGCGTGACTCTATCACGTATAGACGTGCCAGAATACTCCCACTTTTAATACTACTCCTCATCACCAGTGTAGGAATTATTATCTGTTGTAAGGATATAGTTATACCGCAATCGATAGGTAACTATGAGATCTCTCTAGCATTTCCTATAGTCTCTTACGACACTCACGTAATGAATGGGAGGAAAATCCATAATTGTTTTAAGCCACCATAAAGCGATAATGATCACTTTTTCTTTTCTCGGGCGTTTATTTGCAGAACTTGGTTTAAAAAAAGATGCTAAAATTAGTTAGCCGAGATTTGTGTGCAAGTAAAAATCCATCAACACCACTACACTAGAGAAGACACACGGCCGACGATATAACGACACGTGTTTCGCTTATGAACGAGGCAGTGTTACATATTTTCAGGATAGATAATTAATTTTAACACCTTTAAGTAGTTTGGAAACTTCGGAGCACCACATTCTGTACTCAAAAAATCCTGTGGCAAACAGACATAGATACACAAATACCGGGGTGATATTGCAAATGATCAAATTTTGCTAATGTTACGAGCTTGAGGTTCGTGACAATAAAAATTGCCGATAAAATTACCTAAATTAATACTTTAATTTACTTTACACAAATTAAAGTTAAAACACTAATAATTAAACACACTAATTCACTTAATTCCGCTCCGAAGCTTCGCTTGTTTCGTCAAATCAACTCTGTCTCGATCGCATCTTGCGCCACCTATTTATTTAAATTAGCAAAATATCCGGAATGTTCAAGTAAACACGCGTAAGGTACCGAGAGTTCGAGTATAGATTTTCTAGAAACTTAGTTCTTCGGGTGGCGCTGTCGGTCGAGAGATCGGTGATGTCATTCTCTGCAAAGCTCCCCTTGCTCTCGTTCCTGACACTAGATGGCGCTAGTTGACTTATTCACACAACACTGTCCCCCCTAAGACATGCTCGTCCCGAGCATTATCGGTCCCATGATAACGCGCCAAGCGATCCACTTGGACGATCTTAGGAGTCCCTCTTACGCCTTTCTGTAACGGCTCCGCAATGTCAAGGGATGTCCTATCCCGTGGTGCACCAACATTGTACAATTTCGACGCTCCTCTACTGAGTGCTACGTGCCTGAGGTCCCCTCACAGCCGCACAACTTGTACATATACGACACCATTCCTCGACATCGTCACGATAATGGACCCAGTAAAACTGTTCTCGGACCTTCAGTGGAGTTCGTTTACCTCCCAGATGGACTCTTGAACGACCATTATGGCACAGCTGTAGAACATTCGGCACTTTAGCTTTAGGGACAACCATTTGTAAACGACAGCTGTCTCCTCGACCATTGTCCCATTTACGGCACAGGACTCCATCCTGAAGCAGCAAGCTGTCCCATTGGGCCCAATAGCTTTTCGTGGTTGAACTCATCGCTGAGACGTCCCTCCACTTAGGCTTGGTAGCACGGGCCTTCATCCATCCCAGAATCGGCTTGATGTCCGGATCTTCCTGCTGTGCATGTCGTAGGCTGTCCCTCCACCCGTTGCTGAGGTAGTCTGTCCTGAGCATCCTCACGGATACCACTTCCTTACTCTCTTGCCTACCACAATGGTTGCAATCTTCAGGAAAAGGTCTTCTTGACAATGCATCTGCGTTGCCGTGAGATTTCCCGCTGCAGTGTCTGATAGAAAAGTCGTATTCCTGCTGCTGCTGGGCGGTGCTGTTAGCCGCACTTCCTTTCTGAGACCGTTCACCTTCCCTTCCTAGGGTGTGCTTAGGGCAGCTGGACCGAAGATGGCCCCTTACCCCACAGCCATAGCACCTAGGGCTGTATCTTTTATTGTGGTCGCTAACCGTAACTGCTGTAACCTCCCTAGCGTGAGGTGAACGATGATCCTGTCGCCGCCAGGCAGTGCTGTTAGCTGCACTACCCTCTCGAGATCGATCAACTCTCCTTTCCACGGTTCGCTTAGGGCAGCTGGATCGAAGATGGCCCCTTTCCCCACAGCCATAGCACCTAGGGCTGTATCCTTTGTTGCGGTCGCGATCTATAGCTGCTGCAACCTCCCTGACGCGATGGGAACGGTGATCCTGCCGCACGGCTTCCACTTCCAGTGCATGGGCCAAGGCGTCCTTAAGCGTCTCGTGGTGCCCGAGCCTCACAGCAGCTCTGACTTCCAGGTCACGGATGCCGTCGATGAATGTCTGCACCAGGTTCCCTTCAATGAGCGCAGGTACAGACCGGTATGCTTTTCACACCAGCTTCTACACTTCTAGAGCCCACTGCTGCAGGTTTTCGTTGATGCGCTGCACACGATCTTTAAGCTGCGCACGAAAGACGTGTTCCAGGTGAGCGTCGCCATATCTCGCCTCCAATGCCTCAAGGAGTTGCTCATAAGTCACTTCCTCACCGAGAGCTTCCAGAACTGTTAAGGCCTGGTCGCGCAGGCCTAGTGTGAGAGCAGTCATGGCCTGACTTTTGTTCCAGCCGTTCGCCTTCATAACAGCCTCGAACTGGATTTTGTAGGCTGACCAGGAAGAGGTACCGTCGAACGGTGGCACCTTGAACCCGCGTAGCGAAGGTGTTGTAGCTACTACGGGAGCTGTAGCTCCATCTCCAAGTTTGAGTTCGTCCAGTGATTTCTTCATGTCAGCCATTACGTTGTCAACCCGATTGTTTACTTGGTCGATTCGGGTTTCAGCTTTCTCGATTCGGTTTTCAGCTTTCGCGATTTGGGTTTCAGCTTCCGACAGGCGGTTGTCATGCTGAGCAACCCTATCCTTCACCTCCTTTATCTCCTTCCCGAAGGTAGCGTGAAGGTCCTTCATGAGGAGCATCTGCTCTTCCAACCGACGGGCCTGTTCCTCTTGTCCGCCCCGCAGCTGCTCCTCCAAACGACGAACCTGGTCTTCCTGTCGGCGGGCCTGTTCATCCTGTCGACCCCGCAGCTGCTCTTCCAACCGACGGACCTGTTCCTCCTGTCGGCGAGCCTGCTCCTCCTGTCCGCGAGCCTGCTCCTGCAGCGTCACCATCAGAGCACCTAAGTCAGGTGCCACAGACGTAGAAGCTACTGACGGACCGGCTTCCGTGGCTGGCGGCTGGCCCTCAGACATCTGCGGCGTTGCACCACCAAATCTCCTCTGGTCCGTCTCCTGCTGGCGTTGACTTCGGGTACGGACACCCCCGTTTCCTCCTTGGGTAAAATCGGCATTATTTTATCCCACTTCTGACACCAATTGTTACGAGCTTGAGGTTCGTGACAATAAAAATTGCCGATAAAATTACCTAAATTAACACTTTAATTTACTTTACACAAATTAAAGTTAACTAACACTAATAATTAAACACACTAATTCACTTAATTCCGCTCCGAAGCTTCGCTTGTTTCGTCAAATCAACTCTGTCTCGATCGCATCTTGCGCCACCTCTTTATTTAAATTAGCAAAATATCCGGAATGTTCAAGTAAACACGCGTAAGGTACCGAGAGTTCGAGTATAGATTTTCTAGAAACTTAGTTCTTCGGGTGGCGCTGTCGGTCGAGAGATCGGTGATGTCATTCTCTGCAAAGCTCCCCTTGCTCTCGTTCCTGACACTAGATGGCGCTAGTTGACTTATTCACACAACACTAATTTTGGTATAGAACAATTTAATGATGCACCTGAATTAAAGCTCATGCGATTGATGCTGCGGATAATAAGCGTCTATACAAATATAATCATAAAAAGGTAGTATAAAGTATAAAACTACTTCAAATAATACTCAAAATAAATACCAAAGAAAGAAACCCAAAAAAAGAACTAGAAGAACAAAACACTGTCTTGAGACTTCAAACATGCCCAGCAGTGGGCATGAATCATCGACACGCTCTATAAAAAGGAGTTACAAGAAAAAATTCTAAATATCATATATACGAAAATTTTATATGAATCAAGGTATTATGTATTTATGCAGATAATAGACTGAAATGTAGAAAAAACTAACGATATGAACTAAATAAAGCTACTCAGCTTTTAAGTTTAATATCTAAAAGCTTTTTAATAGCACCCTCGCTGTGAACTGAATGCATTTTCTAGATATTTCCTACTAACTTACGTAATTTATGTCAATAATGTGCAAGCAAAGTGTTCCTGGAAGAGAAAATTTACGAGTACGAGTATGTACTAGGGAAACTAACTTGTGACCACGAAACTTCTAATGACACATACATAACACATAAACACTCACGCCTGTCACCCAGAGGGGTAGGTAGAGACTACAGACTTCCATTTGGCACGATCCTGACACACCTCTCTCGCCTTCTTCACATCCATATACCTACGCATACATGCTCGTCGGTTAAGGGTACTCCTAATTTGGCCCGTTTTTAATAAATCGCCAATTTGCTCGATAAATTTTCACCTAGTGCGTCCCTTTCCGACTCTGCCATTCAATTCTGCAACATAAATTTTCTTTGTCACTCTTTCCTCATTCATTCTTTCCACATGACCAAACCACCAAAGCATTCCTTTCTTAATCCTGGTCACAACATCATCTTGCAAACCATACTCTTCTCTTGTCACACAACTTCTCACCCTGTCATTCATATTCAGCCCTAACATACTCCTTAACGAGCGCATTTCTACTGCGTTCATTCTACTCTCGTGCTTCTTCTGCCACACCTAACTTTCACTCCCATACGTTAAAGTAGGGACCAATACAGCACTGTGAATTGCCATACGTGCCTTTTTCGACACATTTTGACTCTTCACAATAGTGATATAGTAGTTCCAGGAAAAAACAATTATACACTCTTATAAAATATGTCCCACACTTATGGTAATAATAATTCAGAAACAGCATAAAGTTTCCCACTGCTGCAAGTTTGCAGACTTCAAAAATCCGCCGAGCAAATGGTAAAGTAAAATTGCAATTAATAGCGACGGCGGTGATTGAAATTTACGTCGTGTGCTAAGCTCTTGAGCCATCGCGATTTTTTTTTTAATCTAACTGCTGATTGTAGAAGGGTAACCTGTGCACCCACTGATTTATAGAAGCTTATTAACATTTTTAAAAACACGAAAACAATTACCAAGGAGAATCAAAAGTAGGTAAAGTGTGGCTGTGGCACGGATGATTTCTGGATTACGACAAAGCGCCATCTCCCAGGTTCGTTGGCGTTTGAATAAGAGTCGTCCTAGTCTACGACACCCATGGGATGACATAAGTTAGTGGATATTATCGTATATATATATATATATATATATATATATATATATATATATATATATATATATATATATATATATATATATATAATAGGATATATTATTGTGTGTTAGATACATGTAATAATTATATATCTACCGGCTTAAATTTCCTTATATATTCTTTTCCCCACTTTGCTGAAATATCTCTCTCGTTTGATCTTAATTGTAATTGCTTTGTTTTGCTTGGACTGACATCTTGTACTAAAAGTAACGTAATTTGTGCCACAGATTAACTATATTTGAGGCCACAGTAAACGTCGTAGAATGTTTATAATTTTTTTTCTTCATAGAACAGTATTTTAAATATTGTTGTGTATTAGTGTTGCCGGTATAGCATTTATACTTTTATATTTAATATAATTTATAAAATAAACTTCAAATTTCAAGTGCGATATGTTATAAAATTATTCTACCGGTATACTTATTATTCCTTGTTTTTTTGTTCACTATATTAATTACGTTGTCATATTCATTTTGTATAAACGCTGGTAGTTAGTGAATGTCTGTAGTTCAGGTTTAGTTTAATAATTGTTGTTTTCGGTTTTGTTTTAGTGCTTTTAGTTTAAGTTTTTTTTCTTTTTTATTATTATTATTTAATTAGTTTGTAGTTATTTTTTGTAAAAATAACATGTCTTTAGGTGATCATAATCGAAGTTTCGCATCCTTCTCTTCAGTATCCGATGTATTGAGTAGTAACGACAGTTTTGTAGGCGTTACATCTTCAAAAGAAACTCTTGACTCCCATTTTATACAGTTTTTCTAAAATTTCAATATTGTGCATATAAATGCACAGAGTATTCTGGCTCATTACAAATCAACGCAGTGCTATGAAAATGTTTGCTGCTTACGCTTCACTCCGAAGAATGAATTACTTCTTACCCATCTCCACCAAAATTATGCTTGCCCAATCTTTACTGCTCCCCATTCTCGATTATGCTGACATAAGCTAACTAGACATTACCGAAGAGCAACTTAACAAACTTGAGCGACTCCAAAATCTATGTGTAAGGTTCCTATTTGGACTTCGCAGTCCGTCTTCGTCGGAATACTCATATCCTTTCTGCTCTCTACTGTGTATTTAATATATCAAGCCCTCCCTACCTTAAAGAACGCTTCCAATTTCTCAGCTCCTCTCATATACTTTCCCTTCGACCCTTAGAAAACCTTTTCCTTCTATGTCCCTTGCACTCTTCTACATTAATTTTACAGTAAATCTTTTTCAGTTCTTGGAGTGAAGGTTTGGAATTCCTTACCATCAACTATAATACGTGCTCAAACAATAGACTCCTTTAAAAACAAAGTTAAAAAACATTATCTTTTCTTCTAAATCATCCCTCCTCCTTTTATCTATTCCTGTCTTTTATGATCACTAGTCTGTCAATTAAGTAAATTCCGGCATGTTTATTAAATTTCTTTTATATTTATAGGTTATAATATTGTTTATAGTGCACTCTACCCATTACTTAACTTTTCACTTATTTTTATTTCCTTTTTAGGTTGTCTGGAAGAAATTGCTGCATAGCAATAAGACCGCCTTTTGTTTTTCTCTTTCTTTGTTTCTTGTTAAGTTGTTTTCTTAGTGTTCAATAAAGGGTATTGTATATATATATATATATATATATATATATATATATATACATATATATATATATATATATATATATATATATATATATATATATATATATATATGTATCTAAAACCATCCCAGCCATGCTATATGCTACTGTCGCTAATATTACAAAATAGATACAATGCTGTATCATACTCGTGAGCTGAAGACTCGTATCATTCAACTAGTGGCAGTTGAACGGAGCCGGTTATTAAAAAGACTAGGCTGTTAACTAAAAGGCTAATTAAGCTAGTTGGCTGCGATTCATATTAAGAGAGTTGAAAACAAAACACAGCTTGCTTAATATAGAAACATGAAAATTTAATAAATAACGATCGAATTTCAACCTCTGGACGACCACTAATAATATTCATTCAGTCTTAAGTAATTGAAACTGCACATAGTACTTTCACTACACACATTTAACTTTCCACACAAGTCGCAATGGAAAACTGTTTCTTTCTAGTGCACATGTACATGCGTTTTGCATACTCTTTAAAATATAATTTTATGTTATTTAAAACAAAATGTCATTTTAAGTCAAACGTGCTAGAAAATACAAACATAAACGTGGAGCAACGTGATATAACGACATATTACAGTATTTGCATCTTACGAATATGTAGAGTTTGTTTTAAATAAACTCTCCTTGCATGTTTTTATGGTTTACTATCATTGGTTGAAGGAACGTTGACTGCAAAGCAAAGACGACTAAAAGACGCAAGTTAACTTTTCTATTAATACTATGCCAGCTATAAATGTAGCTATATACGTGGTAGAGCCATGCTACAACTGTATAGTTGTAGCACGAATTTGTCGGCTCAACCGGGGAAAAATCATGTTTTCACTATACTAGCTATACTATAGTGGCTTGAAATAGCAGCTTAATGCTGCTGTGTTTTATAAAGTGAGTGTAGAACAGTCTTCAGTGCTGACAACACATTTGCATATTGAGCCTTAATTGATGATGGATGTGCATCCATTAGCATCCACTTACCAACAGCTGAACTGTGTGCTCGTTGTCAATCTTATTCTTTATAAAAACATACACATTGCCTGCAATCTGAACTGCTACACTATAGACGAACTGATTTAAAATATATTTTTCCCTTTGTCAAAAATATACCCCTACATCAATTTTTTTTGTTTTCAGCTATCACAAGCCTTAACATGCCCAAACAGCCATTTAAATCATGATCAGTTTTCTTAATTTACTTTACCACCTGTG
This sequence comes from Parnassius smintheus behrii, assembly GCA_036936625.1. NCBI lineage: Eukaryota > Metazoa > Arthropoda > Insecta > Lepidoptera > Papilionidae > Parnassius > Parnassius smintheus. The sequence continues at coordinate 12,996,362 of JAUPFT010000026.1, read as the reverse complement.
AAATGTTGATAAAGCCTTAGCTAGCTTAGATTTAAAGTCGCTTAAAATTAAGTTAAATCAAGTGAAAATCGCTACTCTGCGGCTTGAACTGAAAATGCCGCTGTAGGAGACCTAATATAACTACTACGAATGCTAATATTACTTCGTATAAAGGTCAAAATAATGCAAACCCATTCCGTGTCGTGGGTGTTAGAAGAGCTGAATCTTGGTAATACCAGAAATAACATTATATAATGGCTTGGAACTAATGGCGGTATAATAATTTAAATTACGGCAGTTTACATAACATAAATTGCACTGAAACAAATTTTCAAACTTGGATTAGTGATTTGTAGGCCCTACAGATATTTGTTTAATGCGGAATTTGAATCCCGAGATCTCAGCGCCGAAACTCAATGCTAAGCAGCTGCGCCAGGGAGCCGTAAAGTTTTCACTTCAGTTTTATGAAAATAATATTTTCAAAATAATAAATTCAAATACAAACATGTTTCATAAATTCATTACTGTCGTCAAAAGCTCTGTTGAATGCTAAAGTCAGTTTGTGACTTTGTTATATTTACAAATTTTCAACTTATATGCAAGTTTTTATTAGAAATTTGAAGGTGCTTTATGAGAGATAAATAATATTATATACTTATCTTTCATAAAGCTTTATTTATTTTATGCTTTCTATTTTTAGAATTTTCGTGTGTTTGTCTGTTTGTGTGTAAATTTTATTATATACTGAACTGATAAAGAAACTAATAATCCGCCTGATGTTGAGAGTTGTACAGTCGTCTACAAACAGGTAATAAGTAATAGCCTTTTACAAATGCATTGTTACCTCTGCGGACTGCGGAAAAAGGCATATGTTTTCCTCTTCTTTAGAATTTAATTTTATAACGATAGAAGAGGAATTTATAGTCATAAAGATAAAACCGGCCAAGAGCATGTCGGGCCACGCTCAGTGTAGGGTTCCGTAGTTTCCTGTCCGTCACAATAAGTGTTCCCACTTATGAGTTTAAAGGTGAGCATTCGTTATGTTCGCGCTCCAGCAGCGCTCCGCGCTCCTGCAACTGCTCCCGGTAGTGGGTACGTGCGCGAACATGGAACGTGCAACATTGCACGCTCCGCGGCATGCGCTCCGACTCGTGATGGTTTTTAGCGCGAACATTTTAAAAAAAATTACGTAATTACGCAACGCCATCTATCGAACCATTTATGAACTGGTTTTTACTTTAACATTTTGATGGCGTAAAAAAAATTAATTTTAGTTTTGTTCTAAATTGCCTTAGCATGTTCCTGATAGAAGTTTTATGTAGTTATAAGATACCGCCAATGCCAAGGAGAGACCAACCGAACAATTCGGTAATACCTGACCCAATGTAATAAGTACCTACAGCGCCCTCTTTTGGGGAATTGGGTTACTAATTAATACATAGACGTGCCAGAAGTTTTCGGTTGTAATTTTGGATTGCGAGAATCGATTTTAATAATTCTTTTTTTGTTTGAAAAAAATACGTTCAGGATAATAAAATATGTAAACGAACTTAAAAAAAAATGCTTGCATATACGATTATACTACAAACTTAGTCCGGAAATTATTGTGTACAACTTTTTGTCTTTTTTGTACAAAAACTGTTTTCATCCAAGTTCAAAATGATTTTCCTAGAAAGTCCTTATAAAGTTCTACTTTACAGATTTTTTTCATATTTTCTAAACTTATGGTTCAAAAGTTAGAGGGGGAGGACACATTGTTTTTTACTTTTGGAGCGATTATTTCCGAAATTATTGACATTATCAAAAATGATTTAAGTAAACCCCTATTCATTTTTAAATACCTTTCCAACAATATATCACACGTTAGGGTTGAAATTAAAAAAAATCACTTCCCACTTTACATATAGGGGGGCTACCCTAATAAAACATTTTTTTCCAATTTTTATTTTACCACTTTGTTGGCGTGATTGATACACATATTGGTACCAAATTTCAGCTTTCTAGTGCTAACGGTCACAGAGATTAAGCGAGGACGGACAGACGGACAGACAGAAATGGCGAAACTATAAGGGTTCCTAGTTGACTACGGAACCCTAAAAAGGCAGAGGTCTTAAATTCAATTGAAAATATTTAAAATGATTTATATTTACATTTTATAAAATAAAGATGCAGGGTCTCTCAACTCTTTACGTACAAATAATCTTAAGATTTTTTACGTCACGCTATATCGTAGAGCTGAATGTAAGTAATAGAGATCTAACTGCACTGAGACATATTTTTTTAGAAGTATGTGTGTAGTGGGTATGGTGTAGTGGCGGTGTAAGAACTCCCACCACCCCATACCATCTCGTGGGTGTAGGAAGAGGCAACAGAGGAAGGAAATCCAAAGCTGGACAGCAAAATCTTCTTAGTAAAGACTAAACATAAGAAACTGCTGTTACCAACACGCTTGCCCACCGTGGCAACTATGGCTAATTTCCTCCCTGTGAGACAATCTGTGGGGGAGACCTATGTTTATCATCATGATTACAGCCCTTCGCAAGTCCACTGCTGAACATAGGCCTATGTTCTAAGTCTGCCACTGGTACCAATTTTTAGTGGTTAAATTCTTTAGTAGCTTTTAACATAATTAAAATTGTAATTCAGAGCTTGAATGTTGTCAGTGGTATGGCGACGTATCTAAATAATACATAGAACTATTTTATTAAAACCATTAAAAGACAACCGTTTTAAAATGATAACATTCTGTCCACTAAAACTAAATTAATTTACCTAAACCGCCTAAACTATGATTAAATGAACTATCAGGAGTTTTACGATTTTATCTAAGGTATTTTATGATATGATGACTTTATTGTATTCGATACCAAGAAAAAGAACTAAATTAGCACAAGTATGTCTAAAAGCCTTAGGGCATTTGCCATTTGCAAACTTTAACTTGAGACGAAAATAGAAAATGCAAGTGAAATCGAAACTTGAGGGTGTCAACCACGGGATGTATAACATTACACTTTCGATATAGAAAAACTAATATAATATTTGTGATCGTTTTATTTGTGTGTTCGTATATTATATTTATCATATATTATTTTATTTCTATACTTATAATATTAACTACGAAAATGTTCTTTATTTACATCTGCTGCTATATAGTAGCGCTTGTTTTCTTTTAAAGAATAAAGATGACTATCGAGCACGCAGTCCACCTGATGGTAAGTGTGGCCCATAAACGTCTACATTTATCCCCGATTAAGAACCAAAATGCAAATGTATTGTCATCCCTGAGGACTGGAATGCCTCATTTCCAGTAAAAGGAGTCTCCGTTGCTTTACACTAACCATACGAGATACAGCATCAATAAGCTGCTATTTTACGCTCGTAGGAACGTGGTCCTACCGCGGTCGTTTCGACCTTTTCGTGCTACAACGATAATATAGCTGCAACGTGGCTCTACCACGTAAAACATACTCTATTCCGGTCTGAAGGGAACGTCTGAGGCCATTACAATTTTAAGCTTAGAAGCATTGTATCTTTGTTTTCAGAGATGACAACGCAACTGTAACCTAATTTGTTTGAAGTTAGCTGCAGGTGTCTACGCACTATAGTAGCCACAAACTATAAATAAAACTATAACTAAAACTATAACTATAAACTGTCAGATCGTTTGTCACATCAATTCTTAAAAAAAAAGCGGCCAAGAGCGTGTCGGGCCACGCTCAGTGTAGGGTTCCGTAGTTTCCCGTCCGTCACAGTAAGCGTTCCCACTTATGAGTTTGTACAAAAATTGTTGTTTCCATCCAAGTTCAAAATAATTTTCCTAGAAAGTCCTTATAAAGTTCTACTTTCCAGATTTTTTTCATATTTTCTAAACTTATGGTTCAAAAGTTAGAAGGGGGGGGACACATTGTTTTTTACTTTTGGAGCGATTATTTCCGAAATTATTGACATTATCAAAAAATTATTGTAGTAAACCCCTATTCATTTTTAAATACCTTTCCAACAATATATCACACGTTAGGGTTGAAATTAAAAAAAAAATCACTTCCCACTTTACGTATAGGGGGGCTACCCTAATAAAACATTTTTTTCCAATTTTTATTTTACCACTTTGTCGGCGTGATTGATATACATATTGGTACCAAATTTCAGCTTTCTAGTGCTAACGGTCACAGAGATTAAGCGAGGACGGACAGACGGACAGACAGACATGGCGAAACTATAAGGGTTCCTAGTTGACTACGGAACCCTAAAAATGTCGCCGTGTGTTTTCATTTGTTTTTTGTGCATGTATAAAATAATCCTTTACTTGTCTAAAGATCAAGGAAGAAAATTATAGGCTTACAAGTGACGCATATCAAAATTTTTTTCAATATTCTATAATATTTTCATTTTTAGTTATGTTTACTTCTCCGCCGAGCACGTTAGTAAGTTAGTATTAAAATTGCAACAAAAATATCATTGGTGCACGTTGCCTGCGCACTATGAATTTTATATCGAGTGCTTAGTCTGATCTCCCACGGCTCTTCAGGCATTTCGAATTTAAACTCCCTAATATGGTCAAGATTCAAATTCTAACATTGTGGATTTTGAATTTAAGCTCAAGAGTGTCACTAAATACCTAACTAAAAGCCTAAGTCTCCGAAAAATCAATAAAAATGCAAAAACTATGTTAAGGGATATCCCAGAAGTGTTTTAAAAAATAAAAAATGAAATAAGTAACGTCATGAGCTGTCAGCTAGTCAAGCGCCACTTGGAAATTATCCGGATCGTATTAAAGTTGTCCCACTGCTCGGTTCCAGATCATTTATAAAGCGAATCAGATCTGCGGTCTTGACATTGATCAGTCAAATCTCAACGTGTACGCATTGATTTACATTTTTCTTCATACTTTAAAGGATATTTTAGAAAGTGCAGTTAGTTAAGTATTATTGTGAATATTTGTTACGAAAAGTAAGTTTTCATAAGTGATTGTTTTCGTTCATTATGTGTACCGTTTGGTTTTACCTTAGCTTTTATTTTGATATTATGATAGCCAAGTACATACTAGAACATACCCCATCAAGCCCCATTATTTACTGTGACGAGGTATTATGTAAGGTTTCAACAATACATCTGATGTTAATGTTTTTCATTTTTTTGACTAAGTAAAGATATTAAATTAATTTCATAAAAGAAAATAACTTACTTTTAACGCTATGCCCGATTTTCCTTATTTTATGGTAAAATCCTATAGAAGTAAATCGATGGATTCAACTTGACTGGGCAGCATTCGGGAGATACCACGACACATCTTCTCGTCAGGCATACCTCAAAACCTCCAAACTTGATTGTACAACCAGTGTGTGTTGCCATTGACAACTTATGGATCTAAGACGTGGTCCTTCACTGCTAGCCGTATGAGGAAGGTCAGAGTCGTTCAGCGATCTATGGAGAGGCATATGCTCGGGGTTTCTCTGCGTAATATACTTAGGAATGAGGATATCCGCAGTAGAACCGGAGTCACCGACATAGCCTAACGGATCAGTAAGCTGAAGTGGGAATGGGTCAGCCATATAGCTCGTATAACCGATAAGTGATGAGAAAGAAAGGTTCTCGAGTGGCAGCCTCGTACCGGTAGGTGAAGTGTAGGGCGTCCCACCACTAAATAGACTGACGACACGGTAAGACATGCAGGAAGTCGATGGATGCAGGTGGCTCAGGACCGTGCTTTGTGGCATTACTTGGGGGAGGCCTATGTTCAGCAGTGGACTTGTGAAGGGCTGTAATGATGAATAATGATGATAAAAAGCCCATCAGAAAGCAATCGAGACGATGCCCAACCATTTAGTGTAAAGCCAATGTAGAGTGATATGTATAAAGTGAAAAAATTCTAATAAATGAATATTATGCAAAGATGTAATGATTGATTGGCAGAAAGGGCAAGATATGCCCTAGGTGGAAGATTATTGATCAGATTGGCAATGTATTGAAGAAAGGCCAAGTTAGGAGTATTTTTAACCGACGAGCGTGCGTGAGTTGTATCAGGATCCTGCCAAATTGAAACTCATAATCGTACCGTATCGATATATTGAACAAAAAAGAAATTTCTTTTAACTACATTACATTGAGGTGCGTTTTTGAGCAAAATGCCGCGCTAGTCGTTATTTGTAAGGTTTTTAAGAACAATCTACTTGAAGGATATATCAACTGATACAAATCTATTAAATTTCTACATAATCTTGATTCCATAATAGAGTTTAAAAAACGAGGAGTGTCTATTTTCAAACCCACGTTTTTTATGTGAACATGAAATGTTACACGTGTAACACGAATTTCTTGAAAATGGCTTAACTGATTTAAATGATTCTTCTTTTATAAAATATGTTTTAATTTAGGGGTTGTACCTATAAATTTATAGAATAAATCCTATTCCTACGAGGGGGAAAACTAATAATGATAGTTTTAATGTAAAGTAAATATTTAGATGAAATTTCAGTTGTTACATTTAACTTGTAATATTTTCCAGTTGTTGACTAATTAAGTCAATAAATACTTCGAAATAAATATAATTCATAAATTTATGATGACCACTTTCATAGCTAGTGATTATGAGAACGAGCAATGTGCTTGATAGTAACACATTTTATTGCAAAATAAATGTTATCAGTGACAATCTAAATATGATTTCAGCTTATGAAGTTTGGCTTGAATGAATTAAATATTTTAAGAGCACTATTGCATTTATAATTTTAATATAAAATTGGACGGTATAAAATTTTACCTCTTTAGATACTGCACGAAACCCAGCATTCGAAAATAATTACGATTATTGGAGAAAATATAAGAGAAATATTAAATGCGTTTCCTTTGGGTCCAAATTTACTTAAATACTTATTTAGTTCTTTAGAATACCTCTTTGGTCTGACGGTCGTAAACTCATTTGGTAATAACAAGGTCTTGGGTTCGAATCCTTGGTCAGGCCAAAATCAGATTGGGTTTTTCTATCATTAAATTCTCAGTAGCAGCTCGTAGTCACGATGTTGTCGATGTCTTCGGCGCCTCTAAATCACGTAAAGTCGTAGGTCTTACGTCTGATTTCTCTCCAGTCGTGTGAGATTACAATGTTATCGGACTATGAGAGTGCACCTGTTTTTGCTTATATACTTGAACATTATAATCCTATCCTGCGTAGATGGCCGGGCTAAGTGGCCGAAATTAACTTTGGTTGACATTATTAGTACCCTAGATAGATAAGATTAACCTCCACACGCAAGATTGTTGGTGAAATACAAAGTCGTCGGTTTTTAACCTTGTCTTTTACAATTTTCGCTTAGATATTAAAAACAGTCAAAAATAAAAGTAAAAATTCTGTACACGGTAAACCACTTTCTATTAAATTTTACACATAAAACTAACATTTATGTAGAAAACAGTAACACGGTGAGATAGAAATAATCTGCTTTAACTCAAACTAATAATACATTTAGATGAGCGTGACATGAGAATGGAATATGTGACGATATATAATATTACAATTATTAACGCTTAAAGCTGTAATTTATGAGAACTAAAGTCGTTAAACAAACGCGTGGCTTAGCGTTACATTTTCTGCGTTATTAGGTTTTTAAAGAATAGTAGCGATGTTAACCAATAAAATAGAAAATAATACTCCTGTTAAACCATGCCATGCTACAGCTTATTATGGTTGTGGCACGAATGGGTCGACTTGAACGGGTAAGTACGACGCTTTCACAGAGTACCAGCGCAAAATAGCAGTACTGCTGTATTTTGAATGGTAAGTGCAAAATTTGGAGCCTCTTTTCAGCGGAAATGAGACATTCCATCTTAGTCCTCAGCGGTGACAAAGTATCTGCATTTTGATTACTTACACAGGATAGACGTAGATGAATATGTATCACAGTATATACTTACGATCAGGTGGACTGTGTGCCTGCTTGTCACCGCTATTCCGTATAAAATTAAGCATCCTGTCATCGGTCTGAGTATTTTACGCCTGTTGTAAATATGGTTTTACCACCATCTTTTGACAGCCACGTGATCTTTTCGTTGTTTCCCTGACGTGTCTCTTAAGTCCCGTTCGGGACGAAATAAGGGAGAGATTTTCTAACACTTCCACAATACTCTCTTCAACCAGAGCAGCTTATCTCCAGCAGACTTGATAAAATTAAAGAAAACACTTAATCGTTTAATGCACTTAATGTATCTTATATTAAAATCTAGACTTAAAATGTGCTGTTTATTTATATAACTAGTAAGGAAATTATTTATATCCGTTTATATAGTATAGATTTGTTCTTTGTTATAACCATGCTGTTGTAATTACTAACCACAACTAAATGAAACTCTAGACGTTCTTAGAGTAGGAAAGTTTGTTATTGATAATCTATGTCGTTCACGGCTAACGATGTAAGTTATAAACTTTGAACTAGAAACTAGGTTCGCACTTTTAATTAAATTATAAAGGATTTTTAAGCTTATAACGATAATAATATTATTCAATAACGCCATCTTCATTATCAGCCCTCAGAAGTCCACTGCTGGGAATAGGTCTCTCCCACTGGATAGGGAGTACCACCCCACTATACGTTTAACAGAAAAATCGCCACGCTTTAGTAGCGAATCAACGTTCGCAATTCCAGATGTTTCGCATCATTGACCCTGCCTCACTTCTGGATCCGATTACTTTATAACTAGCGCAAGTAAGGTGCTCTAACCGCCATCTATTTTTTTTGACATCCTCACCTTTTATGACATCCACCGTACAATCCGTGAAGTGGCAGTGTAAGAATATCCGCCACCCTTATCTTCAAGTGGGTATCGTAACAGAAAAAAAGGGAAAATGAGACAAGAGATAGGCAGCAGCATCTGTCTGATAACAGCAAACTGTGAAACAAAAACTGCAGCTGCCAATTCACTTGCCGAGCGCTGCAACTATAGCAAACATCCCCCATAAGCAACGACATAAGGAAACTTCGATTTGCCGACAATATAGTCTTTATGCCAGAATCGCTGGATGACCTCAGCACTATGCTTAATGACTTCAATTGTGTTTCTTAACGGTTAGGTCGTAAGATTAACATGGACAAAAGAAAAGTCATGTGTAACGTCTACATCACACCAATGCCGGTAGTTAGTTTATGTGGTAGAGCGATGCTGCAGTTATATTAGTAGTATAGTTGTAGCACGAATGGGTCGGCTCAAATAGGGAGGGACCACGCTCTCACAGAATACCAGCATCAAATAGTAGCTTAATGCTACTGTGTTTCGTATGGTGAGTGTAGAGAACCGGAGATCCTTTTTACTGGAAACGGGGCATTCCATCTTAGTCCTCACGGGTGAAAACGTATCTGCATCTTGATTTGTAGTCGAGGACAGACGTAGATGTCTATGGGCCACAGCAACCACTTACCATCAGGTTGACTGTGTGTTCGTTTGTCACCCTATCCTATAAAAAAAAGTTGGTTTAAGCAATACATGTTGACGAGTGTATTTACCTAGGACAAATAGTCTGACTAGGTAAGTTTAACTTTAACCGAGAGGTCCATCGACGGATTCAACTCAGGTGACCAGCAGAAGCAGAAACAGAAGTAGATATTACATACGTACATTACATTTTCATAAATGTAATGAGGGTCAAAGTTAATATATTAATATCCTTACATTTTTGTCTGAGCGACTCTTAAGGTTTTGCTTTTATGGATTTATTTTATAAAATAAATATAATTTCAGAATCTGTGTGTGTATTCTATTAAAAAAATACACCTACAATCAGATGGAGAGTACGATGAAAATAAAAATAAAGTTGGTAAAAATTGATTTAATAAAATAGCATGGAAAGCGGTTGCTATAATTCCTATAATTTCTATCATTTAATTACAATATCACTATGGATGATAAAATTACAATAAGTTATAAATAACATACGTACAAATTTGTATTTCTTGTTGTACATCCCAAACAGTTACAAAATATTTGTGTTTGTACTTTGTATTCCACTCGGGTTATTTCATTTACAAATGTGCTGTATATAGGTATAACTTTAATTTTTTTCTATATTAATAAATCCTTAAACGCTTAAGCTTATAGATAAATAAGAACACAGATAATAGTAAGCTACAAAATATTTATAAATGTAATATACCCGATGGGCGTCCGTTAAAATAATCGTACAAGAAAATACTAGTCTTTACATGCGGCTCCGTTCACGTGTAATTATAAGCCAATTTATAATATTAGTAGGATAGTAGGAATATTACAATTAGTAGAAAGTAGTATTACAAATAATCAAGATAAGATTGCGCAATTTTGTAAAGAACTAACTTATTCTATACAATTTGATTTTCAAATGAAGATCGATGTTACTAATTCTATTCTGCCTATTGGAACTACTACAATATCGATAATGCAAAAAAAAAAATACTTATTTTTCAGAAAAGGCGCACATTTCATCATGTTCTGTATTAATTTATCAACGCTACAAATTCTATTTATACTAGCAATCTTTCAACAAGCAAAAAGTATAGAAGACGGATACCTCAGATTTGTGAAGGACGCTTGCTATATAAAGGGAGAAGCGTTATCTTGTATGAAATATCGAGCTATAAAAATTGCCACGAATACATTTTTTGGTGACTTATATACGAATAAGACGATAAGAGCTAGTAAAATGATAAGCTTCGTACCTTTAGACGAAGAAATAACGAAAAGTATAGCAACAAATGTGGAAGAAGAATTGCTTGTGAAAGAAAAAAGAAGTTTTTTGTCAGAATGGTCGGAGTTTGCCAAATATGTAATGAAATTAGTAAAGGTGTTTTTTAAAACTAAGGGATTGAAAGTAGATCTTCCTGAAGGTGCTAGAACAATTGAGGAGCCGGACAACGATGATGGTGAGTGTATTTTTTCTTTGTTTAATAGTATTCAATATATTGTAATCTATGTACAAAATAAAAACATTTAACATTGAATAAAACAAGTCGTATTTAATTTTTCTGTTAAGTTTGCTGTGAAGCACCCGAAATAACAGAATTAAAATAAGTTAAATTAATCGCGATAAAATCCATAAAGCTAGTTTGATTCAATGTCGAGTTTGTTTATTTGTATAAATTTAAGAAATCATTAAAACACCTAATATTTAATGTCGACCAGACTGAATTTCGTTCACAGTGGTCAAGCTCAACGAAGACTAGCCATCTGCGCCTGTAAAGGATGATTAGTGCACTAAATGTATGAGTAAGCACTGTGTTTCCTCCCTCATTAATGGAGAGTAGTCGAGCCCTGGTCCAATAACAAACTCTACAACAAACTTCTTAATGTTATATTTCTTTTAAAAACTTTCCCTATGCTATATTTTACGGAGTGCATATAACGCTAATCTGTAGTAGTAGCCTACGAAAAAGTTGTGCAAGTAACAAACTTTCAAAGTTTATGTTAAAAATTATATGTAACTCTGATTTAACTTCGTTTATCTAATGTTATTTTTCGTTCAGTTCAGTTTGTAAAAGCTTTTTGCTAAAATATTTTATCTCTCAATTCTAACTTAAATTAAATTTCATTTTTCGTTGAATTTTTACCAAGCAGTAATCGCACAGTGAACCTATAAACTATTCCACGACAAAATACTTCATCTACATAGAAAGTTATTTTATTAGTCTTTGTTCAAAATATGTTGATCATCCGTAATGACAACAAACTATGTTTGCAGTACCAATTGTCTCCCATTTTGAACTTCGGTTCCCACTTAATGCTCTGTAACTACAAACTATACTTCTTGTTTTATTACAATATTGAATTTAGTTTTGCCGTTACGGATACATAATCGTTTTACTTAAAGTTTGGAAGTAATATTTATATTCCTTAATATATAAAACGTAAAAAAAAATACCAAATGTTTAAGCAATAAAAGCCACGTTCCATATAGTAAGTTTAGCTTAATCTTACATAATCCAATGTACAGTTTCATTAGATCGTATAACCTAATCATTAAATAACTATCTAGAATAAACTAGTTACTTATAACTTATTATAAATAACTAATTATATCATCGACAGCAATAACTCCACGGTTTTCCACTATTGCAAATAATTGACAAGGATAAGATAATGCTCGCGTATTGTGATCGCGACTAACTCGAGTCACCAAATAGCAACTCCACTAGAGATAAAAACGCATCCGTATCAATTAATCCCGATAATCTCCCACTTTCTCGAGTCTACCATCGCCGTATCAGCAGCCTTTTAAAATCACGGATTACAGTGAAAATTATATTACGCGTGTCTCAATACCAAAACTCGGGGGTTTTCAAGCAACGATTTTTGATCTGTGTAAAAAGCAGCAAAGTGCTTACATTTTTTAAATAAAAAATAACTTTTAGCGCAATTGTGCAATTCTGGTCTATATAAATATATATGTTTTTTTTTTGTTAAAACATTGCGACCCGAAATATAATATTAATATATTTTATATTAATATATACCTCAGCTTTTAATTGATACTAATATATAAAACTATTATTTACGGATTTTACGTAATTAAAAGCGATAAAATCCGTAAATAATAGTTTTATTCAATGTGTGATGTTCGCGTAAATTTAAGAAATCATTATGATACTAATATACCTTTTTATTTAATTTAACGAAATCAAACGTCAATAAAGCAAATCAGGAAATGAGGATTTTAGATGTCTCCTACAACATATCGTTACTAGTTGTACTTTGTTGACCCATAGTCTTCTTTATATGTGACTACAAGAGTCTTGTTTAATTTTTTAAGATATTTTAAAAGACCACATCTTATTAGGTTTTTTATTTATGTCAGTTCCAATGGCCATCGGATTTTATCAATATACCAGTATATATATATATATATATATATATATGGATAAATCTTTCGTTTTCCGCTCTGAGAAAAAAGTGGTATTGTCTGAACAGCTCTTCTATCTCAGCTTCTTTACAACATGTCGTAGGCGAATTACTTTTTTCTACTATGGCAAACCTACCCTAGCATCTACCGAGGATCTTTTGTATAAATATGATCGCCATTGATGTTTAAAATCATTATAGTAAGCCTGACCTATAAACCACATCGTGTCTCAAGCTTTACTCTGAAAATGCTTTCTGCGATCATTTAAATTAAAAACGAGATGTTGTGATTTTACGTAGTTAAATTTTACGTAGCTTTTAGAGTAGGCTAAAATCAGAGAACAATTGTAAAGTACAACAAATTTGTAATAATTGTATTCCGAATACCAAAAATAACATCATATATTTTGAAAATTGTGATCAAAATTCATTCGTGTAAAATTATGAAGCTGAAGGGTGAACGTCTTGCGCTTGAACTTCCATTCACTGACACCACAAATTTGGTATTTGTTGTACCCCGCTTTGGTAACAGGGTGTAATATTTTCGTTAATTTGCGAACTATATTTGTTGTTATAATGCGCAAACCGCGCAAGACACGCTAAAACTCACTACGTTGCCTGCTACGTTAAAATTTAAATTTGAAACTTAGCAAACAAAATTATAAAGTGCATAAATACACAAATACTAAATTTAGCCGCACGGGAGTGCAATTTTGCGGTCGCAACCTGTAAACTAAGTTAATGTCACTAAACTGATTTGCTATTCAACTTTGTAAGTTAATTTTATCTACACATAATTTATACAGTATTCACGAAATTATTCCTATAAAATAAAATAAAATATAGTGCAGTATAAAAATAATAAACGCAATTTAATGAGAGCGAGTTGCGTGATCTTAAGAAGTCTACAAAGAAGTTTAACCTCTCCACTTTACGTTCGAGGTACGCTAAAGAAATTTTATAGTGGCATGCAACCGAAGTATACCATGAGTAAATTTTATCTTGACGCGCTAAACATACTTCAAATTACCGCCCTATCTGAAATCTACCTTTATTAGAATAATACTACCGTTTACTATTAAGCATTCTTTGCTAAAACGCAAACATCGAAAACGTTGTTAAAATGAAAATAAATACATGGTTTTTTCGATAAAAAAACGCTTTTTTTCTAAGTAAACGTACGAACGTTTACTTAGTACATGCCACCGGACGCGGTGCTGGTTTTAATTATATAGTTTTTCATTTTATATTATTGTGACGTTGGACAGTTTTAATACCTCATAATAATTAATATAAAATATTATTTTCTATTTCACTTAAGTAGGTTTTGTTGATATCAAAAAATATCTGTAAATTCTAAATATTTATATATACAATACAAAAGGTTTAATATATTATGAGGTTAGCGACACCACCCTATGAAGAACAAAATACAGTATAATTAAAAGCTTTTAAGAAGCTTCTCATATTCGCTCGTTAATTGGATAGTAAAGTAATCGTACATTAGGAGTAATTCATATTTTATGTGCGTTTACGTCATAATGAAATAAATATTAAAACTATTGTATTTTGATATATTTCTGAATCTAACAGAGCATTGCTGGTTTTCCGGTTGATTGCAAACAACTTCCGGCAGTAACTGAACCGTTATAAGCAAAGGTTATCTTTTCTTATAGGTTATCAGTCTATATTTCCTTTCTTTAAAAGGTTACTTACTGGCAACGATGATCATGTTACGAGTACTACGCAAGTCAAGCTTTAAATTACTTTGATACTGCGATTAAAATGCAAACGTGACAGTTCATGACAAGTCGTGCCTACTACGAAATTAAACTCAAATCCAGCTGTCAACTTTAATAGGCCGATAAAGAATAGTTAGTTAGTAACAGCCTATATAAAACGTCCTGCTGTTGGACACAGACCTCCTCTTATTCCTCAAAGAGAGTAGTAGTTAAGACTGTGTTAACCGTGATGATCTAATGTTTTTTTTTGTTTTTTCGTTTAGGAGGACTCAAATTTCCTTCCAGCTTGTTTTATTTATCCGAAATGCAGGTTACAACTTGAGATGAGATTTGCATTAGTTGCCACACTTAACAGAGAGGTTGCTAATACGAATTATAGCCATGCCGCAGTAATATTGAGGTTGTAGCACGAATGAGGCGACTCGGCCGGGAAAGGACCACGAAAGAACCCACAAAGAATAACGGCGTAAAATAGCAATATAGTGGTGCTGTGTTTCGTATGTAAGTGTGGTCGATCCGAATACCCTTTGTACTGGAAACGTGGCATTCCATCAAGTCCTCGGTGTGACAACGTATCTGCTTTTTGAATACTGATATTGTTTGAGAATAGATGTTTATGGACTATAGTATCCAATTACCATCGGGTGAATTTATGATTGACACCACCCCCAACTCTTTCTGTACGTTATAATTATTTTTAGCTCTTTTTCAAGAGTTTTCCTTGAAATATTATTTGCGTTTTAATAAACTTTAGGAAAAGAAAAAAATAAAAAAATATTATAATGCTTCTTATAGGTGAGTGTACCTAAAAGAAGCATTAAAATATTTTTTATTGAATAATAATTTACTTTTATATAATATTCATAAACATGGACTCGTGACATCATTTTAAACCATTAAGAATACTCGTATTTAGTTTTACATACGAGTATAAGTATCGTAGATAAATATGTATATAAGTTTGTATATTTAAACTACTTGTTTTCATTACATCATTGCGTCCTATCTAAAGTCCACTGCTGAACGTAGGATTCGGAAACAACATGGTTTCTATTTGTCTCTATCACAGAAGTTTTTATCTGTGAGAGTTTCAGCTGCATTGATTAAACATGTCATATTTTTAAAATGTCATTACTAAAATACCAACATGAGCTTAAATAGTAATTTAGTTTTTAATCAAATTTATATTTCTAAAGATATAAGAAGATTGTAACATAATTTATATAATTATATTATTTAATAATTTTTAAACGAACAATGCAGTTCAAAAACAACATATATAAAACCTAATAAAATAAGAGAGATAATCTGCACTAGAAAGCACGCATATGTCCCCTGCACATGCACTTATCCACTTTGTTAATTGCGCTTCTCTTGGCCATGATCTTGTTATCTTCAGACAATTCGAACCATCTCGTTAGCCGCCGATCCATAATTGAACCAACAATGGCAATGGTAAATAAAACTGGACCACAAAAATAGCAAGTAATTGATTACACGAAATTGTGCCAATATAACTGTTATAATCGTCTGCTGTGTTGACATTAATTCGGATAAAGCGTGGGATTCTATGCTGGCTTGGTCAAGGTTGAGCACAACAAACGCGTCACTAATTTATGTTTTGATTGGACGAGCAAGATGGTACGCTCTATATTGATTTTTGTTACCATCCATACCATCTGCCTGATTAGCGACCCACCACTGTACGGTTCACCAGAAGATTTTTCCTCAGGTTCTGAAGACTTAGGGATTACTATTAAAAAGAGCCCACTTTTTTAAATGGCCGACAATGCACCTACAATTCCCTTGATGTTACAGTTTTTCATGGGAACCAATATTAAACCAACCAACAGAGAACCGCATTCTCGTTTGTTCCCTGCTCCTGCTATATAATAAAAAAATAACTTATTATTTTGAACCTAAATGAGATGGCTAAAATGTGCCCCAAGCTGTACAAAAATAAGACTTTTTAAGATTGCTAATAATTTGAAAAAAAATAAAAAAAGAATTTTGAATAACTTTTAACATTTCATAGCTGCGGTTGAATAATAATCAAGCTTAAAAGTATTTAAGTGATTTCTTATCTTTGAAGTCACTCTATAGCACATCTAATGTGGCCATATAATACTTAAAAAGATCAGAGTAGGTAAAAAACAATAGCTAAACTCATAAAAATACCTAATTATGATATGTTATGTATAAAGCAAGCCTTCAGTTAATGAATTAATACATCAAAATACACTTAAGTATAGAATTTTTTTATACAGCAACAGCTTAAACATGTAGCGTTACATTATAGAATAGGGTTATTTTACTTCAGTACTTGCAACACTGAATTCGTCCGTCAAGCATCAAAACAGTCAAAGTGTCAATATGTCAATATGTCAGACTTGATCTGATTCACGTTTACCCACTTAAGCCCCGCTTCTCGGTATATGATATTTGTATACTTTTCCTTCTTATTTGTGTTTTATCGTATTTTACTTTTATTTAAGTGCCGTAGCCCCACGCAAGTGCTCTACTAATTATAAACGGTATAATACGTAAGTTTAATTATTTTCTGTCTAATATACTTCGATCAATAATAGTTATGTTACAAAAATTAGTAACAAATAATAATTTAAACGACTGAAAAAAACTGCTGTCCTTGTCTTTTTTTAGCTAAACCAGTTAGGATACATTCTAATCGTTATGCATATACATTAACCTACATAACTCTCACGAATTGGAACTTTATTAATATCTACATTATGTAATAATGATAAAACCGACTGCCAAAACCAACTTTTTTAAATCTTCATTATTTTTGTCAACTACTGCGTAGCTACATGCACTTTTCTAATTATTATAAACGATCTGTACGTTCAAATGACACAGATTTTATCTCTGTACAGTCTGGGGGCACTGTTCATACAATTTTTGGTCATCTCATTTAACATAATGTGCTTACATAGATGTCTTTTACCCTCGCATCCTCCTTTTTATCAATCCTTAGAAAATATTACTGAACATACATCTACAATACGTTATTTTTTGTAGAGTATAAAGATGACAAGCGCCAATAAAAATATCGATTCGACTATTATGGGGCACCACTCCTAACACAAGCGTAACACACTTATCAAGAGTGGTTAAAAGGAATGTTAACAATATTAACAGCATTGCTAGTGTTAAGAAAAATGAGCACATATTCCATCTGATAGTAAATGGATGCTGTGACCCTATAGATATCTAAATCTGTTATTAGGTTGGTAACCCATGAGTACTAAAATGTAATCTCTCGTTTTAAGTGAAAAGAGATCGTTTAAATTTTTTGACTTCCCGCTATGAAAATTGAAATATTCTTTACAAGTTTAAGAGTTACAATAACTTCCAGATTTTTAATTTTTTAAAAATCTGGAAGTTATTGTTTTTATACCGTTTTTCATCAAATCAAATCTTGAGGTTTTGAGGTCTAAGGAAGCCACCCTGACAATTTTTCGATAGTGGCTGTATGTCTATGTGTCTTTTGAACGGCTTGACCGATTGAAATAAACTAAGCGGATTTCTAAAGTGTTTCATCAAACTTAGATTTCCTATGAATTTGAACTAATTCATACTTGTAGATTTGGAGAAATCTCAAAAATAAAATTTTGAAAAACTAATCAGCTTTGAACCTCGAAAAACCACGCCGATTGCCGCGGGTCGGGTCAAAATCGGTTGATTCATTCGTGAGATATCGTTAACGAATTTCAGATAGCTCATATTCAACGTCATAATTTGATGAAATTTGGAGCGCTTTGCATTTGAAATTAGCAGGAAGTTTCAGGGATGGCCTGAGGGTTCAACCAATTTTTTTATAGGATAAAGGTGACAAACGAGCACACAATCCGCCTGATGGTAAGTGGTTGCTACGGCCCATAGTCATCTTTATCTATCCTCGATTACAAATCAAAATGCAGATGCGTTGTCACCCGTGAAGACTAATATGTAATGCCTCGTTTCCAGTCAAAAGGGTCTCCGGTTCGCTACACTCACTATACGAAACACAGCAGCGTTAAGCAACCATTTCACGCTGGTATTCTGTGAGAGCGTGGTCCTTCCCAGGTCGAGCCAACCCAACCGTGTTACAACTATACTACTAATATATTTGTAACTTGCCTCTACCGGAGCAAATGCAGAACATATACAGAGCCGTAGTAGCTCAGATGGTTAACACTCGCTATAAATATAACAGAACACGAGTAACCCTGGTTCGATCCCCGCCGGCACCAGTGAAATTATTAAGTGCAATTTTAAGTGCTTCTTTTTAAATACTACCCTATGTTCAACTGTAGGCTTTTGACAGACTGTCATAATGACTATTACGTTGATGTCTTGAAGTATTGCTAAAATATTACGCACATTATTTTTGTGATAGCCTAGTAGAAAACGAATTTCAAAATTTCATAGTAACTACGTAAGCACTCTGAATTTAATTTCGGCGGCAACTAAAAAAGTTTTAGTTTCAATTTTAAGAAATTCAGCATTCTCTGCGGTAAATGAAAACATCATGCGGAAAGTTGCATATTACCTGAGAAAATAAAATATTCTTAAAGATATTTGAAGGACCTTTTTATAGTAACTTAGATCATTTGATTAAAATGAGAATATATAAACTATAATTAATGTTTGTTACATTATTAAAGATCTTTGGGTCATATTATATGAGATTGTATTGATTGGAACGTAAAAAAAGATATGTACTCATTTACAAACACATAATACTGTATTAGTACTACTCTTTTTAAAAACGAAAAACCAGACGCTCAGCGAGTGTCTACTCCTTTCTTGTCAAAACTCGTTTATTATTAATACTCGTACGTACTATATTACAAAGATGTAGAATGATTTTCCAGCGTCTGATTATTCCTTCTTAATACAATGCGGGTATATGCAGGCCAATACGAAATTTTTTTCGTTGCATTAAGATACACATATGAATATATGTGTGTGCGTGTTGCTTACCCACACGGAGAAAAGGAGCTACCAGCTTTTAAGAACATAATCATCTATTTTTATTTAAACATAAACATAAACACTCACGCCTGTCACCCCGAGAGGTAGGCAGAGACTACAGACTTCCATATAGCACGATCCTGACATACCTCTCCCGCTTCCTCCACATCCATATACCTACGCATACATGCTCGTCGGTTAAGGGTGCTCCTAATTTGGCCCGTTTTCAATAAATCGCCAATTTGGTCGATAAATTTTCGCCTAGGATGTCCCTTTCTGACTCTGCCATTCACTTCTGCAACATAATTTTTTTTTGTCATTCTTTCCTCATTCATTCTTTCTACATGACCAAACCACCGAAGCATTCCTTTCTTAATCCTGGTCACAACATCATCTTGCAAACCACACTCTTCTCTTATCACACAATTTCTCACCCTGTCATTCAGATTCAGCCCTAACACATTTCTACTGTATTTATTCTACCCTCGTGCTTCTTTTACAACACCCAACTTTCACTACCATATGTTAGAGTAGGGACTAACACAGCATTGTGAATTGCCATACGTGCCTTTTTTGACACATTCTGACTTTTCATAATAGAGTGTAGAGCCCCATTTAATTTATTTCCTATTTTTGTTTGTTTAAATATAAATTAAAATGTAAAAAAAATTATTTTCTAACTAAAACTAACTTCATCGTTTGATTATTTTTCAGCTAGAGGCAAAAAGAAAAAACTGGCGATCATGATTCCCATTTTGAACCTACTAGCGACATTGAAGACCAAATTTCTTCTTGTTCCTATTCTTCTTTCTGTGTTATTGATAAAGAAACTACTCTTAGTGGCTGCTTTATTGGTTCCAAGTCTACTCAGCACATTGAAGTCCTGCAAGGTAAAATGTTAGACTTTAATAGTTTTTAATATTCCTTTCTTATTAGCTCGATAAACTCTATCGGAGCTCGTTATAACGAGGAAACGCCTTAATCACCACGCTTCACTGGTTTATTTTATAGAATAAGGTTGACGACTCCGTGGCGTAGTGGCTTAGCAATGAGTGGCTGCGCTGGGGATCGCGGGTTCGAATCCCGCACGGAACAAGTATTTGTATGGCCTACAAATAATTGTTCCGGGTCTGGATGTTTGTCCTTGTGCAATTTATGTTTGTAAACTGCCTCCACGATACAGGAGAAAATCCTAGTGTAGGGGTAACGTTTTAAAAAAAAATAAGGTTGACAAACGAGTATACAGTCCATCTTATGGTTAGGGGACCTGGTTCAAAGACATCTACATGTATCTTCGGTTAAGGATCAAAATGCAAACGCGTTCTAATTCCCGAGGACTAAGACGGAACGCTTCGTTTGCAGTTGATGGTTTTCCTGTTATCTACACTCACCATACGATAAACAGCAACACATTAAGCTGCCAATTTATTGTTCGCTGGTAGTCTGTGAGAGCGTGGTCCTTTCTCGGTCGAGCTGACTCGTTCATGTTACAGCCATAACATAGCTTCAGCATGATTCTACCACGTATAAATTGTGGTGGTGGATAGGCTATCGAAATGCCAGTCCTCTTGCACTTTTGACCCGGCTTCACGCACTCGCTATTGTATTGCACCATCCGCGGTAAAATATTTTTAGTAATGTGGAAGCAGCAATAGGTAGTGATTTTTTTATGTCAGCATCACTTTTTTTATTGTTTTCTCTTCTTAATAAAAATCAACATGTGAAATTCTACTGCTGAACATGAACTTCTGCAGTTAAAGGACGTCATTGCCTTAATTAACATACTTTACAAGTGGATGGGCGATTGCAGATCAGGCGTCTCGCAGCTGGGGCAAATTGGGGTGACCGACCCATCAATTCACTAGTGGATATGACTCTTTCCAAAAGAAGGAAAAACTTTGCTACAAAAATACTCTTAAAGCTTGCTCTTAGTAGAGTCATGGTCTAGTTTATACTTCGTAGAGCGACGCTGCAGCTATATTATGGTTGTAGCATGAATAGGTCGGCTTGGCCGGGGAAGGACCACGCTTTCACAGAATACCAGCTCATAATAGCAGCTTAATACTGTGAGTGTAGAGATACGGAGACCTTTCTTTACTGGAAACGAGGCATTTCATCTTAGTCCTTAGGGGTGACAACGCATCTGCGTTTTGATTCTTAATCAAGAATAAATGTAGATGTCAAGGGGCCACAGTATCCACTTACCATTTGGTGGACTTTGTACTCGTTTGTCACTTTTAGTCCATAAAAAAAGTTTGCCTTATGGCTGCAGCAGCATGATTGGGTTGGCTCAACTGGAAAAGGAGTAGCTTTCATCTAATAGCAGCATAAACAGCGCAAATTTAATTTAGTTCTCAGGGTTGGTAAAATGGGCCCCTCCGAACGGGTTCCCGCCTTGTCGTGGCGGGGGGGCTTAGTAGCCGTGGCTTGGTCTCCCATGGTGAACAAAGAGGAACCCACGTGGCTGGCCCGAGGTGAAGGGCCGGCCTGAGGTGGCCACTCCGAGTGGGCTTGGGGAGCCCACTTCGGATGTGTGCTGGTGGACTGCAGCGAGTGGGGACTCGCGCACCCTCTACCGCTGGAGCCGAGGTGAAGTCGCGGAGGAAGAGGAGTGTTGGTATGGCGATGCACCACTCGCCCTATCCTTCGCGACTCAAACGGGGCCGCACCGTTGATGCGGTGGTGGTGGGGCTGCGGGGGGAGAGGATTGTCGGTATTGCGAAGCGCCGCTCTCCCTACCCTCCACAGCCGAATCTTGGTTGGCGGCGGAGCCATAGACCAGATCCGCCGCTGGGGTCGGGAAGGCTAGTACTTCTAAGTGCTCGTTTTTCCTGGCCCCATGGCCTTTGTGCATCGGATGCGGGGGCGTCTGTTGCACAGACGTAATTGGAGGCCGTGGAGGAAGCGCGCCATGTGTTCTGGTGCACCTTACCTGGGAAGGAGAGTGGGGAGGAATTTTCCTCTCCCGAGGAGGTGCTGCCATGGGGCGGCAGACGCTAATAGGGCCGCGGATGTGTGCGAAAGCGTTCCCGTAGCCCTGCCAATATGCGACAAAGGTAGAACACCATGGGGTTTTAGTCGGTGCGAGTCCGACATAACCCGTCCTTGCCCCCGCGAGGCGGGTATGCGTAGGCATTTCCCCATGTAAAAAAAAAAAGAAAAAAAGGGTTGGTAAAATCTTATATGAATTTTGATTATTAATCGAGAATAGATATTTTAAACACGGCATTCATTACTATCAAATAGGCTGTGCTAGTTTTTATCATAATTTATAAATGTTATAATTATGAAACGCTATTGGTGATTGTGTGGCAGTATTATATTTGAAATCCGCTATTATATTTGACGTTGATTTTCCACTTTCCACGTTTAATAATCTACTGTCGAAAATAGTCTACTAACTAACACCGAACATAACCGTTAAAATAATATTATATATATATATATATATATATATATATATATATATATATATATATATATATATATATATATGTTTTTGGACCTTACTGCGTTTCTATTTGTTGACATTATCAGTATAAGAAAAGAAAGGTTAAAGATTATTATGTCCTGCGATGCAAGGAAAATAAATAGTTGCCGTGCATAAAAAAATACAAAACTATTTTTAAGTTAAAGTAAACTATGTACTTAAGCTTGTTTAAGTAATTACATGCGGGTGTTAGATGAGTTTGTAAAATTGGACACGAGTTGCCTCTTATCTTGTTAAGTTCATTCTTAGACATTCTTGTAAATCCTTCTTGTAAAATAAAGAAATTTCACTAAGCTGCTGGACCTCAGTTAGTTATAAGATGGGCTGATAATGATTAAAAATAAAAAAATAAGTAAAATATCATTCATTCATAAATTCTACTTAGCTTAAGTAATTTAATTTTCATGATAACGAAATAGGATACGAAAAATTGATTGCGTGTACTTAGACGCGCGTTATAATTTATACTTGCGCTTTATATCGCTGGTGGGTAGATGATGATCTCCCGAAATTATTGACTTTTATATTTTTTTAAAAATAATATGGTGTCATACACCTACCGTGTAGGATTGTAATATCAAACACAGAACTTTTTACAAAAATAAAATACCATAATTATCGAATAATACAACAACCATACGTTTTGTCATAAGGACTGAGCTTGAACGAATTACTTACTTAATCGGAATGAATTGAATCTAAAACGAATAATAATAAGGTGCTCTTAAATATTTACAAAAAATATAATGACCAAATAAGAATCGATTATTGAGTTAGTAAATATATTTTATTTCTCTATTTGAGAGATATTGCCGACATCACGTTTAGCGTGGCAGCTTTTAAAGCTCTATTCGTTCAAATTTAGCTCCATGGATAATTAAAGTAACTTTCTTTACATAAAAAGATAAAGCAAGCTTAGTGCGTTTTAAGTAGGGATGTCTTTTGTTTCCGAAAAAGATCTTTTTTTAAATCAATTCGAATCAAAATCTGATGAACTGGTTCACAAAAAAATCGAGGTCTAAAATCAAATGATATCTCAAAAATCGATCTTTTTTCGATTTGTTATCAAAGTTTATATTTACAATATCAAAAGATACAAGAAATTACAGATTAAAAACGTTTTTATTTCTTTTAACCAATAAGAAGAGGCGAAAGAAATAGCACACAGTAGTTTTGAGTTTTTGAATAGAAAAACTGTCATTCTTTATGAGTTTGGGTACATTCAACTAATGACATGGTAATGACAGTTTTAACAAAAACAGAAAAAGATTCAATCTCGATTTTCTAGGCTGAAATATCGATTCTCTGGGTCGATTCAATACTGTATATCAATTTAAAAAATTGATTAATCGACCTCAGATAGCCACGCCTAGTTTTAAGTATTGTTTGTTACTTTTATTTAAAAAAATTTAGAGCTCATTCATTAGACTCACAAAGTTGATTTTGGATTTTCACATTGTTTTGCAACAAGCTCAAATTACATTTTATGACCATCCTCCAGATAAATGGTCCTCATTCTTGAAGGTGCAATAAAGTTAATATTTTCTACAATAAATATTTTAAAACTTTTGGTAAATCCAAATGTGCATGCCTTAAGCGCTCATGTTACACGTCAATTTTTAAAGTATTTTATATACACAAAAGTTTTCATTAATTACCTTATCTTCGTAATACCGAAAATTTCAGAATTTCTCAACTGAAATAAATAATTATAACTAAACAAAACGAAATTAAACAGCCATTTACATTCCATGGCTTCACACATGATAGATAAAGAGATTAAAAAAAGATAAATTGAACAATTGATATTTTCAAAAGTTGTATACTTACCACTCCATGCGAACTTGATATATCTACACCATAAGCCATTAGATTCACTTTTTTAATGCAATTAATCGTTTAAAAAAATAAGTTCAACAATCCTTTATTGTTATATATACACATATATATATATATATATATATATATATATATATATATATATGTATATGTATATATATATATATATATATATATATATATATATATATATATATATATATATATATTTATATATATATATTTATATATATATATATATGTATATATATATATATATATATATATATATATATATATATATAATATGTTGTATATGATTGTGTATGTTCAGTATGATTGTTAGATACGATTTCATGCGACAAAAAGTCGGATTCTTGATTTTAGGTGCTGGTCGACGGTGATGTCTTATTTAATGAGATAATTCAAATATGTTGGTTGTGCATGATCTAGTCTAGGTATGATATATAAACTAAGTTTGACAGTTCTGATAAATTGTACTTTTTTCTATCATCAATACCGAATTTATAATTGGTGATAGAAAAAGTATACATTCCTAATCAGCTTTCTAAAATGTTCTAATATAGGTACTTGTTTTTGACCTCCGACGAAAAAGAGGGCTGTTATATGTTTAGTGTGTATTCTGTGTCTCTGTATATACATGTATCTGTTTATGTCTTTCTGTGGTGTCGTAGCTCCAAGCGGATGAATCGATTTGGATTTAGTTTTTTTTGTTTGAAAGATGACTTGATCGAAAATGTTCTTACCTCTTTTTGTTTCGGGTTTTTTTTTTAATTTTGAATTCGTGTAATTGATCTTTACCCGAACGCGATAAAATCCGTAAAAGTAGTTTTAATCAAATTGACGATATATTGAAAATGGGCCAAATTAAGAGTACACTTAATCAACGAGCATGTATACGTAGGTATATGGATGTGGAGGAAGTGAAATAGGTGTGACAAGATCGTGCCAAATGGAAGTCTGTAGTCTCCGCCTACCCCTCTGGTTAACAGGCGTGAGTGTTTATATTATGTATTATCATGTATGTATCCTCGTACGCATTTCAAATATGTCAGGCATACCGCCGAGTGACTTGACCTCTTTCTGGAAAGCCTAGCTGTCTAATTTGAATTGAAACCAACTCGTTGTATTGTCGTACTTTTAAAATATTCATAGAAAATAGTAAAGCTATTTTGCTTTGTTTTCCAAAGGGTAAAGATTAAAAAAGATGTTAAATTAGGTAACATATTAAATTGATGAAAATAATCGTTCTATTCACAGTATTTTCATAAAAAAATTTCGTGGTTTGAATCATTAATTTCTTATGTACATAACCTAACTCAAAATATTTTTTCTAGTAGTTATTTCGTTAGGTTTTGTCTAATTGATTGTAATTGTTTGTTTCTTAAACTTGTCAGGGATTTGAGATATTTTAAGCATTGAAATTGACAGTAAAATGAAAATTGAGAAAATCTCTCTTTAGTTTTCTTGATAGCATCCAAAAATCCTTTATTATTAAACTTAAAATCTCTTATAACTTTTTAGGCCATATGTATGAGTATTTAACTTTTTGTAAGATAAGCAGTTGATGGAGATTAACAGGTTTGAAAATTACAATTTTGAGCTAATCAGCGTTTGGAACGTGAATACCTACGCCCTTAAGCGTTTAGTATGTCAAAACTGAATTAACTATTAACATTTTCAGTGGCATCGGGTCCGAGAAACGTTGTATATTTGGAATAAGGTTTTCGATCAAAACAGGAAGTTCTTAATTAGACTTTGCCTTTTTGTACGTGAGTTTCGCGAAGTCTTTGTCAATTGTAAACTAATTTTAATGATTTTTTGGGGGTGAAATTTACATGTAGCTATTTAGACAACCTTCTTGTTGTTTACCTTGAGCTTGTGATATTTTTTGTTCCACTAAAATTAAGCACTAAAGAAATTATTTTGATAAATTAAATATACAATATAACCTTTTGTACATTTATATTTATCTAAAAGATTATTGTGAAAAGTCGGCCAAGTTTAGTCTAAACTACTTTCGGTATTGCCGGCTTCGCCGGTAAATAGATGAAGTCTAAACAGGCGCTATCAGTTTCAGTTATCTATAACAGTTGCAAAAAGCATAAGGTCTACAGGAATGTGTATAGTTCCTTAAAAAATTATATTATTTGTACCATTTGGTATAGGGACAATCAGTCCACGTGTTATTAAAGTTTCGAAATTAAATGTCTCTTTGACTAGTCGTCATTCTTTGCATTTTATAGCTGGCAGTAAGGCAGTATGGCAATTTTAATTTTAGTTTTTTCTTTATCATAATAAGTATTGAATTATTATGTTAAGCGTGTTTTATTATATTCCATGTGGTAGGCCTATGTCCGGTAGTAGGTTTGTGAAAAGCAATGCCTAATGGCGATAATTACTAACATGTGACAAACATAAATACAACGTGTATCGGCGACGTAAAACTGTCCACTTCCCATACCGTGCGTCGGTATCGTAAGAAGCAACAAATGTAAACTGAAACAACATATGATAAGCAGTATCCTTAATTATTTTAACTATGTGTGGAAACTCAAGACAATAAGAACTGCACCCCGCCAACCAAACTTCAAAACGTCGCAATTATAGCAATGATGAATATGAGGGAGCTTTGAATCTATAGAGGAAGCTTTTGTTAAGCTGTGGACGCTAATAGGTTGTAATGGATGATGAATAAGAAAAAACAATCCGTACAATATATTAAGTTTCCCCAAAAAACATCTAATTTATTGATCATTCGAACTTGGGAAACATCATTCTTAATATTAACGATATTTTTCAGCACCATCATCCCATGACGCACTATTCATCATATTTTGACGGAGGATCGTCGGATTTTAATTCGGATTACGGCGGCAGTTATGCTTATTCATCGAACGGCGGTTATGGAAAAGACTTCGCCTCAAACAGGGCGTATTTACTACCAAAGAACAGGCAAACACCCGCTTCTATGTATATTACCGCTCCAGGAACAACAGCCTGAAATAATATTTAAATCGTAGAATTGTATTAACTTGTTACTTAGTTTAATATTTATTTATTGTTAAAATAGATTTAAATTATTTAAATAACTATAATTTTAAGGTTTATTTAAAGTAAGTTTATGGTTTTGTTATTATGTAACTTTAAAATGCCAAATGAGATAACATTTCTTTTGGTCGTAAAGAGCTACTGTGGTCTATTCGTGCAAAGTTATGTGTATCTTAACCTCAATTTCTTCAGAAATAGTTAGATGAAATGCCTACCAGCCCTTATGACTCTCCATGCCCTTCAAACAAAACAAAACAATAGACAGTACAGAATGCAGTAAATTGCGAGGCGATCGGGAAATGAGCAGCTAAAGTGGTACTTACAAAGAATCCCTTGGTAGAAACAGGCGTCCTCCCACCTAGTGAGAATTATTCGTTTCAGAATTCATAGAGGTCTTTATAATTTAAACGGACTAGGTCATATTGTTTAACATTTTTACTTTAAGTTAGTCCCGTATTTAAATCTCAGTTAAAACCACTGTTAGGAGCCGGTTTAGGTCAGTGTTTATTCACATAAGGTTATAATATAAATATGTTTCCAGAAGTACAAATAATACGATATTTTTATTTATGTAAAATAGTGCATGTAATATAGCGAGTTTGTAAGTAGTTAATTTTTATCGTGTTTTTAACCGACTTCATAAAGGAGGAGGTACTCAATTCGACTTGATTTTTATTGTGTGTTACCTCGTAACTTTTTTTACGTTAAACCAGTTTTGATGATTCTTTTTTCATTTGAAAGCTGGTGCTTATCTCAAGATCTGACCAGTAGGTCTTGAGTTACCCTTAATAATACATATAATACAATGATGATGTTCTTATTTCATTTATGTTGAAGTCGGTGGTACAAAACTTTTAGTTTCACCACTAGTTCCCTCAGACTCAATTTTGAAATTCGTAAACTCAATAAATCACATTTGTTTCACGTATGAATGAATTATAAAAAAATTAAAATACAAATTCTTTCCCCCTTTTACTCCTTTTTAAACATTATTAAATGTATTAATAAACTTAATGAACCACACTTGTTAATAATAGGTTACGTAAATTAATATAGTAAATTATTTGTAGTTTACGTAAAATTTTGTATAAGAAGTTACGATTTAATCAATCACCAACAAAATTGAATCAGTACTGTTTGTAGATTCTATAGTGTTTTTGTTTATTTGCATCTGGTTTCCCATTGTGACTAAAATTATTATCATTCAATTTTTTAAACTAATTTTACAAAATTAGTTTAAAAAATTGATTGATAATTATATAATTAAATTATATACTTAATACATTACTAGTATAGTTTCATTATATATAATATAACCTTTTAGAAACAAATACACATTGCGAGAAATTTATTAAATAGGCAATGAAAAACACAACGCTGTTATTACGATTTATTTACGCCACTTTATGCTGAAAATATTTTAACCGACATCAAAAGGTACAACCCACGTTTTAATATACCTGAGTTCACCTAAAAGGAAATAAATAACTTTGAATAAAAAAAATAAAAACTCACTTCAAAGAGCCAACGGTTCACAACTGAAAAAAAATCTCGTAACGTACATACAAAAATATACAGTCGAATTGTCAACTTCCACTGTTTTTTAATTAGGCTAGAAATCGTTTCATATTCTGAAGTCAAGGCTATAAATCTTAATCTTAACATTATGTCTTACTACTGACTGTATTAAGTGAAATTTTTAAAGTCTTCTCAGTTCTTTAAAATCGACTATTTATTTTATTAAAATAGTCGCGATCCGCACCGATTCCGCATGGGTGATTTTTGAATCTCGACAAAAGCGTTCTACCGTCATCATCGATATTTTCATCATAAGCCCGTAAAGGTCTTAGATTTGATCCAGGCTTAAGATTTGTCTTATTCGTCCCTCTTAGCAAACGGATTGGCGATCGCAGTACAGATTGTCTTACAACTTTTATCGTCTTCGATCTGGTATTTTACGACAGATGTAAAAGTATGGTTACACCTACTATGAGATCACTGAGAACCTTCTTATTTCATATACATGCACACACACACACACACACACACACACGCACGCACGCACACGCACGCTCACTCGCACGCGCACGCGCACGCGCCACGCCCACGCACACGCACACGCACACGCACACGCACACGCACACGTACACGCACACGCACACGCACACGCACACGCACACGCACACGCACACGCACACGCCCACGCACACGCATACGCACACGCATACGCACACGCACACGCCCAAGCACACGCACACGCACACGCACATGCACACGCACACGCAACGCACACGCACACGTATACGCACACGTATACGCACACGCACACGCACACGCACACGCACACGCACACGCACACGCACACGCACACGCAACGCACACGCACACGTACACGCACACGCACACGCACACACACACGCCCACGCACACGCACACACACGTCCATACCCACGCCCACGCCCAAACATCTCACACGCACATGCACACGCCCACGCCCTAGCACACGCACACGCACACGCCCACGCCCACTCACACGCATAAGCACACACCCATGCCCACGCCCACGCCCATGTACACGCACACGCCCATGCACACGCACTCGCACACGCACACGCTCACGCACACGCACACGCACACGAACACGTACACGCACACGCACAAGCACACGCACACGCGCACGCACTGGTAATCCGTAACACCGGCTTCCACCTAGTATAGACACCAGACTCTCATATCCCATAGTGCACATTGTTTATAATCTACCTTCTTAATTTAAATTGTGAGAGTAAATAAAAAAAGAATAAACTAATATTTGGGGTATCTATATAGTTTTCTCATCTGGTTAGGTTCTATAAATATATAATAATTACTATTATTATTATTATTATTATTATCTTCTATTGGAAGCCACGTGACCTCTTATGGCATCAAAGTGAATACTGCAACTAATAAACACCTGCAACCAACTTCAGTCAAAGAAGTTTACAGATGCGTTGTCACCAGTGAGAGCTAAGACGTAGTGCCATAAGGCCGTTAATTATACAAGCTCTTTACACCCGGGAGTTTACAACCGGGAGACACTTATACGTGGTAGAGCCATGCCGCAGTTATAATAATAGTATAGTTGTAGCACGAATGGGTCGGCTCGACCGGGGAAGGACCGCACTCTCACAGACTTCAAGCGTAAAATAGTAGCTTAGTACTGCTGTGTTTCGTATGTGTGTAGAGAACCAGAGACCCTTTTTGCTGGAAACGAGGCATTTCATCTTAGTCCTCATGGGTGACAACGCATATGCATTTTGATTCGTAATCGAGGATAGATGTAGATGTCTATGGGTCGCAGCAACCACTTACCATCAGGTGGACTGTGTGCTCGTTTGTCACCCTATCCTATAAAAACAGACAGCAACTTCTTCTTAGCGGCAGAGGTTGTAGGAGGGTAGTACCTATCCAGGCGAACCCCTAGGTAGATAAAGGATCCTTTCACCTACAAATTTATATATTATGGCTGTTTCACTGCCATGTAGCATTCTCTACCAGTCAACCATGGGTGCTATAGATAAATATAAACATTGCTTAATTCGTCTAATCCAACGTATAGTTTAATTCGTCCTTCAAGCCAAGTGGCAAATGCAAGTGCATTAGTGACGTCTTTCATGGGTTTCTCTTCATCAGCATCAGGATCTGATGGACTAATTAAGGGGTTTCAAAGATTCCTTATTTATATTACTTTGTAATGAGCATTACAATAAGACAAAATTCAAAAGTAAACAGAAAAAAATATGTCGTTTAATTTTAATAATGTTATCAACGAATCAGGTATTAAGACATGCGTGGGAAATTCACCTTCACCTTTTTGGTAAGTGCTAAACTATAATGACAGCATTACAATTCTAGTAATTAACGCACTCTATCTTATCTACTATGATATCAGAGACAAATAATAATGTCCTCCAGACCGAACACGGTGCCCTGCCTCAAAGGAGGCCAGCCATCGGCGCAGGACAGGGTTATAGTACCCAAGAGTATGCGCAAGTACAGGTGCACTCTCTGTTCTCTCACTCTCATAATCCGACGGGACGGTAAACTAACACGACCGGAGAGAGATCAGGCGCAAGACCAACGACTTTACTTTCTTTCCGAGGCACGGAGGTGAGACACTACCAACTTTCTGAATTCGGGCAGCTACTGAGAAGTTCTTGACAGAAATACTCAATAATTGAATTTTGCTCGACCCGGGATTCGAACCCAGGACCTCATGATAGGCAGTCGCACTACTACAACCACTAGACCAACGAGACAATCATGAAGAGACAAAATCTCGTATACTATGACTTGTCTTGGAGAGTTTTTGTACACTACTTTTTGTAAGACAACCAGGTTCACTTATTCGAACTTCAAATAATCCAACCACATAAGAGAAGAACGTGGTATCTTACTAGACGAACTTCTCTGTAATGGCATTACTTGTATTCCGATCTGGAAGGGTACAGAGAGCCAATATAATAACGGGCTATGAGACATTACATCTTAGTCGGCAGAAGTAGTCATCTTTGTTTGGAGTTAGCTACAGTTGTCTTTAGACTGTGACTTTGTTTGTCTCTTCAGTTTTATTAAAAAAATAACCCAACGTGTTTAAAGAGAGAGATAATATTATATTATATCTTGATTGATATGCAGTTGTCACGCCAAATTTTTATAAAAATACTTTACTTCTATAATAATCTACTTAACGTTGTATTTCTGTCAGACATTTCTCTCTAACGTGTCTTGTTATTAATGGAAAACTGTATAAGGAAAATGAAACATCGCAATACTTACTTTCCAAGGGAATACGTGGGATCGAAAAAACATATAAGCCCGAATTCATAAATGTTATATTATACTTTGTACGGTACACTGTCATCATTAAATGAGAATTAGTTGGAGGGATACGAGTAACAATTAGGACCAGTTTACTGAGGCAAATGACGGAAGGTTAATAAGCCGCTGTAAGTCTTCTTACACGGCTTATAATAAAATGTTGCTACATGAACAGAAAGGAAGAGAGAAAGCTTTGATATTGGATCAGAATATCACCTAAAAATGTTCAATTTTAATATATGATAGTCTGTTTTAAAATAACACTAGGAAAAATAAAAATTAGAATAGCGAATCTGTCTCATCAACACTAGCTTAATTGTTTATCCGTAACATTTTGAAGTATAGATACATTTTATTAGTTTGTGGCGATTTATATATTTAAAACCGCACTAAAAGTCTCTCAGGTAAAATGCTGAACAAAGAAAGTCTAAAGTTCAATCAAAACAGTTATAATAATTATTTACAATTGGAATTTACATTTAACACAGTCAGTGGTGATCCAACTGCACAATTTCTCGGGAGGCCCATAGAAAGGGAGCTTCGAAAGAAGCGCTTTTCGGCAAACCCGATCGAAGACCTTGCATAATCCAAACTAACGGCCCATACTTCACGTTTGACTCTATTGCCTCCACCCATCTATGATTCAAGTAGACCATAAAATCATCAGCTAATCAACCCCAACGAAAAGCGTATTGGTGGAGACTAATTAGCTGGTGATCCTCAAGGTATCGCATCAGCTGTCAGTTTATAATGGATTACATTATTTTGGAGAAAAAGGAGGTGATGGCGGTAGACGGGTCTAAGCGGTAGCCTTTTTTAAGCATCGGGTGGACGAATGCCGTCTTCCACGATTTTGGGACAACGCCTAGGGAGTAGAAAGAGAAAAGACCCGTAAGAACCGTTGGCAACTCTGGAGCAAACGTCCTTAGCACAATTGAAGGGATTCCGTCATACCCACTGGACTTGTCGGTGTCTAGGAAGAGGAGTGCGTGTGCTTTTGCTACCAGATGTCTATGGGCCACAGCATCCACTTACCTTCAGTTGAACTGTGTGCTCGTTGGTCACCCTCATGCTATAAAATATAATATTACTGACATGTCGTGTCAGTGTAAATGAATCGAGCGACCCATTCCGTCTGTAAGGAGGTTTTATGGCTTACGAGAGATGGTTTGTGACTGCCATTAGTATGTAACATCTTAGACATCAGGTATAATCTGCCAAGCGTGCCAATTAAGGCAACAGTGGACTTTCACGAGTTGGTGATAGGGAAAAACAAGTAATTTCTATTATCTTCTTCTCTTCTCTTCGTCTTGTGTAGTTGTTTTATTTGTGGTAGTGCCATGTTGCAGTTATATTAGAGTATAGTTGTAGCACGAATTGGTCGGCTCGACCGGGGAAGTACCACGCTCTCACAGAATACCAGCGTAAAATAGTAGATTAATGCTGCTGTGTTTCATATGGTGAATGTAGAGAACCGGATACCCTTTTTACTGGAAATGAGGCATTCCATCACAAAGTAATTTTTGTCATACCTGAAATATTCCACCTTAGTCCTCATGGGTGACAACGCATCGGCATTTTGATTCGTAATCGAGGATAGATGTAGATGTCTATGGGCCACAGCAACCACTTATCATCAGGTGGAATGTGTGCTGGTTTGTCAGCCTAACCTAAAAAAAAACATAATTTTGTATGAAACGAAATCAGAGGATAAACTATAACGATACAAGGCTTTATTAGTTAACATAATAAGCCGATACATACTCAAGAATTATTTTCATCATTATATCTTGATAACTTAAATACAGTATTCTCAAAGGTTGTTTGTTAAGTATAGGTTACAAAGAGATCTAAGAGCTCCAGCTTTACGTGTCAAATTCAAACATAAACCAACAATAACTTTAATAAACGTAATACTTGTGTACATCCTTAATATATATACTTTGGTTATTTCAGTATTTTAAAGGCCGTAAGATCATAGTAATATACATTGAAATATCTTCGTCTCAATACAAACTAAGAGCGCCATTAATTAGTACATAAAGTTATTTATAAAAAAATATGAAAATCGTTACATTACTTTAAGGGGATTACATCGATCAAATTCCAAAAATATCCTATGTTTAAATAAGTTTGTATGTGAATCCCTTTGTGCCTGTGTCTCATAAAAATATACGTTTAACTTAAGGTTATCACAAATAA
The DNA here is from genome assembly GCA_036936625.1 of Parnassius smintheus behrii. Classification (NCBI taxonomy): domain Eukaryota; kingdom Metazoa; phylum Arthropoda; class Insecta; order Lepidoptera; family Papilionidae; genus Parnassius; species Parnassius smintheus. The sequence continues at coordinate 12,961,361 of JAUPFT010000026.1, read as the reverse complement.
ATTGTATTGTTTAAAATTTTAATAAAAAAAAGTCTATATTTGGAAAAAACTCGAATTATATAGTCTCGTTTTTAAGATAAATTTTAAATTGTCGCAATAACTGCTTCATAGTTTGGCATGTTTTGTATACCAAAAAGTCCGCAATGACGCATTTAACAATTTGTATTGTTTATTTTTTAAATTTCGTTTACCATTTTTGAATAATAAAGAAATATCCAAAACTACGCTAGCACCCCGCGAAAAGCACCCCCGTAAAAACCAGTGACGGATACTCCGGACGCAACATCACTGTCTCTACGACTCCTAAGTCAAATCCACAAATCCTCAAGGTCAATTGTCATTGACATTGCCTCTACAAATAGATGATTTAGTGTGTAGCGGGGCAATTTTCTATTCATATGGGTTGATCACCCTTTTATCTAGTTCTGGAATACATCAGTGTAACACAGTCTTTTTTCTACAAGGAAAAAGACCTCATTTAATTACAGATTGTGACATATTTATTTATCCTGAAAGATGGAAACACATCTGTAGCTTTCTTGTTTGAAGTTGGTGGCAGATAAACAAGGGATTTGGTAACAATAATACTAGACTCTAAGCTTAAGTCAGTATATTAATAAAAAAGTATGTAGGAAAAGATTAATACTGGACTCTAAGCTTAAGTCAGTCTATTAATAAAAAAGTAAATAGGAAATCTTTTCCTATTTACTTTTTTAAACCAACCAACATAAATTTTACTTAAGACTTTTTACATTGTTGCTTATACAATAGACATTACGGTTCACTAAACTAACAATAGTAGAATCAGAGCTTGAAGCGAAATGTTAAATCTAATCTTATGGATTTGTGTTATGTTCTACCTGCCTGCTCTGAAACGGAAATCAAAGGCTACTGTAATGTATTTTGAGCACAATGAAATATCTTAATGTAAATATAAAATTACGTATAACATCAGTTTCAAGATTTCAGTACTTGAAAAAACGGAAATTAATTTGATTATTTTCTTTACCAAATATTATAAATGCAACAAGAATGGATCGGCTCTACGGAGGAAAAACTACGCTCTCACAGAGTACCGGCGTAAAATAGCAGCTTAATACTGTTACATTTATATAACACTCACGTACGATCGGACATCGTTTTTACTAGATATGAGGCATTTTATTTTTGTCCTTTGAGAGGAGACAATGCATCAGAATTTTGATTTTTAACCCCTTAGCTACCAAATGGCCGAATTCGGTCGCGGTGATATTCCGTCAAATACCAAGTGACCGAATTTGGCTGCACCCACCCACAGCAATTTACCCAATAAATACTTATGGTTAGGATTTGTTGGTGCATAGGCAGCACGTTTGGTACATGTAACTGGTATGTCTAGGAGACGCGGCCTACGGCGCGGAGCCACCGTTACTCCAATATCTCTCTGCAGGTACCTGGGCACCAACAAACCGATTCTCTCCACAACCGACTGGCAGTCCAAATTGTGGTGAATTATAAAAAGATAATACCTAACAGTTGACATCACCCTCCTAAACATTAGGGTTTCTAAATCAACCATACCCAAAACGAATAGGGAAGGATACAAATAAGGGTAGTAACCGTGACTCTTCTTATAAAACCTACGATCAAATTTACTAATATATTTATTAATATTCTCTCTAACATGATAGTATACTTATTCTCATAAGGATTCCAGGCCGCAGCTGCATACTCCAGTTTACTCCGAACATACGCATTATACAAAGTTTTAGCCACCCTTATATCATCAAAGTCAGCAGCAGTCCTCATCACAAAACCCAAAGTCTTTCTAGCCGACTTGCAAATGGATGTCATATGATTGTGAAAATTTAATTTAGAATCTAATAATAAGCCTAAGTCAATTATGTCATATACTCTTACCATAGGCGCGTCAAATAAGTTATAATTAATAATGATAGGAACGATTATTCAAGGAACTGATATTAAACTTGGTATCATTGCAGATTTCATCTCTCTCATCAGCGTAGCCACCAACCATGAACGTTGATGTACTGAATTATTACCGCATTTCATTGTATTCGAAGAAATAATTTGTATTTTCGTAAAGATTTTTTCGTGTCCCAGTACCCTTATCACATGTCCAAGGCTGAACATATCTCCCCCATAGATTTGCATTACACATTACACACGTTAGGCGGGTAGGCAACCGTAGTTTGTTTTTAAATATCTACGCTGCTGCCCATCTTTCGACACTCATGAGACATCTATATGGGTTAGTAGGTATTATTAAAACATCTACTACTCCGTTATTTATTTATTTATTTATTCTTTTTTGTACACCACAATACAGAAACATCAATATAGTTAAAACTAATTAAAGTATGTACAATAGGCGGTCTTATCACTGAAAGTGATTTCTTCCGGACAACCTTTGCGTAGAGGAATGATGCAAACAAAAGTTACAAATAGAGGGGGGCATACAAAATAATAATAAAAAAATACAATAATACATACAAATAAAAGTAAGTGAAAGTTATATATAAAATATCATAAAATAGCATAAATGAAAAGAGTAAGAGAAAGGGAAATACATTCCGCCTGTGGCATCGCTTCCGAGCGGTTGCATCCAGGTAGTCCGCGCTTTCGTTCCTGTACGGTAGTGCTCTCCCGCTCTCGCGCCTCCGCTGGCCCGCTCGCGCTGTACAGCGCCGACGCAGTGCTCAGTCCGCCGGCGGCATCGTTCTCGGACGGTCGCCTCCTGGTGGTCCGCGCTCCCGTACAGTACGGTAGTGCTGTCTCGCTCCCACGCGCCTCCGCTGTCCTGCTCACGCGGAACACCGTCGAGGCTGCCGGTGAGTCACTTTCTGCTACAGCTCTTACCCCCTTGTCTTCGGGCAGGGAGGTCTGACTGACCTCCGCTTTCATTTTCATTTTTCATTTTCATTTTCATTTTTCATTTCATTATCATTTTCATTTTCATTATAATTTTTTCATTATAGTTTTCATTTATCATTTTAATTTTTTTTTTGCACTGTCTCTTTTATTTTCTTGTGTTTTTCTTGCATTTTACTTTACTATTACGTGCATAGTGTGTTGTAGTACATCCCGCGTTCTAGTCCCTGTTCTACCGAGAGCAGGGACCCGTCCTCATCTTTACTAGATTATCTCACTCAACCCAATATGGCCAACTCAAGTTTCACAGAGTCCCTAGCCGCCCTCATTACCCAATACGGGTTAAACGGCAATGAGACGGTCCTCGCCGCCATTGCCACCATCGCCGCCCAGGCTCCCCTCCCTGCCCCTCAGGCACATCGTCCGCCGCCAGTACTAGCGGCATACCTCGAAACGAGGAACTCCTTTGCCCCGCTACAGTCAGCCCCCTTAGAAATGGAGTACGCATGCTCCGAATCCTCGGCGTCTACCTCCCGGAAGAGGCCCGCCACTACCTCAGGCTCCGGTTCATCGGAGTCCTCTGACTCCGAAGGTACCGATGAATCCAACTTCACCACTGTCACCTCCAAGCGCAACGGAAAGCGCGCTGCGATCAAACGCACCCCCCCCCTACTTCAGCGGCCCCTGCCGCTCCTTCAACCTCCGCAGCCCTTGACGCTGCCCCCGTCCCACTGATGTCTCTAGACATCCCCACACCATCCAAACCAGCCTCTCGCTGTGCTCCAGTGCTAGCGAAGAAGCAAGTCCCGCCCCCTGTCTTCCTAAGAGACAAGGCCAAGTTCACCCAACTGTCCAAGACCTGCTACGACGCAGGTATTAAATACGACCATGCGGCCAACCTCGGGGAAGCAATCAAAATAATCCCTAGCTCGATCGAGGACTTCCGCTCAATTACCCGGCTATTCACAGCCGAAAGGGTATCTTACCACACGTACGCTCTCCCTGAAGAGCGTAAAGTCAGGGCCGTTATCCGAGGCGTCCCCTTTGAGTATTCCAACGACGAAATCCTCGAGGACCTTAAGTCCCAAGGTTTCCCAGTTGAAGCAGTGCACAAAATGCACAACCGTACGGGCAAGAGATACAACCTTGCCCTAGTAATCATGTCCAACGTGCCGAAGGCTAAAGCCATCTTC